>CM076572.1:917539034-918151534 GCA_034641835.2 Pinus albicaulis | reverse complement strand
GAATAAATTGAATTATATTTAATATTGAATGAATAAAAGTGTATGAATCAATTTTATATTTTATTTTACTCCCTTGCGATAGCCCATTTTATAATAAATTGAATGAATATTCTAATTCCAATTTAACATAAATCTGACAATTTCAATACTCCCTTCGGAAGCCCTTTCTCTTTTTACTGGTTATAACACCAACCAACCTAGAATTTCAATTCTCGATGTGGAGCTTACATATATGGTTCAAACCATAACATAACTCATTTACACCTATAACTGCCCTTCTATTAAAACCCAAATAGATCTCGTATCCAAGGTTTCTCTTTTAATTTACACTCGAATGAACTTAGCACTGTATATCAAAAAAAATTACATGGAACCTCTACGGCATTAATTTAAATGCCAGCGCCAACATAAATTAATATCTGGTCCACATTTCAATTATGGGATAGTTCACGATCAAAAGTTCGAATCATAACTCAATGGTTGCCTTAGGTTCTCGCACCATAACCAACCAAGTTCGAATCATAACCAACCGTCGCAAGAGCGAAACTTTGCCACCAACCGTCAGAAGAGCAACATATCGCCTAACTGTCGCAAGAGCGACACATCGCCACCAACCGTCGCAAGAGCGACACTTTGCCACCAAACATCGCAATAGCGACGCATTCTTCTAAACGTCGCAATAGCGACAGTTTCCTCCAAACGTCGCAATATCGACACATTGTCTATGTAACGTCGCAATAATGACATACTTCATAAATCCTTCGCAATAGCGATGCTTTTTTGCAAATGTCACAAGACCGACACCTTCCTATAAGTATCGGTATTGCGACACTTTCCTCTAAACGTCGGTATAGCAACGGTTTCAGGCGGGATTTGAAAAAGTTGAAAAAATTTGGGGAAATTTCTGACATTTGGTCAAAAGTGTCGGAACCAAGTGTTGGAATTTCCACCAAATGTACTAGTGAATAGATCCTGCAAGAATAGAATAAATTCTTAACATAAATCCACCAAGAAACATAAAAGAGCTACAAGCCTTTCTAGGTAAGATTAATTTTTAAAGAAGATTCATATCCAATTTAGTTGAGATAATTAGAAAACTAAATAACATGTTTAAAAAGGATTCAGTTATTAAATGGACTATTGAGGCCAAACAATCTTTTGAATCCATCAAGAAGGCCTTAACCAAAACTCCAGTCCTTATAAGTCCTAATTTCAAAAATGATTTCATCATTTTTTCATTTGCTTCAAAACACACCATTACTGCAGTTTTACTGCAGAATAATGACCAGGGTTATGAACAACCCATAGCTTTCTTTAGCAGAACACTTAGAGATGCATATTTGAAGTACAATATTATAGAAAAACAAGCCTTAGCTTTGGTAAAGGCCATTAAAGACTTTAGAGTTTACATTCTCTATTCTCACATCATTGCCTATGTCCCAAATGTTGTAGTAAAAGACATTCTTATTCAGGATGGTCTTGATGGAATAAGAGGTAAGTGGATTGCCACTATCTTAGAATATGACATAGAGATCAAACCCACAAAGTTGATAAAAGGTCAAGGTTTAGCCAAACTTATGGCTGAAACAAATTGTCATGCCCTAGACATAAAATTTATTGCCCAAATAGATGATCAAGAAGAGATGGCGGCTCCAAATATCAGTGAAGCCTTTTCAGACTCACCATGGTATGCAGATATTATATTTGTATTACTAAATTTACAAGATCCTCCTGGTTTATCAAGAAAAAAAGCTAGATTTTTAAATCTTAAGGCAATAAGATTTTGTATCTTAGACAATGTACTTTTTTGGAAAGATCAAAGTGGGATTTTATTAAATTGTTTATTAAAATAAGAAGCTGATAAAGTACTACAAGAATTTCATGCAGGCGACTGTGGAGGACATCTATACTGGAAAAATACTGTAGACAAGATCCTGAGAGCTGGTTTTACTGGCCTACCTTGTTTGCAGATGTAAAAAAATATTTGACCTCCTATCATAAGTGCCAAATCTTTGAGGGTAAAAAAAAGTTGTTACCTTTGCCCTTAAAGCCCATCTCTACAGAAATTTCATTTCAACAATGGGGTCTTGACTTCATTGGATAAATTTACCCCCCATCATCAACCCAACATAAGTGGATTCTGACAGCCATTGACTATTTTACCAAGTGGATTGAAGCTATATCCTCTAGGCAAGCCATATATACAATCATTATCTCCTTCCTAGAAAGTAACATTATTTCAAGATTTGGATGTCCCCAAAAGATAATTACTGATAATGCAACATAATTCAAATCTAAGAAAATGATTTCATTTTTCCATAAATACCATATTACCCTAGGTCGTTCTACTGCATATTACCCTCAAGGTAATGACCTAGCTGAATCTTCAAATAAGAGCCTTGTAAACATCATCAAAAAGTTACTAGAAGATAACAAAAAGACTTGGAATAAGAAGTAAGTCAATGCCTTATGGGAAAATAAACTTACAACTAAAAACTCTATTGGTACATCCCCTTACCAACTTGTCTATGGAATAGATGCTATTTTTCCATCCTCTCTAGGAGTACCAGTGATGAATATTATCCAAGAGTTACAAGTTGAAACAAATGACATTCAAAGAAGGATCAATCAAACTATTCACTTGCAACAAACAAGGGAAGAAGTTTATATCAAGTCTCAAGTTATCCAGGATAAGATAAAGAGATTTTTTGATAAAAAGACTAAAGAAGATGATTTTTACATTGGAGATAAAGTGTTAAAATGGGATTCAAGAAGAGACGACAAATGTAAACATGGAAAATGTTATTTTCTGTGGAGAGGAACTTTTGTGATTTATGGATATAGAGGTAATAATTCTTTCTACCTGAAAGAAATGGATGGATCAACCTTGCTAGATGGACCAGTAAATGGCAGAATGCTGAAGCACTACTACTCTCTTGAGTTAACAAATAGTTAGTTTCATTTACTTTGATCATTATACATATACATTGAAGATTTTAGATTGGATTGGATGTTTTCCTAACAAAGTTGAAGCCCAGATAGAAGGTCCTAAGCTTTGAGAGGTAAAATATCATAAGTATGAATAAATTCAGAGATCAGAAAGATACTTACAGGGTCACCATAGTCAAATTTCAAAGGCTACTAGTCTAAAAGTTCTTGACATTTCACTAGGAAATGCCATCCCCATGTGGAGCCACTGTTAGGGTCCTATAATAATAGGTTTCATAATTTTTGAATTGACTTTGATATTATTGTAAATATGTACATTCCTTGATTTCTGCAAGTTGTTTTCTCATATTTGAAAATTGAAAAATAATAAAAAATAAAAAGAGGGCAAAAGTCCTAAAAGAAATATCAAAGGACTTAGAAAAAGATAAACCCAAAAATAAAGATCAAAGGACTTATAAAAAGATAAAACCCAAAAGAAAAAATAGATAAAAATAAGACCTGAAAGTGAGCAAGTCAAAATGCCACTACTATTTACTTTACTGCAAGAATAATGATTATGTGCAGATTGTCAATAAATTCCATAATCCATGATAAGTTAAAACAGCTTAATCTTAACTTTTGATGCTTTTAATTTCATGTTTTAGATAGAGAATAAAGATATTTCAAAAAGTATAAACTTGACAAATCAGTAGATAAGATAGAGAATAAAGATATTTCAAACAGTATAAACTTGACAAATCAGTAGATAAGATAGAGAATAAATGAGGAGCTCAATAGTTTAATTTGAGCCCTCAGATGAAATAAGGTTAGACTTAGATAATTTTTATGCTTTGAAATAAAATTGATTTAGGGTTGCAAGCCTAAATGCACCCATGAAAATGAAGTAAAAAATTTTAGAAATAAATATGGGTAGGTAGAAAGCAGTTGTGCAAGCGTGTAATAAAATATCATCGGGAAAAAATCACTAATTTCCCCTCCCCTACAAATATTCAGCGTTCTAAACTATCAGTTAAAAAGGCTCAAAGCATTTCTCTAACTTCTTTTGGGACCAGACCCAAGGCTCGATGACTGATTGATTAAAAATATTGAATTCCTACATAAAACCCATATTCATCAGCGTTTACCCTTCATCCATAATCATGATCCCTTTTCCTAAGTAAAAAACCATTTTTTACTTAGAAAAGCTAAAACCCTAAATAACTAATTTCAATTCCTTTCAAAAATCATTCAAAAACTCATAAAATGCATTTATCCTAAGTTAAAGTGTGAAAAAATACAACAAAGACAAGCTATGCTTTAAATTACACTTTACTTAGTGTTAGAACATGCATTTTTTCATTATATGCACTATCCCTCTTTTAATATTAACTTCTAACTTACTTATTAAATCCCTAAACTACACCCTCCCGTATAGTATTAAACCCTTATATTTAAAACAACCCACAAAACCCTCTATTTTATGTTTAAGCCAATGTTTAAATATCCCATGTGCGAAATATAAACCCCGCCCTTATTCCATTGGTTTAAACCTATCGATAAAACAAAATACCTCGCCCCTATGGTTTTAAACAAATATCAAACGTTTAAACACTATATAATAAACCCACGCATATGTATTGATTAAAACATTATGAAATGTTTTGATTTTCGCATATAAGTCTTACCCCCGCCTATCATATAAGCCTAAGGTATAAACTTTAGATAATTACATATTCATAAAGTTTATAAACAGACCCCTTCGCATATATAAACCTTGGGCCCCACTCCCAAATCTCGATGCAACTTCCACAATAGATCCCGACCATTCGTAGGAGTCCTCCATTATCCAACGGTAGAGAATCCATATCGCATTTTAAGTTGCGCCCTGTTAACATTTCCATTTCCATGCGAAATGGGTGGTATTTATCTTTCTCCCTCCTCCACGTGATTCCTTCTTACTGGATTGCGTTGGTTTCCTCCAAAAAAACTTACCACCCAAAGTGAATGTGATAACCACTCGTGGTTTTATATCGTTTGAACTTGAAAACCGCCATTTTTTTGACTTGACCGCCATTTATTGCAGGCGCCTATTAAACCGAATTTTCCTAAATAACATTGGAAAGACATTGATTTCGTATCTTTTTTGTGCGTAGCCATTGTATAAGCTATTTCAACTTTGAAACAACCATTTTCCACCATTTTCATGCCAAAAGCCTGCAAATTTTAACTTGTACCCATTGTAGATTACTAAGAAGCTCCATAAAGCTCCCGAAGACCAGAAACAGAGCACAGAACCTGTTCAAAAACCTTTAGATACATCCTAAAAAACCAGTACCTGCGTATAACAGGTATTCCTCCAGCGATTAAGCCTGTTTTGATTTTAAAAGACTTTAAAAAGAAACAAATTACATTCAGAGTTCGAATCCACCCAAACAAGTCGATGAAAATATCCAAAAAACAGGCCAAACCCTGTCAAAATTTATGAAAAAAAACCCTGTTTATGGTGCGCAATGTTTTAAACCCAAAATTGAGCCTAGAAACCCTCTGAAGGTATCCTAAATTTTTGTGCCCGACCTTAAAGGACTTTTAGCCCAATTTCTCATTGAAAAAACTCAGGAAACCCTTGTTTCTTATTTATAACCAGTAAAGGTCTATGAATCAAGTTGAAGAGTCTAAAATTGAAAGGAAAAGCCCAAATAAAAACCATATTTTTCTTATTTTCATCAAAGATATCCCTATCAGAGTAAAAATACTTCTACAATCTGTTTAATCTTGCAGAAGTAGCCAGAAAAGCCTAAAAGCAGAGTTTTGTAGTCCAAAAAGCTTCAAAAATGCCTAAGCCTACTCCAGCTGCATCTTCTAAGATTGCCATAGTTATAAATCCTCTACAACCCCCTGTTGTAGATATTGAGCACACTCCATTAGCAAATGTTGATTATAAGATAGCAGATCCTATTATATAATTCAATTTACTGGAACTTCATAACTGGAGCTATGAAAAATCTTTGGATAATATTGAAGAAGTTAAAATTTGGGAATCACACTTACCCAAATATGTGGTTACAGTTACCCACTCATGTCCAGAGGTCATTAGATTATGCCATCATCATTATATGCCTGAGCAAAGAGCAATAGTCAATGCCAATAAACAAGTACTTTTCACCATTACTGCTGAATCCATTAATCAAATGTTACAACTCAAAATTGATCCTAAAGTAGTTCCTCTGTCCATTGAAGCACTTACCAAGCTGTATATTGGCCTTGATTTTCCTAAAAGATTCCAAATCTTCCAAATATTCATGCCTTTACATGTAGAAATTCCTCAAATTAATCCTCCATATTCCACTTCAAAATTTCTAGAGGGTTCTAGACATGTAATTTCCATGTTATCTTTCATCCTAGGGTACTTTACTGATGAACATATAAATGGATCCATCTTAGGTTTCCTATCCACTTTCACACCACGACAGCCTCCATTTGTTATCTATGATTATGTTGGATATATTGCTGAAAATATTCATGACCAATTGGTTAAATTGCCAATTGAAGGAGTGTTTAGATACACATACTTCCTTTTCCACATGTTCTTGTATTTTAAAGCAGATAATTTTCCATTAACCCTTCAACAGCTTGACATAGAAGGGAATCCTCTTTTAGTTATTTTCTAGACCTCTTTGATCAGGAAAGAGTCTAGAGAGTTCACATATATAGAGTTTTCAGATTCCTTCATCCATCCATTAATTAAAATATTGAAAAATACTGAATAGCCAAGGATAAATGATGAGATGAAGAAGATTATACAGTTATTAGAGAAGACCAAGAGTGGTGATTGGTACTTGTATGAAAAACACACTGAGATTAGAGTGTTTGGATCCAATTTGTTACCCTACAAGCTACCCAAATTTGTATCAATGAGGGTCTTTGCCTTGGATTATATCAGGTAAATATTAAATTCTAATTATATCAATTTCCTAGCAGCAAAGAAGAAAACACAGTTTAAATTGAAGAATCAAGTGGGACCATTCATTTGCAATCATAGAGATGCAGAGGCAGAAGCAGCTAACCAGTTATTAGAATAAATGTTTCAAGAGAGCTTTTCTTGGAATTATGATCCACAAGGGATACTAAGTAAAATGAGGGTTAAATGTAAATTGACACCCTTAATTCATGAGAAAAAACCAGAGATAGAGAAATATGCCAATCAGATTGAGTGGACAGAAAATACTTTAGTAGATGCAGTGAAGAAAAGTGATACTAGTCACACTTTACAAACTACAGATTAGCCAGAAACAGCCACCAAGAGGGCCAGAGAAGAAGAAAATTATGTTGCTGAAACCACTACTGAAAATAAGTTCAAAATAAGATATAATAAAAGGCCTAAAACAGATTCAGTGGGTAAAGAGAAGGTAACCATTGATGTTGAAGAAACAGATCTCCCAGATACCAACACAGATGCTGCAACTGTTATCAGAAATGAGTAGAATACAGAGAATAGAAATGAAGAATAGGTTAATAATAGAAATACACAGTTGATAGAGAAAAAACAGAACATGGAAGCTTCATCCTCACAAACAGCTGAGGAGAAAGATTTAGATATTAGGGAAAAGTACAAACAGATCAAATTAAAGAATGAAGAGATCAAAAATGATATCTACTCTCAATATCTAAAACAAACACCAAGTGTTCAAAATAGAATTTTGTTTGCCATTGATTATTCAAACAAAAAAATAATCATGTCAGTATTGCATCCTACAGTGAAAAATCCAAATACAATGGCATATTATAAGAAGATTGATTTAGATGTTCAAACAGAAAAAATTCATGCTCTTGATCAGATAGAATTTCATAGCCTAGAGTTTAGAGATGTTGTATTGTACTGTTACAAACAAAGTAATGAATATTCAAAAAATTTAGAACACTATCACAAACATGAAAGATAAAATAAAATTAGACAAAGAATACTTATATGCTAAAGATCTCATAATTAAATCCTTGGAAGAATTGGTCTTGTAGGTTGGATGACCCTGCAAATGTCAAAGCAGCAGAGCAGTTAGTGAAGAAGAAAAATGAGGACATTGTAGCATTGAGAAAAAAACTTAAAATGCCATCAAGTGAACATCCTCAAACCAAGAAAATAATAGAAGGAAAAAATGAGAAGGATGACATGATGAATTTGATTTTTCAGCTGATAGCACAAATCAAAGAAATGGAGATTCAAATGTATAAAATTTTCCAGGAAAAAGAAACACCAAAAATACTAGAAATTCCTACATTTATTCCTGTAATCACTACAGTTGTGCCATCAACTCTAGCAGAAGAGTTGGCACCCAAAGAGCCACTGGCTACTGCAGTGCCAGTGACATCATCTACAACATCAACTACATAGTCATCCACTACATCAGCTCACCCTACAGATGAGGCCAACAAACTAGTGAAAGCAATGGAAGAAATGTCACTTCACACAAGTGAAATCAACAGATTGAAAAAAATGGTTGATAACCTTGAAAATACAAACAAGTTGGCTCAAATAATTTCCAAAACACATGAGAAAAAGGCTATTAGACTAAATGAAGAATTGAAGAAGTTACAGAAGGAATTAACCTTAAAGGAACAAATTTCATATGTGAAAAATAATTTATGGAATAAGATCATAGAAGCCATCAATGATGTGTGGCCCTCAATTCAAGTGATTTTTGAACAGAGAGATTTAATCAAAAAAACATTAGAAGAGATTCAGAAGACTAAAGAGGGACTTGATAACAAACCAGAACAAGCTATAGAATTGATCAAGTTTCTTAACAACAAAAACAAGCAAGAGCTAGAAGAACTTGAGATTACTAACAAGACTGAAACTATCCTTGAGATAAGGAAAGTCATCACCAAAAAGAACCCGATGAAGCAGCTTGAAGAAAAATGTGAGAATATGGAAATCACCATAACCAGGTTTATGGTCAAATTTGAGAATTTGAGGCAAAGAAGTTTGCCTAATATTTTGGTCATCAATGACAAATTAATGCCTCAGGAAGTTTACAATAAAAATATCAGAGAATATGCAAAGGAGCAAGTTGAAAAATCAGGTGGACAAGGCACTCCAACAGGAAAAGTCTTAATCAGAAGTTTTGAGGACTTATTTTATTTGTAGCATGAGATAAGACACGTGTTTGTCATTAAAACAACTTTTTCCAGGTACACAGAAGTAGATGAAAACTTCGGGAAGCTGAAGAAAATACAAATTATAAGTGATGAAGATTGGGAGTCATTAACATATTTACTATGAAAGATAAAAAGGCAGAAAGATAAAAGAGAAAAACAGTTTGCTGAAATGCATTCAAAACATATTTTTACAGTAGTAAACATATTTTACAGTGGCTAAAGAGAATTCGAGTTTAAAAGAGTATCAGAGATTAAAGAGAATCGGTGAAAGAGTATAAGATAAGCAGATCAGATTTAAAAACCAACTTTAAATATCTAAATCCAGCAAGAAGGACACCAAGGCAGCCTTCTGCACCTCATCCATAATCAGTTACTATTTCTTTTGGATAGATAGGACAACTTGCTGATTTGTTAAGCAGCTGTCTCTATTTTTTTGTAAAGATATTTTATTTTCCTTAGATAATTCCTAGAAGCATTCTAGGATATTTTGTAAATAATTATGTATAAATACTTCATCTTTAGAAGTATTATTGTGGAATAAATTGCTGAAGATTTCTATAGTCATTTTTTATTGGACTTGAAGGCTTTTGTGTTTCAAATCTCGAGTAGTAGACTGGATTGGATCAATTGGAATCATATTTTAGGATTCATGTGATGATCTATTGAAGTGAAGTATTTCCTTCTTGTCATTGTTATATTTCTTTGTTACATGCATCCATAAATGTTTTCCAAATTTGAATGAATAAACATGAGTATTACTTCTAGATTTGTTAAAAGAACCATGTCTTTATTGTTTATCATTTCTATGTTTTATGCTGATTTCTAGAGTAGGGAACCCTTAATTTCTCCCTCTTTCATTTGACCTCTTCCTACTACTTCCATTTTTTGGATCAAAGAACCCTTCATTGCTCTTTATCACGATCATATCACCTCACCAAACAGCCTTCCAAGATCTTCATGGGTTATCTATATTTCCCTGAAAACATTTGACTTCTTGACCTTAATCCTAGCTCTGTCTACTTGATTTTTGACTCCTCAGCCCAATGGAAAAACAGATTTCCCACTATCCATCTCATTAGGTGATTTTTCCCACCAAAGAAACCAAACCAAAACCAAATTGCACCATCATAACTAGCCTAATATTTTATGAAAAAAACAAAGTTAAATCTTATAGTGAGAGCCTCTCTGAACCCTAAGAAGGCTAGATATTAGAGTTTCAAATTTGGTTTGTGGTTACCTCTAGTGTTCTTAGAATTTAAACCAAAAACTCACAACTTCAGAATTACTACAGTGATAATAGACTACAAGGAAAAAGTCATTTATTACAGAATCCAAGATGGAACACGCAAGGAAATTCAATGAGTCAAGAAGCCATTACAGCTACGACCAATTACAACATCCCAAATGAATAAATGTATAAGAAAAGGATGCCAAATTTATGCTATTCAAGTAGGATATGCTGACTCTAAGGAAAAATCACCTATGATGGAGAATATACCCGTGGTGCAAAATTTTATGGATGTCTTTCCAGAAAATATTCCTGGATTACCACCAAGGAGAGATATTGACTTCAACATAGAGTTAATGCCAGGAGCTTCTCCTGTATCAAGGGCTCCTTACAAAATGAGTGTGCCCAAGCTAACAAAGATGAAAATGCAATTGCAAGAACTGTTGGACAAAGGCTACATTCATCCAAGTGTGTCCCCTTGGGGATCACCAGTGTTGTTCGTGAAAAAGAAGGACGAGACCATGTGAATGTGCATGGATTATAGACAACTTAACAAACTAACAGTCAAGAATAAATACCCCTTGCCAAGGATTGATGATCTATTTGATCAAGTGAAAGGGGCCACAATGTTTTCCAAGATAGATTTAAGATCTGGATATCACCATATGTGAATCAAGGATGAAGACATTTGCAAGACAAAATTCCGTACCAGGTATGGACACTATGAATTTGTGGTGTTACCCTTTGAGTTAACAAACGCACCAGCAACCTTTATGAGGTTAATGCATGGAATCATCCATCCTTTCCTGGATAATTTTGTACTTATATTTATAGATGATATTTTGATCTATTCTAAGAACTAGGAAGAGCATAAGGAGAATTTGAGTATTGTGCTGGAAATGCTAAGAAAACATCATTTGTACGCTAAATTCAGCAAATGTGATTTCTTCAAAACATAAATCCAGTATTTAGGCCATGTTATTTCAACAGAAGGAATTGCTGTTGATCCGGAGAAGATCAAAACAACCATGGAATGGAAAGTACCCCGGAATGGAAGAACCCTAAACCAAGTCTTGTCATTTTCTCGAAGTTATGTTGTACACAGACGAAGTGGAGAGGTGGTCTAGTCGCCATACTCTGTTAAAGTTTGTATAATGAAATCTAGCCAGAAGGATTGTTATATAACAGAGGAAACTCTATAACCAGAGTAGTAATTACTGTAGAAGGCAGCAAGTTTACATATGCAAGAAGAAAACTTGGAAAATTACGTTTTTATATGAAGAGGTAAAAGAAACTATTTTTAAAAAGCCACGAAGGTATATTTCAAGAAGTAAACTCAAAATAATAAAATGCTCGGAAAATGGTAATATTGAACTTTTCTTTTCCATTCAGAAGTAAATAAGAAGAACAATGAAATTTTGTGCATAGCCAGATATATATATATATATATATATATATATATATATATATATATATATATATATATATATATATAAACGACTCATGGCCTCAAATTAAAAAGAAGACTGAAGCTGTATTCCTCGTTGGAAAGCTATAAAATGCAATGCTTATGCCGACTAGATTCACTAAACAAGATTTTTTATTAACTAGCGAAAATACATAAAAAAAAAGAATATAAGTTCGCATTCAACTCAGAAGTTAGAATGAATGAGAAAACAGTGAAATAAAATACCACAAAGTTTTATTTATTCCAGGGCTATAAAGCCAAGTTTAAAACCGAAAAATCTAGAGGATGATTCTTGTATCAATAAAATTTAAATAAAATGATATACCCAGTTTTTAACTGAGTCCGATAGGGTAACCAAGACTTAAAACTGATAGAACTTCAATCTAGACGTTTGTTACAGAAGCACCGTATCAAATATTTAATAAAAAGAAATTTGGAGGGTTTCCAAATATTTTCGTTGCTCTGACAGTGAGCTAACTGTGACGGTAAACAATTGCAGATCCAAGATAGTTGACTGGATTAAATGGAAGGTAATCAAGACAGAGAAGAAGAGATTAGTCGTGCATTTCCCAACTGGAGAGGTGCCCAGAGTTTTGTGCAAAAGAGAGATTATACCTGCAACAACCGAATCCTATGGAGGGAAAGGAGTTAGAATAAAAGTCTGAATATCTATCTCAATAACAATTGGAAATGTTTGGGTAGGGTTTGAGTTTAATTCCTTACCTTTGACCATAGAGCTGCTCGCATGAAGCCGAGACTGTTGTAACGCTAGCAAAAGGAGAATGATTAGTAAAATTACTCTTCAATCCTTAACAATACCGTAACAAGATCTGTGTATGTTAAATAAATTAAAAAAAAGACAAGTGTTAGCACTTGCGTGCGGAGTGATTCAAATGAGTTAACCCTATCACCAAAAAGAGGAAGAGCCATGGTAGTTGCATGCTGGAAGAGAAAACTCGACAGAGAAAGTCCAAGGAGAAAATGACAGAGATAATTGTCAAGTGAAAGGCCAAGTAGGGTGAGCCCTTTCTCTTCCCGCCAATCCATTACAACTGTCGATTAATGAGTTGATTGGATGTTGTAGAAAGGGGCAGGTGTCATACACACAGATCAACTAGCTTGTAATAAATTCTAGGAGATGTATGTTAGATGTGTGTACCGAAAAATCATAAATAAGCCAATACCGAAATTTAAAACCAAGTACAAATTTCGATTAGCTTAAGAGTCTTAATGGATACACTTTTGGATTTAAGCACAAACCCAAAATATAAGAAATCAAGAAATTATGTATGGTAATCAAGAAATCATGTATGGTTTAATAGTTGAATAATGCATTAGGTTCTCAAGTCCGATTTCCTAGGGTGGAAAGATTAATGTGTTATAACTATATGGTTAACTTTAATATATTATGAGAATGGTAAAGTTAACGGAAAATAGAATTATGGGTAATGTAAATTTTTTATTTTTTTTTAAGGTAAATAGATGTAAAATGTTTGGATTGATGTATGTTACATTAATTTTTTTATTTAACAATTTCGATTTTAATGTTTATTTCAAAATAAATATATAAACACATCAATGTTTAACCATTTGGTTATATGTTGGGTGGATGTTTTGTGGTGATTGAATGGGGCAAAATTAAAGTGAAACTAAAATACGTTAAACTTAGATATTATTTGCTGCAAAGATGATGCGTCATGATGTGATAATGTGAAGTTAAATTAAAATTAAAATATGTTATATGTAAATCTCATTTCTTTTATGACGATTGGAGAAGTTATTTGATTTGTTTTAAATAGGAAGTGATTGATAAGTTATTTGAATTTTTTTTAATGTATAACGTGATTGATAAGATATTTAATTTGTTTATATATATATATATATATATATATATATATATATATATATATATATATATATATATGAATTTTTTTGTTTTTAATTAAATATTATTAAAAAGTAAATATAATTATTATGGGTTATTGAATTTTTTTATTTTTTGGTATTTCAAAGGAATTTAGTAATTTAGTCTATTTTCCAACTACTAGTAAATAGGCATGTTAGTAAACTCGATATGTACATAGTTACTAGTAACCTTGACTCGTCTTCCTTTTCATAAACCGACATAACAACTAGTAAACTTGTCATGACCTTATCTTTGTGGTTCTTTTTCAACAATGTATAGCGACTACAACACCACTAGGCTTTTTCTTTACCAATACTAGAGTGTATGGACTACACCTAACTTCAACACTTAGTCAATTTTCTAAACAAGTGTTCTTAACAATGCATTAGAATGACATTAATCTTCAATATTTAATATTTCACAATTAAACATTCAAAAATCATCACACAAGTATGACCATACATACTTGGGAAGGGCAACTCCCGAAAATTCTGCCCAATATATATATAAAATTGTTCAATAATGTACAATTTACAACATTATACAAGTTCACCAAGTCCATGCAATCACCTGCACACCTTCCCAAGTCTTCCCAACAACCGTGTCTTGAGTCCTGCAATGCTGCCACCCAAAAACACTTCAACCTATTGAGAACCCCAAATTATCCTTCAAAATCCAATTTTGAAGTTCTGCCCAAAATCTGTGCGGCTCGGGTCACCAGGGTCACTCCCTGCATGAGGTTTTCCCGACCTGACCTGCTCTCGTGCAACTCAAGTCACTCGGGTCACCGTCTACACAAGTCCACCCGACCTGAATCGCTATCACATAGCCGAGTCACTTGAGTCACCGTCTGCACGAGTCCGCCCGACCTGACCCGTTTGTCATGTAGCCTGGTCACTCGGGTCACCATCTACACGCGTTTTCCTGACTTGACCTACATTGTTCCACATGCTCAGAAAAATTCCCATTAGGTTGTTTCTACTTCATTAGTCTATCGTGCGGGCTCATCTACCTTCACTCAAATTTTCCTTCGTTGTTGCGATCTTCCAAGTTCGAACTTGTTGCTTGAATGATCCTCTAAAGCTCCAACGCCATTTTTATTTATATGGCATGACGTGGTCCCCCTTTTGTCAAGGGTCATGACCCTTCGATCAATATTTGGGTTGGCTCGACCACTTCTTCATACTAGTGTGGGTCAGCCTGCACACATAAATCTGCCGCCCCAATTACATATAAAATCATCCGCAACTCTATGTTGCCTTCCATGGGTCGCTCGGGTCGTTCGGGTCAGTCGCTCGTTCACCTAACTCATCCATTGACACATCGCACGTTCACCCAATGCCCACATGACTTGCCCGCGCATCGCACTTCTCCATCGCACATGCCTAAGTTGGCTAACATGGGTGTGCCCGCTACAACTCGGTCGCATATGACTCCAACTCATGGGCATGAAATCCTCCCCCACTCTAAATAAGGTTGTCGTCCAAGACAACTCCATCACATTGTCGCAAAGTGCTGCTAGCTACAACATCTCTAAAATGTCCATGCTACCAACATTTGCTACATCATCACACAAACCATCAAGGCTCATGACTCCATAAACATGTACATGGGGAAAGCTCCTCAATCCATGATCATCTATCACACCTGTCACAAGCTCTACATGTTGCCTCCATTGTGGGAAGTAAATCTCCTCAAATCAAGCTACATGTTATCCTTGCAACATATATCATGTCGACTCTTCATGTATCGCCAATATTATCTAAACTGATGTTATGATACTCCAACACAACTCCAACATATATCATTACACTGTCGGCTCCCATGGCACGAACTAGTGGAATGACCAATCCAACCATCATCCAATCCATGAGAATTCACCTCCTCATGCTCTCGTCAGTCGTTTCTCTAACATACAGTCACATCATCAACTGGATCAAGAATCCATCCCATCCAAGTGTAAAATAAGCGATTTCCATGTCCATGAAGTAGCCTCCATCTCATCCGCAACCTGTTGTCCATCAAATCCCAAATAAGCCATATCCAGGTCCATGAAGTATCTCCATCATGTCTGCAACATGTTGTTGATGATGCTAATTTCCATGTGCTGCGAAATCAGTCACATACACCCAAGCATCATCATCCATGTGCAAAATTTCCATCTCCTCAAATCAATCAAGAGCTCCTCCCATCAATCCAATGCTCAATGTGCCATATCCAGGTCCATGAAGTAATCTCCATCTCATCTGCAATATGCAATCTATCAATTCTATCAAAGGGGCAAGTCCAACCTTGCCTCATCATCCATCCATGTGCTTCTCATGGTCGTAAACCAACCAACCATCATGTCCATAAAAAATGTGGATAAGTAAAAAATACTCAACCCATGTCCAAGTGTACCCCACAAAGGCATCTCCATTGCTGCAACTCCATCAACTCTAAAGTGTCCCATCTCTATCATATCCATCAACTCACTCCTCATAAACACGCTCCATAATGTGCCTATGTTATGCATCCCAAACTGCATCAAAGTCAAGACATATCCTGACCTCAACTCATCAACGAACTAGATACTCCAATACCACTATAATATGAAGTCTCCAATGGATGCAACTATCTCCAAATCATCATGAACTCCTATGCATCATCTCCATCCAATACTTCGGCAAGCACACTTGACTTGGCCATGAATGCCATTGAAAGTTTCCTCTTCCCTCAAAGTCATATGAATGTCCTCATAGGCTGCTCACAAAACAACCATGGTCTTGTTGTCCAAATTTGAACAACATACCCATCAGTCCATCAATAAAGTGCCTCCATGTCGCACTAGCTAATCCATCCTTATCAACATCCCTGCCTTGACACTCCTCCTCGATTTTCATAAGTGGAATCTCCATAAGTGCACCTTCATAATGTCTGCCATGCTCTCATGTCGATGTCCATGACTTCAACTACCCATATGTCCATTAATAGTGAAATCAACACAACTCTAGTCATCCCATCCTCGTCCATAACCCAGGTTAGTGCCCTCAATCATTTCTAGCTTCACATGCCATCACAGGTCCTTCCTTCACTGCTGTCTCCTCCACTTTAAAGGTTCACCAAGATTGCCTTCTTGGTTTCCAATAATGACGAAATCTACCAAAATATCACATTGGTGCACCCTTCCTTCAATCTCTCCATGAGTAATGTTGGGAACTTAGCCAATTGTCCATATGGCTAAGCATGAATCGTATTCTTGCTTCAATATTCCTTAATAATCAACACAACTCGACTCAACCTCAATCAATCTCTGATACCATCTGTCACGACCCTATTCTTGTGGTACTCTTCAACCACGTGTAGCAGGAACAAAAACACTACACTTTTTCTTTTTACCAATACTAGAGTGTATGGACTACGCCTAACTTCAACACTTAGTCAATTTTCCAGACACGTGTTCTTAACAGTGCATCCAAATCAAATTAATATTTAATATTTAATATTTCACAACTAAAAATTAAACAATCATAAAAAATGTACGCCCATACATACTTTGGAGGGGCAACTCCCGAAAATTCTGCCCAATATATATAAGACTTTTCAATAATGTACAATTTACAACAATTATACAAATTCACCAAGTCCATGCAACCATCTCCACACCTTTCCAAGTCTACCCAAAAACCATGTCTTGAGTCCTACAATGCTGCCACCCAACAACACTTCAACCTATTGGGAACCCCAAATTATCCTTCAAAATATAATTCTGAAGTTCTGCCCAAAATTCATGCAGCCCAAGTCACCAGGATAACTCCCTGCATGAGGTATGCGCAACCTAACCCATTGTCGTGCATCTTGGGTCACTCGGGTCACCGTATGCATGAGTCTGCCTGACCTGACCCACAGTCATGCAGCTGGGTCACTCGGGTCACCATATACACGATTCCACCCAACCTGACCCAATGTCGTTCAATCGGGTCATTGGGGTCACCGATTTCATGACAGCGGGTCAGGTCGAGCGAAATTGTGTAGACAGTGACCCGAGTGACCTTGACCGGCATTGTTCCACACGCTCAGCAAAATGGTCGATCAGATATTTCTACTTCATCGGTCCGCCCTGCAGACTCATCCACCTTCAATTGAATTTTCCTTTGCTGCTACGATATTCCAAGTCTGAACTTGTTGGTTGAATGATTCTCTAAAAATGCCATGCAATGTTTATTTATATGGCATGTCGTGGTCCCATTTTTTCTAAGTGTCATGACCCTTTGACCAATACATGTTTAAGCTCGACCACTTCTTCATAGTCATGTGGGTAGGTCTGCACGCATAAATCCATCGGCCCAAACACATATAAAGTCAATCGCTTGGGTTGTTTGGGTCATTCAGGTTAGTCGCCCGTTCACCCGAATCACCCATTCACACATCGCATGTTCGCCCATCGCCCACATGACTCACTTTCCCAGGGGCTTCGCTCACCACACTCATCTTCCACATGACTTCATTCGCCACTACACGACTCGCCCAAGAGGTGGGTGCTCGCCAACACAACGCACTCATCGCACTTCTCCCTTGCACATGCCTGAGTTGGCTGATACGGGCGTTCATTGCACATTGGTGTGCCCGCTATAACTCGGTCGCATATGACTCCAACTCATGGGTGTGACAGGTCTATCTTCCAGGTACCAGTAAATAGGCTTGCTAGTAAACTCGACCTATACATAGCTACTAGTAAACCCGACCCATTTTCCTCTTCATAAACCAACATAACTACCAATAAAGATGACCCATTGTCCTCTTCGTAAACCAACATAGCTACTAGTAAACCCAACCCGTCATCCTCTTCATAAACCAACAAAACTACCAATAAAGATGACCCATTGTCCTCTTCGTAAACCAACATAGCTACTAGTAAACCCAACCCGTCATCCTCTTCGTAAACCTAGTCACAACCAAGGGAATTTACATATTGTATCTCCTAGTTTTTTCAGGACTCATGTGACTTCTATCGCTAATTGAGTTTCCTCGCTAGGATTGGTTTTATTTAAGTTTAAATTGTTTATTTGTATTTATATTGAATTAGTTAAAAGTATTTATTTATTTATTTTCTATGTGGGTTTATAACTTATTTTTTGGTTTGTTGACCCACGGGTGGTTTGAACCTGGAATCTCATGGAACATAACACTTAATTCTCAAAGTGATTGCCAATTTAACTACACAATGGGTACTTTATTTATTTTTAGATACGAGAGATTGTGGTAATACTTTTTAAAAAATATTTAATTTCAATGAATATCTACCTTAAATTACTGATAAAATATTTTAAATAATATACTTTTATTTAAATAAAGATGATGAAGAAAACCAATCAATATATGAATATATAATTTTACAATTTTTTATTTTTATTTTTTTAAATAATATAATTTTATTTAAATAAATATAATTTAAAAGTAATGTACAACTTTTTATAGTTAAATTTTATTCACAGAGATGATGCCATAGTTTGACATATTTTCTGATCTAATTTTCCCATAATCCAATACGGATTTGTTAGAATCAAAAGGGA
Source organism: Pinus albicaulis (assembly GCA_034641835.2). Lineage (NCBI taxonomy): Eukaryota > Viridiplantae > Streptophyta > Pinopsida > Pinales > Pinaceae > Pinus > Pinus albicaulis. Next base: position 918,132,299 of record CM076572.1, on the reverse strand, counting down.
TTTTTAGGGTGTTGAATTCATATATGCAATCAAAAATCCATTTTAAACAAAAAACATCAAGATATGACCAAAATCAGAGTGCCCCATGGATTTTCGAGAGTGTTGAATCCACCAATGCGGTCAAAAATCCATTTTAAACAACAAAGATCAAGATTTGACAAAAAAAACTCCAAAATGTATAATAATACCATACTGGTTGAATTCTAAACATTAACAATTTAATTATGTATAGTAATATATATGAATCTAGAAGTAGGCACATGGGTAAACAAGCCAAGATTTGAACATGGGACCTTGCACTCACATTTAATTTATATTTTCAGAAACTTACCAAGAAGACTCACTAAAGAGGTTATTTGTTAATATATTTTAATTAAATCATTTTATTTTTATTTTTAATCAATTTTAATATTATTTATTTTATAATTTATTTAATTCAAAAAAAATATTTTTCATAAAATTAAATTTTAAAATAATTTTAAATTTATTTCACATGGTAAATTATTATTATAATTTAAATTTTTTTTTTTTTTTATTACTTCCAGATCCATCACATTAGGTTTCTAGTTGAGATTTCAGGCCAACAAGCGTGACTCATTATCATAACACTAATAATGAGCAACATGGCCCGAAAGACCAAAAAACATAATATGATGGATTTAGAAGTATTAAAGAAAAATTGCTCACATCACGTAACCCTAAATTTAAATTCATGTTTTAAACTATATATATAGGCATAGTCTAACTTATAGACGAAATAGTCCTTTTCATCGGAATATGAAAAAATAATTTCAAGAGAGGATGTGATTTTTTGTTGTTTAAAATACATTTTTGAATGCATAAATGGATTCATCACCCTGAAAAACCCTTGAGGAATTTGAATCCAACATATTAAATGACTTAAACTCAATATTTTGAAAATATCTGTAGGGTTTTGGTTAAAATCAACCAAAATAAATCCTGAAAAAAGGTCATTTCGTCTATAAATTAGACTACCCCTAGGAATAGTCTAACTTATAGACGAAATAGAAAATTTCACCGGAATCCGACAAAACAATTTTAAGAGATAATGTGATTTTTTGTTGTTTAAAATACATTTTTGAATGCATAAATGAATTTAGCACCCTAAAAAACTCTTGGGGCACTTGAAACCTACATATTAAATAAGTTAAATTCAAGATTTAAAAAATCTCTGCTAGATTTTGGAAAATTTAGTACAAGTCAGATCTAATATGAATAAATAAAGACATAGTAGCAAAGAGGGAAACTTGGAATTGATACATTAAAATGAAATCTTACGTCATAGTCGCCAAATTATGGTTTATCAAAGTTTCATCACAAAAGTATTATGTTGTCCATGTGTTTTTCCACAATTTTTGGAATGTAATTTTGTATTTCCAAAAAATTAGAAAATGTAAAATGTGTGGAAGCCCAAGAGTCACACATGGAATGTGGAAATCCACTAGGAAGTGCTAGAGTCATGTAGATTCTCAAAGGTCACATAGAATATCAAAATCTATATGGAAGCTTAAGATTCACATGGGAGGTGAATAGTCACCTCATTTGTTATAAATAAATCCTCATAGCTCAAGAAAAGGAATTTTCACCTTGGCTTCTCTAGCTTGGCATAGGAGAGAAGATCATTCTTTGGAGGAGCAAGTAGTGACTTAATTTTCCACTATTGGGGCTAGTGTTGAATCATTGTAATCATGTATCTTGGAGCTTTAACTTAATATTTGAAGTTCTTCAAGCCAACACACTTCCATGCATGTATCATGGATATTGTAATACTATTATTTTAATGTTTGCAGTAAACGTTTATGTTCACACATACTAAAGAAAATAAACTATTTCATTGGCTTTGTTATACATCTTGTTGAATGTACATTGTTACTTGCTTCCATAATCGTTTTTACCTTGTGAAATATTTTTCAGGTTACTTAATGATTCTTTCTATGCTCATGTGTGTCTTTATTATGATAGTATTATTACTTTTCTTCTAAAGGCTCACTTTCTCTCTTCCCATTCATGAAATTACCTTATATACATTGAAATTGCATGATTTACGATGTCAAATTGCTTGTTTCAAAGGTTTTGTGCATACTCTCTTATGTTGTTTATTGCATCCAAGACAAATCTTTAAGTTATGGAGGGCGAGCCTATTATCTGAATGGGGCTCCTAATCCAAATGGTGTGAGGTCTAGTTGGGACTCCATACCGGGGAGACCCCCTGTGTTGGCGGACTTCCAGCACCGTCAACATTATTGATGGTCTAAACATCAGCTCAACACAAAAAAAGGCTCAAACCCCTCAACAAAAAATTAATCTAGATGCCGCATTTTCTCACATATCAACTTTCTAATTTATATATCTAGGTATAGAAACAATATTAAATATAGAAAATTTTGAAATAAAGTCTCATACCTCTGCTTGGTATTTTTAAAATGATTTTAAATGCAAAGAATGACACTTTTTACCTATTTGATGATTATTTTAGAATCACCATATACCTTCAGGAACTGATTCTGAGATCTAAATCCTTCTTGATTCCTTGTATGAGTGCTTCATACTATGCATTGTATGTGCACTCAAACTCTAAGCTACGAGTAATAAATATTTTATTTCCTCTAGGATCCAAGAGGAGACAACCTGCACCTGAACCTTCTTTCGATTTCTACCCATAAAAATACAAAGACCAAAATTCACATTTACGATAAGAATTAATTTGAATCAATTTTTTTTCATGTTGTGGCTAATTTATTAATAGTCAACAATTCATATTGTTGTTCACTATTTGTAAAAGGATAAATATAAACAACAAAATTACCAAAGAAAAAATCGATACTTAAAGAATCAATAAACATTCCTAGTTCGTTACTTCCTTCAATATCAGTTACAAAATGCCAAATATATTTTTCTTTGTTAATTATAATCTTGTTGGGTCCCCCTTTCCAAGGTAACCATAAATGTGTTAGGACTATAGACATGTAACACTTTAAATGTTGCATACTGTCTCAACTTAGGAATAAATTATATTCTTAAGGAATTTATGTAATAAATATTTCAATGGTCTCATGAAACCTATGATCTGATGACAGTTTGATAAGTATTTCAGTAAGCTCTCCCACTACCTTCACATTTTTCTATCAAGTTGAACAATTTTTCTTCAGAAGGCTACATTTGGGCATTTAATTTCTTGCATACAGAGAGTGGTATGACATTCGAGGAAGCCTTCAAATATATCATAAAATTGTGTACATTGCAATTAAATATTTCATAGGTAATAAATAATGGAGGTGGTTTTCTTTTTTGTGTAGGAAGATATTTTGACAAATGTTTCAAAATCTACAGATGATCATATGGAGGTCTTTCAAAACTAGCTACATCTTTATCTTAAACAACTTTATTTTTGGCAAAAATTTCAGCAAAATGTTGTTGAACTTCCATTGGAATAATTAGATATTATGCTACATATTATTTCACTATTTTGGGGAGGAAAGAAAATGACAATGAGCAAAAGATACTTGCTTTTTAGTACAAGTAGCTACTAGTTTTGATATGACTTTTTACTATCGTAGGATCGTTATAAAAACTTTTTCCTCTGTTCAATACCTAATGACATCTAGAAAAGAACTAATTAATTAAAACATGTTAGAGAAAATTAGATTTTTCATAGGAAAATGATAATGATAAGGGATTACATAGATCCATTATGGGGATAAAGAGGAAATAATTCCATGGATAATGTTTCAATTTGGAATGAAGATTCAATATAACTGGATCCTTATTGAACATGACATATTATGATGCGTAATATGGAAGGAATGCAATAATTGATTCTTAAACAATACCAACGAATCAAATTTTCCCTGAGAATTCCTTCAAAATTGGTAATATCCCACTCATATGGTATAGCGAGTTGTACTAGCGGCCCCTGAATATCCAAATATTTTTTCAAATTTAGAATATCCTGATCATCTAGTATATTAGGTTGACCTGGAGGTCGATTTATTAGTGAGCAAGAAAAAATATTGTCCAACCGAGTTTCTATGTCTTGTTATCAGGGACCTCGTTTAAATATAATACATCGTCTGAAAACTTTACTAGGGATCATTAGTAAAAGCCCCAAAACTGGAAAGTATTCTATGAACTGAAAAAATAACTGAAGAATTTGTTCCAATACATTGCATAACAATTTAGAACAATTGAAGGTTTTGTTGTATTAAAGGAATTTTCAGCATCTCAAACATTGAAATGTTAGTTTTTTGTTTGTTTAGGTCTTCAATGGGGTAATATTGTGAGTTTATGATAAAAAATTTCTGCATGTTTATTGGCTATTTTTGGGTGCTTTTGGATTTATTAGTAGGAAAATAACCTTGTTTTTTAACTGAACTTTTAGTACATGTATTGTGTTGGTGCTAGTTGGAAACAATTGGATCATGGTCTTATTCAAACAACGTGTATGAGAAGTGACTTATAACACATGATTATTGATCATTATCATCTTCAATATTAATTGCATCCTCCTCTACATTATTTTAATTAGAAGTAGAATAAAAAATGATTTCTTGTATTATATCTAGTAAACCTTTAGCAGTAAGTCCCTCATTTGGTGGAATAAGATTATTTTGGAAAGATTCCCTATAAGTATTTTTAAAGCTTGATATGTTTGAAGACATTCTGCTAAATTATTTTCCAAATTTGACAGTTTATTGATGCCCTTTTGTAGACTTTCTAAATCAAAAGGGGAAGTTTCTTTTTTTGGGGGGGTTGTTTTGATGTTTTATATTTCTTACTAGGAAAAGAGGTTGTGTCAATTACTTATCAGAATTGGGCTTTAGAGTAAGTATATCATTTTCTACAAAAAAATCTTCCTCAAAAGATGCTTGTAATGTAGCTTTCTGGGCTCTCTTCACCCACATGGAAATATCGTTAGGTAAAGCTTTTACATAGTAAGAAACACTAAAATTTTGAGCATACATATATTCAACAAGATTTTTATTTTTTAGTGAAGGAACCTGACATTGAAATATTTTACCTTCTCTTTGTTTTCGATTTCCATGTTTGAATTTTTTTAAACTAGAACGTTATGCAAACAACTCACAAAACATAAGAAAATATAGATCAATGACTTAAAAATTATCCTCTTCAAGGGGGAAACCTCCTTTAAATGACATAAAATAATCAATTATTGAATGATACAAATGACAAGACATCCTTTCTATATATAGGAGTCTAATGGGTCACAATATAATCAAATCCTACATAACAATAATAATGTAAGGGCACAACAATAACAATAGTGGGCTTCTATGGGGCACAATAATAACAATATGGAGGCTACATTAACAATAACAATAAGGGGACTACACTATTATTATAGGGACCTAACATGCCCCTCTCCTTCAAATTTTTTTTTCCTCAATGATTGAGTAGTTCTGGATGCTTTTGTATAAAATTCTCATCCTCCCATGTACAATCTTCAGTGGGAAAGTTCTTGCACTTAATGAGATATTCTAAAAATGATCGATTCTATAGCTGTTGGGTTCTTGTTTCCATGACTTCTTCAAGCTCCAATGTATGGAAATATTGTTTGAACTAGGAGCTTGTCACTGACAACCTTCTTTAAGCATGAAACATTGAAAACTAGGTGCACTCGAGAATATGCAGGAAACTCCAATTTGTATGCTATAGTACCAATATTTTGCAACACATTGTAAGGACCATCATACTTGGGTGATAATTTATTTTCCTTCTTAACTTGCTTGAGGGACATTTGTTTGTATGGTTGTAACTGTAAAACTACCTCGCCGCCTATGTCAAAACGGATTTCAATGCGATGTTGATCTACTTGTTGTTTCATTCAATTTCGCGACATAGTGAGGTTATAATTTAAGAGTTAGAGAATTTTTTTTTTTATGCTTACAATGGTCTTCCACTGCTTGAACCTTATATTTTTCTCTTAAATATGATGTGATTGACAATGGGTGATATCCATAAAGTACCATAAATGGGGCCGTTTTTGCTGCAATATGGAACCAAGTGTTATACCACCATTTATCCAGAGGTAACCACTTGACCTATTCTGTTTTTTTATCAGATACAAAGCAAATAATATATCTTTCCAAACATTAGTTCACTATCTCAATTTTCCCATTAGATTGACGATGATAAGATGAGATATGAGCTAATTTCGTACCAAGACAAGAAAATAATTTCGTCCAAAATTTTCCTGTGAAAATGGGATCTCTGTCACTTACAATAATATTTGAGTTTCCATGTAGCTTTTAAATTGTTTCCATAAATGCAATAGCAAATCTACTAGCTTTAAAAGGATGAGATAATGCACAAAAGTGTACATACTTGGTAAGTATATCAACTACCACCATGATGGCACTCTTTCCTTCAGAATTGGGTAAACCTGTGATAAAATCCATTGAGACCTCCTCCAAATGCTGACTTGGAATGGCTAAAGGTTGTAACAAACCCAAGGACTTAATTGTCACAACTTTATTTTGTTGGAAAACCAAACATTCAACCACAAACATTTGAATATCAAATTTAGGGCCCTCCCAAAAAAATTTCTTCTTGATCCTGTGATAATTTAAAAAAAAAGCAGAGTGCCCCTTTGTGGGGGAGATGTGAAATTCCAAAAGAATATTTTGTTTGAGTTGGAAATTCTTACCAAGATGTAAGCAATATTTGTACCATAATGAATCATTTTTCTAGGTAAATTTATCAGATGTACTGGGGTCTTGCTGGAACTTTTGAATGAGTGTCCACACCACTTTGTCATTATTCCATTCATCCCTTGCTTCAGTTATCCAATCAGGTTGGATAATAGAAATGGATTAAAGGAATGTTTCGACATCCTCATCCTTTCTTGGGAGTGCATCTGCAATAAAATTTTTCTTCCCTTTTGTGTAGATGAGTTCAAAGTCATAACCCAACATCTTTGTGACCCATTTTGATGCTCTTCTGAAGATAATCTTTGCTGCAAAAAATATTTAAGACTATCATGATATGTTTTTACCTTGAAGTGTCTTCCCATTAGGTAAGGTCACGATTTCTTTAGTGCATGTAGTATTTCCAACATTTACTTCTCATAAATAGGTTTGTGAAAATACTTGCTTTGATTGGATGACTTTCAAAAGAAATGGGTCTTCCTTCTTGCATTAAAACAACACCAATTCCATTTCTTGAGGCATAACATTCCACAATAAAGTTTTTTTTGAAGTCTGGCATAGCTTATATCGGTGCTTGGCACATTTCCTCTTTAAGATGTTCAAAGGTCTTAGTTTCTTCTGGAGTCCAAGAAAATTCATCTTTCTTCAGTGATGTTGTTAGAGGTGCTGCTATTATCCCATAATTCTTAACAAAAATTCCATAATATCCTGTCAACTTGATAAATCCTCTAATATTCTTTATGGTTGCAGGGATTTTCCATTCCTTAATGGATTTAATCTTGTTAGGGTCTACCTTAACACCCTCATGAGATACAATATGACCCAAATATTCCACCTCATGCACTAGAAAGATACATTTGGAGGTTTTCACATATAATTATTTCTCCTCCAATAGTTTGAGCATGTTGTCAACATGTTGAACATGATCCTTCCAAGAATTGTTGTATATTAGTATATTATCAAAAAATACTAACAAAAATTTTCTAAGGAAGGTTTTGAAAATGGAATTCATCAAACCTTGAAACGTGGAAGGTGCATTAGTAAGACCAAAAGGCATGATCAAAAATTCATAATGATCCTCATGAGTTATGAATGTTGTTTTTGAAATGTTTTCAGTCTTCATTATAATTTGATGATATCCTAAACGAAGATCCAACTTGGTGAAGGAAATTGCTCCATGTAATTCACACAACAATTTGCCAATGACAGGAATTGGAAATTTATATTTAATAGTGAGTTTATTGAGTTCCCTATAATACATACACATATGCCATGATCCATCCTTCTTATGGACCAATACTATTGGATCAGAGAAAGAACTTTGACTAGGTTGAATTATATCGGCCTTGTGAAGACCCAACCAGATTCTGTCAATAAAATTAAATTTAAACTCTAATTTAAAAACATAAAGGAAAATAACATGACAATTATTTGGCAATAGCATACAAATAAAATTTGATTTACAACATAATAAACATGTAAAGAATTTTAATTGTAGAAATTTACATATATAAAAAACAAATAGAAGAATACCTAATTAGGTGGCTTGGATAGGGTGCTCCTGCTTGTACAACTTGACTGAATTTACCTCCCAACCAACTTTTCCCAGCCTAGGGAACCTCCATAGGTTCCCTTGCCCTTCGAGCCCAAGTCCAACTAGCTATAGTGTTTCTATAACAACCCTGGTGAAAATTTTGTGTAATAAAGTTAAAAATAATAACCATGGTTAATGGGACACTTATTGCAAGCTGAATGTTGGGAAAAACATCCTAGTGGATGTTCATTTCGGTTATTATGGCTAAATTAAATTGGCAAAGGAAAAGGAAAACGCTTTTGGAAAAGAAAAATGGCATTTTGGCACATTTATTTATGAAAATAATGGAAATTAGGAGAAAAGGAAGGTGAAATGTCATAGGTTGCATGTGAGGAGGAAAATGAAGGAAAATAATGGAAATTAGAGAAATTAGAGGCCTCATTGATAAATAGGATTATGAGGATCAGTTGGCAAGATTATGCTCAACCTTTTATCAGTTAATTTTTGGAACTCTCTCATTATTCTCTCTCTCTCTCTCTCTCTCTCTCACTCACTCTTGGAAACTTAGAGTTTCTTGGAGCACTTTGGTATTTGAGCAAGAAAGGAAAGAAAGCAGGAAGAAGGTGGAAGCAAGCAAGGAGGAGCAGGAATCAAGTAGCTACAGTAGGATTGTTTGCAGGTATCTATTTGCATGTATGATTTACTTGATAGATCTGGCATGCATGGTATTACATGTGGTTATTTTCTTTCTTGGCATGGTTTTTTCTAGGCGTGACAGTGTTTTCAACCTAGTCTTTCCATTTCCGGATAACCATGGTGTTGTGGAGTTCTCATGTTTTGGTTTAGCTATATTTCTGGATGGATTCAAAGTTAAGTGAGGTGGATCTATGAATTTTATGATATAGAACTAGTTTATATGTTGCCTCGATTTATGGCTTAGTGATGAAGGTTGGGATTTTCGTAAATCCTGAGAGGTACTGTTGCCTTGGTTTAGGGCCCAATGACCCGGGATTGGAATGTGGTAAATCTTGAGAGGTGATTTCCCTTGATTAGGCCTAGGAATCATTTCCGATGAATGATGGGATATACAATAATGCCTAGAGGGTGGTGTCTTAGTTTAGGGCCTAGTGACCCCTGATTCATACCGTGGGTTGCGGTAAAGCTTGAGAGACTAGGAGATAGGAAAATTCCTCATGGTTTAGGCTGAGAGAACCCACTGATATCCATTCTTATGTTGGCCTAGTGATCGGGTGTGGATCACGGTAAAGATTGATTTCTATTTGATGAGGGTGAGGTGGTTTAGCCTCGGGATGCCCTGGTTGGTTCTTCGATTTGAGTACCACATTCATGATTGGAATATGGCACGAGGGTGATTGGTTGAAGAGAGATTTGTCTCATCCAATCTATGGTCGGGTGGAACGTGGAAGTCCCATCTCTGGTTGGTTTTTACATTCATTAATGAAGAGCTCATTCATTTGATATTTTATGTATAAATGTACTGGTTATTATGTGGATTATATTTTTGTTTTATCCATTTTATTTATGTTGTTATTATGCTGGTTATAAGAATGTATTTTATCAGTGAGGATGTATGGGTCTATCCATGTTTTTACCTGTAAATGAATGCACAATGTATCTATGGTAAAATAGATTGTATTGCAGCAAATGATGTAAGGGATAAATTCTTCTTAGTGATTCTCAGATACGTATGAGACCCTGATGCTCCGTTTTGGTTTTTATACCGATAGCTTTCATGTTTGTGACATGTTTGAAAAATTTCCTGTCATGGCTAGGAGGGGTCCAGATGAGTTCTTATTGATGTGATTGCTTCTGTATCATTTTCCTGTTGTTATTTAGCATCTCCCAAATTTTCATGAAGTTCTGGGCAGAGGACTAGGTTCTAGGCCTAAAAAGGTGGTTCAAATCCTAATAATGCTAGCACAAAGCTGAGTAATTGGGTCCCTGGATGCTGGCATGCAATGTTATGTATGTGGCTATAGCCTCCTGGATGCTCGGTTGCAAGCTTGTTCCTATGTCTATGGCTCAAAGAGGTCAAAAGGTCTATGTGATCCATGGGTAAGAGGCCTGAATGGTTTGGTTACCTCACACAAGAGGTTGCATGTTTACCCTCTCGTTGCATGTTTACCCTAGTTGGGTCAGTTACTTGGGTAGATGTGGGAAGAGGGTGTTATAGAGTGGTATGAGAGCATGGTTCAACCCTCAGAATGGATGGGCAGTGTTCTGGTCATGCATTTATGTAGGTAGCTTATGTGTTTCTCATACCTATGGTGTATGTGCTTGTTGCATCTATGTTGTGTTGGCCATGGTGGCAGTGGTGTACCCATGAAAATGTTGATGGTGTGGTTGTCAACATGTTGTCATGAGTGTATGACTATTTATGTGTTGCTCATGCTTGTGTATTGTTCATGCACAATTGTTTACATATTTTTACATATTGTACATGCATTGATTTCTTATGCTAGGGTTACATATTGATCATGCTTTGATGTTACTCGTGTATGCTTGCTTGTGTGATGTCATATGTTGAACATGCATTGGTCATTCATGATTAGTTATACATGTCAAGTGGGTAAATATGGTCAATTTTACATTGGCTTGATTGAGGTTGTTGTGCATAAGGTCATTGTATGCAATTAGGCCATCAAGATGATATTGGTATGTTATGATGCTAGTGTATTGGATAAGATAGAGTAGGAGATGCAGATCATTAAAGTGAAGTTGCCACAATGGAATTTGGGGTAAGATTAGACCATAATACGAGTTTGTATGCTTGGCATGCAGGTACATGATTCATGGTTTTTGTAAGCATTAGGATTACTTATATGTTTGTAATTCTATTATTATCATGGTTATATATGTGATAAATGCTAGTTGATCAGTGTAGTCATATGCAATATGGTTATGTGTATGCCTTTCATTCTATTAATTTTATGGTTACATACGTGATAAATGTTAGTTAATTAGTGTGATTATAGATACATCGTTGGTTAATAAGGCGTGGTAATAAATTGATGATTATGTAGATATATCGATTGTATATGACCTTGAAACAATAAAAGGGACTCAAAAATTGCATTCAATTAAAACAAAGCAGTACCAAAATGTGTTTGAATTTGATAAAAGAAAATATTATTGTTTTTGTCATGTTTGCATAGACAACACAAAATCCAATGATGTTTGTGAAAACAAAATGTGTGTAAAAGATTGGCAACATACATAACTAAATACAAAGGGGAAAATGTCCATTGCAAACTTTGAATACATGCAATCAAAGGAGACTATAGTATCATCTGAAGGTGATCGAGTTTCTGATATTGTTAGAGAAGGTAACATTTCAATTTCTTTCAAATGATAAAGATCTATAAATAGATAATAAAATCAAGTACACATGTTAATTTTTCATGTTAATTATGATATAAATTTATGCAATTTTTCTTTATTGTGCAGGAGATGTTTTTGTTGTAGTTGCACTACTACCAATGATGAAAATGTGAAGTATAATTTGATGCGTTGGACTGAACGAAAGATGAAATTTTTGGAAAACTATGATGATAACGGGTTTATATATGACAAAGGGTCTATTATAATGAAAGGTTATTTTCTCCAACAAACTCATCAAAGTCGGTATTTTTTTTCCTTTCAAGACTATGAACCTGATGTCATAAGTTGTCAATATAATCACTTGGTGTGTGCAGTACGCATAAAGTTGATGGAAGTTAAATCAAAGAAAAAATTGAAAATTAAGAAATGGAAAATGTCAAAGTTCGATCATGAACAGATCATTGAAGATGACATTCCATTAGAATTGTTTTGATTGAACTATCCAACAATTTATTTTCGTTGGATTCATCTTTTAGAGCTTACAGAACTCAACTAGAAATTGAACTAGCCTTTTTTTGTGCATTCTTAAGTTTTACAATTATTATAATATGTATATTTTATGTTATATGTACAAGTGTTTGAACATGTACATTGTTTTGGTACGTGCACAAGATTAAGTTATACACATGTGTACACATACACATGTAGATTATCTGTATTAGACGATTTCATACAATATCTCGTACAATTTTCCATAATATCATTATTTCAAAATGTACATATATGTGTATCTAGCATAGTTGTTATAATGAAAAGTTTAAGTTGCACGATTATGTTTTAGATGTATCTATTAAGAAAATTATAATATTCATTCTTGAATGAAAAATGTGTGGTACATGTTTTCTAATTTCCTGTTTACTATCAACTGAAAGTAGCTTTTATATGTACATTAATGAAAAATGTTGTGTACTAGATACATGTTTTAATGCAATTTTAAAATTTTATGATTTTTTGACACATGTATGAACACCTTGAATTTTATGATTATTTTTAGATATAAACATCGATATGTATTGTACTTCAATCATTTTTACATATATTCAAACATGTACTTCAATAATTTTTATGTATATTCATGAACTTAAATATGTAAAACAATCTATGATTGTTTTAAATGACATGTATGATCATGCAAAATGTACCTAAATATCACCTTTAATAGACATCCTAGAATTATATAACATTCACACATGTTCAAATGCATAACATGTACCAATGTATGTGTTAAATGTAATTTGAAATTTCCATCTTGATTCATTTTATATTTAACAAATAACAAAAAAACTTGAGTTTTAAAAACAAAACATTATATCACAACATGTGATCACATGCCAAATGTAACAACATTCCAAAATTTAAAATCATTCTTGATAAATGTAAATGTACAACTAATATTCCAAAATGTAAAATATGTCCAAAATTTATATCATGAACAATAAAAGTAAATATATATTTAACAATGTATAGTGTTATTGTTTTTAGATATATACATCGATATGTATTGTACTTCAATCATTTTTAGATATATTCAATTGAACTTCAATCATTTTTACATATATTCATGAACTTAAATATGTAAAACCATCTATGATTGTTTTAAATGACACATGTGATCATGCAAAATGTATCTAAATATCACCTTTAATAGACATCCTAATTATATAACATTCACACATTTTAAAATGCATTACATGTACTTTGAACATGTACCACATGTGTTTTGTAATTTGAAATTTCCATCTAGATTCATTTTATATTTAACAAATAACAAAATAACTTGAGTTTTAAAAACAAAACATTATATCACAACATGTGATCACATGCCAAATGTAATTATCCGAAATTTGAAATCATTCTTGAGAAAAGTAAATATAGTTCAACTATATCCAAAATGTAAAATATGTCCAAAATTTATATCATGAACAATAAAAGTAAATACATCTAACAATGTATAATGTTACAAGTATCAAGTTATATAGAAAATTAAATATGACTACATAAATAAGACTATCTATAGAGAAAAGTAAATTTAAGACTATCTATCAAATAAAATGTTGCACATGTGCATCATCAATCAAAGAGAGATGGATCCAGTGTCTTTTCCAGCGATGTCTTGGGCCTCTAAAGATATCCTCAAAGATAGAACTAACACAACGTGTGTATTAAATGAATGTTAAAATGAATGAATTTATGAACTCATGCAAAACACAAAAACAAAAAACAAAAAATTCAGTGCAAAATACCTTTAGTGTTCCTTCTTCCATTTTCCTTGTGTTGATCGTCCATCAATACATCCCTCCATGGTAAACTATACAATATACATGTACAATTATATATATATATATATATATATATATATCTGTGTGTGTGTGTGTGTGTATTTAAAATTTTCAAATGAAAATGCATAAACTAATTTTCAATAATATTAAAAAAAAAATTAGACAACTTCTTGTCCAAATTGTGTGGATGTTCCTCTCTCCATCATACACTCCATCACTAGAGTCCTTAGAGAACAAAAATCATCTCCAAAAACTAAAATTCAAAATTTTAAAACTGTAAAATAACTCAAGATCTAGATCTCATTTTTTAATACAAAACTTTTGAACTTCAATTGTTGGCCAAAAAGGAGGTCTCTGAGCAAGACCCAGGTTCAGGATAGTGGCCAACAAGGTTTTCGCAGTAGTCTAGCATAACGCCGACATTTTCACCCTACTCCAAGGAGCAAAGCATCTCACCCAAGGCGTGCCGTGACCTTAGTAAGGTTAGGAGATATATCAAGTACCAAACGGTTACAACCATGAAGAACAACTAAAGGAACTTAGAACAACAAAAATATCTCACTACTATGTATAAGCTATTACTCATTAGGCACGTTTAGGATGCTGAATTAAAATTTAAAATGGGGCATACATTCACAATAAGAAAATGAGTAACAATCAACTCAAAACATCAAACACAAGAATAACCATATTTCATTATCATTATCAAATGGCATGCATCACTCTGCAGAGTATATTACAAGGTGATTTAGTACAACGAAGATCTCACAGAGCTCTCAAACGGCTGTCTCACTCGGTCCTTTGCCAAACTAACTCACTCATCTACGCTGGTTGATTGCCTATTTTTTCTTCTGCCAACGTGACTGTCAGTCTTTCCTCTTTTCCTGCTCCTCTATTTACCACTTCTTCTTGATTATTGGGAGTTTTGCTGATTGTCTTTGTCTCCCATATCTGCCATTTTCTATATTCTCTGCAACTTCCACGCCACTTATCTTTCGATTATCCGCAACCGTGAAAACTCCCTGTCTACCTTGATTGCGCCTCGCCACCTATTTTCTGCAACTCAAAACTATTCATTTTTCAAAACAAAGGCCCCTACAGGCCTCGACCACACGCTATTGACTCGTCCCAAGCCAATCTTTTCCTTCTGCTGTGGCTTACGTCGGTCTATTTGCTTCTCAGGCTGAATTTGTCTTATTCGTTTCTTCACTCTATCCAAACAAAGGTCCCAACTCTGGAACCTTTCTCAATGTTGAAGACTTGAGTTCTACGAACTCGGTAATTACCTGTTTCCATTCTCTAATTAGATGTTCAGTTTCGGTGGCGACTCTTTCGACCTCGGTTTCACCTACTACCGGTAGCAGCTTGTTGAATACCTCTTGAATATTTGGCCTAGATTCGGCTGCCATCTACTGTATTGCCTCTGTCTTCTACTTGACTAGTTGCCTTAGCTCTTTAAGGACCTGCTTTGTGGCAGAGGAATGCTCCTCTATCTTCTGTATTTTGGTTTCTAGTACCTCTGCTTGGTTATAGAGCTGGGTTATGCCGACGAGATTCGTGGCCTCTTTGATCTCTTCTGAAATTTGCTAAAGTTGCACCGAGATGGGTTGGGCTTTCATGGTTAACGAATTAGAGCATTCATGTAAATGTTTTAGTAGGTTGTAAGCCTCTTTGACTATTGTCCCTAGGTGTTACACTACATTTTGTCACTATCCCCGCAATCTCCATCCCGCACATTGGAGGCTCATTTTTGTTATCAAAATAAAGTGTCATTCCTTGCAAATACCATAATTGCATCCCTTTCCATGAGGACAACATTCCATCTGTTGACCATTTCCTGAACAGACCACTAAACACACATGTTTTTGCCTTGGTGCTGGTAGCCCGTTATGCCCTCACACCGATGAGGCAGATTAACATTGGCCCCCGTGCCAGCTCACGCTCTATCTTAGTTAGCTGCCCACACCAATATATTTATGGAATTTTTTTTAAAAATAGAGGCGAAGTTTCGATCACAACAGCTTCGTGGATGAGTCATAGGGAGTCGTTCAATTGAATAACCACGACCTTCCTCCTTTGGCCTCTTGTTTCCACCTTTTAGGGAAACCTCCCAAGGGATAAGGCCTCCCTTCCACCATAGTAGGGATCCCAACCTCCTCCTCTCCCTCTATAAATATAGCCATCCTCCGTTGATGAAGCTAGCTGAACTGAAGATGTTATAGCATAAACACTAGAGAGATTTCCATTTACTTTGCTAGGAAAGATAGAATGGAAGAGTTCCTTATTGAGAGAGCTTGTGCTTGCGTCCTATCTAAATTCCCTAACATTCATCGAGATGCGCTTCAACTGAACCCCGCTGAAGGAGGCTATGACATCAAGTTTTGGTTGTAACTATTTCTTCTATTAATACATATGTATAACTATTGTCTGGTTCCCATGTCGCGTTGATATGTTTTATTGATGCAGTATGATTAACCCTCCTTGACTGGTTAGTAATTATGAATGAGATTGTTGTTTTGTATGTTGCTCTTGTTTTTTGATCTTGTGCAGGTATCCATGCATTATGGCGAAAGGATCCTAACTTGCCAAGACAGGAATCGAGAGGCCACCACTACAACAGCCATGATGACAACATTGGACTCTAGGTAGGTGGATCTACCTTGTCAATTTCATTCAGTAATTAGGAACCTACACTCTAGTTTGTCATTTTGTTACTAGACCCACTCTAGGGTTAGAAGGATCGTCTCTGTCTGCAGAGAGGATTTACTTCCATAAAAAATTGGCGACTCTGCTGGGGTTTAGTGTGAGTTTGTCTTTTTGCCCTTGTCAAGTCAACTTCGGTCGTTTGCATGTTTATTTATCTTTTCTGGTCTGTCTGCTTGATTAGAGTCCTCTTGTTCAGCTCTAGAGTGTCAAGATTGACCTCTTCTCATTGGATTTCCCATCCTCCCATAGATATCCAGCTTGGCGCGCTTTTTGATTGAACAATCGCCCCAATTGGCACATGTTGCTTGTTTTTCACTAGTGCCAACCCCTGTTTGGTGCGAATTACCGCCTTACAGTCGCACCAAATCCTGTAGGGTTTGGTTTGACATCTCTTTTGACGTTTTGGTCAACTTCTTGCCTCTGGGTTGGTTTTCTGATCTGCAATTTTCTTGTTGATATTGTTTTGACTGTCATAGACTTATTCTTCTCCATTTTATGTCTGTTTAATTATCGGTGCAGTTTATGGCCTTAGGGTTTCTGAGTGTCTTAGCTCACTGAGCCTTCTGATTGGAAGTTAAGACTTTTTTGTTTTTGTCAGTCACATCTCTTGATCAATTGTGTTTAGTTATTTTTGATCCTTTGAGCATTTGTTTTGGTTGAATGGTCATTTTGGGTTTCGTTTGATTGTTCTTCTTGTTGCTCCAAGCATAGATCACATTTCTTAGTTGGATCATTTCAAAGCCTTTTTATTTGATTGGAAGAGTGTGCAATTGGTTTGAGTGCATGTTTCGGGAAATAACTCCCTAAAGGTTTTTGGGTCAGCAATATTCACAGATTGGGGGCATACCATTCAAGAAGGACTCGCTTAACCTATATTTTTTACTAAAAAATAGATATAAAAAGTTGCAGAACTTACTTGAAAGTCCTACGTTTGATGTAGATCCCACAGGGTGCAAACCCCCAGCAACCCTTCTTGCTTCGTAACCTGGAAATCAAGAAAGAACGAACATGAAACTCTAGTTGTATAGCATATATTGTTCCTAGATGTTAGTGTAAATCATGTATAATATCATATTAAAAATATTGAATGTTCAATTAATGATATTTACACATATATAAAGATATATAAACACGTGAATTTCGGGAACAAGATGGTTCTTCTCATTAGAAATGGCATGTACAATAATAGAAAAGTGGAGAGATCACCTGAATCCTTCCACGACCTTCAAGTAGACCTTCCTCTGGATCCGTCCAGCCCTCACCTCGCTAGGATTCTTCCAAGATGTGTGCACACTAGATGTCATATAGGATGATGAGCATCTCAAGGAAACAAGGGTTTCCTGAATATACCTGGGAAGTGCAGGAGGCATGGGAATATCAAACTTGAAATAGGGCTCCAACAGAGTATAATATCTATAATTTTCTCTCTCCCTTAGGCCATACACATGAATGGTTTTTATACTCCCTCAAAGTAGTTTCAGCAGTTGGAAACAGTTGGGCAACGGGCTGGGGTGGTTGAATTACGAGAATAACCATCAACCGTGCCTCGAAAATAGGGAATTATATATATATATATATATATATATATATATATATATATATATATATATATATATATATATATATATATATAATGATTTAAATGGCATATGCAAAAAATTATAAATGGACTCGCGTATATACGCGGAAAATTCTAGGCATAATCGCGTATGGGTTTTTAGACACTGTTTTTAATGAAATTATTCAAGTCTGGGGGGAAAGGGTGCCCAAGGCCAAAGGGACAATCATTAATTACATAAGGGTGAAAAATTATGCTATAACAGATGCCCCCTAATATATGAGGTCAAAAGGGGTACATGATGGCCGAAATATATTATGTGCATAGAAAGAACCTCGCGAAGACAAGAGAGGACTTCACCAGATTTCAGCCTGCTAAAAACCAATGAAATAATTCAGAGAGTTAGCTCATGTCTGAGGCAGGAATACCCATGCTTAGTGAAAGAAAAGCATGTCTATAGATCCAAAATGTATACAAGTATGGCTGAACTGGAAAGTACATAGTGAATCATATGATCACTGCCCGGAAGTACAAGTCGAAATCAAGTCCAAGTATCACATATAGAAGACTGATAAATGATGTTGTAACAGATATCTGATATCACAAGTAACTGAATCTCCAAGTACCAAATCATAAGGGGTGGAATACATTGTACAATCATGCGACTCGGGAGCCAACATATAATATGCCGCTATACTGAAACTACAACATATAAGGGTGGACGACATCACTAGAAGAAACTGGATGGACTATCAAAAGTGAACCGAAGCATGCTGATGCAAACCCAAGGTCTTCACCGATCACCATGGCACAATTCTACACAATGGGAATAAATGAGCTGAAGTCGACCATGTGAGAAATAATTTGATTACTGGTCAATAATTTATACCGTTAACAAACATGAGACAACCCACCAATAATGGTAATGAGTGTCAAGGTGCCCTAGTACAATATAACAAGTGCAAATGAATGAGTTGAAGTTGAACATTTGTAAGAATCTATCAATCAGGAGGCATTAATGAATCCTCACTGTTGACAGCGAAGATTCTGCCACTGATGACTGCAAACCCTAAGGTACTGACAAAAAAGACTCTAGACCTTATTCCCAGAGCAATGAGTCAGAGTCGATGGGAAAATATCTGCTGGAAGGAAGGCATTAAGGCATTCGACATCTATCCAACGCGAGTGTAACCCGCAGGCCAAGATTTGGAAGGATTTGGACAAAGTAGAGTGAAGGAACCAACCCGAAGTACGTTTCTGACATGCACAAGATGAAGCTAGCACATGGAAGAAACCCTCTGAACCAACCAATAATGAAAGCTGATAAAGAGGCGAGATATCTGCCGAAAGGGTCAAATGGAAATCAAGGTACTGCACGAATCCCAAGTGTGATAATGTATGCTGACGTTGAACACAAGGAAAATCACTCAGTCAAAGACCTATAATGATGATCAAATGCTGAGCACAAGGTCACCTATCAATGATGTAAATAGGGCCAGGGTATGGCTCTAGGTTTACTCTTAGAGCAATATGTCGTAGTCGATAAGAGACAAACCCACCAGCAAGAAGTCAATGGGGACCTTTGCAAACCAGCACGAGCATAGGACCAAACATTTAATGTGATAGTACAAGATACTGACAAGACCAGGAAGGCCGGAAAAAATAATTCAATAGACACCGGAGAATGGCCGACTCAGGTTTAACTTCCCTTGAACAAAAGCACGACTCATGATGACCATGGCAACAAATAATGACATTGTATAAGTCTATTATGCAGGAGGAAAAACAAACTCTCCATATGATTGGAAGAGATAACCAACTGGGGGAGAACTGACTCATGAAATAAGGTTATGGCATCTCCTAGGCCAAAACTAAAACCATCCCAAATGGGGAAAAGATATAGTTCTATGTGCTTTGTTCAAGGGCGACAAACTGATACTGTAACTGCCATCAAAATATGAAGTAACATCCTGTTCCCGCTCTTTTTAACATATTTTATTTTATTTTTTATTTTTCATACAGTAAGCCTGAAAAAGAATAAAAGAATGCTTTGGTACAATGGATAGAACGAGTATTAGGAAACAGATGCACTAGTTCCTAGGATAGGAACAATCCTATGCTCAATGCAAGGTGGCGGAAACTGGTAAGCGATACTAAAAGGAGTGTTCTGTCCATGGGTAACGAGCGTGTCAAGTCATGATAGCTAAGTGATTTGCAATGGCTAACTTGTATAGAGAGTCAAGGTTAAAATATGGCTTAAAAATCGAGTCAAAATGAAGCTGGTTGAAGGCTAAGATAAACAAGTAGCCAGTATGCAATGCAGTGATACAACTCAAGAACACCAGGGAGCCTCTAGGGTAATAGACAAAAAAATGATAATGAAGAAGAAGAAGAATGAAGCTTCAACATATAAGTAATGGCAGGATTAAAGAGGACTCCCAAGCCTACATAAAGTGTAGCATGGGCGACAAGTGCTAGCGAGGAACTAACTAGGAAGCCCATGTAAAAGAAGGCTTTACCACCAAGTCATGATTAAATAATTGACGAGTGAAATGGGTTAAGTACTCATGACATGATTGGATCGACCCTATGGAAAGTGATCAGAATGGAGGCTAGAATGCAGAATGCAACGGAAAGTGGATTCCCTAACCTATATGTTAGTTAAGATCATATAGCTGCCATGACAGGTCAGTGGTCATGGATCCAAAAATCGGAAAAAATCTCAAAGTCAACAAAATGTACCTAAAAATATACCCACCCCAACACTTACAAGCAACAGAGTTATGTAGCTTAATACAGATTTGGCAAACAAGCATAATGAAATTTTGCAAAAAAAATTCAATTTTTGGGCATAAATACGCATTTTACCTCATATTTGGTTCATTTTTATTTTGCTGAATTGGAGAAAAGAGCTCTGGAGAAAAAACCTCTTTCTTCAAAACAGGAGCAATCAGCCGTCCAATTTCGTCGGATTAGCCAGGTAAGATTTTAATCCATCATTGTTATCAATTTCATCCATAAATAGGTTACAAATTTTGATTTTTCACCGTAGAAAGGATTTGTTTTGATTGAGCTTTCTGCGCATACGCAGGTTTGTTCACACGAACCCACGTATGATACGCGACTGTACTCAAAGGAAGTCGCATATGTATTGTCCGTCAATGTAAAAAATAAACCCAATGAAAAAAATAATGGATTTTTCAGGATGACAATTTCTTGGAGTGAGTGTGAGCACAGTGTGATTGATCAGGAAGTCATGGGGGATCAAAATTCACTCAATATCCTCCGAAATTGTGGATTGCTAAAATTCTTCAAAATGCCAAATATGAAAAGTAACGTCCGATTGCTTGAAATGCTGGTGAATCATTGGGAACCGAAGAATGATTGCTTCATGATTGAACAAATGCCCATACACATAGAGGTGGAAGACATTTACTTTATTACAGGACTCTCTCGAAGAGGAGACCCAATATATTTGCACAACAAGCCTTTGGGAGGGCTTACAATAGATGATTATGTCCACGTCTATTGTGTAAAGGGATCTCAAAAAGTAGGGACTCAAATTGCAATCAAAGATTTATCAGAGCTGCATATGAAAATTCTCCTTTTCACCTTCGGCAGGGTGGCAGGATCTGCTTCCTTACACCAGGTGTCAAGGACACATATGAGTATAGCTGTGGAATGCTTGGTTCACCTCTTTGATTGGTGTATAGATCTACTGAAAAACATGAAAAAAAAATTGTCCTCCGTTGGGAAAGCTAAAACAAATAATTTTGGGTATGGAGCCATTTTGATGACATTCTTCTTTGAGAAGATTCCAGGGCTTCGACCTAAAGTGATCTCATCGATCAACAACCCTAAAGATCCAAGAATAGCCCGGTGGGCTGATCTGATGAAGATATTGGGGGGAAGAGAATTTCCCCGAACCACATGGGATGACGAGTTCTTCCAATGGTGGGAAGAATAGATTATCGCAGTGGATGATTATCCCTATGCTAGGATGGATTTTTGCGGTGATCCAGATCTAGTCCTTCCACCCAACGCAACATGGGGTGCAATCGGTGAGACTACAATTTTTTGATTTTTTCAATATATGTGAAAAAAAAACATGTTTTTGATTGGATTTCGAATGACTTACAAAATAATGTGATGACCATGACACAGATATGGGACCAGTCCTTCCTGAAGGATACCCAAGGCAGAAACGTCACAGAGGTGAAGTGGATGCTGTAGACCCTGGTAGAACCCTACATGTCATTCAGAGAAACTTGTTTAACTCACCAAGTGCCTATGTCTACGGTGGAGAACCTACCATAGGCTATCTAGAGACAGGTAGTTGGGGTACTGCGAAACTGGGTGCGGTTATTCCACCGTGTGGCTACTGCAATCGTGTTCTATAAGAACACGAATGTTGGGTAGGGACCATAGATTTTATTGGATGACTGTACTATATTTTTGATACTGAACATGATCGGGCATAAGCCCTAATTTTGTAGGACATATGGGTCAAAATTTTTGTATAGTTTTTTGAAAAATATGATGATATATACATATGTACAACGATTTATGATGCGATGAAACAAATGTGTGAAAATGTATGATGATTTTGATGATTTAATTAAAGTATTGAATGATTAATATGCCAGTCAATTGCTTGATTAGCGAATGAGTCTGCCATCCAATTGTTAGCTCAAGGAATATGAATAAATGTTATAAATTGAAATGATCTTTGTAAAAAACGTACCCTAAAAAACAATCGAAACAAAAAAGGATCCCATACCCGTTATATATTGTTCAACTGCGACACCACCAACTTGGCATCCAAGAAAACTACCAACGAATAAACACCCAAAGATATTGCTTCTGAGAGTAGATAAATGATTGCAGTGTATTTTGCTACATTGTTGGAAGCAAGACCAACGCAGACCCCTCTTGAAACTAATAGTTGACCAGATGGATAACGAAGTACCCAAGCCACGCAAGCTAAGTTCTGGGTGTGTATACTAGCACCATCAGCGAAACCATAATGACTCATGATATCCAACATGACCTGCCAAAGTAGATCAAAAACATCACCATCACCTCATAGACCAAAAAATCAGATATGTACAACAACAAAAACAAAAATATATACAAAAATAAAGATGCCAGGCCAAGGCCTAGGCATAATACTTTCTTAGATAAAGCCCATTTCTGGGCTTCGCTAACTCATTTCCCTCAAAATCAACGAAGGTGTAATCTCCTTTTTTGAGGACCTTTTTAACGATGAAGGGGCCATACCACATAGACTTGAACTTTCTTGCCCCCAGGGAATCCTCCTCTTGAGCATAAACCAGAACAAGGTCTCCTTCGGAGAAAACTCCAGGTTTGACCACTTTATCGTACTGAACTTGTACCTGTTTCTTATGTGCCTTGTTCATCGTAGCAGCATCTCGACGCTGCTCATCAAGATGTTCCAAATGAAGGAGGCGTTCTTCAAGACTAGAAGTGTCAGGAAGAAGCTCTACAGCTAACTTAAGATAAGGAATCTCACACTCGATGGGAAATATGTATTCCAACCCATAAGCTAGTTGAAACTGAGTAAAACCAGTCACACTTTTTTATTGACATCCGATATGCCCAAAGCATAGGATATAGCATGATATGCCAATTGGATCTAGCTTTATCAATTGTCCGTTGAAGAATGGGCTTCAAGGATTTGTTGACAGCTTCCACTTTCCCATTAGCCTGAGGATAATAAGGAGATGAATGCTTCTGTTGGAAACCTAATTTTAGAGCCAACTCAGCCATCATGCTGTTCTGAAAATGACTGCCATGATCAATGAAAATCTCTTTAGGAATACCAAAATGAGCAATAAATTGATTGAAGAGAAAAAGAGCTATTGTATCACCGTCATTCCCAAAAGTAGGCATAGCCTTGACCCACTTCGCGAAGTAGTCTACTGCTACAATAATGTACTTGTGACCTTTAGCTGAAGGCATGTTACAATTAGTATAATCAATACCGCACTTTGTAAAAGGACCGACAGTGACAACTGGGAAGAGCGGAGTTGGATGAGCATGCATCTTTCAAGTATACACTTGACACAGATGACACCGTTTGACCGACTCCATACAATATTTGAAAATTGAAGGCCAAAAGTATCCAGCACGCAGGATTTTTTGGGCTGTAGCAAGCCCAGATAAATGACCACCACAAGCTCCACTGTGGAAATCATTCAACACAACCTTAGCTTCTTCGAGAGTTAAGCATAGTCCTAGGATCGAATCGACCCCTAGATGGTATAAAGTATCACCAATGATCAAGTATTTTTTAGCCAGGTGACGAAACTTACAACGCTCACCTTTCGAAAAATTCAATGGAAACTTTGCAGTCTGAAGATATACAATGAGATCCCCATACCAAGGATTTTGTGAAGAGATGAGAAAAATATTCTCATCCGGAAAGGATTCATCATAAACCATCTCTTCTCCACAAGGCAACTCAGAAATTAATTCTGCGAAAACTAATGATTTCTTGGACTTGGCAGACATAAACTCAAGATCAAATTCCTGCAAAATTACAATCCATCAATTTTATTTGCCCCCAATCACTCGCTTGCTGAGAACAAACTGAAATGGATTGAATACTGCCAAAACATAAGTTTTTCGAAGGAGAATATAATGTCTGAGTCGCTGTATAGCATGGACAATTGCTAAAGCAAGCTTCTCTATCGGAGAATATCAGAGTTCAGGTCCTACCAAACCTCGACTAAGGTAGTATATAACATGCTCTATAAGAGCATCATCCTCCTGAACCAGAACCATACCGATAGTAGATTATGCTGCTGTGAGATACAAGAGGAAATCCCTGCTATAATCAGGTGGACTCAGTATAGGAGTAGAGGTCAATTCTTTTTTCAAATCATCGAATGAGCGTTGAGCAAAGTCATCCCACAAAAATGGGATTCCCTTCTTTAACAATATCATGAATCATCTTGTAATCTCAGCATAATTTAAGATAAATCTCTGCAGAAAATTAGCTTTTCCTTATAGACTTTAAAGTTGACGAATAGATGAAGGGGGAGGCAACTGAAGTATTGCCTCAACTTTGAAGGGATCTACCTGAATCCCTTCCATAGACACAATAAATCCCAACAACTGACTGGATGTGACCGTGAAAACACACTTGTTTGGATTCAACTAGATCTTGTAAAAATGACATCTTTCAAATACTTGATGGAGGTGAGAATGATGATCAATTCTCTTGTGAGAATGAGCAGCTAAATCATCCAGGTATGCCTCGATAATATGTTTGATGTCGTGGAAGGCATATGACATGGCTCGCTGAAAAGTAGCTCCAGCATTTTTAAGGCCGAAAGGAATTTTCTTGTAAGAAAATGTACCCCGGGGACAAATAAATGCAGTCTTATGCTGATCTTCAAGACAAATAGTAATTTGATTATATCCAGAAAAACTGTCCATGAAGGAGAAAATCTCATTGCCCGCACACTCATCGATAATCTGATCTATGAATGTTGTGGGGTAATTATCTTTCAGAAATGCTTTATTAAGATCTTTGAAATCAATGCAAATGCGAATTGTTGCTTATTTCTTGTCCATCGGGACTGGATTTGAAACCCATTCTATCAAAGGAACAAGGAAAATGAATCCCTCCTTAAGCAACTTCTCTACCTCAGTTTTGATAGCTGCAACCTTCCTATGGTTGACCAGACGAAGCTTTTTCCTTGCAGGCTTAACATTTTCGTATAACTTGATCTCATGCTGGACAATAGATGGATCTATACCAGGAATTTCCTCATAAGACCAAGCAAACACATCCCGGAACTCTCGAAAGAGGTTCGTGTAGATTTGAACCTCTTCAGGGGAACATTCAGCTCCGATGAAAACATTCTCGATAAGGTTAGGATTCCTAGAAATGTTCACCAGGATAGTCGGAGAAATCACAGCCATGTTACCTTCAGCAAATACCTATGTTGGCGCTAAAGGGTTTAGGACTAGGTGAACAGGGCCAGAAGACTAAGGACTTGGAAAACTTGACTCAACTTCGCTCAAGTTTGGTATAAAATAAGACCAATGATGCAAATCATCCCACGGTCTATCTATACCAATCATAGCTTCCAGGATAGCCTCTTTAGATGGAAGAGTAGTATCAAGGCAATCCTGGGTGGAAGAAGAACTAAGTGTCCAAGCCGGGGCCACATCGCCATCCAATTCCTTTTATGAAAGAGAAAATGGAATGGATTCTGCAGAGTCAACAATAGATCTATAAACAATCTCAGTTGCAGACATTGGAAATGCCATTCCACCCACTTGACCTTCCACTAATGTGGAGGTAGGGGAAGGTAATGTCCAAGGGTCTAAAAAATAATGAGTTCTAAAGAACTCTCTTCGAATAGGAGCGTTGGATGATGAAATTTCATTTATATGAATGGAAGGAGGTGGAATATCAAAAGTACCCATCAAAGAAGTATACATTCCAACCCCTAGATTCTCAACAGGCGGTTTGGCATTATCCACCAAAGGGATAGTTGAGTCAGTAGATGCATTCAGGTCTACAAGAGAACAATCCAGTTGGTCAACTGTGACAATCCTCCCTTCATGAGGGAAACAAATAATACGAAATAAGGAGGATGCAATAGCATCCATCTCATAAATCCAGTTTCTCCCCAACAGAAGGTTGTAGTCCAAGCTTGCATCAACTATCTCAACTTTGATGTTTACAGTTTTCCCCCGACATAGATGGGAAAAGCCAGGAAAATACCATGCGGCTTGTGAGAATAACCATCAAATGCAGTCATAAGAGTGGCTGATGGAATAGCTGCGGGAGATCCAATCCCCTTCCAACATGAGAGAGACATTACACACGTGGAAGCACCCTCATTGATGACCATTCGAAATATATTGAATTTTCGAAACGACGATCTAATATGGAAAGCCATATGATGTGGGAGTCTCTTTTTAAAATTAGACATGTCAAATGTAATCATAAGAGAGTTCTTCGGATCAACAGCCCCAATAACAGTGAGAAGAGCACTTCGCTGAGCTGGACAATATTGGAGCACCTCGAGAGCAGACATAGCACAAGGGCTCTATGCTAGATCTTCTACAACAGAGTAGTTCTGGGCAGCCTTAGCATTTGGATTAATCGTTGTACGCTTTGTAGATTATTTTTTCATTTGAGGTATAGGCTCAACAGTGGGCCTCGTAATGTGAAGTGGCTCAGTACTATGAGGAGCACCCTTGGCTTTTGAAGACTCAGCTTTTCCATAATTATGAGATCGTGTAGCGATATCTGCGTGAGCACTCATCATATATATGTTTGATGTGGTTTCACCTTCCTGGGTGCCCCTAGAGGGAGCCCTAGTATTCTGATTTGCGCCAACAACTAATTGTTTCCCTTGGGGAAAAGGGTTTGTTAACACAGCCTGGGAACTAGAAGAACCCTGTTGAGCTAACAAGCGCTGTGCATCCTAAAGTTTAGGGAAAATGTGAGTAATATGGTCTCCAGTACATAACTTGCATGGAAAATTCACTTTCTTTTTATCATTTTGACCCTCACCAACATGTTCGTTGGATTTATTTTCATTGCCCTTCTTATATTTTCCTTTCTTCTTATTATTATTCCATCCTTTCTTCTTCCCTTCGGATTATTGATTTCCTTTGGGGTTAGAAGTTTGGAAAATTTATTGACAAAGCTTGGGAAGGGGTTGGCACCAAAGGCAGAGCCTAACCCAAAGAAATATATTGTATGGAAAACTGCTGCAATTGACTAAGAAGGTTAGCTGCACTGCTATCGACAGAACCAATAAGTCCATCACCATGAGGACCAGGTTTAGTTTTTGACAAGTCCAATTTGGAGTGAGAAGCATTAGGAAAACTTTTATTGAGGACTCCAGACTGAGAATAAATTAGTTTTAATTGCTGAGCCCTAAAAATAGCTTGCTCCTCAGAAAATACCCCTAATAGGGATATGTCCTTAGAAATATCTGGCTGCAAGGATTTCAAAAACCATTCCAGAAGGAATTCATTAGGAATATAGGCTTTAATGAGCCTCTTCCTTCTTCGCCATTCCTGAATATGATCAGAAATGTGAGTTTCCTTGTCCTGCTTAAAATTATCTAGGAGTTCAGTCCCGTCGTCGTAACAGATAGGCAACTGAAAATGATTTAGAAACGTAGTAGCCAAATCTCCAAAAGTGGTGAAAATGCCCCCAGTCAACTCAATATACCACTTGGATGAATTTCTAGTTAAGGTGTGTTGAAATAACCTCAACCTAATCGAATCATCGATCAGGGAGTTTGATGAACACCATAGATGGAAATTAGTGATGTGATCTGCCGGATCCTCTCCATTCTTCCCTTCAAACTTTGGAATGTCGGAAGGTAGTTTGGTGGGGACTGGAGGCCACCCCGGACTATATCGGACTGGATTGTTAGTCAATTTTGACAAATCTGGCAAGTTTAACGTTGCCAAAAAATGGTAAACAAGGAGGAGCTTTGGAATTCCATCCCTAATAGGATGGATTCCCACATTCTGAAAAGAATACCCTGGATTTGATGAGGCACCAGGTTTCCAAAAAGAGTTCGTAGAAAATGTTGGGCCATAGGAAAATCCTTGTGACCCAGCATTTGGAGAAGGACCCCCTCCCAACATGGAGTTACTATAAACCAGACTAGTTCCCCCCACTGAGGCAATGAATGAAGAAGAAACCCTTTGATAGGGGTTCCAAGCATTTGAAAAAGGAGAAAAAACTTGGTAATTACTTGACAAAGGGAAAGGAACATTCCCTTGGTGACCAGCGAGAAATTGATTCCCTACCCCTACTGATTTAAAGATAGGGTTCCAACCCGTAAGGGTAGTATAACTTTGACCTCCAGACCATGGATTAAAACTCTGAGTCTAGGAAGTAAATGGAAAATACCCTAAGGAAGTAGTTGAATTAGGAATATGCCTGCTTCCAAAAGGGAACCCTTGAAAAGAAGTTGATCCACTAGCCATAGAGGATATGGGTGCAGATGCAGCTGGAGTAGCAGAAAATGAAGGAATCCCACTAGTGGGCATTTCGAAACAAAAGGGGCTAGATTGAGAAGCATGTGCTTGGGTGTGACCAGATCCAAACACAACAGCACTAGAAGCAATCGAAGATATAGAAATAGTGCCTCCTCCTTGAACTGAAGCAGGAGTCTGAATACTTGCAGCACCCATAGCCGAAGCTGCATTCCCAGTCGTGGCCATCGAAAGGTAAGAATGTGATGGATAAGGAGTCTTTGGTCTCTGAGACTCAGGTCCGATGTACTCAATGATAAATGGAGAATTAGAAGGAAGAGGAGATGGAAGCGACTCAGGAGACTGAGGTACTTCCTCTACTTCTACTTCTTCTTCTTTTGGAAATAGAACTCTTGAGGTGAGTGGAGTACTCCTCTCGATACTGACACCGACACCAGAACCAGCTACAGAAACTTCAAGTCCTAACGGAGGATCTCTCTCCATTGTGTCTAATAACACTGGGTGAAAATCACCCTCTGAATTACTCCTACACTTTCTTGAAGAAGGCTCGGCATTCACAGGAGACAACCCACGAAGCCGTCTCGATCGACGAGGCGACCGGTCAGCCACTTTAAAAGATTTAATAGACTCAAAAAAGTATAAATCTAAGCAAGCTAGGAGAAAAGAGCACTCACTACAAAGTCCCTAAGATACAACCAAACAAGAAACCTTCAGGCATTTCCACTCTGGGTGATTAGGAACAGACACCAAAATACAAGAAAGTGAAAAATAGGACCTCTCGAAAGTAGTCTGGGGTAATTACGACCCAAGCCTACTAGCGAAGGTAACAGAAGCAGTTACGCTGACCTCCTAACAACAGCCTTTGCCAGTGCAAGTACCCAAGCTTCACAAGGGAACCCTCCAGAAGCACTAATGGAAGTGATGCAACATCTGCCTTAGGTACCATGGGTATTCCCCCCACAGTCACTTGTGTGATACCTAGGATGGGCAACTAAGGACACCAATCCGTGTCAGAAATTGGGTAGAACGGTCTTATGTCAAGATTCAACAAATTAGAGAGGGGGTATCTCTCTTCTCTACCTGCGCTTTCCCTCGTGTTAGCCCCCCCTATAAATTTTTTGGCAAGCAAACGGGGGCTAAATTGTTTTTGAGCCTTCAAGGAATGCATTTCCTCTGAAAACACAGTCTCCTTGAAGCCTCCATGTGTCTTTTATCCTTTGATAGATTCCCCTCTGCTGATTCCTATTATAAAGCCTCTCTGTTTGTGAAGAAATGCCCAAAGGCCCCCTTCTCCCTCTTATTTCAACCCCCACTTAGATTATGCTTATTTCCCCTTCTATTTCCCTTCTTACCTTTTCGAATTCCCTTTAATTTCTTCCCTTACCCTTGGTTGGCCATCATTCCCCTTTATTCCTCTATCGTACCCCTTCTTGCCTTTAAATCCATTGAAATGGGCTTAAAACCCACTTTTAACTTTACCATAGGCCTAAACCACTTCCCCATTTTCTATACCCCGCAAACACATTCCATATAGAACTTTATTATAAAGTTTCTATATATTAACCCGCCGCTTATAGCGCAGATCGCATATCGCATTTTTGTTGTTTGTGGTCGATTAATCCATCGCAAATATTTGCGATGCGATCTGATCGCGTCACAAATATTTGCGATGTGATCGACCAATCGGGCCATCGCACTTTCCGCCCATCGCATTTTCCCCTGATCACATTTTCCCTCCGTCGCAAGTTCTCACATCGCAACTCCGCCCGATCGCATCCATCGCCTCGATCGCATGTCGCACATTGCCCCGATCGCATATCGCACCATCGCATTTTCTGCCCATCGCAACTCCGCCTGATCGCAATATCGCAATCGCAGTTCTTTGCTCCGCGTTGCGATGATCCTTCCGCTCCATCCCATCTTGCGATTTGTGATTTGCGATTTGACCCCCGGGCCCACCGTACTACTCTTCTGCCTTTTCATATAAATAAAGGGTCTCTCCTTTGTAAACGGGAAATTGGTCATATATTGAATTTGTAAAGGAATTTCCCATCGCATCGCAAATCCCATGCTTATCGTTCCACTCCACTTCCGTCTCCCGATTGTGATTTGCGATTACGATTTAGCCCGGGTCCCACCTCTGTGGCTCCACTCCATTGCTTTTCTCTGTTTCCCTGTGTTATTCGCCCAAACATTTAACCTTTGGGTTCTACACTATAATCATTTCTTCCACCACTTCTCATTGTTTCCGTTGTTCCCACTGTTCTGCCACCGTTCCTCCAGGCCTCCAAAGCACTTCTCCACCACTACTGCCCAGGTTTATAACAGGTGTATTTTATTACGCAGACAGCACAGAGAGGTCGTTTCAGCATTTGTCAGTGGACCAGCAGAAGGAATTCAAAGGGGGGTTGGTGCCTGTTATTAATGAAGTTAATGTTTAAACCTCGCATTCAAAGGGAAAGGGCACGGTTTGAAGACTTAAGCACGCAAAGGTCATATCCGCATTTTAATATCAGCAGAACGCATTTCCTCTAGGAAATACGTTTACCTACAGCACTCCTCATATCTCCTCGAGCCCTGAAACGATTAATTACACTGACTGAAGCCCATTCAAGACAGTCAAGCAGCAGTTATGGAGGTATGGAGCGGCCTTGCAGTTTTCCCATCCAGTTCATTTATTCCAGAATGGAAACGCAGAGTTCTAGACCGCCGTAAGGACTTAAAGAACATATCAGAGGTCAATCTCGACCTGACAAACATCTCCAACCAATATACAGAGTACAACACAACGCCATTGAGCAGAATGGACTTGGTTTCCTCCACCATTCCGTCTTAATGAGACTCATTTAATTGTTCACCTGCTTCTGTTTCTTCCTCTTCTCCTATAAGAATCCCCGAGAACATAATGTAAAGGTTGTTGTTGTTGTTTTTGCCTTGCTGTGGCAGTTGCTGTTAGAGGGATTCATTCTTGACTGTTTGAACAGTCTTGGGAGGGAGTTACAGAGTAGTTTGTATGTAATAGGCTGGGAGGAGAAAGTTCGGATTGTATTAGCCATTGAGCTTACTGTACATGACTGGTTTTGCACCAATTAATCAAAGCATATTTCACAGGATCCTGGTCTATTACTATTGGTGATGTTTTTCCTAACTCTGTTTATTACATTTTCATACTGTTTCATGTTCTTCTGGTAGGCAACAGAAGTATAACATAGGATTCACCCTTGTTAGTTGCCCTATGTTTCTTGCTCTCCCTACCTTTAATGTTTTCTGCCTTATGTGCTATCTAAGAGAGAATTCATGTGGTTTAACTAGTGTAGTGGATGTTATTGCCTGCTAGCTGATGTATGAACTTGTGGGTTTGCTGCTTGGATGTTTCTTCGTCAATCTTATCTCTGTTTTCCCTTGGAGTTGCTAAAGCAGACCTGGAGTTAAATGACCTCTGGTCCGATCTATAAGCAACCCCTTTGTCCCCCTTCGAGAGCTGCCTTCGAGTATTTCCAAGCATGTCTGGAGTTAAATGACCTCTGACCTGATCTATAGACAGAAATTGGGCCGCTTTCCTTCTTGCACCTTCTCTCCTTAATGTTCCATCCCATCATCTATCTAAAAGATCCTCTAGTATAGATGACTTTCCCTTTGAAAGCCTTGGCTAGTGGCTGCAAGTAATTATCCTTTCATGACTCCATAGCCCAATGGATGGCACTTTCTTGACCTATCCTCTTTGCTGAAATATCTTGCTGCCCTGTTCCTTCTCTCCCATTACCTTCTCGGTTTATGGTCTCCTAACCAACCCAGCAACCAACCAACCAAATTATTTTAAAACCTCCTTCGTGCTTCATACCTAGCCTAATACCTTATTTGAGCTTCAAAGATATATCATTCTTGCTCTATTTGGAGAGATCCCTCTCCGAGTCCAGGAGGGCTAGATCCTAGGGCCCCAAAGTGGTTTGATGTTGTCTCATCTTTTGGTATTGCCAAATCTGCCAAAACATGGGAACCCCAACATAATGGCGACTCCACTGGGGAAAATCTGAGAGTTAAGAATTGCTAACATTTGGTCTATTTCCCATTGTCGTCACCAACATAATGGCGACTCCACTGGGGAATAGATCAGTCAGCTTTGATTTGGTAAACCACTGTGGTGGATAGTAAGTTGTAAATCATCCACCTGGCGACTCCACAATTCCTGAATGATTAAAAGACTCCATAGGTGATCAGCAAGCCACTGATTATTTTGGTTTCACGTGACTCCACTGGGAGACCATGTCGCAGTACAACATCATCCATGCCGAAGATCAAGCCACGTCACTAATGGAAGACCCTGAACGGTTTGCAGAAATGTTTCCAGATTTCATGGCAGTATGCCGTGATATAATATCTAGTGACTTGGCAGAATATAAGGTGGAGGACCTTCCAGGGGTTATTCCTCTCAGCTCAAAAGGTGGACCTGTGATCAAGAAATTTTTTTTAGAAGTGCTGGCTGAGAGGTATGAAGCTGAGCTCGAACTTTTGAAATCACAAGAGATATCGTATGAGTTCAGAGACCCAAAGGCATTCTTGGAAAGTCTCCCTCCCCCAAAAAGAGAAGAGATTCCGCTGCTTTTCGAAGTAGAAGAAGAAGACGATCTGGTTCCCCAGAGCCCCTTTGAATATGCAGTGGAAGATGAAATAATCGAAGCCGCCGAGGACACAAACAACCTACCAATCATGGAAGGCCTAAGTGAAGAAAGTGCACATCATATGCTCATTGATCCTGTGGCAGAATACGTGGAGGCCCTAATGCGCTCAAATACTCCAGCGTTGATCCTTAGCGCGGGCCAGTTTCATCAGGAAGGGTCACTATTGATGGTGACCACAATTTTGAAGGGCCACAGGCAGAGCACCCTATGGTTATCTCTGACAGGCATCCAGTGCTCATATCCTTTTTTTTTATTGCTTGACTGGCTGCATTGGCATTATTGTATCACCTAGAACATCAGAGATTCCCAGTTAGAGTAGGGTAGGTAGGAAAAGCTCAATAAAGCTCATTCTATGAGCATGTAGTTAGTTGTTTTCTGTCTTAGAATGTAGAGAAGAAACCTGCTAGACAGTCTAATCCTAGCAGGTAGTAGTGTAGGTAGAGAAGCTTATGAGGCCAACAGCCTGATCTGGTCTCATGGAGTAATAAGGGTAGACTTAGAATAGGTTTATTTTCTGTTTATAAAAATAAAATGATGTAAAGGGTCTGCAAGCCCAAATGCACCCAAAATAAAAATGTTAGGACTACAGTGTGGGTAGGTAGTTGTTTGGGAGAATTTTACTACTGATATGTTGTCTTCATAGCTTGTGGCAGCTGATCAAAGAAAGAAATGGATGGTTCAAGCAGCAAGCACCTGGTCTACACCAAGAGATCATTTTCTGAATTCTTGACTCCTTCAAGAAGAAGGCATCCCCATGTGGAGCCACTGTTAGCCCCCCTATAAATTTTTTGGCAAGCAAACGGGGGCTAAATTTTTTTTGAGCCTTCAAGGAATGTATTTCCTCTGAAAAAACAGTCTCCTTGAAGCCTCCATGTGTCTTTTATCCTTTGATAAATTCCCCTTTGCTGATTCCTATTATAAAGCCTCTCTATTTGTGAAGAAATGCCCAAAGGCCCCCTTCTCCCTCTTATTTCAACCCCCACTTAGATTCTACTTATTTCCCCTTCTATTTCCCTTCTTACCTTTTCGAATTCCCTTTAATTTCTTCCCTTACCCTTGGTTGGCCATCATTCCCCTTTATTCCTCTATCGTAGCCCTTCTTGCCTTTAAATACGTTGAAATGGGCTTAAAACCCACTTTTAACTTTACCATAGGCCTAAACCAATTCCCCTTTTTCTATACCCCACAAACACATTCCATATAGAACTTTATTATAAAGTTTTTATATATTAACCTGCCGCTTATAGCGCAAATCGCATATCGCATTTTCGTTGTTTGTGGTCGATTAATCCATCGCAAATATTTGCGATGCGATCTGATCGCGTCGCAAATATTTGCGATGCGATCGACCAATCGCGCCATCGCACTTTCCGCCCATCGCATTTTCCCCCGATCGCATTTTCCCTCTGTCGCAAGTTCTCGCATCGCAACTCTGCCCGATCGCATCCATCGCCCCGATCGCATGTCGCACATCGCCCCGATCACATATCACACCATCGCATTTTCTACCCATCGCACTGCCCTCCATCGCAACTCCGCCCAATCGCAATATCGCAATCACAGTTCTTGCTCTGCGTTGCGATGATCCTTCCGCTCCATCCCATCTTGCGATTTGCAATTTGCGATTTCACCCCCGGGCCTGCCGTACTACTCTTCTGCCTTTTCATATAAATAAAGGGTATCTCCTTTGTAAACGGGAAATTGGTCATATATTGAATTTGCAAAGGAATTTCCCATCGCATCGCAAATCCCATGCTTATCGTTCCGCTCCACTTCCGTCTCCCGATTGTGATTTGCGATTGCGATTTAGCCCGGGTCCCACCTCCGTGGTTCCACTCCATTGCTTTTCTCCGTTTCCCTGTGTTATTCGCCCAAACGTTTAACCTTTGGGTTCTACACTATAATCATTTCTTCCGCCACTTCTCATTGTTTCCACTGTTCCCATTGTTCTGCCACCGTTCCTCTGGGCCTCCAAAGCACTTCTCCACCACTACTGCCCAGGTTTATAACAGGTGTATTTTATTACGCAGACAGCACAGAGAGGCCGTTTCAGCATTTGTCAGCGGACCAGCAGAAGGAATTCAAAGGGGGGTTGGTGCCTATTATTAATGAAGTTAATGTTTAAACCCCACATTCAAAGGGAAAGGGCATGGTTTGAAGACTTAAGCACGCAAAGGTCATATCCACATTTTAATATCAGCAGAACGCATTTCCTCCAGGAAAGACGTTTACCTACAACACTCCTCATATCTCCTCGAGCCCTGAAACGATTAATTACACTGACTGAAGCCCATTCAAGACAGTCAGGCAGTAGTTATGGAGGTATGGAGCAGCCTTGCAGTTTTCCCATCCAGTTCATTTATTCCAGAATGGCAACGCAGAGTTCCAGACTGCCGTAAGGACTTAAAGAACATATCAGAGGTCAATCTCGACCTGACAAACGTCTCCAACCAATCTACAGAGTACAACACAATTCCATTAAGCAGAATGGACTCGGTTTCCTCCACCATTCTGTCTTAATGAGACTCATTTAATTGTTCACCTGCTTCTGTTTCTTCCTCTTCTCCTATAAGAATCCCCGAGAACATAATGTAAAGGTTGTTGTTGTTGTTGTTGCCTTGCTGTGGCAGTTGCTGTTAGAGGGATTCATTCTTGACTGTTTGAACAGTCTTGGGAGGGAGTTACAGAGTAGTTTGTCTGTAATAGGCTTGGAGGAGAGAGTTCGGATTGTATTAGCCATTGAGCTTACTGTACATGACCGGTTTTGCACCAATTAATCAAAGCATATTTCACAGGATCCTGGTCTATTACTATTGGTGATGTTTTTCCTAACTCTGTTTATTACATTTTCATACTGTTTCATGTTCTTCTAGTAGGCAACATAAGTATAACATAGGATTCACCCTTGTTAGGTGCCCTATGTTTCCTGCTCTCCCTACCTTTAATGTTTTCTGCCTTATGTGCTATCTAAGAGCGAATTCATGTGGTTTAACCAGTGCAGTGGATGTTATTGCCTGCTGGCTGATGTATGAACTTGTGGGTTTGTTGCTTGGATGTTTCTTCATCAATCTTATCTCTGTTTTCCCTTGGAGTTGCTAAAGCAGACCTGGAGTTAAATGACCTCTGGTCCGATCTATAAGAAACCCCTTTGTCCCCCTTCGAGAGCTGCCTTCGAGTATGTCCAAGCAGGTCTGGAGTTAAATGACCTCTGACCTGATCTATAGACAGAAATTGGGCCGCTTTCCTTCTTGCACCTTCTCTCCTTAATGTTCCATCCCATCATCTATCTAAAATATCCTCTAGTATAGATGACTTGCCCTTTGAAAGCCTTGGCTAGTGGTTGCAAGTAATTATCCTTTCATGACTCCATAGCCCAATGGATGGCACTTTCTTGACCTATCCTCTTTGCTGAAATATCCTGCTTCCCTATTCCTTCTCTCCCATTACCTTCTCGGTTTATGGTCTCCTAACCAACCCAGCAACCAACCAACCAAATTATTTTAAAACCTCCTTCGTGCTTCATACCTAGCCTAATACCTTATTTGAGCTTCAAATATATATCATTCTTGCTCTATTTGGAGAGATTCCCTCTCTGGGTCCAGGAGGGCTAGATCTTAGGGCCCCAAAGTGGTTTGATGTTGTCTCATCTTTTGGTATTGCCAAATCTACCAAAACATGGGAACCCCAACAGACTTCAATAGAAAACATTCATATTGTAAATGCAAATAGAATTAAGGCGCTCTGACAGTGAATCTTAATCTAAAATTTCTGATTTATAATTATATGAGCAGATACATAGCAGAGAAAACAACGGAAATATTTAAATAAAAAAGAAGCACGTCACCATTTTAACACAGCTCAAGAATCCTGTAACCGGTCTTTGATTATCGATGTCTAGCTTCAAAAATTACAGTGCTCCAATAGTAGTTCTTACAATATAGGTGCTAAAATATCTAACCCATGAAAATGGAGGTTCAAGCAGTATTTAAGTAAAAACTTAAGTCAGTTTCCCTAATCTACTTTGGCAGTCTTCATTTATTACAACAACTGAAAATTAAACAGGTATGGCCATGCAAGGCCTAAACAAATGAAATCTCTGACAAAATCACTTTTGAAATTAATTTTGAGCAACTCTTCATGTATCTAAAAGCTTCAATGGCTCAATATTAGAATCAAAGGTAGTCTTGGAAGTGGTGTGTGATGATTCTGAAGAGGCAACGAAAGATGGTCCTGACATCTAGCCCTACTTTTTAAAAGATCGGCGTTGGGTAGTTAAGTCTGGTGCAACATTGACTACTTTCATTTATTGATGTTGGTGTTGATGTGCTTTGCTGCCTCTTCAGTCTCTGCTGTTATTATCTTTGCATTAATGCCAAAATCAACCTTTTCTATCTTTTTCCTTGTTGTAGTGAAATTCAGCCTTTGCTTTGCATTTAGCCTTATTTCTTCATGAAATGAGCTTCAAACCTTGTATGCCCTATTTGATCATTTTACACACAAAACAATGTAAAAAATCATTCACATGGACCTGAAAATTCTTAGATCTTGGTTTTGGAATACATTGCATACGCTCTGATATCACACTTCGCATTTGGATGTTCTTACCTTTTCCTTAGCACTTGTCTTTTAACATTTATGAGGTGCGCATTGCGATCGAGTTCTACTGTCATCGCACATCCCACTCCGCCAGTTTAACATTTTACCTTCATGACCTATCTTTTATCTTTTGCAATCTACACGTTATGATCGAGCCCCACTGTATCGCCCATCTCACTTCGGTGTTCTACAGTTTTTTACGTTGTAACCCCTTTTCCTCCTCTGCTGCGATTTAATACAGAAAAGGTCCTGTGTGCGGATTCAAAATCCTCTAGAATTTGCCTTCAAAATTACATCGCGTCTAGGCCTCTATTGCACTTCGCAACTTTTTAGCATTTAATCATAAACTTGACTTGTGAGATGTGCGATGTGTGGTACGCGAGCTAGACCATGTCCTCTGCCACGTCACCTTGCTACGTCCCCTTGCCACATCACCCACTTCACTGACTTTAACATTTTTCATCCATGCCCAAAATACTGTGATATGCGATTATGATCAGGAAATGGACCCCTCCATAAAAAAATTTGAGTGGATAAGTGTTTTTTAGTTAAGAAATGGAAAAAGCCGCCCGAACCAAGAAATGAAGGATTTCAAAGCACTTAAGGTGTAGATGAGAATGATATGGGTCTTGCCTGCCCCGCATATCGCACTTCAGCGTCTATAATATTTACCCTTGGGCACTTATCCTTTAAATTTTGAGATGTGCAATTGCAAAGAGGGGTAGAGTGTTGGAATTAGGATATAGAGGAAATGTGGGTGTTTTATGTGATATATATATATATATATAGAGAGAGAGAGAGAGAGAGAGAGAGAGAGAGAGAGAAAGATGATCAAGCAAGTAGTCAGTGGTGGGGGGCGGAGCTATAATCATGGAATTTCAGAATATGTAAAAGGGTTTATAGAGAAAAAGTCCCAAGGTTATACATGTGGGTTTTGGGGTCTGAATGGGATTCAAAGCATTTTAGAATATGTAGGAGATGAGGGGGTAAAGAGGGTGGATGAAATGGAATGAGGGCAGAAACGAAGTTTGATTCCCATGACACCTTATCAACAACATTTCCTTCCTTTTACTGAATAGAAAAGTAGATTGATTCCTTTGAAGCTCTTTACATTCAGAAGTTCCCTTTCTTTCACTGAAAATAAATGATAGTCATGGAATATTATTTTCATTAAATGAAATAAGAAATACTCAGTCACCTTGTGATATTGTAACTTACAGAGCTCTAACAGTGGCTCCAACTGGGGATGGCATCTCCTTCAGGAGTTGTTAAGAACACCATAGACTAGTGGCCTGATCCCAACCCTGCAACTTGATCTACTGCAACTTCTATGGCTGCAACCTTCAAACTAAAGTCAATGCCTTCTGCAAACTGAGGTTCAAAACACACTTGATCTTGAGACTGAAAAGCAACCTGAATCTGAAAACTGGAAACATGCTCAAAGTATTGAGAGTTCACTTGCACACCTACCTACCTAATCTATGATTCTAATCATTTTTCTTCCTTTTGGGGTGCATTTAGACTTGCAGACCCTGGCATTATTTTTCTTTTGAATCTCTAACCTATCACCTATCCCTTATTTATCTTATTGGTTCGGATTAGGCTATTGAACCAATGTAATTTTCTACCTAACTACTGATAAGCCATGATTAAATGGTTTGGAAAATCTTCATTTTCTAACCTATAAGCAGAAAATTCAAAATTGTACAATCATGCTTAAGCTGTATGACTGCACCAAAACTCTTTTCAATGGTAGTGGCACTTTAATTTGCAACACTTTCATAAAATTTGTATACAATTTTTTTTTTTTTTTTGGCGCATTAGACTAGGCTTATGGCCTTCACTCCAGGCTTCAACTTGGTCCATTGGATTATTGAAAATTGGAGTGCTATGGTATTTACACTAATGAAATTATTATTTGAGTTGTTCAGTAGAGATAGTGTTTTAACATCCTGCCATTGACAGGATCTCCAAACAGCTATATTCCATCCATTTCTTGCAAGAAAAACACATTGTCTCCTATGAAAGAATGAATAATATATGGCCCTTTCCACAATTTGTCAAATTTTCCATGCTTTCCTTTATCTTTTCGCTTGGAGTCCCATTTCAGCACTTTATCTCTGATATTGAAATCATTGGATTTTGTCCTTTTGTCAAAGATCTTCTTCATATTTTCTTGCACCACCTAGGTTCTGTTGTACACCTTTTCTCTGGACTACTGCAGTTGAATGGTCTTGCTTATTCTTATTTTTCACATCATTTTCTTCAGCCTGTGCTTCTTGAATGAGCTTCATGGCTGGCACTCCTAGGGATGTTGGGAAGACTTCATCTATTCCACAGACTAACAGGAATGGTGACATGCCAATTGATTTCTCGGTGTTCAGTCTATCAGCCCATAATTCTTGTACCAATTTGTTATGCCAATATATATTATTATCTTCTAGAAAAATTTTTATGATATTTATGGGCTCTTGTTGGAAGACCCAGCTAATCCATTACCTTGAGGGTAATAAGCTATTGAATTTCCCAAAGAAATGTGATATCTGTGGCAAAAATATATCATCTTCTTAGACTTAAATGCAATAGCATTGTCTGTGATGATCTTCCTAGGACAAACAAATCTATACATGTTGTTGGATTCAAGGAATTTGATAATCGCTAAATTAGTAGCATTTCTAGAATGGATGGCCTCTATCCATTTGGTAAAATATTCTATAGCAGTGAGGATCCATTTATGTTGGCCAGAGGAGGAAGGGTGGATTTCCCCAATGAAGTCTAAACCCCATTGTTGGAAAGGAGCTTCAAAAGAGGTAGGTTGTAAAGGCAGAGGCAAAAACTTTCTTTTTCCCTCAAATATTTGGCATTTATGACAGGTGGCTACCATTTTGTGGGTGTCTGGGAAAAGGGTAGGCCAGTAGAAACCAGCTTTAAGGATCTTATTAGCAGTGGCTTTCCAGTAGAGATGACCTCCACAATCCCCTTCATGGAATTATTTTGTAACTCTATCTGCATCTTCTTGAAGCAAACATTTAAGCAATATTCCCCCAGAATCTTTCCAACACAAAACATTTTCTAGTATGCAGAATTTTACAGCCTTTAATTTCAAGAATCTAGACTTTGTTTTGGAAAAACCAGGAGGATCATTTAAATAGAACATAACATAAAATATATCTGCGTACCAGGGAGAATTCAAGTATGCTTCCTCAATTGGTGGAGTCGCCAACTCCTCTTTTTCATCCAGTGAATGAATCATGTTAATATCCAGTGCTTGAAAATATGTTTCAACAATTAATTTGGCTACTCCTTGTCCCTTGATTAGTTTGGTGGGCCTAATCTCTAAATCATACTCCAAGATGAAAACAATCCACTTGCCTCTTTTTCCATCTGGATCCTGTGTTAGGATGTCTTTGACAATGGTATTGGGCACAAATGCAATGATGTGTGAATGCAGAATGTAGACTTTGAAATCCTTGAGTGCCTTGATCAAGGCAAAAGCCTACTTTTCCATAATATTATACTTCAAAGGTGAATCTCTTAAAGCTTGGCTAAAAAATTCTATGGGCTTCTCGTGCCCATATTTATTCTTCTACATTATTACAACGACGATTGTGTGTACTGATTCAAAGGAGAAAAAAATAAAGTCCTTGGTGAAATCAGGGCTGATCAAAACCGGCGCCTATGTGAGTGCTTGCTTTACTAGGTCAAAAACTATTTAGCCTCTCTGGTACAT
Organism: Pinus albicaulis; assembly: GCA_034641835.2. NCBI lineage: Eukaryota > Viridiplantae > Streptophyta > Pinopsida > Pinales > Pinaceae > Pinus > Pinus albicaulis. The sequence continues at coordinate 918,090,119 of CM076572.1, read as the reverse complement.
TTGACTCATGAATCTTTCTTGAGCATGTTAGTGATATTCCTCAGGAGTTCTGCGAGGTTTGGTATGAACCTCCTCAAAAAAATTATCTTTCTGATGAAGGATTATAGTTCCTTGATGTTTCTGGGATGGCTAATTTGAATAATACCCTCAATCTAGCTGGGGTCAATCTTGATGCCTCCTTTAGATATGATGTGGCCTAGAAGCTTTCCTTCTTCAAGACCAAATAATGATTTCTTAGGATTCAGAGATAGGCCAAAATTTCTGCATTTCTCAAACACTCTTCTCAAATGGGCCAGATTCTCTTCATTAGCCTTCGAATATACTGTAATATCATCAAGATATATCACGATGAATATACCAATTTATTTTGAAAAAGTAATATCCATTGTTCTTTGAATAGTGGCACGAGTGTTTATTAATCCAAAAGGAATTTTTACATACATGAAGGTTCCCCATGGGATGGTAAAAGTTGTTTTGTGTTGATCATTTGGGTGTACCAGCACTTGATTGTACCTTGAAAAACCATCTAGCAGAGATATTCTTTTGGAGCCCACCACCTTTTTCAATATGTGATCCATCTTTGGTAGGGGGTAGTTGTCCTTAAGAGATGCCTTGTTTAGATTTCTGAAGTCAATGCAGAGTCTAATCTCACCTGTCTTATTTCTTAGCGATACAATACTGGAAACCCATTTTGAGTATCTGATTGGGACTATTATCTTGGCATCATACATCTTCTTGATCTCATTCTCCACTAGAGGCATTTGGATAGGATTTATCCTGCACAATTTTTGTTTGAAAGGCTTGTAGTTCTCCTTGAGTGGAATTTTGTGCTAGATAATATCTGTATCATAAGTTTTCAGGTCCTCATAACTCCAGGAAAACACATCAATAAACTCTTTGAAAAAAGCGATGTATTTATGTTTTATAACTGCTAGTAGGGTTTTTGACAACTTTACCATCTTGGGCTCAGATTAAATTCTTCAATACTTGCTTCCGTGGACTCCATTTTTGGTTTCTTAGCCACATCATTGAAATCAAATAGTTCCTCCAGAGGGACCAATCCTCTCAGGAGGGTGTTTCTTCTGAATTCCAGTACTTCAAATTCTTCCTTTTCTCAATCTTCATGCACCTCTATCCTATGCTTATCTCCATTTGCTGAAAATTTAACATCGAAATGGGGAGGGGGCTCCTCGCTACACATTTTATCTCTAGTGGAAAAGTCTCGGTCCAAATGAAAATCTTCAAACTCACCCTTATATTGGAGGAAAAATCTCAATACAGTTTTTCATCTTCAAGACTTGCCAATATCTCCTGTTATCCCGGGGATTCTTGGGCGGTGTTTAACTTACCTTGTATATTGTTTGTTGGGGGTGAGGAAATTGACAAGTGTTAACTAAATACTAGCCCATTAGCCAAGATATTTTGATTTCTTGGAAGCTGACAGAGTCATATTCTTCAAATTTTTTCGGGATGTCGAGGGCGGCCCATTCTGTATGCTCTCAATATGGGATGTTTGGTGAATATTCTCCCATGATTTGTTTAATGACTAGCTCAAAATCCCCATGGACAAGATTCTCTTGCCCCTAGTCTCTTCAACGTTCAAACCCAAAGAAATTACCTCGTACTCTTCTATATTGTTAGTACTAAAATTTTAGCTTGTAATAATTCCCTTACGCATAGTTCTTTTTAGTATTGCATATCACGGACTGCTCAAAGCTAGCTTTGCTACACAAACCATCAAAACTCATGTTCCAAAAGGGTTCAGTTTCAGATTTGTGTTGCACAATTTCCATTGGGCTTGATTGTTCTTTCTTATAGTCTTCTTCTTACGTTACTTTTCATAAATATTTACATCATTATAAAGAATAAGGTAGATCAATGTCGAGTGGGTAGAGTAAGGGTAGTTATGAGGCTTCTCTCGGCTGCTCACCATGTATTTCATTAGAGTCTCCCTATACAACCTCCTTTGTTAATGGCAGGTATGGTATCATAAGTCATATCCATTTGGAGAGTGCTTGGAAAGATTGGCTCCCCATGTGCGTGATAAAAGCACACCACAGGAAGGATGTCAACCACACCACGTGTCATCACTAGACTCTTGGCAGTATACGGGGCTAATGTAATGCGAGTTCCTTGATGAGGCCCAAACATTTAGCTTTCTTTGGATTCAAAAGAGTACGGAGTCTTGTAGGGTCTAGTTATTTCCGGGCCAAGTTTCTCCATAACGGCCTTTGGAATGAGATTCCCTGAGATGCTTTTGGAGTCTATCATGGAATTATGGGAGAATTTTATCATGATTATTCAAAAATTTGAGATAAAATGGGGGACACCTCCCTCTTGGAATTAAACCTCTACTTATGGCCCAAACAAAAGTTAGGGTTTGTAATGAACATATTGGCCGTATCAATGATTTCTCCCATGTTCCAATGCTTTTAGGATTTGGGACCTATATAAATCTTGGTTCACCAATTCGATTGAGAGGGATGGAGATTTTTATTTTGGCAATTTCATTCTCAATATTGAATGGTGTACGTGACTTTGGTAGATTTAGATCACTGCTTATCAAACACTATTTTTGCGGCCATTTGAGATTGTTGACTTCAGCCATTAGGGATATCAACTAGAACATTTTGATAGGGCTGAATGTTGAGTGCTAGTGCTACTTTCCTAGATCATTATTTTACGGTTATTTTTGTAATTTTCTTTGAACTCTCCATTGATTTCTTGGGATAAACTCGGGCCTTAGCAACGGTTTTTTCGGAATTCTTTCTCTTGGGGATATCACAGATTTTCTTCCTTCGAGGTTATATTGTCTATGCACCTCATGATGGCATTCTCGAATCATTGTTTATAATATTAGGACTCTTCAAATTCTCTTGCATTTCGAGTCGAAGAAAAATACATCTTGTTCCTCTTCGGTGAGGAAAACAATATCTTCATCATTAATTCCCCGTGATTAATTTGGCTCCCTCTAGGCTCCTCCATACCCTCATCCTCATCAGCCTCATTTTGCTGCTTAGAATGAAGTCCTAATTTGTTGGTCGGGGTCCTCTTTGTTTCTCTTTGTCTTATTTGAGGGGAGTTTCTTCCTAAATTTTGGTTTCTATTTTGAGGCGCTTATTTTCCTAGGGACAACTCTTCTTTTCCAGGTTGATTCACTCAATCGTTCTCATCAGACTATAGATCTTGGCATCTGAAAGTGGAATCTACGGGCGCTTCCACGATCATGACTCTTTCTCACTTCTCATTTTCTAGTTTTCTTTGTCAGATTTGCTTCCACACCTACAACACTCCTATGCATCTCTTCTAGTGTAGTTAGATCTTTTTTCTCTTGGTGATAAGCCATTTCTAGGTAGGCTCATCTAAAATTTCGTAGGGACTAAGCCTTTGTGGGAGTTTCATGTGAGGATGGAGTGCATTGTATATATTGTTGAATCTAGTGCAATAATCTCGGATTGCTCTCTCCAACGTTTCTCTTGATGTTTTCATATTCGACGGGATTTTTGGAGAGGATTTTTATTAACTTCCCATTTGTTATGAATAACTAGTGAAGGGTAGGATGTCCTAGACATTGTTAGGGGTCAAGCCTTTGAACCATTTTTTACTTCCCTAAAATTTGAGCAAACATTCTCCATTTTGTATAGTTTCATCCTATATTTCTTGGTAGTCGAAAGCATCAATTCGCTTTGTCCACATGTTGTTAGGCGGTTTCGGGACTTAGTTCCATCAAAATGTGGGATTTTGGATTGATTAATATTGTGGCATAGGCACCATAGGTTGTGGTATCACTAATGGAGCATACCAGGCTACCATCATTGGTGGTGGGGAGCCCAAGAGGGTTTATAAGAGGGAGGGTTTACCAAGTGGGGGGTTAAATGAAGAAGGTGGACAACGGGTGTATGAGTGGAGGTTTGGGCACTGCGGGGGAAAGGTTTGAGGGGAAGGTAGGAGATGAAGCTACACTTGGAGATGAGTTGAGGATGAGAAAATTTGGAAACAACATAAGGAGAACATTTGCAAACGGGGCGATAATTCTACGAGGCTGAGAATGGCATCATCGATAGTTGAGGTGAGCTATGTTACCATACCTTGAAGGGAGTCAAAGTGTTGGGCTAATCAGTCGATTGGTGGTAGAGGCTTCCCAAATGAACTGTTGTAAGATGGTTGGATAAAGCTTGCTTAGTCTATCAATTCTAAGATTTGGTTACGAACGAAGCTTTGTTCAAGTGTAGGTTAATTGGATATCTTGTAAGGTTACGAGTTTTAGGAGAGGGAAATTGCTTTGTGAATAGACGCTAATAGTTGGATTTTTAGATTTGGGAGTTTCTTAGGATTTTATCTAGATTTTCAAGCTTGTTACGGGGGATTTGGGTCGAGATGAAGTCTGAGTAAAGATTCTTAGGCTTGGGAGATCGGACCCAAGTCCGGCAATTTGAATATTTTCACAAAAACCAATGTTTGTGGAAAATACTTAAATCCCAGCGTTGTGAGTAAATCCTACGCGGATGAGGCGATCCCAGACGCGCTTCTAGCAACAATCGTTCATGCTATAGTGCGGGTTCTAATTGCAAATAAACCAACCGAGCGATGAAGGCTTGCAGAGTCAACGCTTGTTGCTTGTAGAAATTGGCGCTCTTTGTTCCTTAGCCCCGAGATCCGATCCCGATCTCCGTGATGGAAACACACTTTATGCGAGAAACAAAAAAACGCCATGATAAATCCGATGCAACTATATGTGATCCCGAAGGACATAAATCATCATCATAAATAACAACAAGAGTGGAACCATAACCGATGGTCGTTTATTATTAATCAATCGAAGAAGTACAGCCAAGTTACGACCACTGAATTCTCCTTCGGAGGGTCACCGATGACACGTCTAGAAAAGCACATCAGGATGGGATAAAACTCTCTTAGGATCTTGAAAATAGTCTCCTTTAGCTTGAGTTTGGCCTTAGGGGAATAATCAAGGCTCTTGCGGCTTATAAGGCTCTTGGAAATTTGGGAACTTGAAGACTAGCTTGCAATGGAGATGGGCAAGCTTTTATAGATAGAGGAAAGGAGTTGGGATCCCTATAATCATGGGATTGGCCTATCATCAAGGAAGCTTCCATGAGGTGGCAGCCTTCCTCTCATGGAAATCCGTATGGAAACCTCAACTCAAGATAGATAGCAGTCCGAGAATTTGTTAGGGCAGAAACTTCCGCCATTTATTTTTAAAAAACACTTCTTAAATTTCTTGGCTTGAGTCATTCACAAAGGACGAGCGCCAATTAGTGCGCCCTCTTTGAAGGATTTCCCCCATTGGCGAGTCTTGTTGTTTGTACTTGTCACAAAAGAAGGTGTTTTTAGGGTTTTTTACAAGGAGATGTGTTAGAGGAAATGAAAACTCATGTTGAGAGGGATGTCATGAAAGTGTTGCCAAGTCTTGTCTGCTCATATGCAGAATGAACCCTCAAGTGTGCAAGATGGGGAATGGTAGGGACGGTGACAAATTCTTGTGTAACGAGATGCCCCCTAAAGCATGAGGCCGAACGGAGAGAAGTGGAAATGCTTTACAAACGTGTCCAGCCCCGAAAACTCCTTGAGTGAAAAACTTTGCTTGAAGAAGTACAGCGATGTCTCAAATACATGATATGCTTATCCTTCATGGTATGGTAAATGGCAGCAATCAATGAGGATCGATAAATAGACCTTTCGAGGTAATAATTCGCGGCCACATCCAGCCAGTGAGTGTATAAATAATCATAATAATCCACAAAATGCAGCACAGTTCTCAGACTGTCAAGGGTCTTGTACTCCATCTCGGCCACAATTGACACAAGTTCAAGCATACCGAATACGTGGTAGTCGAACATGCAAGAACGTCGTCGTGCAATTTGATGATGAGAACGTGGATGTGGAGGTACACAATGTAATAATGGCCCTGAGGAACCACTATGGGCCCCAATCTCCGGCATGTGATCCGATGGCGCGTCGAACACCCCAGTAGAATCCCACTCGTCAGGCTGATGGCTTCATCGAGATAGACACCTTAGTGAGGCATGCATGCTCCAAGGCCACCGAAGAGTCTCTAGATCGGCTTCACTGGATAATGGCTGAAGTCGTGATGACCCTTGATCGAGGAATTGGGCCATAGTGTTTCCCACATCATCGACATGAGACAGAGGAACATAATGTTTGTGAATTCACGATCGGATGAGAATCGGGAGGAAGGTTGGTACTTGCGAGGAATCAACTTCTCTTGAACATATGAACGACACGGCAGTGGACTTAGCGGTATTTGACATCAAGATCGAGAGGTCATAATTGTGAGGCAAAGAGCGGATGAAAAGTCAAAGGATTACCCAAACCCACGAGAGGCATGTGAAAAACGAGATTAGATGTACAACATTGAATGCGGACAAGTGCCATGTTCAAGAGCGGCCTGCTAGGCACACGACAATGATCTTTGGTTCCATTTTTTCACCACATGGCTCTGTGAGTACCCAAATTATTTTGTCCTTTTTCAGCTTGAGAGGATAGCATATGCTTGTGATACAAATTCCATCCTAGTACATTTAACGAGCCCTAGGAAGGAGAGACTCAGGCGACATCATAATAGGCCAGATCGATGTCATCATGGTTTAACAAGTCTACGACAAAGGAAGAACTCGGCGTCTTTTCATGTTTGAAGAGTTTGAAGACAACGGAAAGAAAACTCCAAGGTCCCCTTTTTGTAAATAGTTCCTCGAGATCCGAAAAGTGAAAGACTTTATACGAGAAAACCTGCACTTACGATAGGCTAGGGTATTCATTTTTTGTAAATAATATATCCAAATTAAAGAAATTAACGTATCTTGGGTAAGTGTCGTTCAGTAATATACTGCGATATTGAAATGACAAGGGCCACGGAAATCTTTTCATGTTTAGAAAGTCAGAAGAGCTAAAAAGATGGCTCCTCACTGGAGGCAGTGGTATACATAGTATGCAGTTTGAATTGATGATGAATATAGAGCAAGATGCGTCAGAAGGTTGGCTAACAATGCCATTCATCGCGAGCGGTTCCTCGAGACGGAGTGAAAACAATAAGTGAAGAACATATGATTGGGCAAGCGAGATAGTGACAATGGAATAGAATACCAAGGCTCATCTAGCAAAAACAAGGCTGAAAAAATGAAATGTAAGAGGTAAAATAGAGATAGTTTCATTTTTAAACAATCGAGCTTCAGCAGAAGTTGGTTTCATTTTTACACAAGCTTGAAACAAATCAATATGCTTGAAACCTGTTTCATTTTTACACTTGAAATGGAAACAAAATACGGCTTGAAAAAGTAAGCATACTGACATAGTGACTCAATCAGAAATTTGCCTACAAGCTTCAATCCATATGTAGGATGGTGAAGTTCCAAATACGAGATCAAAGAAAGACTGTTGAAGTTTCTGAGATCGATCAAAGACTTCAGGTGAATGGGAACGTGTTTCATTGTTTTAGCGAGGTTGACACATTAAAAGAACTATCCTCTGGACACCTTGTTTCATGGTTTAAGGAGCTTGACACAAGACAAGGAACTTCTACTCTGACAACCTTGTTTCATTTTTTAAGGAGCTTGACACAAGACAAGAGACTACCTTTCAGCAAGCCTTGTTTCATTTTTTAAGGAGCTGACACAAGACAAGGAACTACTTGCTCAGAAATGACCTTGTTTCATTTTTTAAGGAGCTTGACACAAGACAAAGGCTATGCTCACGAAAACCCAACATTTCATTTTTTGGAACTGACACCATGTGAGCGTACTCAGAAAACCTCATCATAATGAACAAGAAGTCATCGCTTCTAAGAGTTCCACTCCCAATGGAAGGAAAACATCCTAGAAGTCGGGCCAATGCCCCCAGCACACGATGCACGACGGCATCATCAGGCACGGGCCACGGGGTAGGTAACCACATAGTTGACTGCGGTGCGGATACAACGGGTGGATAAAAACCCGGGGAAGGGATGATGGCGGGCCAGAGCTGCATCGGGACCAAAAGAAAAACTGATCAATGGTCCTTGATTCGCCCTTCATGTGGAAAACGGTCCCACATGAGAGGAGACAAGCGCTCCCATGGCATAGGTGTAATTGCGCCCCGGGGAGAAAATTGAAATCCAAAGGGCACGGAACAACCATCATGTCCATATGGATGGTTTTCCCAAGTAATAGGTAACCTTGGGAGGATCCCTAACCCGGTTGACTAGTTCATTGTTAAATGCCAACGGTGCATAACGAGCTGGCGGTGGTGGTAAGCCTTTCCAGAAGTAGTTGAGGATAGAATATAATAATAGACGCACCTTCGTCTATAATGGTCTTGGGTACGCCCGGACCAAAATCACATCTTGTGATCTCGAAAGGCACATAAGGCAGGAAGGCGGTATCTTGCAAATCGATTCCAATCAAGACGACTAAACTACTCAGAGGGGCTACCATCGAGCGAGAAGGTCTTCCCACAGTGTTATAGAAGAAGAAGGAGCATCCTCCACAACCTCCATCTCGAAGGTGGGAGGGGTATCCTCAGGGACCTCCATCTCATGGGAGGTGGAGGAGCGGCTAATTTATGCGGACGGAGAATATTTCTCCCAGTCGAAAAATATGAAGAAACCCCGAGAAGAACATGTGTGTGAGGTCCACTCTCAACGGAAAATACATGGTGCACGCTGTGAGACGGCTGTGATCCCAGAATGATGGTTGGTCGAGATGAATTCTGAATTTGAATTTACGGGGAGCGGGGACCGACCAAGGATGACTCTTGACTAATCGTGTCAATTTGGTGGAAGACTCAGAAATTTGTTTGTAACCGGCCCGGAAAGGCACGACACAAAAACATTAGAGTTGTCCAAAAACTCGCTTGGCCATCCATATACGGACAAAGGTGAATGGCATGGTGCCCCCCACGCAACTTATAGGGATTGGTAATCTTGCACTGTTTCCTGAGCCTTACGAGAACTAGGCGAAGAGCGTGCCTGACCTGGCTCTCGAGCCAGGCAGCAGCGAGATGGCAGTTGGACCATACTTCGATCACCTTGGGAATGCCGGGGGCAATCTTGAGAGATGGTCTCCGTGCCTGGCTTATGAAAGAGGTATTTAACTTGTTGTGGAGGTTTGGAGAGTTTATCAGAGGAGGGGGAGGTGCTTGAAAGGAAATAGGTACAGCCTTAGCCTCTCTCTTATCAGACTGCTTCTTCTTTGTCTTCTTCTTCTTCCTTCTTAGCCACCCTGATTACTCAAATCCATACTTTCACCGGAGTGGAAGTAGAAGATGAGGATGCGAGAAGCAGGCAGAAAGGGGAGAGGTCCTGCCTTGGAATCAACATGATGTTATTCGAGTGGGCCAGTGTGAGCAGTAGTGGAGCATTCGGAGACCCTGAGAGGTTGAGAACAGCCAAACGAGCTGACCCAGCAGTTAACCCGGAAGGGACAACGTTCCATGTAAGGAGCACCAACATTCCCAAAAGGAGGAAAATGCAGCAGATTCCCATTGGAGGATTCCTTGGTTGAGTGAACTCGAGGAAAAGTTTCCATCAAAACTACTTAAAACCGCACACGGGCCAAAAACCAAGGCAAATCAGAAAACAACAAACGAAAACCTAAAAAGGAGCAATGTGATCCTTGGTGATTTATTTTACCACATTGAAACTTAGAAACTTCCTTTGTTCATGTTTTAAGAGTCTAAGAAACGGATGAAAGATGACTCTATCTCTTTCAGTTTTGAAGAAAGCGTGAAGGACAAGCGCTTGAAATGAACACACAAATTTAGAGTGAATAAGATCAAAATGACTACTCGGGAACACTAGGCAAAGGGTGTACCAAATAGCAGAGTAATTTGCAATATACACCTTGGTTTCAAAAATGAAGGAGAAATCAACCAGGAGATGCTGCCATGCAGGCAATCTCCCTGAATGTTGTGTCCGGTGTATCACGGGTATAGAGATTGGAAGACTCGGCTTCCTATGGATAAAGGATAGAAAGCTAGTGGGGTCTCCTTTCTCTGCTTGACGGTACGGGGAGCACGGAGTCCGTACTGAGTCTTTTGTCACAAACCCAAGAGGCGAATGACGGCTACTAGGTTACAAGACGCCTTGAACATGTCTCTAGCCTAGACTTCTAAATGTGTTTCGTTAGATTTCAATGCTGCCTTAGTGTAAATTGAGTAAATTTTATAGTTTATCTTCAATTACGTTTCGGTTTTCGAGGCCCTAGCGAATGTAATGTCTCAAAATCTCCTAAATGCACTCTATATGCCACAGTATATCATTTCATTCGATGAAAGCTATTTATGAGAGAGTTGAGAGATTTTCACACAATAACGAAATGAAGAGAAAACAACCAATGATGTCTCTAATGCAGCTAATAGAAACTAAAAAAAGCTTTCGTTCAAGGTTACCCGATCGCTGTAGCATCGAAAATATCTAATTCACATTAACTAATGAAAAGAAAAGAGAGATTTTTTTATATTTTCAATGTTTATAGGCAAAATGCACTAAACAAATAGTAATAGAAAGAAATTCCGAGAAATGGTGATAAGAAGAGCAAAAACGGAGACGTTTCACTCAATAACAAGCACAATCGAATCTCCAAAATCGACCAACAATCCTTGAAACCAAGAAAAATCCCAAAGACACCAAATGAAACGTCAATAATCGAGGCTAAACGAGACAAGCGAGAATTCGAACGAAGAAGAAATAATCACTCAAACAACGATGAGACGATAGAAAACCACCAAATGAATGCAAAGAATCAATCACAAGTTGACTAAACCGATAGAAACCAAAAAACTCCCAAGGAGCTCGACACACAATAGCACCTAGATGCCCTAGGGCTAGAATGAAAAATCGATGTAAATGGGCAAACAACCAAAGGGCAGAAGATATGATCAATCAATCGAGCTCCAAAACCTCCAAGTAGTCAAAAAAACAAACCAAAATCGAGAATCGAGCTTAGAGAAACAAAATCAACCAAACCCTAGATCCCAATACTTGGAGAACGTATCAGAGAAATTTGAAACTAAACGCCATATCAAATTAGTAAACAGGTAATATTGACAACTAGCGCCAATTGGTGAAAATACATCCCACGCTAAAAAAAATACACCGATCAAGTTTGCTATGCAAAAAATAAAAAAAGCAATCCAAGATCAGACCGATGATGTTTGGAGTTTTTCAAAAACCCAAATTCACGAAAAGAACCAACCCAAAGTGATCAAGCAGAAAGAATCAAGAATCAACCGAAAAGACAAGACAATGCTCCAAGTGTTCGGTTACAAACTAAACCGGAGATTGAGGCGAAGAAGCTTTGATCTATAAATTGCGAGCAAAAGCGTTCGAAGGCTATACGGCAACTTCGGACTCCGTCTGTAGCTTATAAAATGAACGACAACAAGCTAACGTCTCCCCAACGGGTCGCCAGTTTGTTGTGGAAGGTAAATCCCCTCTACGGACGGAGGCGATCCCTGCTAATTTGAACCGGGTCTAGCAACAATCGTTCACGCTATAGTGCGGGTTCTAATTGCCAAATAAATAACCGGTGATGAAGGCTTGCAGATCAACGTTGTTGCTTGTAGAAGAGGTGGCACTCTCGTTCCTTAGCCTTGGCAAATCATAGTCCCCGATCTCCATGATGGACACTTTTGCACATGCGAGAAACATGCAGTGTAAAATCGATTAGAAGCAACTATATGTCGATCGGAAAGGACATAACTCATCATCATAAATAACAACAAGAGTGGAACCATAACCGATGATCGTTGTGATAATCGATCGAAAATTTAGCCAAGTTACGTAGCTGAATTCTCCTTCGAAGGGTCGCCAGTGAGAACACGTCTAAAAAGCTTGTCAAGGATGGGACAAAAATCTCTCTTCGGATCTTGACAATAGTCTCCTTGCTTGAGTTTGGCCTTGGGGAATAATCAAGGCTCTTACTGACATAAGGCTCTTGGAAATTTTGGGAACTTGAAGACTAGCTTGCAATAGAGATGGGCAAGCTTTTATAGATGGAGGAAGGGAGTTGGGATCCCTATAATCATGGGATTGGCCTATCATCAAAGGCTTCCATGAGGAGGTGGAAAAGCACTTCCTCTCTGAAATCCGTAGCCAAACCTCCCAACTCAAGATAGATAGCGATCCGGGAATTTGTTAGGGCAGAAACTTCCACCATTTATTTTTAAAAAACACTACTTAAATTGGTTGGTGCAAGTGCGACTGCGGGACGAGCGCCAATTGGCACACCCTTTGAAAGGATTTCCCCCATTGGTGGCAATTTTCATGCAGCTGCAGCGCTTGATGCACACAAGAAGGTGTTTTTAGGGTTTTTTACAAGGAGATGTCTTCGGGGAAATGAAAACTCATGTTCGAGGGGATGTCATGAAAATATTTTCAATTCTTGTCTCTGCTCACGGAGTCACGGAATAGGCCCTCCAATGTGCGGGATGGGGAATGGCGGGGACGGTGAGAAAAGTACTATGTAACTGCCACGGTGTTTCGGCCAGGGTTTCGAGTTACGATGAAATGCGAATATTTTTCAATAATTCCCAGAGTATATGGTCACCATTATGTTAGCACTCTATAATTTAGAAGATTGGAAAGACTAAAATATAAAGCACAACATCAAACCACTTTGGAGTCCGGACCTAGCCTTCCTAGACTCATGGGAGCTCTCTCTATTTTATGATTTATGATAGTGATTTAGCTTGAGGGTTATAGTTGCGGATGTTAGGCTAGTTATAGAAATGAGTTTTTTGAATATGTTTGGTTATGTGGTTGGACGGACAGGGCTACAAAAAGGCTATTCCATTGGGCAATGGAGTCAAAGGGTGGAAAGGCACATCAAAATCAAAGGCAAATTACAAGGCAAGATAAGCGTGTGAAATGGATATTAAGAGATGTATGAATTAGGAGGTGGAAGAAATAGTAAGGTTTGGTAATGACTAAAGAAATTAAGAATTCTTTAATCGGACTTGATAAACATTCGGGTGTAAATGCAAATAAAATTAAGGGAAGCTTCAACGATGAATCTTAATCTAAATTTTTTATTTACAATTATGAAACATATACATAAACGGAAAATATGAAATATTTAAGCAAGAAAAAACGTCATTTTATACAACTCAAGAATCACGTAGCTGAATGCTGATTATCGATGTCTAGCTTAAAAATTTACGATTGCTCCAATAGTAGTTCTTACAATATTGGTGCTAAACTATCAACCCATCAAAATGGAGGTTCAAGCGATATTTAACTAACAACTTAGAATGAGTTTACCTAATCTACTTTGGTAGTCTTCATTTATTACAACAAGTGAAAATTAAACGGTATGACCATGCGAGGCTTTGAGCAAATGAAATCTCTGACAAAAAACGCTTTTTGAAATTAATTTTTGATCAACTCTTCATGTATCTAAAAGCTTCAATGGCTCGGTGTTAGAATCAAGGTAGTCTTGGAAGTGGTATGTGATGATTCTAAGAGGCAACAAATGATGGTCCTAACATTTGGCCTACTTTTTAAAGATCGGCATTGGGTAATTAAATTGCAGTGCAACATTGACTGCACCATTTTATTGATGTTAGTCTTTGATGTGCTTTCTTTGCTTACTCGGTCTCTGGCATTATTATCTACTGCATTAATGCCGGACTTGACCTTTTATTTATTTTTCCTTGTTGTGGTGACGTTCGGCCTTTGCTCTACATTTAGCCTTATTTCTTCATGAAATAGACTTCAAACCTTGTATGCCCGACTTGATCCTTTATCACATAAAAAAATGTAAACTCATTCACCTGGGATGAAAATGCTTAGATCTTACGGTTTTGGAATACATTGCATGCCTTTCAGATATTATACTTCGCATTTGGATGTTCTTACCTTTTCCTTAGCACTTGTGTTTTAAAATTTGTGAGGTGCGCATTGTAATCGGGTCCTATGGTCATTGCACATCTAAGTATAACTAATTCTATTATGTATATAATTAATTTTCTTGCCTGATGTCATTTTGTAGCCAAACCAGCAGGAAGCGATAAACAAACTAGTCATAGAGAGTCACAAACCCAATACGAATGGGAAAGCAGGATCCTTTTAGCAATATCTTAGCATTTTATGTAATGGAAACCCGGCCTTGAGTTCATACATGACAAAATAACATAAACGAGTGCTAAAATTAACCATTAGCCTTATCGAGTGAGTTTTGAAGCAAGAAAGCAAAAAATTCACGGAAAATTGAGCGAACTGGAGAGATTGGCAGTCATGGTTCATGAGTTGGGGACAAGGTTCCTCGACAATCCTCAATCAAAGTCATATTTGTTGTCGTCCTTTCACGGTAGAGAGCATCTTCCATGCCTAAGTGTGCATCCTCCTTGTCGGCACATTCACAGGGAAGATCGGATGCGGCAAGTCCTGTTTTCATCTCTCGCACAGGATGCACAAAGGAGACTGAGGAGCGAGCGACGAGTGAGTCGGAGCGAGAGGTTGAGGAGAGGATCTCTTCATGGAGGTTAAAGTGATAAAAGCATTAAAGAATGGGTCGATTCGAGGAGCATTTAGGCAAGTTCAACTGTTGGGAGGTTTGCCGGATGGTGGGACGCACGGTCTCATGAGAGACGGGACGGGGAGCAACTGCTGTGGGAATGGAAGCTAAGTGAGGGAAATTTGGAGAAGCAGGCATTATCACCCAGACGACCTTCCTCTTCTGCGCTGCTAGGGTTGAGGCCCAGAACATGCTCTCATCGGGAGAGGAAGAACTGAGGAAAGCGTTGAGAAGAGAAGGGGTACAGAAATTGACAAGGCCCCCTAACGATACCTCGTCGACGCGCATTCTCTAAGCGAGTCGAGGCATGGAGAAAAAGGCCCAGGCAGCTGAGATTAGAGCCAAAAGGACGAACATGGGCCAGGGAGCCGAGAGAGTGGAGTTGACACGCTGTCAGATTTCCGAATGAGCTAGAAAAGGAGGGTCCGGGCCACGCGATAGTCGGTGGCTCTTGTGAAGAGGAATAAGCGTTGCGGATGGGAGTTGTGAGAGAAGTGGAACCGGGGAAGAGGCTTTCGAAACAAGCAAGTAAGGAACAATGACGTCCGATATGTGTTCTTGCCTTTGGAGTCTACAAAACACGGAGGACAAAATCACCATGGAGAGGAGATGGAGATCCGCCACGGCCAAGCACCGCCGACAGTGCAGACTGCTCAGATTAACGCCATGACAGAGAACCACCATAGCAGGCAAACGTGGCCGTCAGAAATTAACTTCAATTCGAGCTAGCGGTAATTGCGCTCATAAATCTTTGGGCCAGGAGCCATATGGGCTTCATGGAAACTCCTTTGGGAGCTACGCGAGGACACCGTCCCCATCAAACCCCTTAAACATCCGCATCCGGAATATGGTCATTGCATTGCACTCAAGCAGTTTAACATTTTACCTTGTGACCTATCTTTTATCTTTTGTGATGTACGCGTTACGATTGGGCCCCACCATATCACTATCTCACTTGAGTGTTCCATGATTTTATGTTGTGACCCCTTTTCCTCCTCCGCTATGATTTAACACATAAGAGCCCGCATGCGGATTCAAAATCCTCTGGGAATTTACCTTCAAACTACATCGCGTTTGGTCCTCTATCGCACTTCGCAACTTTGCAGCATTTAATCATAAACTTGAGCGTGAGATGTGTGATGTGCGTCACAGCGAGCCGGGCCACATCCTTTGCACGTCACCACCATGTCACCTTGCCCGCCCCTTGCCACATCACCCCTTTGCTGACTTTAACCCTTTTTCTTCCATTTTTAAAACACTATGATTTGAGATTAGATCGGGAAATGGACCCCTCTATAAAAAATTACGAGAGGGATAAGTGTTTTTTAGTTAAGAAATGGAAAAAGCCACGAGAACCCAAAAAACGAATGATTTCAAAAGCACTTGAGTGTAGATAGGAAGCAAATATGGGTCTCGTCAACTTAGCATATCGCATCGGTATATATGTACCCTTGGAGGCACTTATCCTTTAAATTTTGAGATGTGTGATTGCGAAAGAGGGGTAGAGTTTTAGAATTAGGATACCGAGGTAATGTGGGTGTTTTGTGTGATATATATGAATGTATCAGTGGTTGAGTTTGTGGGGGTGGGCTATAATCATGGAATTTTGGAATATGTAAAGGGTTTATAAAAGCGATAGTCCCAGATTATGCATATGGTTTAAAGTCTGAATGGGATTCAAGAATTTTTAAATCATGGAGAAATGACGGAGTAAAGAGGGTGGATGAGAATGGAATGAGGTAGAAGCGAAGTTTGATTCCCATGACATCTTATAAATAATATTTCTTCCTTCTCTGAAAACAAGCATATTGATTCCTTTGAAGCTCTTTACAGTCGGGAGTTCCCTTTCTGCAAATAAAAATTAATGATATACATGGAATATTATTTTTAGTAGTAATATAAACAGCTGGTCTGCCTTGTGACTCTTTGCGTTACAGATAAACAATATACAAAAAGAAAATAGGTTCAAGAGACAGTATATAATTGAACTTATTTTTTGAAATTATAAGAATAAACTGGATAGGACAATGAATCAATTTGTTAGGTAAAATAATCTCAAAATCTTATTTACAATGAATGGGCTCTGCATGACAGAAATTTCTTTACAAAGCTAAAATAGATGGATACTTGGCAGACACTGAACAGTAAAGATTGTTATGAATATTTAATATTTTAATTTTTTAAAGGAAAACATGATGCTAGTCAAAGTCAAGTTTTATTACTAGTGGGATATTATATATTTAAATTCCATTTCTACAACTATTTTTATTTCATAAGTTTAAATTTCAAAGAATAATTAAAGATACCGTAGTTCTCTAGTGGATCTTTCAATTATATTACTATTTACTAAATCAAATGAGTTTATAGACATGATTTCATTTTAGCATAGTTTCAGCTCTAGTATCTTTTTTGCTACTTTCATTTTAAGTTGGCGTACCTGGAATGCTGCTTGACGATTAAGTTATAACACAGTAGTTGTGAATTGTGATATAGCTATTTCTTTTAGATTCTCATAAAATCCACATTGTATGAAAAATCCCTTTCAGAAATTAATACTGTACCTTTAAAGAACAACTTATATTAACTCTAGGAAAGAACCGATATGATTGAACTACGTTGATAATAAAGGACATTATAAGTATCAAAAAGATTAAATAAGTACAACGTCTGCAAGTCTGAATTTATTTTACATTTATACGACAGATAAACAAATGGAGAAAATTTACTACTGACAAATTGATATGTTGGGTATCGTACCAAAATTCTTGGTGTTATTATGATGTATTACCTGTTAAAAGTTACAATATCCGATATAACAACTATTATTAAGTATGTGAATGATTCTTATCTATCGATTCATTATATATATTAGTCATTATTGAATTAATTTTATTACATAAGATGTATAAGAGATTGTCCAGAAAAGTTGCATGAATTATTAACATTTATTGGTGGGATTAAAGATTGATATCTACTTGGCATGTTTCCCCAGATAATGAATATTCAGGATTTTGATATCAAATCATTTCTAACTATCTTCTATTCTATCTGAATCTAGGTTACTTGTTTTAGTTGAATTGAGGAAATGCCTAATGAAATGAGAAAAAATGGGAATGAAAAAATAAAGGAAGAAGATACTAAACTTTACTCACAGAAGACACATACACTCCATTTTTCCTCATATAACAGCATGGTTTAACATGGCACTTCTTCATGGGAAGAAATGTACCTTTTTTGAGGAAGAAAAACCAAGAGAAATAGTCAAAATAGTAACGATAGATGGGGAGTAGTTTCCTCGGACTTGTCACCTTTAGCGTTCATGTTCCTTTCTTCAAATAATAGCAACGAGGCCAAATATTTCTTGTACACGAGATATATGGTAAAATTAGTTTAAATGACCACAGCAACATAGAAGATAGATCATTCAAGAATTCTAAGGCTGGAGAATATTGGTTCATTCACTTTAGAAGAGTTGCGGATAATACCACTTTCCCATGCTTGCAAAAATTATGATAAAGCTTTTGTCAAAGCAAAATCACAGAACCTCATGAAAGTGATAAATGGATGGAAAGAAGATCAAGGCAAGCTAAAGCAAGATAAACTTGGTATGTAATCGATAGCACAATTACCCTCCCCTTATTGTTATGCTGCCCCGGGAATGCTATGTAGATTATTTGCTAAATGAGATACCACTAGGTTTTCCATAGGAGTGGGTTCCTTTAATTGAAAAATCGTCGATTCCTCTATTATGAATTCGGTGAGCATTATGTCGATAATTTGACGGAACTATCATGGATTACAAAGCAAAGTGTTTAAAACAGAACAATACCCCCTTCTATGAGTTCTTACATTATGGATGTAATTTTCTTTATTCAAAATTTCCTTTCATGGGATGGAAATGGACAAGCTAGGACCCTCAATTCATATTTACCATAGAGCCCTTTTTGGAAAATTATTTTCATTTACATTTCTATAAAAAATTTAATGGAGTTATTTTACCCATCCATGAGATTATCTTTAATGAAAAAGCCTCTAGGATTTCTAAGGAAGCTAGCACAAACATTTTACAGTTTCTAGATGGTTTGTATTTCTTGAGAGTTTTAGAGTTATTCTTCAGCCCATGTTTTGCCTTATTATGTTCTGATAAGCTCCTAGCCAGGGAAATTGCCCCTCTACGAACTTCTAGTAAACGGCGTGTCCAAACAACTCAAAGATGTAAAGAAGGCCATTTTTACTAATTTCCATTTATGGTGTGGCACTTTTTCCCTTTTTTGATATTGGTCATGCATTTAAAGATATTTCAGTATACTTCATTAAATCTAGACCTAATGCTAAAAGGTATATGATCCTAATAATGGTTAATAATTTCTGCCAGGCTTAAATTTAAACCTTTCTTGAATGAGAAAGATATGTTTGATGATTTCTTTGGAAGTTGTGGAGAATTTCACATATGTATTGAAAATTGCATCAGTCATCTCGGTAAGATGCTTTGAAGCTTTTCAAATATATAGAAACAGAGGCTAGCTTAGTCCCTTTGGACACATTTATTGAAGATGTCAAAAGGCCATCTCCTAGCATTGGCCTAGATGATGAGGCTAAGGACATGTCATAAGATGAGATCTCAAGAAATCAAATCATGAGTTAGAACAATCACAACAACACTCTCAAAATTGAATCCCACTCGACAATGAATACGAGAGCGAGAATGAGATTCTGAGAAAATAGTGAACGTGATTAAAGGTATTGAGATGCAACGGAAGGAGAAATTAATGGAAGTGAATCATATTCTAGAGAAGTTCGGCATATCGAATACACACCGAGAACACATAGAAGCCTTAATCAAAATATACGAGAAAAGAATGGAGATATTTATAAGGCACTAGAAACACCACCACCACTAAAGCCTAATGTTGATGAATCAACAAGTTTCCAAACTCCAAACTAGACCACAATTTAGTGGAAAGCTTGTAATACCACTACAAAAGGTACCATAAGTTCATGATCAAGAATAAATACGTGACATACCTACGAACAAATTGTTTTAAAGGTCGAAGAGATACTTTCACTTGATTTTTCTCGGCAGGAGTCATAAGGTTGTAGTTAAAGAAGAAGAAGAAGAATTGATGAATCGGTTCAAATGGTATGGATGAATTTAACAGATGTTCTATGGAAAGACCCATTAGTTGATCTAAAATTTGAATAAGTTATCATAGTTCACAAGAGCATATGCTACGCTTTACTATTGACAAAGTTACGGAGGTACAACTTCTACTTAAGCAAAAGACAAGAGTTGGAGAAACTACTAGAACAAGAAAAAGTTTAATTCCGGTAAGCATATTAAAATGAAGATGTCATAATTTGACAAAGGCTTTGATAGATTAAAGTTGTAGCACTAGGTGCGAGATTACGAAAGAAAAAGAAACATAGCTTGAAGCATCAATGGAAAAATTGAAAAGTCAACCTCAAGTAGAGAAATTCATAAAATAAGAGGAATTGGAAATGAATGCAAAGTTAAAGTAGCGATGAGAAACCTTTGTCAACAAATTTCAATCATTTAGTTCGTACTATGATACAAGAAATATTCGATCCAAAAAGTTACTAACGAGGAGGCTTGAATGTGAAAAATTTGAAAGAATATTATCGAGTTCATTCAGCGGGTACGTGTAGGAAAAGCCGACCTCCTTAAGATAGATAATTTTCATAAAGAGATTTTATTTAAAGATTTTGAAATGGAAAGTGAGACAAGCATTAGAAGGAGACGATAAAAGCAACAAATATGACAAAATGAAATCATTGAATCTATTAATGAACAACTTTTAAAATGCGAACTATTAAAGAAACCATAGGCGAGTGCTCTCACAACTCAAACCATTAGAAGAACGATGTAAGGAAAGTTCGAGACCTATGTGAAACTTTTAAAAGGATAAATAATTTTGATCGGGAAAATTCTTGGAATTTTACGATCAAAACCTTATCTTCGATTGCCTAACTCTTCTGTCATTAATCGATTCTATTAAGAAATTGTTTCCAACCCTTCCAATCTGAGTGTTTAAAGGATAATTCAGATCCAAGATTACTTGACCATCTCGGCTAAATCCAATGATAGTATTTGTCGGCTCGAAGATCAAATGTGCAAAGAGGATCAGCCCACATAAGCAAGTTTTTATTTTTATTTCCTAGATTGTAGTTTAAGTTTACTTATGATGAGGATGTTTGTTTGAAAACTCCTCCAATTTTTATGTAATAAGCTATTTTAAAACATATTTAGTTTAGTATTTAAACCCTTCTATGAATTTAGAGAGGGTCCGGAAATTTGTCAAAAACATTTGCAAAGAATACACTTCTATAAGTTTGTGAATGCCTTGATGAATTAATGGAATGAAATACGTATCTTTTCACCTTGAAGTTGTTTCGCCGAAGTTTCACTATTGTACTCATTAGAATTTCTTGAAATTGAAGAAGGTAAGAAAAATAATGTCGGTTTGAATGAGTAGAACCTCGTATATATAGTACTTTGTAATATCCCAAAAGGAAAATGCGAAATCTTTGAAACACAATATAAGAACTACAACTAAGTAAATAATAAATCTAAAGTCAACATCGAGAATATATAGGAAGAGTTAAGTTACAAAATGTACAAAAGATGAAGTCTAGCCAAAGAGATGGCCTAGAATCACCCTGCAACACATGCCACAACTAGCACGTAATTGATGAGCATATAGGAAGAAATCTTACCCTTTCCCTTTTACCGTTGATGTACATGAAGAAATTTTGCTACAAAGGAAATGTAGATCTATGGAGCTTAGGAGCTCGAGATGATGCTAAGATTCAAGATATAGCCAATGTGATGGGAACCCAAGATAACCCAAAAAGGATTTTCCGGATCTGGAACTTTGGAAAACCACCCTCACAGAAGTTTAATCCTTTGTATTTGTTGGGTTATACAAATCGAATCTGGGTGATCCAAAGATGTTGAAATATTTTATAAAACTATATCTAAGATTTGAGGGATGATCCATCCTTCAGATCTATAAGATAAGGCTTGAGATCTTGTCTCCTCTTCTTCCTCCTTCATGTTGCGGCAAGCGGAATATGTAGCGCTATAGAAGCTGTGTTGTACAGAGGAGAGGCTCTATGCACAGCCGAATTATAGGCTTGCTAAAATGAATACGTAGGGAAGTGGCTAAATTGATAAATAAATGAATAGAACCCCTCCAACAAAGTCTCCAAGTGAAATACTGATCCTAACACCTAAATATCTCACCCTCAAATCAAGCACTAAAACCTCACTGCAAATGTTCCGGAAATAATGCGGTCCAAAGAGGAGATATATGTCGTAGATGATGGGAATAGGTTGGCTTTGGTGCCAAGATGTGAAATCAAGCATAAGAACTTCCCTTGCTAATATCCCGATGAGAATAATGCTTCCTCCTGTGAAAACTATCTTAGAAAGTGGGTTTCTCAACCCTCCACTACAACACCACACCCAACACAACACAAATATGAAGAGACACTACATTGTAGTTGAAGATTAAAAACTTGGCTAGAATGTGCAGATATGTGGAATTGATAGTACAATACGCTTCAGAGGCTACCTCAAAGGAAGAGGTGGGATCCTCGCTCGGGAAGACCTGTGCTAAACGGCACTACAAGCTCAACTAAATAGCTAAAGGATACGAAGAAGTCATACGGGCCAAAAATTCAATAATCAATAACATAACCACTATGGTGCCTTGCCTCCTTATAAACAATGTGAGCCTTCTCACCCCGGTCCCCACTCATTAGGGTTTCTACTATCATGGAGTCTTCCTTCCATTCACATTGAGTTGTCTCTTATTGATGATCCACTCCCCTCATACAGTGATTGTTGACTTGGTCAAACTTGACCTTGACCACATGCATTAGCCCCACTGTTCACACATGAGGTGCTTTAATCAACTATGAAGATGATCCATTTTCACTTTAAGAGGGATTTTATGCCCTACTAAAGATATTTATGGGTCTCCCCTACCCATTTATTCATCTAACTAAATGACAAGAGAAAAATTAATATTCCAATTAGTTGTATGCTAATTTAGGAATATCTGATCCTCCTCTCCCAAATCTTGCTTGTACTCAAACGGCAGCCAGAGATAAATTGAAACCTCCTCTCCTCCTCACAGCATCCTCTTGCTAGGATAAACTCCTCCAAGGAAAAAGATGTTGTCTCATCGATAAATATCCAGAATTGCTCTCCCAAGTATAAATCTGACTTTTGAGTGACCATCCCAAATAGCTATCATCATGAAGAAGTAGAATACCCATGGAGGAAACAATGTGTTTTCTAGAGACCTTCTTGAGGCATGGAATTTAAAATATACTTGGAACTATCGTTCCCCGCTCCCAAACCTTCATCCCCAAGCTATCATCCATACAAAATGAGTCACCCTCCAACATAACAACTCATGAAAGATCTCCTCCACTGTAGGCTCTGCCAAAGTAGGTGGTACAAAATTTGAACATGATGGATAAAATTGTTCATCCCAAGTTGTCTCTCTCTCCACTTATGATAAGTGTAGAGTTTACTGTTGAATTTGGAGTTGCAATAATGTGGCCTTCATGGACAAGTGGATCCTCAGACACACTCTTTGGTTCTTGCCCGAGATCATCCCATATAAAATTAATATGCCATTATCATCATATGGAATCCAAATGAGAGAGGTACTAAAGGTTTTACATGCATGTTTGGAAAGTACCCAGCAGTTTCCCAAGTGGTCATCGTAGTTTTTCTAAGCCTTCTATCTCAAAACATAATATGGCAACTTGTCACCCAACAATTTGCTAGTTGCATATCATCTCATCCACTATTAAATAGTAAATGGCATGGTATTTCAGCCAGAGCATGCAAAGAATAGCCTGAAAACTTGCCAAAATCCATACAAGAAATGGCTATCTCCATCATAGATGTTGGTCCCAATGACCATGAAACCCAAATAGAGACTTGCCCTCTTGTGAATGCACTTATAGAGATGGTAAGAGAATGAAAAATATAGTGTTAAAAAGATAATCAATAAGTGCAAAAATGGAAATTCTTACCATGTATCGAGAGTAGGTTGATAATAAGATCCATGAATGAGCCCTCCATAGTGGTATGCCATATATCCATGAAAAGGAATGAACCATGTCTTGCATGCAAAGCATTCTTCATATTCTTGGAGATCAGTCGAAGGGATCATATCATGGTAATATATTTTTCCATTCACTACTCATTACTCTCATCTCTACTTGTCCAACAAGTGCATCATATGTGAAGTGATCTTGGGAGCTACTCCATCAACAAATCCAAGCTCCCAAGTGATAGCACTATTAGCCTTTAGCCCCAGTAAAGATCTTGTCATCTCATAGCTCCATTCTTTGACGCGCAAATGTCAAATTCATCTACCATAATGCTGCTATATATAGGATACTCCTTCCAAAGTGGAGAGGTACCAACCACGATACTCAAGAAACTAAAGTATCCCTTTGCACCATGATAGTGCGATCACCTACTCTGCAAAATCATGCAAATCGTGAGAAAAAATCAACCTATACTCTCCCAAGAGCTTCCAAAGAAACAACAACTCTTGTTGCCTCCACACCATCATCATATAAACTATGGAGCAACAACATGATGGTTGACATGAAATATATAACATCACTCCAATACACCCAAACTCCCTTGCTTTACTTAATGTGATACAAGTGTCATGCCAAGTCCCAACCACCAACATACTCTTTGAAAGGTATCACTCTTTCAAGAGTAGCCAACACAACCTTGCCTCTTGCCACCTTGGCATATATCGGTAAGTGGATTTCCGGCCTCTTTCTCATCAACATCACCCATCCAACCAATTTTGAGTTCTATCATCATGCCCAAATTGGCATCCATCAATGAAGAATACCATCCTCCCAAATAAGATTTATATCTTTGCATTTCATGGGATGTTGAAATGTAATCTCCTGGAGAGGTCTCCAAATGAAGATCACTCGCCGGTAATGAGATTGGAAACCATAAGGATCAAATATGTCTCTTAGGCATAAAATTCACATCAAGATTTGAAGTGCTCATCGAAGTACTGTCATAATAATGAAAGATGTCTCCCTCATAAGATTCCCTCTGTTATCGTATTAACATTGTGTGTCAGAGTTGTCTTTGATCGTGATTCAAAAAATTGGGTTTAGTAGTAGTTTTAGGATGTGATCAAGGGTGGGTTATTTTTTATAGTTGAAGTCATCATAGGTTCAAATAGTATTCTTCAAAGTCCTTCTGTGTCAAATATACATCATTTTCATTTTTGGGTCATTTCCTAAAGTTTCATGTCAAAACTATTCAATTAGCCCAGAAACCTTGTTTTCGCGGCACCACTCGTTGAAAAGGTCAATTTGCGCTATGAAAGCACTAATAATTTCGTAAGCAAACGGTAAAAAGTATCTTTTGCAAGCGCTATGAAAGCGCGATTTTTTGATTGTCTTGTCATTTTGAGTTAAGAAAAGTGTGGAAACCATTGGGAAATGGTAGTTTAGTGGTATGATGAGTCATATAATGATGATATTCGTACACACATCATGTTTGTAGTCATCATTGTCATTACATAGGTTATGAATGAGGCATCATTCGGTTATGAATGTTATTTTAAATTTCCAAAATCTTTCCTAATTGATCATTCCTCATTTCCTTTTGCCTCATTCGAAATGTCACGACTCTGAAGTGTCGAAGCCAAACCTGTGGCTATTTCATACAAGGTTTCTACATCCCTATTCAAGCGAAGGCGATATAAAATTTTATCAACAAGGTAGCGGGTTTACGAAAAGCATGGAAGAGGAAAAGAAATTTCACGAGAGACCTTGCCCAGGTATGAGCACGAAGACATATGAAGAAGTAATTAAAGATCTAAGCGATGATGGAAGCATTCGAAGAGTAGATTTGCTTCATTTTTTGTGAAAAATTGAGAGGTGTCACACACAGTATCAATTTTCCATGAACTTCAATGGAATAGCTACTAAGGTTGGGATGCTGTCTTCAATTACTACTAAAAGGTCATTCTTCAATAAAATATAGAAGGCTAAGAAAACTGGCTAAGGTGTTCATTGACCATGAAATACAAAGAATTATGTGACTTTGGTGGCCTGGAAGCAGATATAATGATACTTGTCCTAGAAATTTACCATCAAGATATTATTCAAAGTTTGTTCTCAGCATTCAAATTATTTTACATGTGTGAGATATCATAAGGTTTATACATATCATTTCAAGTTGCTTACGCATTTCCTTTGGTAAGATTTCACTTTCGATTTTCCTTTTTCTACACGCATAGAGTCTTGCAAAATGGCTGATAAGGTACAAGAAAAATTTGAAGGTAGTGAAACATCCTTGTTTCATCATAGTTTAATGAAGTTATTGATTTATATGAACTTCATAAAATAGGCAGTTAGTCATCTTTTCTTGTTTATAAATGGTTTTGTGTTGGAAACCCTGCTCCACCTGCAGAAACCCTAAAACTAAAAGGTTCCATCACCGGTGACAACGAACTAGTCAACTATGGTTGCAAAACCAAAGAATTTTGCATGACGAAACAAATTGAAAAGTGGAAGCCAGGACACAAATGCTTGATACACCAACTCCATCATCTAAAAAACGAGGTCAAAGATTGTGAAAGAGGCAAAGCAATCAGCTTTCAATGAGAAAGGAAATCAAAAGAGTAACAAGAAGCCAGCGGTGGCATTAAAATGAAAGACAGATTTCTCTGAGAGGACAACCAGTAAAAGGGAAAATTTAGATGACATCCTTCATCTTATTGACACAGAGAGACACCCATTGTTCAAGCTGAGTTTATTGGAGAAGATGAGCATAAACGAGAAAAGGGCTAAGTCTGCAAAAGAGCTTGAGTTTGAGGGGAAGATGCGGCTTTCATCTTTCAAGCAAGAAAGCCTATAACTAGGCATGCTAAGAAACTCAAGGAAGGTAGCAAGGAAGTTCAAAAATAAATTGAGATAGCTAAAGCTCTGAATAATTTGATTGATCTCTCATCACCTATAGTGAAGCATACGGCCAATAGAGCAGAGGGAAAAGAAGAAATGGCGAGTTTCAACACTTGAGGAAAAATTGAGGTTGGAAAGCCAAAAAGAAATTGTTGTGATGAGAAAGGGGCTAAAAGCATAGTATTGAAAAGAAGAGTTTAAAAGAATGAAGGCTATGGGAAGGTCAAGCGTTACAATTTCTCAAACTCCAAGTAGTGCGAGGCAGTTTTCAAATGGGCCAGACCAACAATAAAAGTAAAGTTTGTTAGAGTAATAAATACTCACTTGAGAGCTAATATGACTTAAAGATCAAGTGGAGGAATTGGAGCAACAACTAAATTAATTCAAGATGAGTTAAAGAGCGAGGAGGTATTAAAATAATATTAATTGAAATTGACAAGCTAAAATCAAGTGAAATTGAAGAAGGGACCTCATGAAGAGTTTGGAATGAATGTGTTTTTTAGTTGATATGGTTTTTTAAATGATGAATCAAGTTTATTTTGAGTTTTTGGCACATTTTAAAATTTACACTTTGGAAATTTTTTTGACAAAAATGCTCACTCGGCGGTTAAGTGCTTCAGTTATTGTAAAAAGTGAGAAGAAAGCTACGAAACTATTGTATGACTTTTCTGATTTTTTATAAAGTTTGAAGGGTAAGAGAATGAATCGAAACTAAAATTGCTAAGGAGGATGTATAAAAAGGAAATTAAGACAATTTTGGAGGAAGAAAGTCAAAAATTTGAAGAAAAAGGGTTAAAAAGGTAGCGGCACGAAAGGCGCTACAAAATTGTTGTGTCTTCATAGCGTAGTATATTGCAGCTCATTTGAGCAGTTTGAAAATGGTTTTGAATGAAATTTGGAGCCTAGTGAGGAGTTTTGGAATATGTTAATTCAGCTTCCAATAGTTAAGGACCACGAAATAAATATTACATGATGGTTAGAATGTTCCAAGAATGTAAAGGAATCCCATGCCTAAAAAAGCAGGGCCACATTTCCTATTTTGATGAAGGTCGGCAATATGGTCATGAGAAGAGTTGAAGCCTATCATTTAGATTAGACCATGTGTTGATACAATTGGAAAAATGATGTAATTTAATTTCGGTAAGTTTTTATGGATAGTGACACGGAGTTTAGATCCTATTTGTGATAGGACTTTTTATTAGATTAGGCATTTTATCTTTTTGTAATAAATCCCATGTCTTATGGCTATGCAAGGTGTCGAAATTAAAAAAATTAGATGTACCTAGCCCTAAGATGAGATCATCTTATGTTGTAAATTTTCTATTAAAGACCAAGAAGTCGAATGTGCAAGGGTTGGACATTTTTGGCAAAAGACTATGCTATTTTAATTGGTAAGTTTTCGACTAAATACGGAGAGTTTCTACTTAACCAACTTGGGATTCGAGAAGGAGTTTTTGGTGTGTTCCTATTCTATTTGCATCTCTTATTATCCTATTGTAATGAATTGTTTATCTATATGTACTCGAGGAATTCATCTTTAGATGCTACGACTTCTATATAAATGAGCTTGGCCAGTGTTTTTTATAGTTCATGTGTGTTTATTTCTTGACTAAAACTTCTGATATGCCTCCAAATTCCATGTTAAGTAGTTTCATTGGTTCTTATTCTTTGACTCCATAAACTTGATGTGTAATTTTTGATGTATTCTCAACCAATACATAGCATTTATCTATTTATTACCCACATAGAGTTATCCATCTATATTTTTATCAAATCATTAACCCTTGAAGAGCCCTCTCGGTATTTGGGAGGCTAAGCCTCGGTCAAAAGATTAGGTTTGAAATAGTTACATGAAGTTGACTGATCAAGCATCCTATCAAGTCAATTTTTTGATAACATTTTGGTGCATACGCAGTACGAAGATTATATTTTCCCAAAATTTTAGTGAACTTCTAAAGGTAGCAAGAGCTCGGGAAACTTTCAAGTACCGCATCTACCTTGGTGACTCCATTCAAAATTTATATGATCCAAGGTAACCTTTGAGAAGGAGATACAAAGAGGATTAATCTTAACTGAATCCACATTACCATCATGAACAATCAAACACTATTTCAGGCCCAGTCAAAGATTTTGAAATGTCGGGTACTCCATCGTGAAATCTTGCCCTGCGAAATATTAAATATTGAAGATAAAAGAGTTGATGATAAATCTAGGAAATATTGTTTAGGTTTGAATGTGAAAAATAATTAACTAAATAATCTTAAACTTGCATAAAGAAGGCACGTGATACCTCATCCCTAGTAACACGGGAAGGCAAAGAGAATTTTTGGAAGTTGCCACGAGTTGTTGGAAAGAAGCCTTTAAATAAGTTAGAGAAGAACTGACCCTTTTGAAGTCTTGTTGAAAAAGTAAAGCTAGATTACCTCTTCTGATTGGAGTTTAAGTGTTAGTGGACCACAAAGACCAAAAATTCCTCTCGTAATAGTTCTTCATCCTCTCTTCTTGCTATCCCAAAAGCTTCCAGTCCCTTTTACCATGGTTACAAATGTACTCCCTCCACCTATTGCACACATACAGATACACCCTCTTGTTCTTCTAGTTGTTTTACATGAACTCCTAAATATGCTTCTAGAATCAGAAACTTGGGAAGTGATGAAGAAGATTACAACGAAGGAACATGTAGACCAATTTAATGATTTTATAGACGGGGAGGAGGTTGATCCTTGAAGATGTTAAGTGATATTATTTGCTCGAGTTTTGCGGTGAAGTTAGGAAGTGGTTCAAAGCCCTTAATCCTGGAATTATTCATAGTGGAATGAGTTTTGAAGATACCTTTTACGAGAAAATGGGGAAATAGAACTAAATCCGAGTACAAGCCCTCATCGAGTATAAAAATTTAAGAATAGTTCTTGATGAAATTGTTCGAAATTTTTCAAAGAGAGGTTTAATAAGTTTTATGACTCTATTCCTACCCATTTAAAAACTCCACGAACCTTAGCTCGAATGAAATATGCGGCTTTTTGATTATGAATTTTTTCTACCTTTGTTGAGAGAGAGAGAGTCCCTACACTTGTTGAAATGAAAAATGATGCGATTGAAGGTGGAGGTTAACATGATAGAAGACAAAAAAGTCAAAAATGGGTAAGACTAAAGTTAAAATAAGAGAAACCTTCTACATCTAATTATGATGATAAGTTTGATTAAATGATGAAAACAATGGAAAAGTTGATGGATAGGTTGGCCCTTGGGAACACCTCTGCCCCTCATGCACAACATGTGAACCTCGGTTTAGAAACCCTCGGTTCAAGAGACCTCGGAAGTCAACGAGAGACCTAGAGAAAACAAAAAATCGACGGCCACGATCCTCCCGATGAGACCTCCTTTCCGGTAGAACTTAGTTGATGAAGAAGATGAACCTAAAATTCCTGAAGAGTCTATTCAACGTTTTGAGTGAAGAAATGTCTGGAATTTTCTTGACTAAAGAGGAACATGATGAATCATGCAAGGTAACCATGGAGAGGAACCATCGGATTACATCTTAAAGGATATCAACATGCTATTTTTGAGATGCAAAAACAATACAATCTCTCGGAAATAGAAAATAGCCTTGCATCATTGCAAACAAAACATAGCCTAGAAAGATACACCTAAGGTTGCTGATGGCAAGAAATACGCTCCTAAGGTCGTTGAAGGTAAGAAATATATGCTGACTCTTCCTCCTATCAAGAAGGTGAAAAATGTGTTTAATATGTTTTCGGTTGGAAAATGAAATTTCTAGATTAAAATTCTAGTACCTTTTGGTGAGATTCTAAAATTCAATGAGTATGACAATATTTTTAAAATGTTAAATTCACAACCGAGAATACGTATCTTAATTTACTATAAGATCATCCAACCATATACTTGGGTCCAAGACTAGAAGATGAACGAGAATGAGAAATTGCCTCCTTTTTATGTGAGCCTTAGCATACATGACATGAAATTGAATAATGCTATGTTGCTTCAGGGCCTATCACAATCTCATGCCCAAAGTAATCATGGAAATATTAGGTTAGAAATAACTAGACCATATAAGGACTCTTTTCCAATTCGAAAGAGTTCAGTGCATTGGTTTAATTAAAGATGTTGTTGTTGGTCATAACTTACAAGTTCCTTCTAAGGCTTTGGTCATGGACATCGTGGTAGCAGACATTCCACCAAATTTTAATGTTATTATCAAGGTCATTGGTAGCAAAAATTAAAGGTACGATACATATGGACCTTACTTATACTACCATTCTTGTTGCTGGTGAGCAAGAAGATTGTATCGAGAGACAGAATGGCCTACATGGTGAGTAGTAAATACAAACCCCAAAATTTTCCAATTTATGCTCTTGATGTTTGAACATGGACCTGCTATTCTTTCAATGAGTTGACTAATGAAGCGAGAGAAGATGAGAAAGGAAAATCGAGTTACGAAATTCGGCGGCGGTACGAAAATCAGCAAATAGAAGATCGGAAAATCAATGATAAGGAGGTGGAAGGTTGGTGGTCATTGTATTTTGATGGATAGGCGAGAAAGAGAAGGATCGAACGTGATTTGAATTACAATTCGAAGTGATGAGAGTAAGTTATTTTCCTATAAAGTGAACTTTGATTGCACGAATAACATGGTAGGTATGAATCCTTGATTTTGGGTAGAGGTTTTGAAGAATGAATGCTCAAAACATTTTTGTTTTTGAATTCCGAATTAGTCATTAAACAATTTGAAAGGTGTTTATCAAACAAAGGATATAAGGATAAGGGCATAGAGGAACTTAGTTTGGAAATTTTGGAAAAATTTCAAGCTTATTCATTCATGGTCAAAACTAGAGAACAAGAAACTCCATTCTTTGATTCTCTTCTTTGTCTCTACAAGTATTTTCATTATTCCCATGCATTCCACGGAAAAAATATGAGTTGAGATTCACCATAGACCAACTATCCCTAATAATATTACTCCTTGGCAAGTTTTTGAGGATGACCAACAAGTGAACAACT
Organism: Pinus albicaulis; assembly: GCA_034641835.2. Lineage (NCBI taxonomy): Eukaryota > Viridiplantae > Streptophyta > Pinopsida > Pinales > Pinaceae > Pinus > Pinus albicaulis. Next base: position 918,058,575 of record CM076572.1, on the reverse strand, counting down.
TTATTGAGCTAAAGAAGAGTTTGAGAAATATCTCTAGTAGAGTATTAAAATATGTTTCTTGAGTCTATTAATGAGGAATTCTAAAGTTTTACCAACTAAAGACAATTCCATACAAAGGGACTCATACCTTTTGAATATTTTTTGATCAGAATGATGTTTTTTAAATCCCATAAGATACAAGTGATGATTGAGAGTTGTAACCTTGGTATGGTATCTATGCCCAAAATGATTAAACTTTGAAAGTTTCTTTCAAGCGATATGATTTAAGTATATTGAAATGATGAATAAATTCATAGATGTTTTTCTTGGAATTATGTATTTGAAAGAATATGATCAAACTATTATTCAACACTATTCCCCATCAAGAAAATGAAAGGCCTTTCAAGCGAAATTGAGGAGGATTAACCCACTTCTTATGCCATTGATTGAGAGGAGTTAAAAAAACTCTGATGCCAAAATCATTGTCCTAATCAAATTTTCAAAGTGGCTTGTAAACTTGGTTCTAGTTAGGAAGAAGAGTGGAGAAATCAGAATATGTATTGACCCGGACATATGAATAAATCTGTCTGAAGGACAATTATCCTCTCCCAGATGGACAAATTTTACAAAATATTTTTGGTTCTCAAAGGATACATGCTTGATAGTTTTTCGGAGTTATGTCCAGTCATTGTACATCCATATGATCGGGGAAAAAAACAATCTTTACTACACCATGGGGCACTTTTATGTATGCCAAGATGCCATTTGGTCTCATGAATGTAGGATCTAACTTTCGAGAGGGGCAATGGACATTGCTTTTTCTGAAAGAGAAGGACAAAATCGTGGTTTTTTATCTTGATGATATAACAATTTTCTCAAAGAGGAAGAAGATCACTTGAAACACCTAAAAAGAATTCTGTGAAGTGTAGAGGTTTGGAATATCTCTAAATCCCACCAAAGTATTTTTCTTTAGCAATTAAGTGCCCAGGACACATCATTTCCAAATATGGGATTAAAATTGATCCAAACGGGTGAATGCAATACAAAGGTGGATTTTCAAGAAGCGGAAGGAGATTCAATCTTTCCTTGGAAAGGTAAATTTTGTAAAGGCGATTTATTCCTAATTTTGTTGAGATTGTGAAGGACATAACAAGGATGATGAAGAAGGGAGTTGACAATAAGTGGACATCGGAAGCCAAAGCACACACTTGAGAAGATAAAAAAGAGCACTCACCACAGGCAGAGTGTGTCAGTCACGGATTTCTCAGGGTCAACAAGGTATTAGCTTGATCTATTGTTGGTAGGTATCTTTTAAACACCTAATTAGCCTACATTAATCATCAATCCGGGAGCGTATTTTTTATCTCAAGAGGTATTATTATAAATAGAAATTTCTGCAATTATCTAAGAGTAATGCTTGTGAGGATGTAGCACGAAATACAAAAGTAATAAATGTGGAAAAGCCTGAGTACAAGCAGCGGGAATGTAAGCTAAACTACAGCAATCTTAACGAACATCGATCGGGGGGATGCGATGAAATAAATATTTCCCCAAAAATGATGTAAGATGACAAAATCTGAGACTGGAGAGAATATCTCTATCCACTACGGTTGACGGCGATCTTAAAGCAAGTGAAACAAATGAAAGGAAATGAAATCGAAGAAAAGGAACAACAACATAAAATGAAAAAGCAATTGAAAATGTAATTCAAACAAAGTGAATTGTCACACTCAGAAGCACAGCAAATGATTCAATATGATCAACCCTGAACCATAAATGAATGGAACAACAAATTTACGTAATTACAGACGAGAAAATCCAAAAGATAATAACACGAATGTGATCGTTAAATGTAATTACGGTAAATAATGAAACAACAATGATTACGCACTTGCTTTAACAATTAATGAAATAAATCTCGTAAGAAATGAAATCAATGAAACACACTTCATGCATTAACAAATAAAAGTGTAATACAACCTGTGTCTGGTAGGGCCCATGGTGCAGTGAAATCTTCTTTGAGCTTAACTCAAAATTCTAAAGAAGCGAGATAAAACATTTTTTTATATTAATCAAAAGACATTACAAATAGCGTTCTCCTCACGACGAGAGAGTCAATAAACGTCGATTGAAAAAGGAAATATAAAAGTCTGTTACTTGAAAATGTCTTTTTTACATAATAACCATTCTAGGTCACTAAAGATCATTGCCTTTATAGTTGATCCTTGGATGGACAAATCAGAGATATGATAAATTTGCCTGTGATCCTCGGGGGATCTTCCGATCTGAGGATTCGCTTCCTTCCTTGTTTTGTCATCGTTTTGTTGACTGTTTAAGGCAGAGATGTCCGTGCCCTTTCGGGAAATTCGTTCAAATCTTCTTGGCCCAGAGTGGATATAAGTTCATCATGATTGGAGTAAATTCGGATTGTCTTTAGCCATGCCCAATCTGATTTTGCTCACATCTTCGTATTCATTGTTTGCTAATAAAAACAACCTTTATTCATCTTTTAGGCTAAACTACATAAATCTTCCCAGATTTGATTGCCAATTCTTATGGTAAATTACCTTTCAAGGCAAGCAAAAGTACATCTATATGAGTAAAAAAAGTAGAACAAATACATAAGAACACCATACCTCTTTCACCCATTAACCTGCCCCCAACAACCTTTTTCATGTCCTCATGAAAACTATAGTTCACATGGAAATTAGTCAAGAGTAAGAGTAGGAAGGTTTATCATTGAGGCCTAAAACCATGGTGTCTGACTAATTATTCAAGAATATGTTACATGTACCCTCGGGAAGCTCATAAATGGCTTTGTAGTCAAGACGAGGGTACCAAACAATGGGGATGCGGAACCTACACCCTAACCCCGAGAATGGTCCTTATTTTAAAACAATATGGCTATAGGCAATGAAACGATCTGCTGTCCTTAAAATTCCTATAATTAAGTGGCTCCTATTTTGTATGTTTTGATTCGTGGTTCTCCACAGAATCTAGGCTGCTACATAAGCTTCCCTAATAGATGAAAAAATAGTTTTTTCCCTTCAGAATGATTGACTTATGAGCAGGCGGAGTTTGGGTAAGCCTTTCCTTGTCATTAGACTTTTAAATCTAGCCCCACAATTGACGTGAGTCTGAGACCACTTGACCCATAAATCCAATTCATTTCACTGCCTTTGAAAGGCATTGTAGGCTTACAGCCACTTTAATTTATTCAACCAAAAAGAAATGAATGCAGCTTATGTATCTCAATAGAAGAGGTAAGTTTGATTCACAGTCATTTTCAAGTATTAGATTATGCGATTAAAACTCCCTGCTGGTATTTACGGCCTTGTCCCCATAAAACACTGACATGATATCAAGTCATTTATAGTTCTTAGCTCTATTGATTTTTCCCGACCCTACTTGCCTTGATTTTTAATTGCAAATATCTTTCTAACATAAATAAACATAGTTTTGGCGAGGCACCTACGGGCTAAGACATTAGTATATAAGGAGCGAGAGAGTGTCGATCTGATTTTATTGTTAATTTTAATTGGTTGCTTACCTTATCGGCTTTTATCTCTACCTCTCGACGTTTTTCATGAGCTTGAAGCTTCTACCTCATGAATAATTTTCACACTATTTCTTTCAATTCTTGATACTTCTTCCTTGGGGCAGTATCTTCTTCCAATTCTGTCTTCCGATTCGGAGCACAATGTCAATTCTTCTTGATCTAACTAATGTTGGATCAACGAAGGTGTCTTGTTGCTAGATTGGGTGTTTAGAACGGGTTCTCTGGAACGACTAGTGTTGGAACGGTCGGTTGTTGCTCACATCCTCGTAGTTAGGTTCGGGCATGGTTTCTTCTTCTCTTTTTGAGGGTTCCTAGTAGTGGTTACCTTCTCCTTTTTTATCTTCTCTTAACGGCAATGTTTCTTCTTTTGGGGATCGTCTTGGAATGTCTGTTTCATTCTTAGAACCCTAATCGTTTTCTGCAAGTACATTCCTATCGATTTATGAAGTTTATCCTTTCCCTGCAGAAACTTCTCAACCTCGGTTGTTGTTTTCTTCTTCTTTCTCAAAGGAACAACGGCTTGTTCCTCTGAGCACAATGCCTTTCGACGGGGTTTTGAGCCCCCGTGCCTTGACGAAATCTTCTCTTGCTCTTCTTCTTGAGGCTCTTCTTCCATGCTCTCTGCTCTTGGATAGATTCCTCGGGAATCATCTTCTCAAGCCGACTACCTGTGTCTGGGGGTTCCCAATTGAGGGTATTGATTCAATATTTTCCCTCCTCACATTCATATCTCTCCCTCGGAAGAAGCGACCCTAGCCCATTTAGGGTTCTCTAACAATTTCCAGCTAAGCTTACTCTTGATTATTTCTATCGATAGCGGATTTTTTGGTAATTGATTGATATCGATATTAAGTTCAAAGGGATATGAGGCATACATACTTAGTCATATTGGTTAAAATGCAGGCCAATTGATCTTCCGTGAAGGGCTTACATTGAAATTTTCGGTAGGTTACGTTTCGCCCTTACTTGTTGCTATGATTATCCTCTTCCCCGTCACGGGTGTGATAACTTCCTTCCTCACTCAATAAGTCTAGGAATTTATTTTCCTCGACTTAACTGGCTTCCTCTTTGGAATTTCCCTCGATCTCTTTATAATGAGATAACAGACCTACTCCTTAGTAACTACTACCATCAGAGCATGATTTTATCCATTCTACAAGTACTAGGTTGTTTTATTAATGAGCAGGCTTTCTTCTTCGTAAGTACAATTCCCTTTCTGATTCCTGTTCTTCCTAGGTGTGAGATTTGCACCTCAACCCATGCGGTTATTTCTTCATGCAGGATGTGCGATTCGAGGGGATGGTTGCTACTTCTGGAAGTTCCTCAGATATTTTCTTACTTTGCTTCGATCGGAAGGATTGTACGCGAGTGGAGGGCTCAGCTATTAAGCCGGCCATTCTTTTCCATCTCGGAGACGACGGGGAGCTGGCCCCCCTTCAATAAATTCTTCCCGAGCCCAGTCTGCTTCTTGGGCGGAGGAACTATAGCTCACTAGCATGATCAGATAAACAATAGTGAAATGCAATACCATATGCGCATGTTGGGCTACCTAGTGTGAGCAATATCATGCAACAAAGAATTTAAGAATGCGGGAGATTAATAGTACACTTCTGTTTTAACCTGACTAGTAGCTTAAGGTGGCGAGGAATCTTACCACGTCTTTCTCACGGAAGTCGCATGTTAGCAATAGCCTGCTGATCGTAGTCGGTCCATGGTTCGCTGAAGTGACATGGTGGACTCCTCTACCTTTGTGATTCTGATGCTGTCCATCATATTAGAAAGATTTTTTCATAGTTTCCACCAATTCTAAATCTTCTTAAAGGTTCGGATAGTTCGTTCAGTAGAGATGCGGACATACATAGTATCGCATTGGACACGGCTATCTGTCTTCCTACGACTATAGAGGATCCTTCTTGCAGATTTAATAGATTCGATAGCCAGCTTCATGGGGGTTCTTTTTCATTCTCATAAAATAGGTAGTCCATCCTAGTCTCTCTAAGGTACTCACCGTGCGGCTTGAGAACAATCAGCTTTGTAGTTCCTTGCGTATTAGGTGTCCTCCCATCTCTGCGTTCTTGTTAATTCTTCACAACACGGTATTCACCAATGGAACAATACAACACGGTTCGCTGAAACTTGTTATTTCCCAAAAATACGGGGGTTCTAGTCCAAATACGGTAAAGAAATCTAATCACGGAGATTTAGTTCCTTAATACAAGTAGAAGAGAATCTCGGAGTTTGTCCATGTATTCATCTCGCCTAAATGAAAGGAAGGTCATCTCAATGATCGATTGAGGTGGCATGTGTAGCCACGGCAATAGGACAGAGTGAAAAAAAGGGCATAATTATGATACATTCGTAAATTAAGCGATTGTTGAAATCGATGCATGAGATAAATCGGTAATGAATAGGAAATCGCGTTGTAATGAGGGATTCAAATACGAGGGGAAGGGACGACGCATGTTGACATAGAAATATAATTGCATTGTTACCATATAAACTAATATGATCAATTCATGATAATTTTCATGTATAATAGGTTCAAAAAGTAAGGAGTTCAATACATTTCATTTGATATTAAATGAAATATAGGAAAAAAGGGTTAAATAACTATTGATGTGCATAAATGTGACTTCAATACTATCAATGAGCTCTGTGCCCACGGAGTGTGTCCATAACCTTGTGAGTGTAACCCTTGGAACCATTGTCCTTTATTCATACTAAGGAAGTGCTTCTTTTTGTTTCTTTATATTCTTTTTGAGTAGCAAGGCCCAGACCATTGTCTTGGCTTGAGTGACCCAGGATAAATAACAATGCCATTCAGGAAGAGGGAGTGAGAAGATTAGGCAGTAGGACTCGTGATGAGACCTCCTATTCCAAGGACTTCTTGATTTTCAATTGTCTTTTGGACCATTCACACTGGTTTAGTGGCCATAATGGGAATGCCACTTCCACTTGTCTTCTCTATGATCACGGTAGAAATTTGGCTCTTAATAGAACCCCTATCCTCCATCTGCAAAAACATTAAGATATGTAAATATTTTCTTTTTCCAAACATCACTTTTCCTCAGTTATTCATAAAGGATAGCTCCAACACTCCTTAAGAGTAGGAATGGCGGAAGAAGTTTGAACATATCAATAGAAAAAAAATGTACCCTTATTTCCATTTCAAAGATAAATATCAAAAAGCTATAGCATATGGGAGAGAACCAAACATGATAAAAATGTCGATCAGATTAATTTGATGGTAATATGTATATTATGTTATTGGTCATACTTACACTTTTTCCCTCTCTTTTTTTTCATTACTAATAATTCCTTAAAAATGACGATTTGTTTTGATGTGCTGATCTCAGTAGAAAGCTTAAACTTGTATGATTGTATATAAATGATATATTTGCCTTAGAAAAGTGAAAAAAATCGAAATGAAATGGCTTCAAAAAAATAAAAACAAATCACTCAAAAGTGTTTTTCCTTTGAAAAGGAAACGACAAAACAATCGCAAAGCTGATTTGTTCCTTTTTAAAGGAGCGGCAAAGAAAAATACTCTATGAAAATGTTGTTTCCTTTGGAAAGAACTGACAAAAATCTTAGCAGGCTCATGAAAAATGATACAGAAGATATTCCGTTTCAGCTGAAGGAACGACAAAAACACTTCTACTTGAAAGCTTGTTGTTTTCTTTCGGAACCATGACTAACATTCCTTTGGAAAGGAATAGCGACTACGAAAAAAAGCGATTTTTCATTTTTTACATTTTTTGAAAGAAAGAAAATTCAAAAAATATAACAGAAAAAGCAGATTTTAGCCAAAACAACGATAAAAAATAGAAAAACATGCTTTATGTACAAAATCAAAAAGGAATGATTTATCAAAGTGGTAATGGGAGAATTCTCCCCTTCATCAAATTTCCATGGTCGGAATCTTCCAGTAGCTAGCGAGTAAAAGGATTCTAGGGTGGACGGTTTGTGATACAATTGGACACGATGGTCGTTCACCTTAAAGGAATGTCTAGATCCGTCAATGGATTTACTAATTTGAGAGTGCCATTATTATGCACTTCTGTATTTTAAGTAAGTCCCAAGCCATCTTGTCTGAGTTTTCCGGGGAAATCCACGAAGCCTAGAATCATATAGAGTCTTGATCTCCTTCGTGGAAGATCTTTTGTTTGATATAGGCGTCATGCCATTTGGCTCTCTATTTCTTTGAATTAATGTTTGTATCTTTGAAAAGTAGAGAGTCTAATTTCATCCCAATTCGTTAAGTGCTTTACTTGATCTTGTAGCACGGGCTTCATCTAAATTCGGACCCACCTTTTGACACATTCTTAATGTTTGAATTTCAAATTCGATAGGAAAGATGGGTTCTTTTCAAATACTAGTTGATATGGCAAATAGCTGATTGTGGGTCTCCATGTTGGTCGATACGCCCACCGATAGCCCACGGCGGTTTATAGGCCCCAATCTCATCTATGCGAAGCGACAGTTTTTAATTAATATGGATTTGATTATGTGTCGTGCTCTCGACTTGGCCATTGTTTTGTGGGTGGTATGGAGTTGTAATTCGATGTTGAATCTTGATAGTGCAGCCAGATTTTTCCTTGATTTGTTACTTTCTGAGCCTATGGTCCACCATCCTTAATTATGTCTGGAAGCGGACAAGCGCGGAAAAATATTTGGAAAAGCGGAATCTGAGAATCCTCTGTAGCTTTTGAAAGGGGCTCTTGCTTCAACCCATTTGGTAACGTATTCGGTGCAACTGGGATATATGTTTTTGCAGTTTTGATGGAGGGCTAATGGGACCAACAAAGTCAAGTTCCCAACGTTGAAAGGGTTCGATCACTTTAGTTGATGGTTTAAGGGCATTTCATCGAATTGTCCAAGGCGACTGCCCTTTAGCCGGCTATCACGAACTGCACAAATTTTTTATCGTTAAAAATAGTAGGCCAATAGTAGCACTTGTTCGTAAAGAATTTAGGCGGTTACGTAGTCTGCCAAAATGTATGCCACAGCATCACAATAAGCTGGCATGCTTTCAAAATGTCATATGCCTCATCCTCCCTAACGCATCGTCGATTTGCATATACGCACAATATGAAATAAAGTAGCCCCCAATCCAAGAAAACGGGTACTACGATGTATTATTTTCTTTATTTCATTAAGGGATAGATGTTTGGGTAGGTTACCTGTTAGCAAATGTATAAATATCGGCATACAGGTGTTTTGAGTATGCTGTGAAGAGATGTTCATCTTTGGAAAGAGGTCTTCATACATACATTACGTGGCACATTCTTGAGCTAAAGTCAGCTGAGGGTTCTCTTTTGCCGTGGAGTCTTTAATCGTGATATCAAATTCTATAGCATTAAAATCAATCATCTTGTCACTCTCTTAGTTTGTAATAGGTTTATTTGCTAAAACATTAATGGCCAGTGATACATTGTAAGCACTTCTAGGATACCTAGTGATATAATGTCTGAATTTATTTATAGCATGGACTACGACTAAAATTCTTTCTCGATCACGATATAATTTAATTCCTGACGGGAATTAGATTTTTGCTAATGTAGTAAATTGCATGGTTTCTTGTCTTCCTCCTACCCCGTCTTGCTCACGTCCCGGCAGTATGCAGGCATCGGATGAAATTTGGAACGGAAAATTCCGGTTTGGGCCCCTGTGCCCAGGGCTGTTACAACGAGTTTCTTCCAAATTATTAAAAGCATTGTCACATTTGTCTGTCCAAACAAAATCGATATTTCCGATCGGTGCATATAAAGGTGTAGCTATTTGAGAATAATGTTGTATAAATCTTCTATAGTAACCGGAGAAAATCCAAGAAAGCTACGTACCTCTTTGTTTGTGTGTATTGGGTGTAGGAATTAACAAGAGTATTTGAGATTTTGGCAGAATCTCTTGGATTCCGTACGCTAAAATATAATGTCCTAAGATAACTCCCTCAATCATCATCATAAGACATTTCTCATTGCTTAAGCAAAGCCCACAGTGTCAATGCATCTTTGCGATACTTTGCTATATTTTGCAATGCGAGTTCAAAGTCATCCCATAAGGGTGAAATCATCCATGTATACTTCTAGGCCTTCATTTGTGGAGTGCTGCCAAAGATGCGAAATTTCTCTTTTGGAAAATCATGAGGGCATTGCATAGGCCAAAAGGTAAGACTCGATAGGCAAATGTGCCCATGGAGAAGTAGATAAAAGTAGTTTTATCATGGTCTTCTTGGGCAATTTGTATTTTAGGATTTATACTGCCTTGAAGCCATCAGGAATGAAAAATTTCTTCCCACTGCCAGTGTGTCTAATGCACAGTCCAATGAAAGGAAGGGGAAAGTGGTCATACAGTGTTGCCTTATTAAGTTCACGGTAATCGACACATATCCTCCACTTCCATTCTTTTTCGTACTACCACTAATGAGGCCCTTACTTGCCAGTCATTGGATAGATAAAATTAACATCCAATAGTTTTATGATTCATCTTTCACCAATGTCTTTAAGGTGAGGATTTAGTCTCCTTTGAGTTGCCTAATGAGTCTTGCATCTTTCTCAATGTAAATGTGGGTAGTACATAGTGAGGAGTCAATTCCTTTCATGTCGGGGTAATCCCATGCAAAGAAATTTGCTTTGTATTTTAAATTAATAATTGAACCATTTCTCTTCTTGTTCGATTAGTGAGATCATTATTAATGTTCAAAGTTTTACACAGCTCAATTTCTACAACTTTGATATTTACGAGAGGTAGTAGGTATTGCTGATCATGAATATCTTTTAAAGGATCTTCTTCTTCTTTATTTATAGAATCTTTGCTTCAATCATGTGACATTGCAAATGAGGGATTCGGTTGTGAAACTTGCTAATGAGATCATCCTCCTTTATCTTTAAAATTCAGAGCTTCTTCTATAGTTAGAGTGACCTCATGTTTCCTCAAAATATGATGCAAGTGGTTGTCTTGTTTCAATTATTGATGAACTTGGTTGAGAAATTTTGGGGATATAAATATAATTGCAGCCATAATTTCCCCTTGTAATGGTCATATTGCCTTGTCAACATCAATATAAGCATCAGCTGATTGCCAACCAAGGTCTACCTAAAATTAATGGATGTCCATCTAGTCGGTTCTTTGGATTAGTAAGCCGGGACGTCGTGAGGGTACTCGGGAATCTGATCCCCATGACATATTATACAGGTGCCAACCACGGTTTCTGCGATCGATCGACCAATTCCAACAAGGTTGTTGTTGGTTCAAGTGATGTAATGCCAAGTTTTCGGCAGTTAGTGGTTGTTAAAATGTTGATGCTGCCCCTAAGTCAACTAAGACATTTGGAAATGATTGGCCATTGATCTGTGCCTTTGTTACTATAGGGTTTCCTGGATCTTCATATTTGATAGGTGTTTCCATTACGTCGTAAAATCGGATAAGGTACCAACTATTTGGACGGTAGGATTAGTTGTTGTTCTCCTCCTAGGCTTCTTTATGCATAATTCCTTAATAGTTTTTGCGTATATAGGAATATCTGAATAGCTTGGAGGAGAGGGATTTTTATACATAAATTTTTTAATTCTCCCAGAAGATCATAATTAGGTTGTTCTAATGGTCGAGGTATCATTAATGCGTTCTGAGGGAATGGTGGAAAGTTGTTATTTGTTGTTGTTGAGTTTGTTGATTTTGTTGTTGCACTTCCTTCTCAGTTGTGCATTTTTGTTCTTGGTGCTTGATTTTCAATGTGATCATTATTATTTTCTCTCTATTTCCACTATACGCTGAGACCTTAATTGAAGATCATTGCACTCCCTTTGAGTTGGTTCTACGTTTATGCAGGGGTTCCATTATTGTCTGATCTGAACTAGTCTATTGTTTGGGTTTGGATTGGGTTGGGGAGTTTGGGGTTGGGGGTCTTACATTGGTACGGGGTTTGGGTAGGTCTTGGCGGTGTTGGTTGAGAGAAAGGCTGATCATTGGTGATTTGAAGATTTTTGCCGGTTGGTACTTTAGAACTGGATTGAGAGGGTAGAGGGACCATTGTGTAGGCGAGAATGGTGGATGAAAGGGAAAGCTAGGCCGATTATTTTGATTTGTTTAGTTAGGCCAAGATGTAGAATGTTTGTTGTGACCAATTAGGGAAGGATGGTTGGTCTGCCACATTCCACTATGCGGTGAACATTATATTGAGGAGGTAATAAAATGGAGTCATTTTTCATACACGATGAGTCGTGGCTTCTTATCAGTATTTGGTTGAGCAAACATACCACTTCGATTCTTCTCATATCAACGGATCTTGCTGAGCCGAGAGCGATGGGAATCATACGTAGGGTGGTCTTTCGTGCCAATGGTATGAGACTTTAACCATATCTAACGGGCATTCCTTGTGGCTATGTTTCTTTCTACACTGGGGCAAAATATTGCCAAGTTTTGTTCTGTACACTGTTCTTGCTTAGCTTGCATGATGTCAAGGCTTGTGTTGTTAGATTCCCCGATATGTTTGTCTTAAAGTCTTCATGATTTTCCAATCTCTTGCACACGTCACACCTTCTACAGAGGTCTTATTTTTCCCTTGTAATTATGTCACGTTCTGCCGATTTCAACCTTGTATTACCTCTCGAGAGACACACGATACACAAATCAACAATGTCGGGATAGATTTCTTGATATATATCACCTTTTCCCATAAGATTTAATGTTTCAACCCATTGATCTTTCATTCCCCTAATTAATGCATTTTTCAAAACGTTATCGGGTAAGTGCAAATGCATAAGGATCTTGCAAATTATGTGAAACCATTCCACATACTCCTTTAAAGTCTCACTTGGTTTCTTTGTCATCTGGAATATTTCATCTTTAATTCTAGAAACCTGCCAATAATCTTGATATTTCTTTAAAAATGAAGCCTTCATATGATCAATCGGTTAACGACACCCCCACCTAATCCCATAAACCATCGTAAGGCTGCTCCTTTTTAGTGTATGAGGAGCAGTTTCGGTTTTGGGCATCGGTGGTGTAATCATATCCTCTACCACATTTTATCAAATTCAAATGAAAGCATGCGGATCTTGATGTCAAACCATGAAATGTGGGAATATGTTGAAGGAATAGCTTTCATGGGTGCGTTAGCGCAGTATCTACTATAGGATATTACGTAGCGGGAGTTCTTTACTAATTTGATTTTGATTAAGGCCATTTGTCCGAAGATATGCCAATACCTGCAGGATCTCCGGGGAATTTCTGGGATTGACGAACGAGGGTAGATGTTAGTATGAATCCTTTGAAGTGTACGAAAAAGGACCACTTTAACTACGCATAACTAATAGCCCTAACAACAAAAGTGGCTGCCAATATCTTCGGATACGCGATTAGTTGAACAAGAAAAAAGTTGCAAAACACCCGAGATCTATGCATGGAAAGACATTAAGCATTAAAAAACAAGGAGTTTCTCCATATACCAATAGACAAGACAAGAACAATTTTTGAAAGAATTTTTTTATAGTAATCGGGCACTGGAGAGAAAACAAGAAGGCGTATCCAATTCTCCTCGGTGGGATGGGTTCTTGGAAGTCCTTAGCACTTGAATCTAAGATTTCTCTCTCTTGTTGGTGTAGAAAACCCAATGCAAAGAATAGAGCTCAATGGGAGCTCACACGACAAATGATGGAAAAATGGGACCCGAGTGTATAGATCAGTGATCTAATAGGCAGCAAAAGGTGAAGAATGATGGAAAAACCCTCTTATTTATAACAAAATATTGGGTCATTCCCCAGATCTTGGTGCATGATTAAAATAATGTTAACCAAATCTAGATCCACCTTTTTATGGAATATTTTGTTATATTAGTTGGAGGAAAAGGTATTTGACTTGGTCAAATCCCTTGATTAGTCAAAAATAAATAAATAAATGATTTGTTTATCTTTTTAAGGAAATTAGTTTGGAAGATAATCAAATAAATAATGATTTATTTAATTATTTAAGGAAGTGGTTGAAAGATAATCAAATAAATAATGATTTATTTAATTATTTGTGGGTGATTTAGTCATATTTAACTTGAGAATATTATCTAAATAAGATTTAAAATAATTATTCCTAGAAAATAATAAGATAAATAAAGGTTTATCTAATTAATTTCTTTGTTTTTTGAGTTAAACATAGTAGGATAATAATTCAGAGTATTATGGTTTAATTGAGTATTCCATGAGGAAAATCAAACAAATATAGGTAATATTTCCTTTTGGGGTTTCTGTTTGGACCATAAACAACCTAATAAATGTGGTTTATTAAGTTATTTAACATAGTGAGAGAGCAATTTTACTTAGAGTAAAAATTGGTCTTACATGGTGTACTTGGGTCGTCCCAATGATAATAGGTTAGATGACCAAAAAAATGGTGTAACGGTGCCCCCGAGCGTGCGAGTGTGGGGAGCAAATCGTATATTTAGAAGTACGTTGTAAGAACTCAATCACCCGAGACAACAAAAGGGAAGTCGGAGAGAGGGAAATGCAAGGTAGATAGTGTTTGAAGAAGCTGAATACTTTGAGGAGACGAGACTACCGGGTGCAACAAGTCTCTTTTTATGAAGGGTACTGTCTTGAAGGCGGCAGAGAGCATGCATTTATGCCCTTAGAGACAAAGTACAAAAGAATAGTGTGTCAGTGAAGCAAAGAGAGGACCGAACCATAGAGTACGGCAGCATAATCATGAGCTAGATAAAAATACTGTGGGAATCCCACATACATGTTGTGCTGGGATAACGACGGGGCTGGTACAATAATATGCGAGTACATGAGATAAATACGGCCCAAATGCCCCACGTAAATGGGGAAGGGCTCACAAAATCTGAAGCCAGTATGCGAATCTGAAGTGCGCAGGTATTCAAGGCTGACATCATCAGATATCTGGAGAGTACGTAATTTTTATGAGGAAGAGGTCATGCGGGCATGTGGGGAACACTGCGGGGGCCACCCCCCCCTCATGAAGTTGAGACATCTCACACACACGGGGGATCATCGGAAGCACGCGTATCCCGAACCATCAAGTATACGGATCTACAGTCATCTTTGAAAGAGGCGGAGAAACAATCAAGTCAAAGGGAAATGAGAGATCCTTTACTTTGTCCCAAACCTTAGAATCAAGAGTGGAAGGCGAGACAAGACACACCACCCTCTGGGCAGCCACGGAATGAATGACACGATGTCGGCAGAAGGAGAGTCGCATGGGTAGAACAATGAGAAATCCTCAACTAAGGCGCGAGAGAAAATAGTAGAGCGATGGGCCAATTGACACTAATGATGATAGGTAAATGGGGGAAAGATGTTGAGTAGCCGAATGGATGACTTCCCTTGTTAGAGCATAAAAGGCATGAATGACATGGCGATTCTTGACACAATATCATAAGGGATGAGGACAATGGGAGCGAAGGTCACAATGTTCGACCTGAGAGAGAGACCAAACGATGAAGGATGGAGGGCTATGGCGGGGTACAAAGGGACTTAGGATAGACTCCATGAATGCGATGATGACTCAACTTGTATGCGCTAAACAAGGGTGACTCGATGGTGTTTGCCCACACGATAAAGGCCCAATGGGGGACCATGAAAATGAGTACAAGGTGGGAATTCATGACGAAAATCGACACGAACATGGACAAGTATGGAGGCGAGAGTGGTGCCCCAAGTACAAGTGTCGTAAGTGAGGAAGTTGATTTAAAGTGGAAGTGAAGTAGCCCTTCTTGGACAAAAATAGGTCACAGCGAAGGATGAAAATACAAAAAATATGCGCTATCTAACGAGAAAATAAAACACGCATCTCGAGAAGGAAATGCTAAAGAATTATGCTGTAAGATAGAGTGCATTGCGAGGATTAGGAAGAGGATTGCCTTCGAAGTCCTCTAAAAAGTATGCCTTACCAAGACCCTTCTTGATGACGTAAGAGGCCTAGCCATAATAGTAGAACTTCAGTGACCAAGGACAATATGGAGCCTGGTCATATCTTGTTCAGTGTATACATGCAGAAGATGAGAAATTTGCCCCTGGACTTTTCGGTCATGTGAGCTTTGGTGCATTTCTTGGCCGCTTCTATGTGGTACGCAATGCAACACGGTGGTCTTCGGGGGCTCACTCAGCCGGGATAAGTCGTTGTTATAGAGGTTGGGTGTCGGGGAGAAGTTCCTTGACCAAATGAGGGAAGGGATTTCACACTCGATTGTTAAGACAACCTCCTCTCAAAAACGAGGTGAGGAGGGTTATGGTTGAGGAGCATGGGTGCCCCCGAGCATGGTGTGGTCATGCCAAAATGTATTTAGAAAAGAGGGAATCTAAACACATTTTAATGATGTGGTGTGCCATTTGTTCTTGTTATGGTTATGCAGTTTGAGAAAGGAAATGGAGGATTACCCAATCTCTTTTGGTACGCATATAGGGATCAAATGGACTTTAAGCTTCCGAGTTGGCATGCAGTGTCACTATCCCAAAAATAGGATTTGGAGATAATGAGCGAATGCTTTCGTAGAAAAGCTATAGGTTGGTCAACAATAATGTCTAAGAGATTGGGTTGCTGATGTAAGATGAGAGACGATAAGGGGTATCATCCCTAGAGTGATGCGAAGTGATATGGGACTCTGAGAGGTTCTTCCTAAATGTGGAAGAATCTCGGGACTAAAGTCAACACGACCGAATGCACTAGGAGAGTGGTGGAGAATTTCTTCTCTTGGTCTCTCCAAATGTGGGTTACCCCTTACCCAAACATTGGGTTTCAATGTAATGGCCATAAGGTGGATGTGGTGTGAACGCTTGGAGGTTTGATGTAAGAATAGATACTTTGGAAATCGGGGTGGGGATTTTTTATAATGTCGTCATCGCGATAGAAGATGGGGTGAGGGCGGTGGAAGAGAAAGACCACTGACATGGTGAAATGACATGAATCACATCATCATGAAGAGAGGTTCACATGTGCATCGTCTGGGGGTGGCCAGGAAAGAGTAAGTAGATAAAGGATCTACCGTCGTGAGCCCAAGATCGTTGAAGGAGGTCAAGCGGAAACAACGGGGGAGGATTCGGATGGAATGTTCCCAGAGGGTCTCATGGATGATGATAGGTAAAAAATGCTAGGCAGGCTCGATCATCTCGACATCGGAGGGGAATGTCAATGGGAATCGGTCATATCGCGTAGTTCCTGGCGACGGGAATGCGCAAATAGGGGAGAGGTGGACTCATTGCGCTTGGCCTCGAATGGTGGACCGCGGAAATATAGGTGCGGAAGTCCTCGAGGCGGGGACAAAGATGGGTGTAATGGCCATGGAGATCACACAAAGCACGGGGGTGGTTGGTGTGAATAGTCATGTAGGGTTATTGGCCGTAGTGGCGGAGGAACATGGGCTTGCGGGACCGCGGACTCGGGAACATGACATTAACCATGGGCTTGAGATGAAGAAGTCGGGACGGGTATGGGAGCGTGACCGACAACATCACACAAAGCACAACTTGGATGGTATGCTTTGGAGGCCGAGAGGAGCGGGGTTTGTTGGGGCTGACCTTGTCCTTAGATGCCCTTGCGCTTTGCCCTTCTTACCGCTTGGTCGCATGACGGGAGGTGGTTCTGTTGAGGTGAGCGAGGCACTAATGTAGCGGGAGAAGTCATGGGGACCCGGTTGAGCCGGGGTCAAAACGATAAGGTTTAGGTTGACCGGGAAGGTGGGGGGCTAAAGGATCGAGGTGCAAATGGGAATCCCAAGGGTCAAGTTAGGAGGGAAGAGGGTGGCCATGGTGATGCAGGTGTACATTCTACAGTGGGGAATAGGAACGGTATAGACAGAGAGGGTAATGGCTAGTGGGACGTGACTCTAAATGGCTAAGGCTTGGAGGAACCATGCTGGGAGGGATAAAGGAGATCATGAATACCAACTACGGGTGAAGGGCTAGGGCCGGGTTGCGGAGGGCAAAGTTCTTGACTAGCGGCAGTGCTTGGAGAGCGGCAGACGATTGCATCATGCAAACATTCGATGAGCTGGGAGTGGGGAGATGGGAGGAGGAGGAAGAACGGGGAAGGTTCCGAAGCAAGAGAGGAGTCTTTGTAGACGGTAGGAGAGACCTTTGGTTAAGGAATCGACGGTTTGCTGTGTCCTGAAGAGATGGTCGTCTCGGTGAGGTACGAGATTTTGGCTCATGATATGTCAAGCTTGGTCAATGGTGACTATCTTTCCATTATGGGGGGAAAGACATCTTACGGAAAACCGCGGATGGGACGGCCCGGACATAGCATAGGTGTAGCTTTGCCCCGATTAGAATATTTGTAGTCTAGCGGAGCGTGTGAGCCGACGTCCCGGCGCGAACGATCTTGCGGCGAGGGTGATAGGACAATTGCGAAGCAGGCCAATGAGAACAGGGGCATGACCGTCCCACACTCAAAGGGTGATCGTGGAAGGGCCGGCTCGGGGATTCGGGTTGCTTCCAAGCCGAGAGCGGGGGACATCACGCGAGTGGATGCCCCCTCATTAATTATACACGCGGAAACGTTAGCGTTCGGTTCATTGGGATTTGGAAGGCTATGGAAGCGAGGGAAGAGGAGGATGTTCGATTGATGGGGCGTCGAAAACAATCATTTGGTCATCGGCGGGATCTCTGGCCGGCGCCCATGGCGATTAAGCGAGCCTTCTCCTAGGAAGGGCACGATTGGAGGAGTTCCCGATGTGGAAATGGCGGTGGAGGTGCGTAAAATCATCTACTATGCTATACGAATGAGCGACTCGACCGGAAAACATTTCGACGTAATGGTCCTTTAGGAATCTTGGTAAGAACCTCAACTTTGGGTTAGAGGGATATGTAAGGGACCATTGGTTGTCAAAAATAGATACATGGGAGCACACCAAAAAGGTGACTCGGGGACGGACGGGCGGAAGGCTTGGGGGTGATGGGACCGAGTTTGAAGGTTAAGGTCGACGGTTAGAGGTGGATCGAGAGTTCATCATGAGAAAGGATCTACATTGGTGGAGGAACCAGAAGGGGAAGGTTGGGGGGCCACACATCCATCGGGTGGTTGGGTAGCCATGAATCACATTTGTGCATCCACCTACTCTTGAGGGGGTAGTGACTCTGTTGCGAGGGGGTTGAGAAGAAGAGGGAGA
This sequence comes from Pinus albicaulis, assembly GCA_034641835.2. Classification (NCBI taxonomy): domain Eukaryota; kingdom Viridiplantae; phylum Streptophyta; class Pinopsida; order Pinales; family Pinaceae; genus Pinus; species Pinus albicaulis. Next base: position 918,039,925 of record CM076572.1, on the reverse strand, counting down.
GCGCGCATATCTTGGAGAGTTGCCGCACCGGGGCGGCTGGATAAGGGTAATGGTTAGGTTGGGCAACATTGAGGTAAGCGAGGAGGTTGGGTGAAAGGATGGGGCTGTGGATGCGTCTCTCGGGAGGAGAAGTGCGGGAAGTGGTGCCCCCTCCCAGAGAAGAAGCCATAGCTCATGAGAGGTTGAAGCGGATGAATGAGAGATAGATCCAGCGATCTTGTCGGCGGCATGAGTGCCCCGGTGTATGGGCATCACAGTCTGGGGAGATCGAGGTAGGACGATTATGATCACCTTCTGAGCGTGATCGGTCATATTTCATCACCATTTGGAGGCATCTTCTTGATTTGAGGAAAAATGTGATGCGACATATTTCTAGATGGGAACAAGAGAGATCTAAGGAACCACAGTCCATGTAGACACGGTCTTGAAGGTAGGAGATTGACACCAATCTTTCCTTCTCCTCCATTCTGGACATGATCGGATACTAGGCGGGTCGCGGATGGATGTGAAAAGAAGTCAAAGTTAGAATTCACAGTGTCATACTTGAAGGGGAAGCTAAGTAAGATAAAAAAGCCCGGGCAAGAGTTGCGAAGGTGGTATGTGAGGAAGTGGGGCCGATCAACATACCACTTAGAAACTTTCTTCAATAGCGTGCGTTGGAACAATCTAAGACCAGCAAAGTCATCATTAATGAGTAGATGAACACCACATGTGGAAAGATCAAACATGATTTGAAGGATCTTCTCCATTACGGCCTTCCAAACTTTGGGATGTCGGAAGGGAACTGTCGGCATAGCAAGCCAACTAGCATGCGTGGTGTATAGGGTCGTTTATCAGCAGAATTCCAAATCAGAGGCTGAGGCCACGCAAGAGAGAGGAGAAAGGGCGCAACGGTAGTTCTGTGGTGGTTACGCTAGTAGTGGTCCAGGCATTAGGGCCGGAACATATTAACGTTAGACCCTGGACGGACATGGTGAAGGTGACGGGGGAGAGCCGGGGAGGGAGAAGGAGAGACAAATGAATCGAAGAGGAGTCGGGTACGGACTTGGAGGAGGAGCGCTCGACGATGGCGGGACGAGAGCGGGTCGATCGGCCAGGAAGCTGAGGTGAAGGCCAAGAAGTCTGCGGGAAAGGCACCTTGAGGGCGCAATGATGATGGAAGAAGGAAGCCGACAAAGAGCGGAAAAGGTGTAGTAGTAATTGATTTAGTCTTTGAGCGGTGTAACCGGAGTGCTTCTTCACTTAGGGTCGGTGTGTGGCGTGCGTTAATTTAATTTTTAAACCCTTTAGTTTTTGAGAGCAAGAAAAAAGTGTGTTGCGTGGCGAAATAAATCTGCAGAGAAGCAGTATATAATGTTTGAAATAACGAAGAATACTGACTACTTGTGCATCTATCGAACCCAAGAAGTAGTCTCTCAAAACTAATCTAAAAATGGGGAAAAAACCTAGGAAAAACACACGGAAAAGGGCCAAACAGATCTAAGATTCGGGAGGATAGGGATCTAAAGGATAAAGGTAACTTTGAAAAGAGGTGCAAATCACAGCCGAGATACGGAGGCAAGGTGGCTGGAAAAGGGAGGAAATCAGCAAAAAGTGGAAAGGACGGGGAGGGAGGTCCTAAAGGAGTTGAAGCAAAACGACAGAGGTGATTTTGAAAGGAAAGGCTGATTTAAGGGATGTCCCGAAGGAGGTTTCGGATGCGAAAAGGAAAGTGACTTTGAAAAGCAGAGGCAGAATTTGAAAGCAGGCTAAAACTCTACACAAAAAGTGGAAGTCTCTCTTTGACCCTAGGCCACACATTTGGTTCTTAGATGAGTAAAAGCAGAGATCGAACTAGGTCAGCGGGGTACAGAGACGGAGAGTTGGAAAACACGACGAAGCTTCGACAAAACCCCGGAAAATTGCGAAAAAACACTAAAAAATTGGCGGTCGCGGAGTTCGGCCTATTTTTACGTGCGAATTCGCAAAAAAAGAGAGGTGAAAAGTGCGACCTGGAGGTCGAATCGCACTTTTTGGGCTGAAAAGTACGACCTCCAATGCCGGTTGTCTCGGTGGCGAGATTTTGAGAAAGTTGTCGTCTCGGTTGCGAAAATTTGGTGTCGCTTACTGTAGCATAATAGGGCCGAAACACACGGAAGTTAGAAATTTTTAATGTTTTAGGGTTTTATGTGAGAAAAACAACATAAAAATAGGGAAAATGAGCAGTGAAAAACCACAGGAATTACGTGAAATTTGGATATGCGAGGAATATGAAAAATGACCATGATTAAGTAATTTAAAACCCGTGTGGAGTCGCCATTTGTTAGTATGAATCCTTTTTTCGAAGTGTACGAAAAAGGACCACTTTAATACAGCATAACTAATAGCCCTAACAACAAAAGTGGTTGCCAATATCTTCGGATCTGCGGTTAGTTGAATAAGAAAAAAGCTACAAAACACCGGATCTATGCATGGAAAGACATTAAGCATTAAAAACAAGGGTTTGCTCCATATACCAATAAATAAGAGACAAGAACAATTTTTTGAAAGAATTTTATATTAATCGGGCACCTGGGAGGAAAACAAGAAGGCGTATCCGATTCTCCTCATTGGGATGGGTTCTTGGAAAGTCCTCGGCACTTGAATCTAAGATTTCTCTCTCTTGTTGGTGTAAAAAACCCAATGCAAAGAATAGAGCTCAATGGGAGCTCTGACAAATGATGGAGAAAAATGGGACCAAGTGTATAGATCCGAGTGATCTAATAGGCAACAAGGTGAAGAATGATGGGAAAAACCACTCCTATTTATAACAAAATATTGGGTCATTCTAGATCTTGGTGCATGATTAAAATAATATTAGCAACCAAATCTAGATCCACCTTTTATGGAATATTTTATTATATTTGTTGGAGGGAAAAGGTATTGGCAATTGAGAATCACTTGATTAGTGAAAAATAAATAAATAAATGATTTATTTATCTTTTTAAGGAAGTGGTTGGAAGATAATGAATAAATAATGATTTATTTAATTATTTAAGGAAGTGGTTGAAAGATAATCAAATAAATAATGATTTATTTAATTATTTGTGGGTGATTTGGTCATATTTAACAAGGAATATTATCTAAATAAGATTTAAATAATTATTCCTAGAAAATAATAAGATAAATAAAGGTTTATCTAATTAATTTCTTTGTTTTTGGGTTAAACATATTTGGGAATAATAATTAAATTATGGTTTAATTAATTATTCCATGAGGAAAAATCAAACAAATATAGGTTTGTTTAATATTTCCTTTTGGGGTTTCACATTTTTGGACCATAAACAACCTAATAAATGTGGTTTATTAAGTTATTTAACATAGTGAAAGGCAATTTTACTTAGGGTAAAATTGGTCTTACATGGTGTACTTGGAGTCAGATCTAATGATAATAGGTTAGATGACCAAAAAATGGTGTAACATTAAGAAATAGCTTTAACAACACTCTCTGATTTAGATAAGTATTCCCTGTTGTCTACTTGATTGAGGTGATTCGGGACCTTAGTTCTGGATAAGTTGAACAACACTTCCCTGTTTGTTGTTTATTGTTTGGGTACTTTTGATAGGTGATTTTAGGTTGTAGTTTCTCCTGTTCCCATACTCCTTCTTGGAGATTCTTTGGAGTTCCCTTCGTGAAGGAGACCTATGCAAGGATTCTCAATTTCTTGGGAATTTTGCTTAATTCCCTCCGTTGTTGTGTATCTCGATTGAAGGCTTCGAGATGGTGACTACGTAGCCTGAAGGAATGTAGTAAATTTGTCTAGAAGTAGTTCTTTTAAATCCACTACAAATGGGCTGAGATTCAGTTTTCTTTGGGATTTCGTCAATGAAGGTCGCGCGCCCAAGGGTCCTTATATTTTTCAGTTTTAGGAGGAATTTTGTTTCGCTTAATTTTTTTATTCATTCAAAAAACAATCCTTCATTCCTACCCAAAATAAAGCTTACTTACTTATAACTGTGAAGCTGGCTATGAGAAACAAGTGTGTGGCTTGCCCGTGCGCGGAGTTCTTACCTTTTCATCTTTATGTGCAATTCTCATGGCGAAGAAATCAGGCATTGCATTACTCCTTTAAAAATGGCATACACTCTCTGACAACGGCGCCAATCATTGGACCATAAAAAGGTATCTTTTAAACACCTAATTAGCCTACATTAATCATCAATCCCAGGAATATTTTTTATCTCAAGAGTGTACTCTGTCTGAGGCTGCAATTATCTAAGAGCAATGCTTGTGAGGATGTAGCACGAAATACAAAGTAATAAATGCGTGGAAAACCTAATTACAAATGACGGGAATGTAAAAGCCAAACTAGAGCAATGTTGCTAAACATCGATCGGGGATGCGATAGCAATAACTCTTTCCCCTAGAAATCGATGTAAGATGACCAAATCTGGGGACTACTAGAGTGACTCTCTATCTTTCATTTGATGAAATCTTAAGCCGTCTGGAAACAACAAGGAATGAAATCAGAAAAAGAACATCAACATAAGAAATAGCAATGCAAATGTAATTAAAACAAATTAATTGTCACACTCAAGCGTGTCGGCAGTTAATCGCAATCAACAACAAACCATGATAAGTGGAACGGCAACTTTACGTGAAATTCACAGGCAATGAAAAATAAAAGATAATAACAAGGTAAACGTCGTTAAATGTAATTGCGGTAAAGAATGAAACAAAAATGATTAAGTTTGCACTTGATTGCAAATCAATGAAATAACTGCGTAAATGAAATCAATACGAAACACACTTCACGCATTAACAAATAAAGATTAATAATACAACAACATAGTAAGCCACCCAGGAAGACGGACCCTTAGCGCCGATGAAATGCAATGGGCTTAACTCGGAATTCTAAAGAGCGGGCCGACTTGTGTTTTTATATTAATCCAAAGACATTACAAATATCGTTCTCTCACGGCCAGTGATAAACATTCGATTGCAAAGGAAATATAAAAGTACGATTACTTAGAAAATGTCTTTTACATAATAACCATTAAGTCCTAGGTCACTAAAGATCATTGCCTTTATAGTTGATCCTTGGACGGATAAATCCAAGAGATATGATAAATTTGCACGGCGATCCCTCGGGATTCGCTCCTTCCTGTATCATCGTTACGGTGACTCTGTTTAGTAAAAATTTGTCCTTTTTGCCCTTTTTGGGCAATTCGTTGAATCTTCTTGGCTTGTTGGATATGGTTCATCACGATTGGGTAAATTAGAAGTTGTCTTTAACCACGCCTTTGTCTAATTTACTCACATCTTCGTATTCTGTTTTGCCAATAAAAACAACCTTTAGTCATCTTTTAGGCTAAACATAAATCTTCCCAATTTGATTACAATTCTTATGGTAAATTACCTTTCCAAGACAACGAAGTACATCTATATGGTAAAAAGAATGAAAAAATACATAAGAATTTCATACCTCTTTCCATGACCCAACACCTATTTACTTCTTTAGTAGGAAATTAGCTAACTTTTAGCTAAAGTATAATATCTTAGAGAAATGGCTTATGCCTTGGTGAAGGCTATCAGATTTCAGAATTTTATATTCTACATTCTCATATTGTAGCTTTTGTTCCTAATAATATTGTAGAAGACATCCTCACTCAAAGCAGAGCCACGATGGTAAGATGGGAGAAAATGGATTGCTAAAGAGTCTTGGAGTATGATATAGAGATTAAGCCAACAAAATTTTTCAAGGAAAAGGCTTAGCATAGTTGATGGCATAGTCAAGTTGATTATGTGACATAAATTTAATTGGAGAAATATCGAAATTTTAGATGAGGAAGAAAATTAGTCCCTATTGAGAAAAATATATCCACTTGATTGGTATAAAGAAGAATTTTTTTCTACAACATCGTAGAAGCACCTATTTGAACTAACGAAGTCTAAGGCAATACCTTAAAAGCTAAAATCCTTGAGATATTTCATTTTTGTAATCTGTTTTGGAAGGATATCGGTGAGTATTTTTCTTTGGAAGAAAAGGTTGATAAAGTAATTGAAAGAGTTCCACAAAGGGGATTGTGGAGGTCACCATTATTTGAAGGCCACGATCCATGAATTCTTGTTATAGCGGTATTATTGGCCTATAATGTTTAAGGATGTATACGAGAAAGATTGCTACCTACCATGAATGCCAGTTTTTCGATGGTAGAGAAGAAAGATTGTACCCTTTACCTTTAATGCCTATCTATGTGGAAGTGACATTTCAACGGTGGGGGCTAGATTTTATTGGAGAGATTCATCCACCATCATTAGGTCAACATCGTTGGATTCTCACAACAGCGATTACTTCACCAAATGGATGAAGAAATCCCAACTAGGCAAGAAAATGATTTTTGTTATTATTATTTTTTTGGAAAATAATATCTTGTCTAGGTTTAGTTTGCCCCATGAAGATTATAATTGATAATGCGCAGACATTTAAGTCTAAGAAAGTTGATCAATTTAAAATCATCAGCTTATCATATTACTCTTGGGCATTCTATTGCATACTATCCTGAGGGAATGGGTCTTGAATCTTCTAACAAGAGAATTGTGAGGATCATTAAAGGTGTTGCAGGAGAATAAGAAGGCTTGAGATTTGAAACTAAAGTATGCCTTATGGAGTGATAGGATATGCACAAAAAGGTCAATTGGAACTTCACCATATGAGCTAGTATATGGAAATTTGAGTAATTGTTCCTACATCTACGGGAATTATTACCGTTATGAAGTTGATTCAATGATTAGAGAGGCAAATGCACAATCCAGAGGAGAATAAATCAGCTAATAGCTACGCAAGAAGATGGATAAGTTTATAACAACGAAACCAATAATCTCAAAACGAATCAAAGAGGACTGTGCTAAGAAAATCAAGGAAGAAAGTTTTCAAATTGAGATGGAGAATCTTTGAGATGGGAGGCCAAAAATTGAAGAGAAAGGCAAACATGGTAAGTTTGAAAACTTGTGGAAAGTTCCTTTCAATATAGTTGCTTTTCATGGAAACAATACTTACATACTACAGGAGATGGATGGAAAATCATATCTTTGGAGAGGCTGATAATGGTAGGTTTTTAAAGCATTAATCTTTAAAAATCGATTGATTGTTCATATCATTGTATATTCCATTTTATGAGTTTTTCTGCTAATAATGACAAGCTAAATAAGCAAGCTTGAGCCCGAGGTGAAGGCCATTTAGAGCTTGAGGAGGAAGCTTGGTAATTTCAAAGTTTTTTGTTTTGGTCAAGAAATTGGATAAGCGACATGCCCAGAACTACTAGTTCTTAGTGTACCACAAGGGCAAACTATCCCAAGTGGAGCCACTATTATCACCATTAACATTATTATGTCAAGTTTGTCTTTGATCGTGATTCAAAATTGGGTTTAGTAGTAGTTTTAGGATGTGATCAAGGGTAGTTTAGATTTTGATAGTTCAAAGTCCATCCTTAGGTTCAAATAAATTATTCTTTAAAGGTCCATTCATGTCAAATATCCATCATTTTCATTTGTGGGTCATTTCCTAAAGTTTCATGTCAAAAATGATCAATTAGCCAAGAAACCTTGTTTTTGTAGCGGCACCGTTGAAAAAAGGTCGATTTGTGTGCTACGAAAGCGCTAATATTTTCGTAGCGCAAAACGGAGTAGAGAATACCTACATGGCCTTTATGAAAACTGACGATTTACTACGACTATCTTGTCATTTGAGTTGAAAAGTGTCGAAACCGTTGGGAAATGGTAGGTTAGTGGTATGATGAGTCATGTAATGATGAGATTCGATGTACACATCATGTTTGCAATCATCATCGTCATTATAGGTTATGAATGAGGAATCATTCGATTATGAGATGACATTTAAATTTTAAAATCTTTCCTAATTGATCATTTTTGTTTCCTTTTGCCTCCATTCGAAATGTCTAAGCTTTGAAGTGTCAAACCAAACACATTAGTTTATTTCATACAAAAGGTTTTCTACATCCCTATTCAAGCGAGGCTGATACAATTCATCAAGTGAGGCTAACATGTTTTTGAAAAGCATGGCGAGAGGAAAAGAAAAGTTCTAGGAAAACTACTTAAGGTATGAACTTTGAATACATGAAGGAAATAATTGAATCCAACGGTGATGGAAGCATTCGGAAAAGTAGGTTGCCTTCGGTTTTGTGAAAAATTGCGAGTACATCACATAGATATCAAAGAAAATTTCCATGAACTTCAATGGAACAACTACTAAGGTTGGGATGCTAAGTATGTCAATTACACCGGAGGTCATTCTTTACATTGTTACAGATACCAAGAGGTCAAGAAACTTGGTTCAAGGTTTCAAATTTGATATGGAGAAATGTAAAGAGTTCATGAAGCACAGAGTATGCGAGACATGGTGTTAGGAAAAATGCGAGAGTGAATCGGTATTTCTTGCATATTCAGCTTTCACTTTTTACCTTTATAAATATACGCTACTTTCTGAACCGGACTTGCTGCTATACGCGGATACCACTTCTGGCTTAGCGTATACACAGATATCTATATATGTCATTAATTCATCACTCAAATCATTCCTTCATTTATTCATCGGATATTCAATAAACGTGAAAGCATGTACGTGGAAACGGGAATAAATCATGACACAAGCATCACACATGAACACCGGGATTTTTAGGTGGAAACCCAAAGTCGGAGAAAAACCACCGGCTGCAGTTGCTCGGCCATGTGTGTATTATAGAGAAAACTGCCCCACAACATATGTCTTTGGCCTTGAGACTTGACCACGACACGAGGCACCCTGGCAGCTCGTTTTACCGACCTCTCTGGAAGGGAGCTACGACCCCGGCTTCGTTTGCCGGCCTTTCTGGAAGGGGAGCTACGACCCCGTCCTGGTTGCCGGCCTCTCTGGAAGGGAGCTACAACCCCGACTGAAGGCTACAACCTTCAGCACCACCTTGGACACGTTTCATCAATTTTTCACATAGATCCAACCACTTCAATAGAACAACACTTGCAGGCCACATTTCATCATATTTTCATACGGACCCTTTTCATACTTTTTAAGCACTAAAACATACATCACAGTAGTCCCCTATATCAACCACCAGATCAGTCATAGCTCTGAGTAGAACGATTAGATATTTCATACCCTTGCTTGACAACCACTGATTCCTCTGGCAGCACCCTTCACGATGCTTGACGTATATACGCCCTTTCAGTCCATACAAACCGGCGTATACCTCGGTGTATATTTTGTGGCATGCGCGCTCTCTTCGGCGAATGCAACGTATATACGCTTCCTCACATCGTAGTAAGCGTATAGATCTTTAAACATTACGAGGCATCATACTTCATCGGATCGGACATTCACCTCGGATCAACCTTTACTTCGGATATACTTCGGAAAGTATTCATTCAAGCTCGGACATCTTATCTCACTTCGGTGCACAATGAATTTCTTCTCCTTATATATGATTACCCTTTGTCAATACCATGAGCCCTTTTTTCAATACCATGGACCAAAACAATACCATAAGCCCAAAACTATGCGGACGGGGGTCAATTAGGCGGATCATTACCCAATACAATGGGTCGATACCATGAGTAGTTACCACAGTTTTGCACTTTTTGAGCGCTTTTGCCCATACGCGACTTAGCCACGTTCTTTTGACGTGCATACGCGGCCCCTAGGCCAATCACGTATACCAAGAGACATATTCTTTTTCATCATACTTCAATTACGTGCAGAAATCCTTTCTTCATTGCCTTACGGCACACCTTTGTAGAAACATCATATTTCTTTATCGGAGACATATTCTTTTTCCAAGCACAACTTCATCAAGTTGTCATCATCAAACACAACTTCATCAAGTTGTCATCATCTTCATCGGGTGGGTTGCCTTTCAAGATCAACACACATTATATCATATCGATTTACATCATTTACTAAGTCCATCAAGTCAAACATAACTTCATCGGGTGGTTTGCCATAAAGGACAACACATGTCAATAGTCGCATGTCTTCATCTCCATTAGTGGGTTTTGCATCGAGGACAACACTCTGCATCATGGCTTCCAACAATCTCCCCTTTGGACTTGATGGCAACCATGATGGTGTTTGGATTACCACGTGGGGTAGATACTATGTCACTCCTCCCCAAATATTTGACATCATTATCTTTTCTTCATTCAAACACCATGTCACTCTCCCCTTTGACATCAAGGGCAAGGTGAAACCGACGGATGAAAACCAACATTCTCCCCTTTTCTCCTCATGTGGAAGAAACGATACGTAGAAGCATTATGGCAAGGAAGTAGCCCAAGCTCCCCTTAGTTCATCTTGAATCTTCAAATATATTTTTCAATAAAGTACATGACTCTTCCTATCACCAAAGACTCATACTTACATCAAATATCCAACCAAGTGGATTTACATATGAGACTCAAGTACCCAACCAAGTGGGTTTACACATTTCAATTCGGCTACCCAACCAAAGTGGGTTTTTACAAAAAATTGACTCGGCTACCCAGCAAGTGGGTTACAAATTTGACATACATGATTGAATATTGCAGATTTTACATCAAGGGGTCTCAACATGACCTTTCATCAAAAAATACAAATATGACTTTTTCATGACCAATACAAAGACCTCAAGAGAGATCATATAACGAGAACCATCAAAATGCCAACAATGCATTATACTCGGCCAATGCTAATGCTCCCCACAGAATCTGTGCAACCAAAAAATTTTTCCAAAAGACTAAGGCTCCCCCTTAGTTTGTGCATCTGGCTTCCACACCAACAAATCATCAAGGCATCTTCATCAAAACAATAGAAACGAATTATGAGAGCTGGAACACCACCCAGGCTACCAAACGATGTCAGGGTAAACGTACTGAAATTTGTCTTGGCTGATCCAACCAAAAATTGTAGTGACAAACATACGGTTTATGTGGAACTCGCGTACATACGCGGCTAACAGAGAGCCAGCGTATCCCAAATACATCTTCTAAAAATTATACGAGATTTTTCTTTTAGTATGAGAGACCACTCGGCTCATCTTTGATACTCGAACTACACAATGAAAGTTTAGTAAGAATGCTCAGCTGGCTGTTCTTTGAAAATTAACATACTCCAACTTCACTTTTTGCTCAAGCCTTGTTCACGTAGGAAATGATATTACAGTGGGAATGTGCTTGGTTTTTCAGATGTCATAATGAGGATTCTTTGAGATCTTGATAGCATGACATTATCTACACCACTAATGGAGATAGGAGTTGCACATTTGATTTGAAAATCTTGCAAAGGTTGCATCATCCTTAGGAGTTGAGTGCAACCAAGATCTGTGTTACATATACCTTAAATTTGTTGATAAGGCAACCAAATTTTGCTTCTTCTTGAGCAAGATACTAGCAGGGCCCCATGTAAAATGCACCACCACTAGTGCTTTTCCGATCATCAACACTCGGCCAATGTTTGCATCGGTGTAAGCATGAAGAGTAAGATCGGCATCCTTTGGATACCCATAGACAGACCAAAGTCTTGAGTTCCTTGTAGATGTTTGAATATCCTTTTTGACATTTTGAAGAAGGTGAGACTCTTTTGGATTAGCTTGGAATCGTCCAATAAATCCCAACAACATGCATAATGTACGTGGTCAGTGAGATAAATTAGACTTCCAATCATCGATGCGTATTACGGTTGATTCACGGTGGGAGAATCATCATTAAATTTGAGGCTGCATCCAGGTTATCATTGGTGTACTTACGGGTTTGCATTCTTCCATGCCATACTTCTTCGGGAATTTGCTTAAGATATTTTGGTTGTGATAGAAATATACACTCTGAGATTGATGCACTTGCAAGCCAGAAAGAATGTTAGTTCCCCAAGTAAAGACATTTCAAATTCTTCTTTATGACGAAGCAAATTTTTGACTCATAGATTCTTAAGTTGCTCCCAAAAATGATATCATCAACATATACAACTACAATCAATAGTTTATCATTTTCAACTTTTGTGTATAAGTTGCTATCCCATTGAGACCCTTTGAAAATCCTTGTTGATGAAGATATTTGTCAAGACGATAATACCAAGCCCTTGGAGCTTGTTTGAGTCCATACGAGCCTTTTTTAAATACAAACAAGATTTGCATCATTTCCCAAAATGTATCCTTAGGTTGTTCTATATAAACTTCTTCTTCTAGATCACCATTAAAGCCGGACTTAACATCCATTTGATAAACTTTGATTCGTTGATAGCTTGAAAGCAAGAAACATTCTTATGGCTTCAAGTCTAGCTACGAGGGCCGCGTTTCTTCAAAGTCTATACCTTCTTGTTGAGTATACCCTTTACCGGCTTGATCTAGCTTTGTTTCTTACAACATCCCCATTCTCATTTAACTTGTTCTTGAGGTCATTTAGTTCCAATGACATTTTTTATCATGAGGTCTTGGTACGAATCCCAAGTGTCATTCTTTTCAATTTGCTCAATTTCTTCATCCATGGCATTATTCCAACATTCATATTTGCTAGCTTCATTGACATTGTGTGGTTCAATTGTGGATAGAAGTGCCAAATTATAGAAGATCCTTGAGAGTTCTCCTTGTTCGTACACGATTCCTTGTCTCCCAAAAATTTGAGATTCGGGATGATTCTTTTAGACATATACGGATGGAGCTTTTTCGGATAAATCATTTTCGGGTTCTTCATTTTGATTCACTTGTCTATATCATTTCCATCGATGTAGAAGGCCATATGTCATCATCATCTTCTTACGTTGTTTGTTTTCTTCTTTAGGAGAACATAGGAGACTCGTCAATAACAACATCAATACATTCAACAACCTTTTTGAAGCCTTTTATTGTAACATGTGAATGCTTTGCTTGAAGATGAGTAGCAGTATCCCTTCATCGATCTAGGGTCAAACTTGCCAAGTTTTTTCATCATTATTTTTGATAAAAGCATCTACTTCCAAAAACTTTAAAATGCTTTACGGTGGAGATTTGCCATACCGAGTTCATATGGAGTTTATCACTTCTTACCCGAACATGAGCCTTGTTGAGAATGTTACTTCTTTTATTTGCTTCACTCCAAAACATGTTAGGAACATTGAGTCGGTAAGCATAGCCTCTGGCCATTTGAACAATTGTTCTATTCATTCTTTCTCTGCTACACCATTTTGTTGTGGAGTGCACCTTCTATTTGTCTTTTAATGCCATGTTGTTCACAAAATTCAAAGAATTCATTTGATGAATATTCTCCTCGATCAGATCTAAGACACTTGATTTTTGAATCCAATTCATTTTCTACCCGGTGCTTTGTACTTGAAATTTTTCAAAGGCTTCATCTTTGTGTTTAATAAACGCGATCTCACACATTGGAGTAGTCATCAATAAATAGGATATAGTATTCTTCCCCACGTAATGACTTTTTCCTCATAGGTCCACAGGATGTCGGTATGAATGAGTTGAGGCTTACTTGATGAACCTTCTTTGGCATTAAATCGGACCTACAGTCTTGCTTACCAAATTGACAAGATTTGCATATGGTACTTTACGGGAAGATTGATCTTGGGAAGATCACGAACGGCAAGTTTGCTTGCTTTCTTGATTTGAGAGAAACTCGGATGTCCAGTCTTCGATGCCATAGCCAATTTTTCTGAAGATTTGTAGAAGCATTTGTTACAGCCGTTGAGTATCTGGAGTTGGATTTCTTTTTCCTTTTTATAATGATTTTACCTGTATCAAGATCACGAACCACACATTCTTTGGAAATGAAGACCACTTGCTCCTTGATCACACATTTGACTAACACTCAATAGGTTATGCCTTAATCCATCCACATACATGGCATCTTTAGCCTTCACCTTTTCTTTTTAGAAATCTTGACCCTTTTCCTTTAATAACGACGGGAGTATCATTTCCAAAGTAACTTTCTTTTCCTTCTCTAGAGCATTATAAGTATGAAGTTTGCTTTTGTCACATCATGTGTCTTGAACACGGCTATCAATATACCATTGATTCTCTTCACCCTCACACCAAATAACGCTATCCCACAATTTTCAACGGTAATTCTTTCTTTTTCCATACTTTAGAGCTTGAGGGAACATGCTCTTTTGTTGAACCTTGCTCTGCATTGAGATTCTTCATGACCAAATTGTGCAATAAATGCATTCAACTTCATTTTGGAGAGGAAAAAATTGATATAGGTGTTCTTCTTTGGTTCATCATTCATCTCGATCTTTCTTGCTTCTCTGGTCATGATGGTTTATATGCAACACATTGAATAGCTTTATGACAAAGTTGTGACATGTGAAACATTGACCATTGAAGTAGAAATTTGCGTGATCATGAAATCTTCTATTAGACTTTGTTAGTTGTAGCCATTTTAAGAAGAATCTCCTGTTAGTGTTTCTTGAATTGAGGTGATCTTGCTTTACCTTCAAAGATCCTTTGTTCTCTTCTTTGAGTGGTAGTAGAGAACAGCGTGCGTACTTTTAGAGAATTTAGTCTTGATTTACGAAGATTCCCCGATTATATCCAAGACTGTTTTATAAAAGGAGACCGTTGAACCATGATAATCTCATCAAGGTTCTGAACTTAGCAAATACGAGATTGAGAGAATTCAATTTCTCATTATCCTTCCCATGGAAACTTACTACTTCACATTCTAGATCCTCCATGCGTTTTTCTCTTGCTTCAAAGTGATTTTTCAGAATCCTCAATGATTATGTTCTTTTCTTCTAGGCTTACTTTGAGTTGAATGTTTTCTTCAAGAAGATTATTGTCTTCTAAAAGAATCCACAAAAGTACCCTTTTCTTCATCACATTCTTTTGCGAGAGCCCATACTTTTGCACCAAAAATTCGGCAGGCTTTTGTATGTATACTTCCCATTGTGACGGATCTCCTTCAAACGTCGAAGCCTTGTAGAAGGACCTTCCTACGATACCAATTGTTGGGAAAAATGCGAGAGAGAGTGAATCGATGTTCTGCATATTCAAAACTTTCACTTTTTTTCCTTCCTAAAATGCATACGCTACTTTCTGAACCGGACTTGCGTATATCGCGGCGGATACCCTTTACGAAACTAGCGTATACACGGATATCTATATATGTCATTAATTTATCCATCCAAATCATTCCTTCATTTTATTCATCGGATATTCAATAAGCGATAAACATGTGCGGTAAGAACGAATAAAATCATGACACAAAGCATCACACATGAACACCGGGATTTTAGGTGGAAACCCAAGTCGGGAGAAAACCACGTATTTGCGGTTACTCGGCCTTCAATATTTTATTATAGAGAAAACTTCTTACAACATATGTCTTTGCGCGCGGACGGCCCCGGCCACGCGGGCACCCGCTGCGCTCGTTTACCGGCCTCTCTGGGAAGGAGCTACGACCACGACTCGTTTACCGACCTTTCCTGGAAGGGAGCTACGACCCGATCTCGTTCTGACCTCTTACAGGAAGGGAGCTACAACCCTGACTGAAGGCTACAACCTTGACACCACCTTGGACCACCGTTTCATCCAATTTTCACACTAGATCCAACCACTTCAATAAGAACAACACTTACCGGGCCACATTTCATCATATTTTTATATCTGGACCCTTTTCATACTTTTTAAGCACAAACATACATCACGAGATACATATCAACCTGAATCAGTGCGAAACACGGTAGAACGATTAGATATTTCATACCCCTTGCTTCAGCAAGCCCTAGTTGCATACGCGCTTTCCCTTCAACGATGTCGCGTATATACGCGCTTCCGTCCATACAAACCGGCGTATACCTCGGTGTATATTTTATTGCTGTATACGCGCTTTCTCTCTTCGGCGAATACGCGTATATACGCTTCCTCCCGCGGCGAGCGCGTATAGATCTTTAAACATTACGGAAGCTGACATACTTCATCGAATCAGACATTCACCTCGAGATTCAACCCTTTACTTCGGATATACTTCGAGAAAGTATTCATTCAAGCTTCCGGACATCTTGCACTCCCTCGCCGATTTGCACAATGAATTTCTTCTCCTTATATATAAATTACCCTTTGTCAATACCATGAGCCCCTTTTTCAATACCATGGACCAAAACAATACCATAAGCCCCAAACTATCTGGACGGGGTCAATTAGGCGGATCATTACCCAATACAATGGGTCAATACCATGGTGGTTACCCCTGGTTTTGCACTTTTTGAGCGCTTTTTGCCCATACGCGACTTGGCACGTTCTTTTCCGCGTGCATACGCGACTTCCCCTAGGCCAATCCGTGTATACCAAGAGACATATTCTTTTTCATCATACTTTGAGTACATTCTGAAATCCTTTCTTCATTGCCTTCTGTACACACTGTAGAAACATCATATTTCCTTTATCAGGAACATATTCTTTTCAAGCACAACTTCATCAAGTTGTCATCATCTTCATCAGGTGGGTTGCCTTTCAAGATCAACACACATTATATCATATCATATTTACATCATTTACTAAGTCCATCAAGTCAAGCATAACTTCATCAGGTGGTTTGCCATCAAGGACAACACATGTCAATAGACGCATGTCTTCATCTCCATTAGTGGGTTGCCATCAAGGACAACACTCTGCATCATATTTCCAACACATGGACCTTAATAATGCTATCCCTAGAAGCTGCATCAAAGATAATTATTCAATTTTGCTGCTCAACATTTAGAAGTATTTTACATGTGAAGGCAGGTATCATAAGTGTTGATCAGCGGTTGTCATTGACGTCAACCCAAGTAGCACCAGGGGCTAACCCAATATTGCATGGGAATTTTTACCTACCAAATTAATATATTCTGGGTCAATAATGGTTTTTATGGTTTCTACTTGTCGAGATGTTTCCGTTGATATATGGCACGCCATGTAATTCTTCACGGTTTGAGAGATATTCATGTTTGAAGTTTGTACCCCCAGTTAGTGGGATATAAACCCATGGGATGGGGGCATGGGTCATTGAAAAGTCATAATTAATGTTTTTTAAGCTCCTTAAATCCCTCCCACATTCACTTGTTGAAGCCCCTCTCAAATTAAGCTTTTATATAAATTGTGATCCTCATCTCCTCCTTATGCAAGGGATTTCGTTATCTGAAACAGGTCATCGTGGAATTTGCGCTCTAAATTTTTTTCTACAAAGGTTCAGAAGCTGATATTTTCATGAGGTGAAGCCGAAATCCTGAGGAAGCTGGTGTAAAAATTTCAGATCAAGGTGCGCAATGTTTTTGGAGATATGATCTGTGGAAGTCAGGGTTTTTGCAAGCTCCTGAAATTCATCTCAAAGAAGTGACCTTGGTAAATTCGTCATAAATATCTCTCTGAGTATTGGATTGGAATTCCATAAACATTGGCAGTTTGTGCACAGTTTTTACTTTTCTCTCTATCATTTTTAGAGCCAAATGAGGAAAAATGACACGTGGCACGCCATACAAGTGTGCTCTGCTGAAACAGTCCATAATTAGGGCATTGTGAGAAATTGGATATAACTCTCTATCGAAGAATCCAAATTGGTTCAAACCTATGGAATTGGAAAGAAGACTCAGAGGCCTAATACAGGACCAAAAATAAGATATTGAGGATCTGAAATAATAGAGATACACCAGATTCAATATTGAGCTCCTAGAAGGCAAGAAAAAGCTAGATCATGTGTTGTCAAGGGTTGCAAAGGACCCGAATTTCTACGGCAGAAAAGGAAAGCAAGGTGCAGCAGAGGGTATCATGACAAGAGCAACAACCAAGGTGCATAATAGCAGCAATAAGTTCATCCTATGAAGTCTTAAAGTGGGCAGCATTGCATACAATCATTGTAAAGGTATCATTGTACTAAGTCATTGTAAATACATAATTGTAAAAATTGTACTAGTGTCTATTTTCCAAGGGTTGAAGAGGAAATGTTGGGAGGTCTAGGATCATCATTAGGTGGTTGTGTCAAATTTGGGGTTATGGTCTAGTATATCTTCTTCTTCTGCATCATTCTATATCATTGTAAAGTGGACCATTTTCCCTGGTATGGGAGTCCATTCTTCTTTTATTCTTCTATGTGATAGGATTGGTGCTAGGGTGAGTCAGAGCTCATTGGGTGTTGGTATCCTGCTCAGCTTGACTACCTAAGAATCTCGGGCGTTGGGAGCATCCATCCAGTGGGAGTCGAGAAGAATGTTTAGATTCTACAGATTCTAGAAGTTGAGCTTCCAGACAATTGGAGTTGAATATTAAAGAATTATTTGAAAAGAAATAGGTGGTTTTTGTCTCAGAGTGGGTTTCCACCTTAAAAAATGTGTGCATTTGTGTTCCTCTTGTTTGCTGCTATCATTGTACAAACATTGATAATAATTGAAGATTAACTAATGCTCTAATTGAAAGGAATACTGATTCACCCCTCCTTCAGTATTTCCAAAAATTGGTTTCAGAGCTTGGTTCCTTCAATAGCAGTTTAACAGCTAGAAGGAGGTCATGGAGCCTACCAAGAATGGTGTACCTGTATTCAATGAAAATAATTATGCACTCTGGAAAGGAAGAATGGAGGTCTATCTCTTGGCACAAGGTTACAAAGTATGGGACATTGTTCAAAATGGATTTACAACAAATACGAAAGAACAAGGTAAGAAGAACTTGGTAAGTGATGCAAAAGCAAAGAATATTATTATCAGTGGACTTATTGAATCTACTTATCATAAGGTGTTGGGTTGTAAAACTGCCAAAAATGTATGGGACAAGCTTGAGAATATATATGCAGGTGACTCAAATGTCAAAGAAGCAAAGCTTCAAATCTATAGAGAAAAATTTGAGCAACTCATAATGAAAGAAGATTGCAACATTGCTGCATACTTCCAATACGTTGATGAAATAACCAATACTCTGGAAGGATTGGGAGAGCCAGTTGACGAGAAGACTATTATATGGAAGATTCTTAGAACGTTACCAGGGAGATTCAACCCAAAGGTATCGGTCTTAGAATACAGTGCAAATCTGGACAAACTCAACAAAGAGGAATTACATGGAGTTCTCATAGCATATGAAATGAGACTTGATGAAGAAGAGGGTACTTCACATCTAGAAATTGCGTTCGTTGCATCTAAGAAAACCAATAAGGATAAACAACCTTCAATTGAAAATACATGCACCTACAAGTGTGAAGAAAAGGGAGATGATGAAGAAGGTCTTTCAGATGAAGAATATGCTTACTTCACGAGAAAACTAAAAATTGGTAAGGGACAATTCAAAGGTAAACTTCCATTGATATGTTTCAACTGTAATGAGATTGGGCATTTTGCAGCAAAATGTCCAAACAGAAGTAATGGAAACTCAAAAGTAAAGAAATGCTTTAAGAAATTCAACAAGCAAGGATCCAAAAGGAACTTTCTCTCTAAAGAAGATAGCGCATCATCCGATGAAGACAATGAAAATGAAGAAGAAGCCAATGAGAGAGTATTGTTTATGGCCAAGCACAATAAACAAGAGGTATCAAACAACGAAGAAGAAGGATGGGCCATAGAAGAATTTTATGGGGAAGCAATCAAGCTTATAAAATATCTCAAGGCAGAGAAGATTTGTTCCAAAACTCTTGAAGAACAAGTTCAAGGTCTCAAAATTGAAGTTGAAGAACACAAATGCATTGAAGAGTCACTTCAAAAGAAGCTGGAAGAAAGCAACCAAGAAAGGGAAGAATTAGAAGCCGAAGTAGTCTCGTTGCGTGAGGAAGTGAAGAAAGGAAAAACTATCCAAAACTATGCCAATAGCTCAAGGGCATTGGAAGAACTCATCAACAATCAACGATCTTACAATGAAAAAACTGGCATCGGTTACAAAGAAGAAGAAGCAGGACCTTCTACAACAAAATACAATGAACCTATGAGATCTGACATGCATGTAGACTTCATTGGACAAGATTCGCAAGAATAGC
Organism: Pinus albicaulis; assembly: GCA_034641835.2. Taxonomy (NCBI): domain Eukaryota; kingdom Viridiplantae; phylum Streptophyta; class Pinopsida; order Pinales; family Pinaceae; genus Pinus; species Pinus albicaulis. Next base: position 918,020,007 of record CM076572.1, on the reverse strand, counting down.
CTTGGAAGACAATTCCTCAACGAAAATTTCCATCCAGGTACCAACATATTTTTTATGGCTACTACTATTCATGTGGAAAATTTGGTCATAAAGCTATAGAATGTCGCACGTACCCTAGGAACGAATACAATTCTAGGAGATCTATCAAATATGAACCTCCCAGGGCTCAGCGAAACATCAATAGATTTGAACATTTAAGAAATAATATTGAATGTTACAAATGTCGAAACTTTGGACACATAGCCAAACACTGCAGACTTGAAAATCCTCCAGAAGAATCTTCGAAGCCACAGAATGAACGAACATGGAAGAAGAAGAATGATAATTGTGCTCTCGCTCTCAAGGCTCAAAAGAACAAAGATGTGTGGTATGTTGATAGCGGTTGCTCAACGCATATGACTGGAGATAGAAATAAATTTTTATCTCTGAAAGAGAAGAAGGATGGAACCGTGTCCTTTGGAAATGATGGATCTTCAAATGTTATAGGATCAGGTACTGTCACTCTCGGAAGCAAAGATGCTCTAGCCAAGAATGTTCTATTGGTTGAAAACATGAATCACAATCTGCTCAGTGTTGGACAAATGTGTGATCAAGGACACGCAATACTATTCAACTCCACAAAATGTGAAATCGGGAAAGGCGTGTATGGTGAAATTGTAGCTACAGCAAGTCGAGCTCCAAATGACATATATGTTCTGGATGAAGCAACTAAAGCATGTCTAATAGCTAAAGAGGATGATACAATAATTGGTAGCAATGGTGATCGACTAAGTAAGAAGTTTTCTACAAAGGTGCAAAGTGATTTCGAGATGTCTTTACTTGGTGAGCTGACATACTTCTTAGGGCTTCAAATATCTCAACAAGAGAAAGGAATATTTATATGTCAAGCCAAGTACATCAAGGAAATTCTCAAGAAATTTAAAATGGAAGATTGCAAACCCATCCTTACTCTAATGGTAACAGGTTGCAAATTGAGCATAGACGACTCATCTAAGGATGTGGATCAAAGGTTGTACAGATCTATGATTAGTAGTCTTCTATATGTAACAACCTCCCGACCAGATGTTATGCAAGCAGTTGGACAAGTAGCAAGATTCCAAGCAGCACCAAAAGAATCACATATTAAATATTCGCCAGCATTGGAATATCTTCGCTAGAAGCTTGGGATTCTCCCAAGTTCTCATTAGATTTTCCTTTTTCAGAATATAAAGGGGGAGTGGAAGTAGATTATGTGTCCATAGGATTCTGTGTCGTGGAGGAAGTGTGACAGGTCCGCAGATGGTTTTGTTTCAGGGGGAGTTACCCTTTTCCATTGATGTCAAAGGGGAAGAGAATGTTGTAGGAAGAGGTATCATGATCGCAGGGGGAGTACTTGTGTTGCCATCAATGCCAAAGGGGGAGATTGTTGATCAATGGTTGTCATTGATGTCAACCCAAGTGTTTGGTCAATTTAGTGTATCCTAAATTGCTGCATTTAATTTGTCAATCCGGGAATCGTAAACTGATGAAGTGCGGCGCACTATATGTGCAAGACAACCTATTTCTTAAATTTTTGTCGTTTTTGGTTTTCTAAAGTGAAATGGAAATTCTAAGATGAAAACAAGTTTGGTTATGTTTGTTCAAGGAAGTGATATCCCCTATAATGATTTACCAACTTGAAACTTTAAAAAGAAATTTGAAATTTACAATGACAAGACTTGAAACAAATGAAAATGTACTCATTGAAATGAAAGGTGCGTTAATCTAATAAATCAAAATTGTTGAACTAGTGATAAGCACCAATCATGATCCGGAATTCTTGTCGCGACTAAACATGTAGGAAACTATGCTTAAGGAAATTCAAAATTGCAACAAAATAAATCTAACCGCATACATCAATTTATCTTCGATCCTTCATCATTAGTCCAAATATGATTTTCTAAGTAATCATAAAACAACTTGAGTAATCATATTTAACTTGCGTAAAGTAAACTAATATCAAACCATACATTCATGATCCAATCCCTCACCATCAGTCCAGCTGTGGCTTTCGGAGGCAACTAAAGATGTCATGCACGATTTAATATATCTAAATCTGTGGAAAAGAAACTAATATTAAACTACACATTTCATGATACAATCCCTCACCATTAGTCCAGCTGTGGCTTTCGGAGGAAACTGAAGATGCTATGAGCAGCTTAATATATCTAGATTTGCAGAAAAGAAACTAATACTAAACTACCCATTTCATAATACAATCCCTCACCATCAGTCCAGCTGTGGCTTTCGGAGGCAACTGAAGATGCTATGAGCGCCTTAGTATATCTGAATTTAATTAATGGGGCGTACTTACAATAATCAAATTAAACAAAAGCTATGAAAAGAAAATTAGCACAGAACAATGTTAGTTCCATGTCATTAGTCAAAAAGCTATGAAAATGCCCAAAGTCGCCCTATCTATAACCTGAAACAAGAACACCGATCAGTGATTATCAACATAAAACATGAAAGACAGGAATGAAATGGAAATTCTGGAAGTTTATAAACAGAAATGAAGCATATATACCATGTAAGATGCAATGTATAAACATGTGAATGGATTATGACACAATGAGCTTAAATAAATAAAACAAAAACTATACAATAATGCACAAAACCTCAGCCTGATAAAAACAATAACGGAACGGTCTTGGCACCGTCTCAAATAATGCAGTTTGGAAAAACAGAGTCTTCTTATATTAAAATGTAGTCATAACAGTAAGGTAGTATTACGGCTCAAAGGCAGCGTAATTACATTACAGAGCAGACTAATAAAAGATAACAGAGACTAACATCGAATAACTCTATATGCGTATGCAAACACATTATATATAACAAAAGGTAATGTAACTGATTTCCTAAAGTTTATGCTAATACAAAACACGTAGACCATTACGTCCACGGATCTAGGATCATGGCCGTGTTGGAAAGTAAATCTATGAGGAGTGGATGCTTGAATTCGGCTATGGAGCAATGTACAGATGTCGACTTGTCCTCCGCAAGCTCAGTAACGGCCATATGAACCTTCACGTGACACGAAACAGAGTCCTGTCACCGTGAGACTCCATGGTTGACTTCCATATGGACACCTTTGACCGCGGCTTCTTTAGATGAGTTTGCTCGAGCCAATAGGACACGAACCATGTCCACATCATTTCTGACTTGCCCATGTGGCTCGTTTTCCCTGTAGACACCTGTAACATAGAGTTTCACAAAATAGCCGTGGCCGTGAAAAGCTGCAGCTGTTCTCGCGAAAGTGGCTAGATTCCGCAATTGTTACGGCACAAGTGCAACGTAATCACACTACAGAGCAGACTAATAAAAGATAACAGAGACTAACATCGACTAACTCTATATGCGTATGCAAACGCATTATATATAACAAAAGAAATATAACTGTCTCCTAAAGTTCATGCTGGTGGAGAACACGTAGACCATTACGTCCACGGATCTAGGATCATGGCCATGTTGGAAAGTAAATCTACGAGGAGTGGATGCTTGAATTCGACTAAGGAGCCATGTAAAGATGTCGATTTATCCTCCGCAACTTAGAAACGGCCGTATGAATCTTCATGTGACACGAAACAGAGTCCTGCCAACATGAGACTCTATGGTTGACTTCCATGTGGACGCCTTTGACCGCGGCTTCTTTAGATGAGTTTGCTCGAACCAATAGGACATGAACCATGTCCACATCATTCCTGACCTGCCCATGTGGCTCGTTTTCCTTGTAGACACCTGTAGCATAGAGTTTCACAAAATAGCTGCGGAAAGTTGCAGCAGCTACGGAAAGTGGCAAGATTCCGCAGCTGAATGAACAAATTCTAAATCAAATAGCAAACACAAAAATATAATTAAAAACCATGTTAGATGCTCTTTTGCACATGATATTGACAACTTGGGAGGTTCAGGTGAGTGAAAAAGGTATAGAAAAGTGTATGGAAAAGATGCAGATTTGAGACTCAACATACCCCCACTGTGAAGATGTTGCATGTCCTCATGCAACCAAAATTTTGATAATCTTTCCTCAGTTCATGTGCCTTGACACTTCAGCCAGCACATCCAATCCTCTCCTCTTCTTCCTTGGCACTGCCAACATTCTGGGTTTCTTCATTAAGCACCTAAATTTGATATTAACAAGTGCTCTGCTCAACTTCTGGCATTTCCTTTTCAATTTCTTATTCTTCTTCTGCCATATTCCCAAATGTAGCATGGTATTATCATGGATGATTTTTTCCAGTTTTCCTTGTTCTTTCAATGTCTCATTTTCATTTTTGATGTGCCTATTTAAAAGCTCTAGCTCAAAAATTTCTTGTTTTAGTGATTGGACTAAATCATCCTGTAATGTATGAGGCTGAATGGACGAAGTACTTGGACCTGTAGCTGCCTTTTCCAAAGATTCTATATATTCATATACTTCCTGTTGCTTGGGGTCTATTTCAAGTGTCATTTTTATTGGGCTGTCCCCAAAATGCCGTGAAGGAGAGTTATTTTCAAAATCTGGTTGAGAAGGGCTTACATCAACATCTTGCTGAGAATAGGATGGAGTATGTTCAATGTCTGACTGAGAATGAAATGAATCAAGTTCACTAACTGACTGAGATGGACTATGGTCAGCTGGGGATTGTTCAGATGTCTCCTCACCTAAATCAATGAAATGAGGACCCTTAATTTGTGTTTTCCTCAATTTCCCTTTAAGTCTGCTGCTTCTTCTCACACGCTGTGGTACACTATCCTTTTGTTTTTGTTTTCCTTTCTCTATCTTCTTGGGTATAGATGACTGTTTTTGAAGATAAACTAATCTTTCAGATAACACTTGATGATCTTCTTCTTCAGAAGAAGGAGTTTTATGTACAACCTCAATAATTTTTCTCTCTTTTGGTGTTATTGGCTTCTTACCCTTGATTTCTTTCTTCTTCCTCTTTGACAGTCTCTCTTCCCTATCAGTTCTTTCCATAGTAGTAGTAGGAGTATTTTGGATTTCATCAATTATTCTTTTTCTCCTACTTCTTCTTGCTGTGCTACCTTCAGGAATTCCCTGAGTAGGAGTAATTTGGGTTTCAACATTTATTCTTTTCCTTCTACTCCTTCTTGTTGAACTACCTTCAGGAATTTCCTGAGTTTCCTCAAAGAAATTTCTAACTAGAAATTGTTCCCATGTGTCTTTCTTTTCCTTTAACTCCTTTTCAATCAGAATTTTTACAAGGCCGTGGTGATATAGATGGGGTTCTACATCTCCCAAATGTTTCTGAACAGTCACGGACATTTTCTTCAAACTATTGAATAGAAAATATGGGAGATTGAGGGTTTGATTTTCTAGAAAATTCATCAATAGCCTGGTATGGTACATATACATGGACCCAAAACGGCCTTCACATGTAATGACTTTCTGAACAACTAGTAGTAAATTAGCCCATTCTTCTTTCAATGCATGCACAGGAATTCCTCTTTTAAAAACAGTTATGTCCATACCTTGGTTTCGTAAGATTGTTCTCCATGCTTCATCACTGATGCTTTTATTCTTAAACCAATGCTCACCCTCCTGAAGAAGTTCCGTAGCTGTTGCTATAGATGCTTCATTGACTGCAAACTTAAGGTCTCCAATCTCTGCTTCCAAGCCATTAAACGACCTTGCGAATGCCTTCGTCACTTCTTTATGATAACCTCTGAATTTCTGGATAAACCGCAGCCAACTTTCTTTCTTCAATATCTCCTTTACTTGCGGATATCCCTCTATAAACTTAGGTCCTTCCGGCTCTACTCTTAGCAATTTACCCATTTCTCTTTTCTGCTCTTCACAAATTTGCCTGCGTGAGGGTTCAAATGGAAATAGAACGGTTGAATGCACAGGAACGAGCACAATGACTGTGGGAATGTATCATAAAATGGGAATGAGCACCATAAACGGAATGGAGTGAGACTGTGGGTAGATATCCGAGAGTGAGAATGAGCACAATGAACGAAATGGAGTGAGACAGAACAGAGTGGGGTTTCGTAAACACGGCAGAGACACGACAGAGAGATTAACAAATTCGGCAGCGTTTCGAATTTTGGTGGCTGCACAATAAATATGAGCACGTTTCAATCAACGGTTAGGAATTTATGCGGCTGTAAGAGTCCTTGGTCAAATCAAATACGTCTCATTGTCACCGGTGGAATATTGGATCATGAGTGAAAATCGGGAATTTAATGATGGAATCGTTTGTGAATGAATGCGAGAGGATAATATGGAGATTGTGAAAGGCTACGGAATTGTCAATATAATCATTGCACGTAATGGATAGAGCTCATGGTTCAGAACTATATAAAAATGTGTTTTTCAATGCTATTTGAAATAAATTTTATTCATACCTTTGGAATCCTTGCCTTTTCCCTTGGTCTTCAACTAATTGATCTCCATTGGTGTCTTGAATGCTCCATGTCTTCATTTTTTATCCTTTCACCTGCATTTTATTTCATAGTTATGGAAATAAAGTCTGACTGTACATTCTTTTTGAAAACAGAGTAGTAGATGCGGAATCTGCTTCTAGCTGCGGAAACTGGAGTCAGCTGCGAAAACAGATGTCAGCTGCGGAAACTGACACAGCTATTACTTGGATGAATGGAAATGAACAGATGACAAATGACCAGATGGAAATGGTCATGAAAAAGATTTTTATTGATGGAATGGAATGAAATGGATAAAATGAAGTGGAATGGGGTGAAATGAAATGAAATGAAATGGAATGAAGTGGAATGAAATGAAGTGGATGGTGACAAAACTTGTGAAATGAAGGAGAGATTTTTTTTTTTTGGAAAATATAGAGTGTCAGGTGTTCCTGATTTTCACCCTATATTTTCTGTATAAGACTGCCAATCAATGATTGGTTTTCAGGCTTATACCATTTTTTTTATTTTTTTTTAAACTGAAAAGAACAAAAGCTAGGCTAGTGGAGAAGAAGAATTCTTCTGTACCAGCCTGATTGCAGAACTTTCTTGAAACAATTTGACAAAATCCTCTTTTGAGAGTGGCTTATGATAAACTTTCAATCTATGGCCATTCACAATAAGAGGAGTTTGAAACTCATCAATGGTCTTGATTCTTACCGCTCCATTGCTAAAGATCTTGTCAATCCCATATGGCCCAAGCCAATGAGTCTGAAATTTTCCTTGAAAATCTTTAAACTTGGAATCAAATAACAATGCCCAATCTCCTTCTTGAAACTTCTTCTCCTTGATATACTTGTCATGCCATTTAGCTCTTTGATATTGAACTAGATCAGTTCTTAAAATTGCTTCTTGTATGATCTCATCTAGCTCATTCAATTGCTCCATTCTATGCTTTTGGGCTTCTGATAAGTCCATCCCCAACTGAACTGCTATCTTGAAGGTCTTGACTTGGAACTCAATGGGGAGCAAGACTTCTTTCCCATAAACAAGTTCATAGGGAGAATGTCTTGTTGTATTTCTCCATGTAGTTCTGTAGGCCCACAAGGCTTCAGGAAGCCTTTCTGCCCAATCTCTTCTATGTAGATGAACAGTTTTGGTGATGATACTTTCAAGAACTTTGTTTGTAGACTCCACTTGACCATTTTCTTGCGAATGGTAAGGAGTAGATCTTCTGTGCTTGATTTTGTATTCTTCCATCAATTTCTCCACCAAGTTGGATGTGAATTGGCTTCCTTGATCTGTCACAATTTCTCTTGGAACACCAAAGCAAGTAAAAATATCCTCATAAAGAAAATGAACAACTGAATTTTCAGTAGCAAATACTAATGCTTTGGCTTCTACCCATTTAGTAACATAATCAGTACAAACCAATATATACTTCTTTTGCTTAGATGGTGGATTAATAGGTCCAATGAAATCTAAAACCCATTTTTCAAAGGGTTCAATGAGTACTTGTGGTTGCAATGGCATTTCATTTGAAAGGGTAGGTTTCCCTACTCTTTGGCAGCTGTCACACCTTTTGACATATTGTTTTGCATCTTTGAAGAGGGAAGGCCAATAATATCCTAAAGAAAGGATTTTATAAGCCGTCCTTTTGTCTGCAAAGTGTCCGCCACATGGTTCATCATGACATGCCTTAAGAATATCAGGCATTTCATCTTCCCTGACACATCTTCTGATCACAAGATCTGGCCCTGTTTTAAACAATTCGTTAGAAATCCATGAATTTTTTGAACTCTCCTGAATAATTTTTCGTTTTTCACTTGGAAATAAATGTGAAGGTAGTTTCCCTGTAACCAAATAGTTAGCAATATCTGCATACCAAGGGGTTTTAATAGTTACTGCAAACAAGTATTCATCAGGAAACTTATCTTCTACAGGAGAATCTTCTTTAGTATTCTGAATCCTAGACAAGAAATCAGCTACTGTATTCTGTTTTCCTGGTCTATCCAACACAGTAATGTTGAATTCTTGCAAAAGTAAAAGCCATCTTGTCACTCTGCCATTAGTAACAGGTTTGTTCATTAAATATCTAATTGCAGAATGGTCAGTATGAATAAAAGTTTCATAGCCTGTTGTGTAATGTCTAAACTTATTAATTGCATGAACAACAGCTAAAAACTCTTTTTCAGTCACAGTATAGTTCAACTCTGTGGGAGTCAAATTTTTACTGGTATAATAAATGGCATAAGGAACTAAATCTTTTTGACCCAATACAGCTCCTAGAGCTGTATCTGAAGCATCTGTAGAAATATGGAAAGGGAGTTTCCAATTTGGTCCTCTCAAGATAGGTGCTTCAGATATTCTTGTTTTCAAAGTTTCAAAAGCTGATTGACAATCGGGATCCCATTTAAATTCACAGTCTTTTGTAAGCAATTTGAAGAGTGGAGATGCTATTTTAGTGAAGTTTTCTATAAATCTTCTATAGTAACTAGTAAATCCTAGAAAACTTCTAACATCTCTTTGACAATTTGGAATAGGCAACTTGGAGATGACTTCAACTTTTGATCTATCAACCTTAATCCCATCTCCTGAAATATGATGTCATAAAACAATCCCTTCAGTAAACATCATAAAGCATTTTTCATGGCTTAATGAAAGGTTTGTTTCTTTACATCTTATAAGAACTTTTTCCAAATTTTCTAATGCCTCTTCAAATGAATTACCGTAAACTGTAAAATCATCCATATAAACCTCTACACAATCATGGATTAGATCAGAAAAAATTCCTAGTACTGCTCTTTGGAATGTTGCAGGTGCATTACATAACCCAAAAGGAAGCACTCGATGGGAAAAAGTTCCCCATGGACAAGTAAATGTGGTCTTATCTTGATCTTCAGGTGCTACCTGAATTTGATTATAGCCACTAAAACCATCCAAAAATGAAAATTACTTTTTGCCTGCTAATGTATCTAATACCTGATCAATAAAGGGCAAAGGAAAGTGATCCTTCAAAGTTGCTTTGTTCAATTCCCTGTAATCAATGCATACCCTCCATTTACCATTCTTTTTAGGTGCTATAACCAAAGGAGAAACCCATCGGCTATCTGAAATTGGATAAATGAAGTTTACATTGAGAAGTTTTTGGAGCTCTTCTTTCACTATCTCCCTAAGATTTGGATTCATCCATCTTTGAGGTTGTCTGATTGGTCTACTGTTTTCCTCAATATAGATATGATGGATGCAAGTCTTAGGATCAATACCCTTCATGTCAGTATACTCCCATGCAAATGCAGTAGAATGTTTTTGCAAGATTCTGGTTAGTTCTTCTTGTTGTGACTTCTCCAAATGTTTATTGATATTCAATGTTTTTTCTGGAAAAATATCAATAGAAGAATTACCAAACTCTTCCATAGAGTAAAGAGACATTTGTCTTGATGATAAATATTCTATGTCAGATTCCAACTGAAATTGTGTGGGGTCATATTCTGAAGATGTCTCAAAATTTTCTAATGTGTTCAGAATTTGACTATCCTCACTAATTTCAGAAATGGTAAAGACAAGTTGTATAATGTCCTCATCATCGACCCATTCATTGTCTCCTACTTCTGTGATTGCTTTTGCTGGAGGATACAAATTGAATTTCTTTGTCGAATTACCATTAGAAATGTACATATCCCCAGATCTACAACTAATAAAAGCATCAGCTGTAGCTAGCCAAGGTCTTCCTAAGATAAGTGGGTGCCCTCCTAGATTACTCTTGGGAGTCAAAATCATAAAATCTACCGGATATTCCCAAGAATCTAAGGAGACTAAAATATCTTCTAATACACCATCTGGTTTAATAATTGATCGATCTGCAAGTTGCAGTAAAGTAGGTGTAAAAAGAAGGTTAGGAAGTTTTAGCTGTTCCATAGTCTGTCTACTCATAATGTTGATAGCGGCCCCTAAGTCAATCAATGTGTTTGGAATTTCTATCCCATTTATATGTGTCTTGACAATTGGACTTCCTGGATCTACATACTTCTGCATGGTAATTTTCCCATCATAATATCTGCAATCTTTCCTACCAGGTGGATTCTTCTTGTGTCTTTTAGTTTCCTTCCTGGTCTTTTGAAACTCAACTCCTTTATGGTTTTTGCTAGAATAGGAATCTCTCGAATGGCTTGTAGCAAGGGAATCTTGATACAAACATTCTTCAATTCATCTAGAAAATCATAGTTAGGCAACAAGATTTGTTTTTCCACTCCCTTGTCAATTTGTAGTCTTTCAGGAAAAGGAGGTGTAGATGAAGATGCGGGTTGCTCAACTATAGGAGTTGTGGATGTTAACTTTTCTTTTTCTTTTTGAATGTTTGAATTTTGAAGAGATTCTTCCTCAGAACCCTTATTGACTTGAAGAGAATCCTCCTCAGAGGTATCTTGCTCTTGAATATCTATAGAAGGTTTTTCTAAAACTCTACCAGATCTGAGTTGTACATCGTTGAAAGGAACAATCATATAGGTAGGAAATTGTTGTCCTTCTACCATATAAGTAGTTTGAGGATTCTTATTGTTAGGATTTGGCAATGGCTGAGCTGGAAGTTGATTTGTCTTCTGTTGGTATGGAAGCATGAGTTGAGGATTTGTATTTTGTTTAGAAGGTTGTTGTTGTGGAAATGGCAATGAAAGTTGTGGATTTGGGCTTGGAAGTTGTGGAGCTTGTTGATTTTGAAAAGATGGAGGATATTGATAAAATTGAGCAAATCTCCCATAAGGATTTTGCATCCCTTGTACCAATGGCTGATATGAATTTTGATGTTGGGGCCAAGGTTGTTGCCAAGGAGTCCAATTTGGTGGGGTTTGAAGATTCATAGGGTTATTAAACCCTTGAGATTGTTGTCCCTGCCAAGGTCTCCTTGCGACAAAACAGAGAGATTCTATTGAATTTGGGTCTTCTTGAAAAACAGCTTTGAGTCCAGGAATTGAAGGACAATCCTTGATCTCATGATTTTCTGAGCAAATCATACATGTTTCTACAACTTTTGCATCCAAGGGACATTCCCTTAAAGCATGTTTCTTCATACATTTCGGACAAAAGATGGCTAAAGCATCTGTTTCTGCTTTCTGCTTGTTTTGGATTTTAAGGGTGTCTAGTTGTTCACTAAGGCTCCCTAAGATATCAGTTTTGAACTCGTCAAGCATATTACCAATCTCTGCCCTACTTACTGATCCAGTTGCAGATTTTTTAGCCCTAATAAGAGAAGAATCCCTAGGCCCTTTTCCAGTTTTAGATTTTCCTCTTGAGAGATGGATACATAGTTCTGTTATATCATGAAATGGAAGTTGAGAAATGTCTCCTTTCCCCATCATGTTTAAAATGTCTATCCATTCATCTCTAATAGCTTTTAATAGGAGGGCTTTCAAGGTTTAATTATCTAAGTTGCTCATCTTTGCTCTTTTCAAGTTGTATTGAAATCTTTCAATTAAGTCTTCCAAATTTTCATCTTCTTTTTGCATCATTTTGAATACCTCATCCTTGTGATTGGTGGGCATACAATAGTCCAAGTATCTGTCCAAAATTTTTTGTTTCATATCATTCCAATTCCTAATAGATTGAGTGGCTAATCCCATGAACCATTTCAAAGCAGATCCCTTCAATGTTGAAGGAAACAGTTTGAGTTTTTGAGAATCTTCCATATAGTCATAAGTTCAGCACACAACTTCAAACTCAAACAGAAATGTTTCAGGATCCTCACTTCGCAATCCATAAAAGTTAGGGAGAACAGATGGTGAGATATTTTTCATTGTTGCATGAGTTTCCTCATCAACTATAGGGAATCCAAACAAATTATCTCCTTCCCTATTTCTACCATTATTTCCTCCACCATTGTTGTCTTCATTGTTTCCTCCTCTTCTATACCTCTACCTCTACCTCCATCTATTACTTCCTCTGCCATGATAGTTTCTTTAGAGTCCTTAAAGTCTTCTAGTTCTTCTACCAAGGGAGGATGAGAGAAAGTCTCTTTGTTTTCTAAATGGGTTTTAGTAGGTGGTATAGGAGAATCCTCTAATTCAGCTGTTCCTTGACTTCCAAAAATCTTAAGGCTAGGGGTAGATGGTGGTGAATCTGGTCTATGCCTTGAAGAAGATGGAGTTGTGAAAATCGAACTCTTGGCTTTAGCTATAAACCTTCCCCTAGAATCTCTCGCTCTATGCATGTCATTTTTTTTTTATTTTTTTATTTTTAAAGTTGGGCTAATAATTCTCTTTCTGATCTTCCAGATCACACTAGGTGCAAGAAGAGAGCATACTTAAGAAATTACTAAACCAATAACTCTCTTTTCTGATCCTCCAGATCACACTAGGTGCAAGAGGAGAGCATACTTCAAGAAGTTATCAAGTTTTCCCTTCTTTTATGATTTTGTGTGTTTTTTTTTTAAGAAATTGGCTACCTAGTTACACTTCCCCGGCAACGGCGCCAAAATGTTTGGTCAATTTAGTGTGTCCTAAATCGCTGCATTTAATTTGTCAATCCGGGAATCGTAAGCTGATGAAGTGCGGCGCACTATATGTGCAAGATAACCTATTTCTTAACTTTTTGTCGTTTTTGGTTTTCTAAGGTGAAATGGAAATTCTAAGATGAAAACAAGTTGGGTTATGTTTGTTCAAGGAAACAATATTTCCTATAATGATTTACCAACTTGAAACTTTAAAAAGAAATTTGAAATTTACAATGACAAGACTTGAAAGGAAATGAAAATGTGCTGCTGAAATGAAAAGGTGCTGCTAGTCTATCAAATCAAAACAGTGAACTGTTGAGCATGAAAACCAAACTATTCTTGCTGCTGACTGAATACAAAAGAAAACTATGCTTAAGGAAATTCAAAATTGCAACAAAATAAATCTAAATCAGATTACATCAATTTATCTTCTGATCCTTCATCATTAGTCCAGCTATGATTTTCGGAAGTAATCATAAACAAATTGAGTAACTGATATCTAACTTGCAGAAAGAAAACTAATATCAAACCATACATTCATGATTCAATCCCTCACCATCAGTCCAGCTGTGGCTTTCGGAGGCAACTGAAGATGCTATGAGCAGCTTAATATATCTAAATTTGCATAAAAGAAACTAATACTAAACTACACATTTCATAATACAATCCCTCACCATCAGTCCAGCTGTGGCTTTCGGAGGCAACTGAAGATGCTATGAGCAGCTTAATATATCTATATTTGCAGAAAAGAAACTAATACTAAACTACACATTTCATAATACAATCCCTCACCATCAGTCCAGCTGTGGCTTTCGGAGGCAACTGAAGATGCTATGAGCAGCTTAATATATCTAAATTTAACTACTGAAGCAAATAAGCAAAACTGAAATGAACAAAGCAATACTGAAATTAAACAAAAACTATGAAAAGAAAATTAGCAGCAGAACAATGTTAGTTCCATGTCATTAGTCAAAAAGCTATGAAAATGCCCGGGCTGCCTATCTATAACCTGAAACAAGAACACTGATCAGTGATTAACAATATAAAACATGAAAGACAGAAGTGAAATGGAAATTATGGAAGTTTATAAATAGAAATGAAGCAAATGCAATGTATAAACATATGAATGGATTATGGCACAATGAGCTTTAAAGAAACGAAATGAGAACTTTACACTAATGCACAAAACCTTAGCTGAGCAGGGGCCCTCTACACCAGCCTTGGCAACGATCTTCAAATACGAATTTTGGTTAAAAACAAAGTCTTCTTATATTAAAAAGCAGTCATTACAGAAAGGTGATGTTACGGCACAAGTGCAGCGTAATCACACTACAGAGTAGACTAATAAAACATAACAGAGACTAACATCGACTAACTCCATATGTGTATGCAAACGCATTATATATAACAAAAGAAATACAATTGTCTCCTAAAGTTCATGCCGGTGGAGAACACGTAGACCATTACGTCCACGGATCTAGGATCATGGCCGTGTTGGAAAGTAAATCTACGAGGAGTGGATGCTTGAATTCGACTAAAGAACCATGTGCAGATGTCGATTTATCCTCCGCAACTTAGAAACGGCCGTATGAATCTTTATGTGACACGAAACAGAGTCCTACCGACATAAGACTCTATAGTTGACTTCCATGTGGACGCCTTTGACCGCGGCTTCTTTAGATGAGTTTGCTCGAACCAATAGGACACGAACAATTTCCACGTCATTCCTGACCTGCCCATGTGGCTCATTTTCCTTGTAGACACCTGTAGCATAGAGTTTCACAAAATAGCTGCGGAAAGTGGCAAGATTCCGCAGCTGAATGAACAAAATCTAAATCAAATAGCAAACACAAAAATATAATTAAAAACCATGTTAGATGCTCTTTTTCACATGATATTGACAACTTGGGAGGTTCAGGTGAGTGAAAAAGGTATAGAAAAGTGTATGGAAAAGATGCGGATTTGAGACTCAACATAACTGATCACCTGGAGCACCTTAGAGCTATCTTCCTACGATGTAGACACTATAATATCAGGTTGAATCCTGATAATTTTTTCTTCTGCGTCGAATGCGACTAGCTCCTAGGTTTAGTGGTGTCTAAAGAAGAAATCCAAATTTATCCTTTGACATTTGAGGCAATCATCAACTTTCCTCCTCCTTATTCCATTCATCAACTATAGAGTTTGTAGGGAAAAGATAATTTCCTCTACAGATTTGTACTGAATTACGCTGAGCATATGAAAGGATTTATGAGATTATTAAAAAATGGAATACCATTCTTATGGGATGATATTTCTTAGAGATATTTCAATGCAGCAAAGCAATCCTTTACGTCAGCTTCATTTCTGCACCCTCCCAATTATCACTGTGACTATTTCTTGTATTTGGCTATCGCTAATAGCACTATTGGCATGGTGCTTGTTCAGGACGATGACGATTGTACAGAACATGTAGTGTACTAATTCATCTGTAATCTCTTCAATATTAAGACCTAATATACTCATGTAGAGAAAATTTCATTAGATGTTTTTCATGTCATTCAACGTTTCCTTCACTACATTCTCCTACAAAAACACCTAGTGATTTCTTAATGAATCCCGATGACTTACATTCTCCATGCTAGTTGCTTGGAGCAAAATACTCAAAATGGATCGTTATCCTTCAAGGGTTCAACTTATAGTTTACTGCTGCTAAATCAAAGAAATCACTGTTCTTTGCCGATTTGATCTATAATCTTCCTACCACGGATGATCCCACTCTTGTTAATGAGTCCATCCTCGATGATACTCTCTTTCTCATTAGTACACGTGATCCATGGTATGGGAACACCATTGTATATATCCAGACCCAAACGTATCGGCTAGATCTATCGCACTCTGAGAAAATATGTATTTGATACCAATCCCAACCATATCACATCATTGGGGACACCCTCTATTGTACTAGTATTGACTTTGTCCTCTGTCATTGCCTAACTATTGAGGATGCTGAGAGAGCTCTGAATGAATGCCACTATGGGGGTTGTGGTGGTCACATGTGTGTTTACACCACATCTTAAAAGATCCTTCGTGCAGGTTTTTTCAGGCCGTCTATTTTTAAAGACTGCATCATCGTAGTCTGGAAATGTCATGATTGTCAAATTACTCTCAAAAATAGCACACCCAACCCCTACCCTTACACCCAGTTGTGATCGTCAGTCCTTTTGAAAAATTGGGCATTTTTTTTTATGACCTGTAACCCTCGCTCGGCCAAGGGGCATGGCTATATCATTGTTTTCCTTGAATATTTCACTAAATGGGCCGAGGCGATGCCTACATTTGATAATGAAGGTATCACACCAGCGAAATTCTTATTCATTCATTTCATAGCTCGGTTTTGTGTCTCGAAAGTGATTTTCACTGATCATGGCACTCATTTTCGTAATAATATAATGAAAAATATCTCTTATCAGTTGGGCTTACATCATGATAACTCCACCACTTACAATCCATGTACCAGTGGCGAGGTTGAACCTGTCAACAAAGTCTTGGTCACCATGCTCCAATGCACCATTGGGAAGCATAATATATATTTGTGTTGGAATATATTAATCAATTTTAAATGATCAATATGGTGCACATAAATTATCGACTAGGGACATCTTTTATTTCAATGGTAGTTTCGCTATCTGTGCTGATACACCATACCAGAAGTGGAAATAAAAAAAGAAGAAATCGTTGCTAAAACAATTGCTGAAACTAACACTTATATAGGAATAGAAAAGATATACAAGAATGTAATCATAGTTCAGATAAACCAGTATCTAGCGTGCCACACACTAACTACACTAGCTGGTACCTCTAATTGGATCTATGTAACTATATAATAAATATCGATAACTTAAGCAAAACTACTTATTGCTGACACAACAATAATGGTACTCCACAAATATGCAAGAATAAATATAAGATATAATACATCTAGCCTACGACTACAGTCCCTCCTAAAGAGGAGGGCACTTCCTCCCTATCAAGGTGCAAGAAGAAATGAAAATTAAATGAGAATTAGATCAATCAACACATGTAACAGAAACAACATGATATTTTGTACTAGGATGATCAAAATTATAGAGTCAAAATGGCGATATTGTTCTATGCTACCCTCCCGAACTTGAATGTTTGAGTTTTTATATAATAATTACATATCCAAAAATGATGAACAGATCAGCGATGAGAATATCCCGATTCTCATGATGGTCAAAATAAAGTAAATATAGTTACAATTGATTCGATCAATACAAATCCTGAATTGGATAGTATTTATCTCAACCAAAACTACCTAAAGTTTTTATTCTCAATAACAATACACGATAAATCATAAAACTATCGTTTGAATGTGACATTTGTAGCATAACTTTATAAGACAAATCAAATTCTGAAATTTAGCAATATGAAAACAACAATGCAATTGTAGCAGTGGATCTGTAACATCATCACGGTGTAACAACAAAATATGTGACAACCAAGGTGTTGAGTCTGTGTATGGTAGAAATTCCATGTAAAAACATGCTTCCAACTAGTTCTATGTGCGTGTATGTCCCAGGTCCCTGTGCCTGAAATAGTATCTAAATTAATAGAAAAAATTCCAAAGAACTTCTCCCAATGTTCATCTCAATTAACCACAATAAAAGAACAATACATCATAATAATTAACAAGAATGGAAAAGTAATGAAACAAGGTAAATTTATGATGTTTCAGGATAAAGGAAAGGAAAAAGGAAAGTATAGTCCCCAGGTTGGAGGTAAAAAAGGCACAAATGAGGGAATAAAATGTAGGAAATGAGTGTAAAAATGACACCCAACATCTCCCCCAAGCTAAAGTTCTTTCATGTCCTCATGCAAAAATTTCATCTCCTCCAGTTATGCCTCCGAAGAAGGTCAGTGAAGTCATAAGAATCGGTTGTGTCTTTTTTTGGAGACCCGTACCCCTAAATAAAAAACAACTTTCTTGGCTAGGACTCTTCTTCGTGATTTCTCGGTGCATAGTGGTCTTGGTATTCTTCGACTAGAAACCATATCAAAGAAAATCTAAATGTCAATCCAATCCAGAAGGCGCCAACTGATTTACCACCCGGGCGTATTCTGGCATATGTGTAACATAAACTAAAAAATATTGGAATACCAAAGGATCCCCTTCCTGCAACTTGAAACTACTTGTTTCGGTGCACTTGAGGCACCCTGTAAATGCTCAAATATTCATCTGTGTAAAATAATTGAAACATAAGTCCATGATTCTTGTTCCGTATGTAGCAGTTGGTCCCCTCAACCTTGGAATACCCAAAATTGTTAAATTCATGCCTCATATTAGAATTTTTTATTAGTGGTTGTCATTGATGTTTATCAGTATTTTTGGAAATACTAATTCAGCCCCCCCACCACTCTCAATATTTCCAACAATTGGTATCAGATCTTGGTTCCTTTAATAGCGGTTTAAAAGCTGGAAGGAGGTCATGGAGCATACCAAGAATGGTGTGCCTCTTTTCAATGAAAATAATTATGCACTCTTGAAAGGAAGAATGGAGGTCTATCTCTTGGCACAAGGTTACAAAGTATGGGACCCTTTTCAAAATGGATTTACATCAACTGCGGATGAACAAGGTAAGAAGAATTTGGTAAATGATGCAAAAGAAAAGAATATTATTATTAGTGGACTTATTGAATCTGCTTATCATAAGGTGTTGGGTTGTAAAACTGCCATAAATGTATGGGACAAGCTTGAGAATATATATGCAGGTGACTCAAATGTCAAAGAAGAAAAGCTTGAAATCTCCAGAGAAAAATTTGAGTGACTCAAAATGAAAGAATATGGCAACATTTTTGCATACTTCCAACACGTTGATAAATAACCAACACTTTGGAAGGATTGGGAGAGCCTGTTGATGAGAAGACTATTATAAAAAATATTCTTAGAAAATTACCAAGAATATTCAACCCAAAAGTATTGCTCACTTATAATTAAAAAACTGAGCAAAGAGGAATTACATGGAGTTCTCATAGCATATGAAATGAGACTTGATGAATAAGAGGGTACTTCACATCTATAAATTGTGTTTACTACATCTAAGAAAAACAATAAGGACAAAAAATATTGAAAGGAAATGACCTGCACCTGCAAGTGTGAAGGAAAAGAAGATATCTCATCATCCGATGAATACATTGACAACGAAGAAGAAGCCAATGAGAGAGTATTGTTTATGGCTAAGCACAATAAAAAAGATGTATCAAACAACTAAGAGGAAGTGTTGACCATAGAATAATTTTCTAAGCAGGCAATGAAGCTTCTAAAAGAGCTCAAGTCTGAGAATATTCGTTCTAATAATCTTGAAGAACAAGTTCAAGGTCTCAAAATTGAAGTTGAAGAATCAAAATGTTTATCAAGAGATCATGTCCATTGCTAAAAAATTCTCAAAAATGAAAGTTCTCAAAAATGTTTGCAACCTGAGCAACCAGAATGGTCTCATCGCTATGATTCTGGTGTCATGAACGGTTCGAAAAACATAGGTCGTATGCAGAAGTTATGAAGGTTTGAAAAGCCCAATAAACTCCAAAAACTAGAACTTTGACCCATTTTGACTTTATATAAAAAATTTGAAAAAAAAAATATTTTCATATATTAAAGTTTATTTGGGCCTATCAATGGTCGCCACATGGCCTACTCGGAGACTGCCATGTGGCCCCAAGCCAGAGGTGAAGTGGTATTGTAAAATTTTTTTTGAGTCGGTGGGTATTGAACATGTGACCTCCTGCCCACAAGCTTAGTGCCCTACCACTCGGGCTACAGGTGATTCTTAACCCATATGCCCGCGATGTTTAAATGAACTTGCAAATAGTTTGTGCCAGCAGCAAAAGGGGCCAACCCCCACTCATGGAACCTCGGTGCTAAGACCATGGGGTTAAGTTCGAATGATTATTAATGAAATAGTTTATCCACATGGTTTAGAAGGGCCATGTGGCTAGAGCCTTCCTGACAGTTAAGGAAACAATGATTATCATGGAAAGAATCTACAGTGTTCTCGGCGGTCTATCCGTGGTTTAGGCTTGAGGGTTAATGTGACCAATCCACACCATTACGTTTAAAGCTAGAGTTAACCACCAACAAATTTGGAGCGCATTCCCCAATTTTTTGGTTTGCATTCAATTTAGCTCCAGTTAACTGACAGTCTGCACATTTAGTGGAGTTTTCCTAGGTGTCATTGGGAAAAATGCATGGAGAAGTCAATTTTCAAACAATTTGAGTGAAACAAGAGTCTACCTATAGTAATTTCAACATTATGAACAAATTGGAAGAGGTTTCATATCCATGAGAGGTCATCTTGTGTAGGTTTAGCTTCAAGAGAGGTTAAGGAGCCACTAGGGGCACTAGGGTGTTTTCAGTTTATTGAGCATCCATTCTCTGTTTTCTGCAAATGAATAGTCATTCATAGCTAATTAAAGAATTCTAAAGCTGTTTTTATAGAGAGCACAACCATCTGAGGCTTCTATTCACATGTACTTACCATTTTTTATCAATAATATATGAGGGACATGCCATTGGGGGTTGTACCAACAAATGTAGCCCAGGAGGGGTGAACCGCTTCATCAAATTTGTTGAGTATTGTTACATGTGATGGTTAATTCTCTATTATTTACTGTTGTACAATGTTTTACAAGCAATTTACATGCTTTAACCTCACACAGAAAATTGTTTAACTAAGATAAAATCATTTGTTTCACCTGCAAACTTCAGTAAACCTTATGCACACATTTTAATAACTGTTTGGATACTTAGCATAAAAAAACTAATATATTACATTTAGATCAATTTGGTATCAGAGCTAGAGTTTTACTCTCAGTATTTTTATTCTCCACAGTTTTTTTAACAGTTTGAAAGAGTTTTAATGCTTACTAGACTAAAGCTTAAGAGAGGAGAAGGTAAATTGGTGAAAGCTCAAAGTAATCCTCAACCAAGGAGGACAAGAGTGACATTATCTCCAACTTAAATTTCACCTCAAAGAGAAGCAGGAGAATCCATAAGCATGATTCAAGAGAAGGAAAAATTCCTGAAGAAGTTGATCCTAAGGAGGAAGAAAGAGTGTTCAGGAAATCATTCCTTGACTTGATTGAAATGGTGAGAGTTCTTTATCAAGAAAGAAAAGAGAAACTTGAAGGAGAAGGGTCTAAACTTGACAAGGAAGGAGAGGGATCTTCAAGAGGAAATAAAGATGAAGATAATTCAAAGAAGGGAAATGGAGGAAATGGAGATCCACCATCCTCATCTTTGCCCTTATCCTCATCATTGTCATCCTCTACTTCGATGAATCAATCTCGCAAGTCAAAGAACACTGGTAAAATTCCTTTTTTTAAACTTGATGTTAAGTTTGAATTGCCAATGTTTAATGGTTAAGTCAATGTAGAAAAAAATCATAAATTGGATTAGGTAGTTGGAGGTTTATTTGAGAATCCAAAACCTTCACGATGACGACACTAAAATTCAGCTAGCTTCTTTGAGAATGGAAGGTATAGAACTTGTTTGGTGGGAATCCAAGACAAAGGAGGAGATTAAAAAACATGGTAAGATTATTTTATCATGGGTTGATTTCATTACTGCAATAAAACAACATTTTTATCCATTAGCTCATTTACAGAAAGCTATCATCCAAAATGGACATGACTACAACTTAAGGGACAAAATGGACATGACTACACCCAAGACTTTAGGAGAAGAGATCTCTTATTAGGGGTAGATTTGCAGAGTCAAGACACTTTGCTGAAGTACATATGAGGCTTACACAACTACCTAAAACACACTATACTTATGTTCAATCCTACTAGTATAGATGAGGTTTGTGTTCAAGCCACACATTTAGAGGCTAGAGGGAAAAACACTTTTGAAGAGGGTAGGAACAATATTTTCAAGGGGAAAAACAATGACAAAACCTTAAAAGGAAAAGGAAAAAAGAATGCATCTATCAAAAATGAGGGAGAGGAAGTGGTTTTTAAACATTTTTCAAGAGAAGGCCATGAAGATAAAAACTATTGGAAGTTACATCCTAAAAAAAGAACCCAATTTAACAAAAACAAAGGGAAGAAGAAAAATACAGCTAGTACTACACAACAAGACTTAGGTGATGATTCAGGTGATGAAACTAAAATTACGGCCATGGGTTCGAAGAAGATGAAGGGAAAATAAATGGAAACTAAATCAAGTACTAGTAATTCAAACTGTCATGTACAAACTCCAAATGAACAAGAAAGAATTGAATTGTTTCATGTGAGGGTTATTTCAAAAAATACGAAAATTGACACATTGTTTGACAGTGGGTCACAAGCGAACCTTATCTCTGAAGACTTAGTCAAGCAAATAAATCTTAAGACCATTCCACATCCAAAGCCATATCCACTTGGTTTATTTGGGACATATTGTAGGAGGAGGTGCATTGAGAATTGATCCTTCTAAGGTAGAAGCCATTGTGAATTGGCCTACTCCCAAATCCATTACAGAGGTAAGAATTTTTTTGGGTGCATCTCAATATTGGAGAAATTTTATTGCTAACTTTTCTGCCATAACAGCTCCTATGCATTCAGTGACAAGTGCGAAATGTGCTTTCCAATGGGGAGACAAACAACATAAATCTTTTAAATATTTGAAAGAGAATATTAGTTCAGCTCTAGTCCTTGATTTACCAGACTTGAGACTACCATTCGAGATTCAGACCAATGCTAATGATTATGCCATGGGTGCAGTTCTCTTACAGCATGGTAAGCCTATTGCTTTTCATCTTGAAACATTTAGTGCTGCTGTATTTAATTATCCTACATATGATAAGGAGTTGTATGTGTTGGTTCAAAGTGTTAAAAAGTGGAAACACTATTTGATGGGTAAAGAGATAGTTGTACATACCGATCACTGACCATTACAGTAGTTGTAGTCACCAAGTAAGTTGTAGCAATCGCTTCATCTCATATGGATGGGTTTCCCACAACAATTTCACTTGGTAATAAGGTATAGGAAAGGTATTTTCAATGAAGTTGTCAATATGCTTTCAAGGCCTATTATTAGTGCTTCTACTTTTCTTAAGAATGATTCTATTATACATGAGAGTTACATAGAACAATATGCATCGGATGTTGACTTCAAGGATGTATATGCTAACTTGAGTGAAGGGAATCAAGTTGAAGAGAGTAATTATCACATGCACAAAAAATTTCTATTTCATTTGAGCAAGTTGTGTATACCACAAGGAGAGAGACTAAGTGTCATGAGAGAAACTCATTCTTCTCTTGTTGTTGGACATTTTGGGGTAACCAAAATAGTGGCACATTTACAGAGGAATTGTTATTGGCCTCGCATGGTATATGTGTTTCATGTTTCATTAGAGGTTGTTCATTATGTGCTAAAAGCGAGCCTAGAAATATGAAGCTTGGGTTATATACTCCATAACCAGTACCATCAAGGGCATGTGAAAGTGTTTCTATGGACTTTGTTGGAGGTCTACCTATGTCTAGAAAGAAACATGATTATCTTTATGTAGTAGTGGATAGCTTTAGCAAGATGTGTATTCTTATGCCATGTAACAAATCTATTACTATTGAACAAACTACTGAATTGTATTTTCAACATGTATGGGTTCATTATGGTTTTCCTACTTCTATTGTTAGGGACATGGATTCTAGATTTGTTGGGAATTTTTGGTCCAATCTATGGAAGATGATGGACAACAAGTTGAAGGAGAGTACTTCTTTTCATCCACAAAAATATGGCCAAACCGAGGTAGTGAATAGACCCATTGTGTATATCTTGAGAGGTTATTGTAGCAAGCATCCTAAGTTATGGGATGAGCATCTGGATTACATTCAACATGCTTACAACTGGGCCAAGCACACTTCTACAAATACTTCACCTTTTGAAGCATGTTTTGAGTATTTTCCAAAGTCACCTCTAGATTTCATTCTTGAGAAGGATGTTTCCATTGATGGGCATAGTGTCATTGACAAAGCTCACATGTTCATTGAGTGAATTCATCTTATTCATTAGCAAGTTCAAAAACAACTTGAAAAGAGTCAAAGCAAGTACAAGGAGAGGCATGACAAATATAGAGTTGATCATAAGTTTCAAGAAGGTGATGAATTATGGTTGCACATAAGAAAAGAAAGGTTGCAAGGGGAAGGTAAAAAGCTAAAACCTATTCATTATGGTCCATTCAAGATTATTAAACAAGTTGGTAATAATGCATTTCAACTTGACTTGCCTTCATATATGCAAATGTATTCTGTTTTCAATGTGGAGAATTAATGTTTGTATGAGGCTCCATTAATTGTTGATCAAGGGAGTGACATTAAACTGCCATCAATAGAATATTTCTCGCTATAATTTTTTGACGAGATCAAATAGGACGCCATCCTTGACAGGAGGACACACACTTCTAAGAGAGGAAGTTTCGATTATCTTCGGATTGGGCTTAAGGGTATCAAACCAAGTAAGGCAAGATGGATGGAAGTGGAAAAGGTGAGGGAGATATACCTTCATCTTCTGAACAGGTAATTGAACACTTTTGGGATCCAAAAGCTTCCCAATGGGGAGGTTTGATCAGGAGATCATGTCCATTGCTGAAAAATGCTAAAAAATGAAAGTTCTCAAAATTGTTTTCAATCTGAGTGAATGTAAGTGTCTCGTCGCTGTGATTCTGGCACTGCAAATGGTTCGCAAAACAGAGGTCGTATGAAGAGGTTATGAAGGTTTGAAAAGCCCTGTAAACTCCAAAAACTGGACCTTTGACCCATTTTGACTTTATATAAAAAAATTTGTAAAAAAAATATTTTCGTATATTAAAGCTTATTTGGACCTATCAATGGGCACCACGTGGCCTGCCCGGAGGCTACCATGTGGTCTCAACCCAGAGGTAAAGTGGAATTGTAAAAAATTTTTAGAGTCAATGGGTATTGAACGTGTGACCTCCTGCCCACGAGCGTAGAGCTTGACCACTTGGGCTGTGGGTGATTCTTAACCCATATGCCGGTGGTGTTTAAATGAACTTGAAAAAAGTTTCTACCCATGACAAAATAACCTCAGCACTAAGACCACGGGGTTAAGTTTGAACGGTGGTTAATGAAATAGTTTATCTGCATGGTTTAGAAGGGCCATGTGGCCAGAGCCTTCCTAACATTTAAGGCAGCAATTATTATCACGGAAAGAATCTACGGTGTTCTCGGCAATCTATCCGCAATTTTGGCAGGAGGTTTAATGTGACCACTCCCTTCCATTACATTTAATTCCAGAGCTAATTGCCAAAAAAATGGGAGCACGTTCCCCAATTTTGGGGTTTTCATTAAATTTAGCTCCATTTAACTGACAGTCTCCACATTTAGTGCAGTTTTCCTAGGTGTCATTAGTAAAAATGCATGGAGAATTCAATTTTAGACCAATTTGGGTGGAATAGGAGTCTACCTAGAGTAATTTTGACATTTTGAAAACATTGGCAGAGGTTTCAGAGCCATAATATGTCATCTTGTGTGGGTTTAGCTTCATGAAAGGTCAAGGAGCCACTTGTGCCACTAGGGTGTTTTCAGTGTATTGAGCATCCATTCTCTATTTTCTACAAATGAATAGTAATTCATGGCTAATTCAGGAATTTTGAGGCTGTTAGAGAGCACAACCATTTGAGGTTTCTATTGCATGTACTTACCATTTTTTTGCAATAATATATGAGGGGCATGCCATTAGGGGCTGGACCAGCAGATGTAGCCCAGGAGAGGTGAACTACTTCATCAAATTTACTTTCTATTGTTACATGTGATGGTCAATTCTCTATTATTTACTATTGTAGATTGTTCTACATGAAATTTACATGCTTTAACCTCACACAGAAATCGGTTTAACTAATATAAAATCATTTGTTTCAGCTACAAACTTCAGTAAACCTTATGAACACATTTTAATTACTGTTTGGATACTTAGCATAGAAAAACTAATATATTCCATTAAGATGAAATTTATTGAAGAGTCACTTCAAAATAAGTTGGAAGAAAGAAACCGAGAAAGGGAAGTATTAGAATCCGAAGTAGTCTCGCTGCGTAAGGAAATGAAGAATGGAAAAAATATCCAAAAATAAACCAACAACTCAAGGGCATTGGAAGAACTCATCAATATTCAACGATATTACAATGACAGGACTGGCCTCAGTTACAAAGAAGAAGAAGAAGGACCTTCTACAACAAAGTATAACAAACCTATGACATCTGACACACATGTAGACTTCATTCGAAAATATTCACAAGAACAGCCTTGGAAGACAATTCCCTGACGAAGATTTCCATCTAGGTACCAACATATTTTTCATCGATATTATTATTCTTGTGGAAAATTTGTTCATAAAGATGTATAATGTCACATGTACCCTAGGAACCAATACAATTCGAGGAGATTTGTCAAATATGAACATCCCAGGGCTCAAAAAAACATCAATAGATTTGAACATTTAAGAATTTATATTGAATGTTGCAAATGTCAAAAATTTGGACACATAGCTAGAGACTGTAGAATTGAAAATCCTCCAGAAGAATCTTTGAATCCACAGAATGAATGAACATGGAAGAAGAAGAAGACTAATAATTGTGCTCTCTCTCTCAAAGCTAAAAACAACAAAGATGTGTGGTATTTTGATAACAGTTTTTCAACGCATATGACTGGAGATAGAAAGAAATTTGTATCTCTGAAAGAGAATAAGGATGGAACTGTGTCCTTCGGAAATAATGGATCTTCAAATGTTATAGGATCAGATACCATCACGCTCAGAAGAAAATATTCTCTAGCCAGGAATGTTCTATTGGTTGAAAACATGAATCACAATTTGTTCAGTGTTGGACAAATGTGTGATCAAGGACACACAATACTATTTAACTCCAAAAAATGTGAAATCGGGAGAGGTAGGTATGGTAAAATTGTGGCTACAACAAGTTGAGCTCCAAATGACATATATGTTCTGGATGAAACAACTAAGGCACGTCTATTAGCTAAAGAGGATGATATAATATTTGATAGAAATGATGATCAACTAAGTAAGAACGTTTCTACAAAGATGCAAAAAGAGTTCGAGATGTCTTTACTTGGTGAGCGAATATACTTCTTAGGGCTTAAAATATCTCATTAAGAGAAAGGAATATTTATATGTCAAGCCAAGTACATCAACGAAATTCTCAAGAAATTCAAAATGAAATATTGCAAACTCGTCCTTAATCTGATGGTAACAGGTTGCAAATTGAGCATAGATGACTCATCTAAGGATGTGGATCAGAGGTTGTACAAATCTATGATTGGTAGTCTTCTATATGAAACAGCCTCGTGGCCAGATGTTATGCAAGAAGTTGGACAAGTAGCACCAAAAGAATCACATATTATTGCCTTCAAAAAACTCTTTGATATCTAAAGGGAACCACAAAATATGGCTTGTGGTATCCCAAGGGTAACAATCTCATTATTGAAGCCTTTACAGATGCAGATTGGGAAGGAAGCTTTGATGACTGTAAGAGTACTCATGAAGCATTTGAATATTTTTGTCAGAAGCTTGGGATTCTCCCAAGTTCTCATTATATTTTACTTATTCATAAAATAAAGGGGAAGTGGAAGTGTGCACAGGTTGGCACGATGGTTGTGTGTCAGGGGGAGTTACCCTTTCCCATTTATTTAAAAGGGGGAGAGAATTTTGTAGGAATAGGTGTCATGATCACAGGGGGAGTACTTGTGTTGCATCAATGCCAAAGGGGGAGATTGTTGATCAATGGTTGTCATTGATGTCAACCCAAGTAGTACCAGGTGCTACCCTAATATTGCATGGGATTTCTTACCTTCCAAATTAATATATTCTAAGTCAAGGATACTTTTTATGGTTTCTTCTTGTTGAGATTTTTATGTTGATATAAGGCATGACACGTAATTCTTCACGGTTTAAGAGATATTCATGTTTGAAGTTAGTAACCCTAATCAGTGGGCTAAAACCCCATGGGGTTGTGGCATGGGTCATTGAAAATTAAATAATTAATAAATTTTAAGCTCCTAAAATCCCTCCCACATTCAATTGTTGAATTCCCTCTCAGCCTAAGAATTTATATAAATTGTGATCCTCATATCCTCCTCATGTGGGGATTTCGCTACTTGCAAGAGATCATCGTGGCATCTGATCTATAATTTTGTTTCTAAGAATGTTCCGAAGTTGAAATTTTATGAGGAAAAGCTGAAATCCTGAGTAAGCTCCTGCAACAATTTCAAAGCATGGTGAGAAATAATTTTGGAGATATCATTTGTGGAAGTTAGGGTTTTTCCACGCTTCTGAACTTCATCTCAAATAGATGACCTTGAGAAAATTGTCATAACTCTCTCTCTGAATATTGGATTGGAATTATGTAAAAAATGGAAGATACTTTACGAACTTTAGTTTTCTTAGTATCAATTTTAGATCTGAATGAATAAACACTGACACATGGTACTCCATACAAGTTCACTCTACCGAACCAGTCCATAATTAGGTCATTGTGAGAGATTCGCCATAACTTTTCCTTGAATAATCCAAATTTGGTCAGAAGTGTGGCATTGTAATGAAGACTCAAAGTAATACTACATGAACAAAAATCACATATTGGGGATCTGAAATAATAGAGATACACAAGATTCAATATCGACCTCCTAGAAGGCAAGAAAAAGGTAGATCACATGTTGTCAAGGGCTGCAAAGGACTAGACTTTCTAGGGCAGAAAAGCAAAGAAAGGTGAAATAGAGGTAATATCCAGGCAAGTATATTCTTTATATACATGTTCATCTCTTAATTTCATTAGGTTCTCTTTATTCTAATTTTTTTTTGGTTTAGCACTGACATATGCTCTGCAGGATCAGGCAAGCTTTGATATTATCATGTCATGGGTATTTCCTTGAAAAATTTTGCAGGTATTATATATTCATCAAGATAAGACTCAATGAATGATCTAAGGTTCTGAAGATTCAAAAAGTGTACTGTTACACCATTTTTCGGTCATCTAACCTGTTACTATTAGATGGAACTAAGTACACCATGTAAGACCAATTTTACCCTAAGTAAAATTGCTTTCACTATGAAAAATAACTTAGTAAACCACCTTTATTAAGTTTTTTATGGTGTAAAAAGGAAACCCCATGAGGAAATATTAAATAAATCTACATTTGTTTGATTTTCCTCAAGGAATAATTAGTTAAACAACAGTTTAATTAATATTCATGGTCATATTTAATCCAAAACAGAAAAATTGATTAGATAAATCATTATTTATCTTATTATTTTCTAGGAATAATTATTTAAACCTTATTTAAATAATATTCCTTGTTAAATTTGACTAAATCACTCTTAAAATAATTAAATAAATCATTATTTATACCATTATTACTCAACCACATACTTAAAATAATAAATAACGATTTATCTATTTATTATTTACGAATAAAGGGATTTGACCCAAGTCAAATTCTCTTTCCCTCCAACAAATATAATAAAATATTCCATAAAAGCTGGATCTTTATTTGGTTAACATTAATTATGCACCGATATCTAGACTAAATCTATATTTTGTTATAAATAGAATGGTTTTTCCATTCATTCACTACCTTTTCTTGCCTAAAGATCACTCTAGATCTATACTTTTGGTCTAACTTTAATCCACCATGATTCTCATATTTTTCTATCTTTTGCTTGTGAGCTCCCTTTGAGTTCTATTTTTTGTCTGGGTTTTCTACACCATCAAGAGAGAGGAATTTTAGATCTGAAGTGTTGAGGACTTACAAGAACCCATCGCATTGAGGAGAACTGGTAACATCCTTCTATGTTTTCCTCCCATGTACCCTTAATATAAAATTCATTCAACATATTATTTTCTTGTCTATTGGATGCATGGAGTAAATATTGTTTTTATTTACTGCTTAATGTCTTTTGATGCATAGATCTATATTTTTGCAGCATTTATCTTGATCACCTAATTGCAGATCTGAAGATATTGGAAGCAATATTTGCTATTAGGGTTGTTTGTTACGCACAACTAAAGTGGTCTTTTTTCGTACACTTGTGATTAAGATTCATACTAACAACTAGCGACTCCACACGGGTTTACTATTACGAACATTGTCATTTTTCAGATCCCTACATATCCAGCTACTTCAAACCCTAGGATTTCTCTTCAGCTTCTTGTTTTGCTTTTCTTGATGTTGTTTTTAACCTATAAAACCCTAAAACATTAAAAATTCTAACTTCCCTGTGTTTTCAGACCTATTGCGCAGGTGACAGACATCAAACGCAGCTGAGACAACACATTCTACTGAAACCTACTCTCGAGAGTGCCGGAAGTGCAAGTCACACTTTTTGGCCCGAAACCTGTGACGTGGAGCTTCAGGATGTGGAAATCTGTCCAAAACCTACGACCTCACTTTTTTGCAGGATTTTTTTAGAAAGTTTTATGGGTTTGTCTAGGCCTCTGTTCAGGGTTTTCTGAACTCTGTCTCTGCCTGTTTGGACCTGTAATTTTTCTATTTTACTCATCTAAGCGGGAACCTAGCCGTCTTGGGCTTCATTACCCTCCACACTATGTGGAAGAGTTCTAGCTATTGCAGGTTGTCTGAAATTTTCAAAGTGTTCAGCCATTTTTTAGATATGATACCTCACCTTCAAATCCACTCCCGATTGGATATTTTTCCATCCAAGTCACCTCCTTTCATTTTTTTTGGGTTTTCCTCTAGGGTCCACTCCATTTCCCTCGAAGAGAGAGCCTTTTGCCACCTCATTTACAACAATTTTTCCTCGGATTTTTTGTTGTTTATCTGCACCTATTTCTAGAATATTTGACCTTTATATCCCTTTCTCTCCCAACCTTAGATCTATTGGCTATTTTGGTGTGTTTTGACTAGTTTTTTGCCCACCTATAAACTACTTGTTGAGAGGCCCGCCTCCTTGGGTTTAGATTATTTCATTATTAGATGTCTATTTTCTGTTATTTCAGTTCCATATACTGTTATCTGCAAGTTTATTTACAGTTATACAACATGTTAGTAACCTATAAATATAGGATTCATAATTTTTACTTGATTGATGATAATCTTGTAAATATGTACAAACTTTGCTTTCTGCAAGTTATTTTCCCATATTTTGTAAAAAAAATTAAAAAAATCAAAAAATCAAGAAAAGAGGGTAAAATTTCCTAAAAGAAAGATCAAAGGACTTAGAAAAAATAATATACCCCAAAAGAAAAAGATGAATAAAACATGAAAGTGTGCAAGTATAAATGCCACTACTTTTACCTTTTTGCAATTGATTATGACAGAGTGTTAATAAATGCCTTAATCTGTGATGAGTTGAACAATTTAATCTTGACTCGTCATTATTCAATTTCAAATGTCATAGATAGAGAATAAACAACTTTCATATAGTTTAATCATGAAAATTCATTACTTAGGTAGAGAATAAAATAATCCAACAGTTTAATCTGCATTCTTAGATGCAATAAGTGTAGAATTAGATAGTTTACTACTTTCAAAAATAATAAAATGTTGTAAGGTTTCTAGTTCAAATGCACCTGATTAAAATAGAAGGAAAAAATGTTAGAAGATAATGATTGGGTAGGTAAAAGAGGGTGGGAAACATCATTGTAAATATCTTTCACCAGACTACAAATAACTAACTTCCCCTCCCCATAGCAATTTGATATTCTAGACTATCAATCAAAGAGGCTCAAGGAATTTCCTTGACTTCTGTTGGGACCAGACCCAAGGCTCAATCACTGATTAGTTGAAAATGTTATGTTTCTATATTAATCCCAGAAATTTTCATCCTTTACCCTGCCATGAACTCATCACCATTCTACTTCATAAGTAAGAACTCTTTTCTTTCTTAAATGTTACATAAAAGCCCATCTAATTAGCTTCCTCCATTTTACAAGACATAAAACTCTCAAAAACATGATATTCTAAGTCAAAGTGATTAAGTTATGATAATGAAGCTTTGCTTTAATTTTCACTTTCCTTAGTTTTATTTATGAATTTTGAGTATTCATTGTCCCTTTTCATATTAACAGTTAACATATTTTATTAACTCCCTATCAATTATCGTAGTCCTATTAATATAGCTCCCTTTTTATTAAATATCCTCAAAACCCTCTTATTATATGCTTTTGTGTCAAAGATATTAAACACATGTTGAAAAACATCCTGAAATTATCCCTTTGACACAAAAATACCCATAAAAATACTCCTGATTCCCTATAGTATTGGACTTCCCAGTAATCTAAAACTATATAATAAAGTAAAAACACAAAAATTAGTTTTCATAGATATTTTATATGTTTGGAATAAAAGAAAATTTTCCCACTTACCCTTTGTAAATACTTTTATCATTTCTCCCACACAAACTTTACCCAAGGTTAAAATTTTAACCTCACCCTTTCCCCTCCATATATATCCCATTACCATAAGATTAAACCTTGGTTAAATATTTAAAACCCGCCCCATTCTATGTGTAAAATCCTCTTATACATAAATTTCATTAATAAAAATGAAGCATCCTGCCATTCGTTCCTGACCCTTCGATCATCCTAATCCCTTTAATCCTACAGTCTAAACTAAACCCGATAAATCATTCCCCTGCCCCCACCATTCCCTATCGCATTTATTTTAAACCGTTGATCCTCTCTTATTGAATCAACGACACATATCAAAGTACCCAGTCCCACCTTATTTCCCCGCAGCTTCCCGATGCATCTCAGTCATTCGCATCACTCAATCAAATCCAACGGCGCAGATCACATATTGCATTGCAAAAGTGATTGGACAAAGTTGGCAAAAAACTTTGCGATAAAAGTTTTTTTACATAACCACCGCTAGCTACATGTCTTAATTTTACTGGATCGCATTGAAAAAGTGAAAAACCATTTACCACCCAGAAGCAATGCGATAACCACTAGTAGTTTTGCCTTCAAACGCAAAAAACACTCCCGCCATTAATTCCAACATGTAATTAATGTCATGTTTATTGATGAGACTTAAGATTTCAGACTTAGCTCTTATTTTTTACATGCATTTGCACCTACGCCCTCTCAGAAAAAAATCACAGACACCATTTCAAAGCTATTTTTAACCCAAGTGCATAATTCTAAAAGCCATTTCCCCTCTTAATTTCACCCCTAGTGCCTCCTACAAAACAACTGCAACCAATTTGAAGACTGGTACCATTTGAAACCCTCTTCGACCACAATCATACCTGTTCAAAGGTATTTTTCAGTAATCCAAACCTGCAAATTCTTAATTTTCAAGAAAAAAATTAAAAGAATTTGATTTTAAAAAGCCAAAAGTACTCATCTGAGAGTACTCAAACCTTGAAGAAACAGGGGAAACCCTGTCAAAATTTTCCGAGATTTTGCCACTTCCACCTGAATAATTTTGACCATCCAAAAGTTATTCCCACAGTGAAAATCCATTTGAATTACAGAAGAAACCATTGAAATCCCTTTCCAGTCCTCTGTATATTTAGAATCTGTGCTTTCATCATAAAACCCTCGCGAAGATTATGAATTTTTCCCAAAGGTAGCTTAATTAACCTTCTGTTTCCATAAAGAGCTGAGAAAATAGTCTAATCTTGCTCAGTTACATCAAAAATGACTAAAACACAGGTCACCCCTAGGACTGGAGGTCCCAAACCTCATAAGCCTTCCTCCAGCAAGCTTCCAAACCCCAAACCTTCCAAAATTGATAAACCTACTCCTCTCCTAACTACAGATTCTACTGAAGTAGTTAGACCATTGTAGCCTCTTGTCACCTCTAAAGAGAACAATACCTTGATTGACTTAGACTACAGAATTGCTGATGCTACCTTAGAATTTGATCTACTTGAGGTACATAGCTGGTGTTAGGAAAAATTTGAGAAAAAAATTCCAAATGATATACCTTTATGGGACTCAAACTTTCCTAAATATGTGGTTCCCATCACCCATCCAGCTCAAGATTTCATTAGGTTGTGTCATATGCACTATATCCCTCACCAGAGATGCATTTTAAATGAAGATAGTGCGGTCCTATTTTACATAAATGTTGAAACAATAAATTATATGCTCCAATAATCCATGATCCACAAGTAGTATCATTGTCAATTGAAGATTTGACTCAGATGTATTTAGATATGGATTTCCCTAGGAAGTTTGAGATCCTTCAAAACTTCATGCCTAATCATGTCAACCTTCCTAAGGTAAATCCACCTTATGATACTTTTGATTTCCCTGAGGGCTCTAGACAAATTGTTTCCATGCTGTCACTCATTCTAGGCTATGTTAATGATGAATTTACAGATGCCTCAATTTTAGTTTTCCTCTCTAATTTGTCTCCTAGACAACAGCCAGAATTGGTCTTTGACTTTGCCAAATTCATTGCTGATAATATACATTATCAGCTAATAAAATTACCTGATGAAGGAGTGTTCAGATATACATCATATCTATTACATATCTTCCTATTTTCTCAGGCAGATAATTTTCCAATTGCATTACAGAAGATGGATATGGAGGGAAAACCTCTTTCAGTGATATTCTGGACTGCTCTTCTCAAGAAAAACAGTAGTGAATACAGCTACAGGGATTTCAATGATTTGTTTATCGGACTTGCCATGAGTTTTTTGGACAAAGCAGAGCCAACAAGGATCAATGAAGAAATAAAAAAAAAATTACAGTTGACTGAAAAATATAAAGTTGGAGATTGGTATTTGTATAAAAATCACATAGAAATCAGAGTGTATGGTGCAATCCTGGCTCCTTACAAATTTCCAAATTTTCTAACTACCAAGATTTTTGCTTTCAAATACATGAGATAAATTTTGAATGAAAATGCAGTGAACTTGATAGCCTCCAAAAATAAAGCACAATTCAAGTTAAAAATTCAAATTGGCTCTTTCATAGTCAACAACAGAGATTCTTTGAAAGAGGTAATCAACAAATTATCAACATTCAAGTTCCAAGAAATCTTTTACTGGAACTATGACCCTCAAGGTATTTTAAGCAACCATAGGGTCAAGTGTAAGTTAACTCCATTCCTACATGAGTTAAAGCACTGATTGAAAATTATGCTAATCAAATGGAATTGGTTGCAAACACTTTAATTGATGGTACTCATGAGATTCAAATAGATATCCTACAGGAAAATAAAATGGACAGTACACAGGTGGTTACTGTTAACCAACAAGTAGAGGTATCTAATAAAAGGCCTAGAAAAGAAGAAGGCTATTTGGCAGAGACAATTATTGAAAATAAATTTAAAACAGTCTACAACAAGAAGGCCAGAATGAATACCGTAGAAAAAGAAGGAGTCATAGATGTAGATGATAATAATAATCAACAAACAGATGATCAGGCCACAATGATTGTTAATGAAACACTCAGGGAAATTCAGAATGAACAGGTACAAGCACAGGGAAAAGGAAAAGAAATGGTTGAATCAGAAATGAATACAAAAGCTCCCTCTTCCTCTAAAACAGCAGAAGAAACTGATTTTGATATTTAGAAAAGGTTCAAGAAGATCAGGGAAAAGAATGAGGAAATCAAGAATGAAGTTTATTCTAAACTTCTGAAGGAAAAACTAAGAGATAAAGACAGACTTATGACAGCCTTTGATTACTCAACAAATAAAATGATCATGTATTTTCTCCAACCAGTAGTAACAGATCCAAAGTCAACCAAAGACTACAGGAAAACAAAATTTGAAGTGAATGCTAATACTATACATGAA
Organism: Pinus albicaulis; assembly: GCA_034641835.2. Lineage (NCBI taxonomy): Eukaryota > Viridiplantae > Streptophyta > Pinopsida > Pinales > Pinaceae > Pinus > Pinus albicaulis. The sequence continues at coordinate 917,984,353 of CM076572.1, read as the reverse complement.
CTAGATCAGATAGAGTTCCAAAGAAGTGCTTCAAAGATGTTGTATTCAAAGGTAGTAAGAAAAAACATGAGTGCTACTATGCTTCAAAAGACTGTATCTAATTTTCAAACTCAAATAAAATTAGATAAAGCATCTCTACATGCTAAGAATTTGAGGATCAAGTCTTTAGAAGATTTGGTGATAGAAACTGGAGTAGATCCCTCCAATACTGAAGTTGTTAAGAAATTGATAAGGCGGAAGAATGAGGATATTGCTCCCTTGAGAAAGCAACTCAAATTGCCACAGAGTGAGCACCCACAGGCAAAAGAAGTTCTTCAGGAAAAGACAGAAAAGGAGGAAACTATGCAACTGGTTTTGAAGATGATAGCTCAGATTAAAGAGATGGAAAATCAAATAGAATCTCTAATGCAAGAAAATGAAACATTGAAGAAACCTCATGAAATCTCCATTCCCATAGTTATTCCAACTGTAAGTACAGTTGTTCCCTCTACATTGGCTTAACATTTTGGACCGAAAGGAGTATTGGCAACTGTAGTGTCATTTACTTCTAAAGATATCTCTGCCACTTCTTCATCTACATCACAGGTAAATGAAACAGGGGAAACATCTGCCATTGTCAAGGCTATGGAAGACATGTCCTTAAAAGATAAAGAGATAATTAACTTGAAAGGCACCATAAAAAATCTTGAAACATCAAACAGAGTTGCATTAATTACATCCAAAGGACATGAGCAGAGAGCCAAAAGATTGCAGGAATAGGTAAATATTCTTCAACAACATGTTAATCTCACTGAACATGTATCTTATATCAATAATTATCTTTGGAACAACATCATTCAGAGCATACATTTATAATGGCCCTCAATCCAAATTATTTATGAACAAAAAGAGTTACTCAAATCAGCACAAATAGAAATTCAGAAGAAAAAAGAAGAACTGACTGACAAACCTGCTCAAGCCTTCAAGCTTATTACATTTCTGAATAGCAAACACAAAGAAGAGCTAAAAATTTAGGATAGAACTGAAAGCATACTACAAATCAAGAAAGTCCTGAATAAGAGAAATATGATGAATAATTTGGAGGACAGATGCAAGGACATGAACGTGGCAATCAAAATATTTTGGGCCAAATATATAGTACTAACACAAGCAGGCCTTCCAAACATTCATGATTTGAATGAAAAATTAATGGCACAGAAGGATTATTACAGAAAATTTAGGGCTTATTCCAAAGATCAGGTCAACAAACCTTTACCACAAGGGTCTCCAACTGGTAAAGTCATTTTGGAATATTTGGAAAACTTGTTCTTTCTACAAATGAGATCAAACATATTTTCATTGTTAAGCCCAATTTTTCTAAGTATACAAAGGCAAATGAAAGTTATAGGAAATTGAAGAGTATGAGAATTCCCAGTGTAGAACAATGGCAGGAATTCACTGATTTGATATAAAGATTTGCAATCAAAGTGTATCAGGGTAAGAAATAGAGTCAAAGAGTATCAGTCAAATTTCCTTTTTACTGTAGATTATTATTTATTTTACAACACTGAAGCAGTAAAAGGAGCAGCGTAAAGAGTATCAGTGATAAAGAAAAAGTGAAAGGATGTAAAACAGAAAGGGTGTCTTTCAAGTTAACTTCAAAAGATCTTTTTCCAAAATTTCCAGCAAGCATTTCCAGCAGCTACAACCCAGCAACAAGTTAAGATAATTAGTCCTACTTTTTATTGATAAGAGGACAACTTGTCAATTTCTTTTGCAGCTATCCCTCTTTCTATGTAATAAACTTTATTTTTTCCTAGAGATATTCCTACATGTATCCCAGATATTTTGTAATAATTTTTGTCTAAATACTTCTCTTTTTGAAGTATTTTGTGTGGAATAAAATTTGTCAAGACTACTATAGACATTTTGGTGGATATATTGAACTTTGTGTGAGTCGATTTGTAAAGCATCATAATATAACTAAGTCAAATAGACATCATAACTCAAGATTCTTGTGCTGATCAGATAAGTCAAGTATTTTCCTGTTTTCAATGTTTATCTTTCAAAAGTTTCGTACATACATTTTAATGTTTTCTGTCTTTAATGATTAACTAGGAAAGCTTAAACAGGACTAGTGTTAAAAACCTCCCTATTTTTTACTAGTTGTTCATTGATATGTTTTCCGTTGATAACCAAACTTAAGAATTATTAAATGCTCTTAGTCCCTATTTGACCCCTTTCTTTCATCTTCATTTCTGTAACTCAAGGATTCTTAATTTCCCTTTTATTCAGATATTTCCATTACATCAAAAAGCCTATTTCAAACCCCTTGAAGGTCATCTACCCTACCCTTAGTACATTTTCTCTTTACACCTTATTTCCTAGCTTTGCTTGCCAATAAGTTGACTCCATAGCCCAATGGTCTGGTAGATCCCTCTGTGGTTTACGTTGAAGTACCTTTTATTCCCACCAAACTTTTAAAACAAACCCATTGTCCAATCATACCTAGCCTAAAATATTATAACAAAATCAAGCTAAATCTTGAGGAGAGATCCCTCTTCAGAATTTAGGAAGGCTAGATCCTGAATTTCAAAAGAGGTTCTTGGTTACCCCTGGTTTTCTTCAACTATAAACCAAAATACCACGACCTAAGAATTACTAGGGTGATAACACAACATACATTTTATTTTTCTCTACAAACGTCTGGGTTTAAAAATTAAAATTTACACACTTTACACACACGTGCTAAGTGAAGAAGAGCTTCGTTAAAATTGCCAAGAAAAGACTTTAACATTGAAATAAATTGATCCTGCACCTCTCTGCCCTTGTTTCGACATTGTAATCATTTGTTCCTACACCTTTCCACCCTTGTTGGTCTCTCTTCCCCTTGTTTCATTTTTGTGTCGTCACCATTGCACCACCAAGGTGTTTATCCTGGAGACTTCTTGGCCTTCATCCTCAGTTTGTGGTAGGAATACTTACTCCTCCATGTAGCATTCAAGTTAGTCCTCCACCGAGTCTACAATATAACTCCTCTTCTGGTTCATTAGGTTCTCCTTCTAGTTCCACCCCCGGTTCTCCTACTGTCACCTTCACTATGTCTGGTTTAGGACCTAATGCTGGTGGTAGCCCCGACTCTAATGCTGGGAATACTACTAGTGGGACCATAACAGGAACTACTCCGGCTCCTCCCTTGCTCCAATATTTGGCAGGTCTCAGTCTTCCTAATTTTAACCATTTTATTAATGACCCTATACACCATGACCCTAGTTAGACTACTATGCCGACCAAGCTCCCTTCCGACATCCCCAAGTTTGAATTCCTTGCTAGAGAATATCCTACAAATCATGTTCCATATTTCCACATGTGGTGTTCATCTAACTCCATTAGTCATGACTATGTCTGTCTTCAGTTTTTCCAATGTGCACTTACAGGTGAAGCTTCTAAGTGGTATGTTGATCAAGACTCATCCTCTCATACCACCTTTGTAACTCTTGCTCGGGATTTTCTGTCTTATTTCTAGTTTCCTCTTCATTATGACACTGGTACCGAAAATTTAACTTCTTTCCGTTAATCGTATGTGACCCACTTATCCGACCATGTCCAGGAATGGAAGAGAAGAAAGAGCCTATGTTGAGCCCATACCTTCGAAGATTGTGTTTACATGGATTGGTTCCTTCGATCTCTCTTGTCTGCTATCGGCAAATATGTCGCATTACATTTCCCTCAAAATAAAGAAGCCGCTCTCCAAATTGCGTTAAAATATGACCTGATCTATGCTCAGTCAGGCTATGTTTATACTGTTCTATCTGATTTTCCTAGACCCGGTGGTGCCAACACACTAGGGGCATCTCATTCCGTAGACGTTATAGTTGGAGCTCTCCCTCATCCATACGCTCAGCCTCCCATGGGAAATGGTTTTCCTCAAGGGGGGGCCAGCACCTCCTGCACTTTTCCCCCTCCCGGTAGCATGTATCTAGGATATGACATGCCTCCTCCTTTTGCCCAACCTCCTATTTACCACAATGTTACCCAAACTCCTTATTATCAGTATCCACAATATGGTGCTCTAGCTCCTCCAGCATTAGCTTTGATGATGTCGGCCTCAGCTGCTTGCAACGCCTTTCTGTTTGCATGTATCAGTCAGATTTTCAGAACCCTTTCCTGTTTATAGGGGCATTTGGGTTGTATTTGTATCTCATATACTCAGATATTATTGTATAAGCCCTCGCTGCTATCCCGGGCACAATATGTATGTGGGATTCATTATCATGCTTTTTCCTGGCTCATGTTTATGCGAGCATGTACTATATTGTTTAGTCCCTTGTTTAATGGACGCACTAAACTTTGTACTTTGTCTCGGCGGGCATAGGTATGCCTCCCCCGCCGCCTATAGCATAGGTAATCACTCATAAAAGAGACTTTTCACACTTGTAAGTCTCACCTCCTCAGGGTCTAGACCTTTAACGCTTCGGTCCACCTTATATTTCTCTCTCTTTGACTTCCCCTTCAGTGTCTAGTGATTAAGTTCTTACAATGTACTTTGGTCATCTGATTAGCTCCTAACGCCTGCACGCTAGGGGGTAATCTGTTACAATATTTTTTGGTCATCTAACCTATTACTATTAGATGAACCTAAGTACACCATGTCAGACCAATTTTACCCTAAGTAAAATTTCTTTCACTATGAAAAATAACTTAGTAAAACATCTTTATTAAGTTGTTTATGGTCTAAACACAAAACCCCATGAGGAAATATTAAATAAATCTACATGTGTTTGATTTTTCTCAAGGAATAATTAGTTAAACAACAGTTTAATTAATATTCCTGGTCATATTTAACCCAGAACATGAAAATTAATTTGATAAATCATTATTTATCTTATTATTTTCTAGGAATAATTCTTTAAACCTTACTTAAATAATATTCCTTGTTAAATTTGACTAAATCACTCTTAAAATAGTTAAATAAATCATTATTTATTTGATTATTACTCAACCACATCCTTAAAATAATAAATAAATCATTTATTTATTTATTATTTACAAATAAAGGGATTTGACCCAAGTCAAATTCTTTTTCCTTCCAACAAATATAATAAAATATTCCATAAAATTTGGATCTTGATTTAGTTAATAATATTTTAACTATGCACCAATATCTAGACTAACTCAATGTTTTGTTATAAATAGAAGGGGTTTTCCATTCATTCACTACCTTTTGTTGCATAAATATCACACTGGATCTATACTTTTGGTCTGACTTTGATCCACCATCATTGTCATATTTTTCTATCTTTTTCTTATGAGCTCCCTTTGAGTTCTATTTATTGTATGGGTTTTCTACACCATCAAGAGAGAGGAAATTTTTATTTGAAGTGTTGAGGACTTACAAGAACCCATCCCATTGAGGAGAACTGGTAACAGCCTTTTATGCTTTCCTCCCAAGTGCCCTTAATATAAAATTCATTCAACATATTCTTGTCTTGTCTATTGGATGCATGGAGTAAATATCATTTTTATTTACTGTTTAATGATTTTTATGCATAGATCTAGATTTTTGCAAGATTTATCTTGATTACCTAATTGCAGATCTGAAGATATTGGCAGCCATCTTTGTTGTTAGGGTTGTTTTTTATGCACAGCTAAAGTGGTATTTTTTCATACACTCACGATTAAGATTCATACTAACATGTAGCATGACAAGAGAAGCAATCAAGGTGCATAACAACAACAATAAGTTCACCACATGAAGTATTCACATGGGAAACACTGCATATAGCCATTGTAAAGGCATCACTGTACTGAGTCATTGTAAAAGAATCATTGTAAAATTGTATAAGTGTCAATCTGCCAAGAGTTGGAGAGGCAGTTTCGGGAGGTGGTTTTGTCATAGTTGTGTCATAGGAAGTTGGAGCTTTATTTTTAATTGGATTTGAATATTAAAGAATTATTAGAAAACCATTCATGTGGTTTTTGTCTTGGAGGGGGTTTCCACCTTAAAAAATGTGTGCAATTGTGTTCCTTTTGTTTACTGCTATCATTGTACAAACACTAATAATAATTGAAGATCAACTGATGCTTTGAAAGATTAATAATAATAATAATAATTGAAAGTAATATTGATTCACCCCCCCCCCCCCAAGTATTTACAGTAAGTAGCCCTTCCGCTTTCTTCTCTAATCCATATTGTTATCTTATTTTTGTTAGTCTCCATTAATTTTGTAGAAAAATGCCACTTGATTTGATTTCTCATGAATGAAATGAAGGTGAGTAACTATAGGTCTCCCATATACAAGGATACGGTTTCTACCATCTACATGCTGACATGCTCACAAATAATGTTATTTAGAAAGAGCTCACACAACAAGCTCTATTCGTCAAAATTGTTGGCACGAAAAACATCAAGAAAAGTGCGGGTAGAAGTACCCACATAGGGATTGTCTTCCGTGATAGTTTTAAAATAAAATAAATAATAACTCTCCCAAAGAAAAATAGGATAGGAAGGGGAAGGTCGCTTGCACCCAAACAAGTTGAGGGTAATATCATGAAGCTTCTATTTACCAAAAGTCAAATCCTAAATGTGATACTGTCACAAAAAAAGTTGTTCCTCCTGTTTCTTTGTAGATTCCTTTCATTTCCATTCCCCTCAGATCCTCTTCAATTATTTCTCTGCCCATTTTTCCTATAGGGAACTTGTTTTCTTCTTATGTAAATCCATTGAGATCACTCCCTCTTGAAGGGAAAGTTCCTCCTGCTTCCACTTTTGCAACTCAAAGATCAATAAAGTTTTCTCGGAACTCCATCCCTCATTAGGGCCCAATGTTACACTACATGTAATATCAACTGTGGGTGTGACAACCTCTCTGGGGTGGGATTTCTCCACCATAGCTTCTGGTTCTTGTGTAACAATCCTCTTATTTTCGCCTTCGTCATACTATGTATACATTGTTGGTTCCTCTGTAACAAAAGTGGCCTCTAAAGGTTCTTGTGTGTCTGCTTCCAGGTCGATTACCATGGGAGGATCTACTTTAATTGTTGGTTCTTGTGGAGAAACAGTATCTTCAGCAGGTTCATGTGGAGCAGCCACTTAAGGTTCTAGTTGGGTTTCCCCTGAGAAGGTGCTTTCCCACCAAAATTTGTATGTTGCTGCTACTAATGCTTGGGAACATACCACACATAATAATCTTATCATTTTCTCCCCCTCGACTTTCTTAACAACTTCATCTAGGGTATATAACCCTGCTGCTTCTGATTTCCTAGCTTTGGCTAATTTTTTCTTCAATTGTTCATTTTCTTTCTTTAAATTCTAAATTTCTATAAACAGGTTTTGAGTTTCATCCCTACCTAAAGAGGAGAGCTCCTTTGATTGAGGTTGGTCTTCTTCTTCTTTCATGTATTATGCCTCCTGCTACTCTTTAGTTGTATATGACGGTGCCACATACATGCTCACTTTCACCCTTTTCTTTGGTCGTTTGTCTCCAATCAGCTTATCAATGGGTCGTTTCTCAATTCTGACCTTAGAAGACTGGGTTTGGCTTCTAGCTTCCTCCTGACTCTCTCCTGAATTCCAAAATTATTTTCATTGACTCTTTATGGGCCTCTTTCGTATGAACTCATCCAAGCTCTTTCCTTTCTAGTTCAAATCATCCAACACAGTTAACTTGATAAGACCGTGATTGGTAACACAAGCTTCTGGGTGTGCTACCATTTTGAATGCTAGAGCCATATGATTGATGTTTCCCAGTAGGAAATATGGAATTTTAATCCTCTGTTGATGCAGAATATGGTTCAAAAATAGGAAATGATAATAAAAAACAATCGTGGACCTCCATTCATAGGTGATATATTTTATCAAATTCAGAGAAACATCTACCCAAGGCTAGGAAAGTGACAGCCTGTCGACCCCTCTTCCTTTCTTCTGGAGGTTCTCCTCACCTTTAAGGAAATCCTATTTTAGAGAAAAATCATTGAACTTTCTGTTGAACCACCTTATTCCTTCAATCGACAATGGTGTTACTCAGGAAAAAAACCTCATCCATTACTTCAATTTGAAAACCCCTGACTTTGGTTTGATAATTGTTCAAATTTTTAGTGAACTCCATCGCAATTTATTTCTCTGAACCCTTCAGCTTTGGAAAATAATTGAGCCACCCAAAAAATTTGAATATATGATATGCCTCCAAAAAATTGTGTAATTCCTTAATAGAATATGGCTTTTGCCTGACCACAGGTCCCCCCATATTGTGTTGTTATGCATGATTACTTCATTTAGCTCAGTTAGCTAGGGTATCAACGCACTAGTCGTTGTGTTACATCAACCTACTCTGTTATCTTCAGGTTAAGAATTTTTGACGAAGGGTGCAAGAAACTCCAACTAAGGGAGATAATGGAATGTCACGACGATCGTGAGGTAAAAAAGGTTTTGAATTGATGCTTCGTACCCACACATGCTTTCTATTAATGCCCATTTATAGAGAGCTTCATAATTCAAGTACAAATCCAATTTTTGACATGATCCAGTCATGATTGGTTATTGTGGTATTAAATTTGGTAATTTGTGGGATTAATGACGAGTTTAAGGACTAATGAATTGCTCATAATTATGACAGGATTCATCCCCCCCAACGTTAATGATGACAGAAGTCTACGACTATCAAAAGGACTGTCATTAAGTTTCCATAATCATCATATATTAGAGGATGATAATGTTACCTTTTCGGTGATGTACTTGAAAAGACATGGAGGAAGAAATTGATGTGATGGCACAAATTATCTAGTGGTTGTGGCATTCACCTTCAAACTATCATAATAATTACTGTATGTCAGGATAGCAGCCAATATTCAAAACATTGTTGACAGCTATTGGTTGTCACATATGTAACAACCAACAAAACCAATACGCTATCCTTCATAAAAATTTATTGTTAGGAAAAATAAAAGACTGATAACAAATGTGTAACAACATCATGTAGAATATTTAGGAAGAAAAAAATGATGTTCTAAAAAAATGAGTGTAATAGCCTCCACAAAAGTGGTTTTCAACTACTACTAGATTGTCTGAATGGACCCCAAAAGAGGTTTTCACTATCAGATTCTTATTATCATATCTTTTTGTTTTTTTTTTAGTTATTTATTTTATATATATATACAAATAGGTATAACAACCACCACAAAATTGGTTTTTAGCTGTTACACTTATTGAAAAATCAATGTTCTGGCAGCATAGGGGAATGTCCCCCTGCTGCTGTAACATGAAGATCAGAGTCTATGGAAATGTTAATAAATGAATCCTTCGAAGAAGGTTGAAGATATAACCTTAGGCGGTGCCCATTAACCAGTAATGATGTCTTAGCACTGTCAATGGTAACCAATTTTATAGTCCCATTGTCAAATAATGTATCTACTTCATAAGGACCTAACCATATGGTGCAGATCTTTACCTTGAAATCCATGAATCTTGAATCGTACAAGAGAGCCCAATCTCATTTCTAAAATTTCTTCTTCTTAATGAACCTGTCATGCCATCTAGCTTTTTGCTGTTGAATGATCTCTGTCTACTGAATGGAAACCAATTATTTCTCCTCCAACTCATTGAGACGATTCAACCTTTGTCTTTATGTTGTGCTCAAATTTAGATTTACCTGAAATGTTGTTCTCAGTGTTTTTATTTCGAAATATATGTGGAATAAAAGATTCTACCATACACCAATTCATATGGTCAGAAGCCCATAGTCTTCCTCCATGTTGTTATATAAGCCCACAATACTACTGGAATATTTTTAGACCAATTTCCCAGGTGGCTGGCTACTGTCTTTGTCAAAATTCCCTCAAAAACTTTGTTGGTAGTCTCCACTTGGCCATTTTCTTATGGATGATAAGCTAGAGTGATATTGTGATGAATTCCATATTTTTCAAATAGCTTTTGAATCATATGAGATGTGAATTAGGGCCCCCCATTTGTCACTCTCTCCCTCGGTATCCCAAAATGAATAAAAATATCCTCAAAAAACATGCTTTGTAGATCTATATAGTGCCTTCGCTTTGACCCACTTTGTGACGTAATCTATACAAACCAATATGTATAACCTCTACTATGATGAGGGATTAATTGGCCCTAAGAAATCCAAGGCTCAATTTTCAAATGGTTGTAACACTATTTGAGGTTGTGTTGAGATCTCGTCTAATTGCAGTGGTTGGCCCATCCTTTGGCAGTTATCACACACTTTCACAAAATTTTTGGCATCCCAGAATATAGCTGGCTAGTAGTACCCTATTAAGAGTACCTTCTACCTCTTCCTCTTGTCGGTGAAGTGCCCTCCACAGGGCTCCTTGTGACAAACCTTAGAGATATCAAAAATCTCATTTTCTCTAATACAACGTTGAATCTAAAGGTTCATTCTAGTGTGATATAGATTTCCCTCTATCCAGGAGTAAGTGGCTCTTTGTTGTATGATATTTCTTTTATCTCTAGAAGATAAATGGTGTGGGAATTTACCTACAACAAGATATCTAGCTATATCTACATACCATGGTGAGTGAGTAGATATGGAAAAAAGATACTCATCAATAAAAGAATCCTTAGTACGAGTGTAGTTATCACCTATGGTTAACCTAGAAAGAAAATCAACAACTAAATTATCTTTTCCAGGTTTATCTAAAATAGTGATATCAAATTTTTGTAACATCAATAAAAATCATGTAACTCTACCATTAGTAGTTGCCTTATTCATTAAAAATCAAATGGAAGAGTCATCAATGTGTGCAAATACTTGATACCCAGTGATATAATGTTGAAACTTATTAATAGAATGCACTAATTCTAGGAATTCTTTCTCAGTCACTATGTATTGAGCTTAGCTTTGTTTAAATTATTACTAATATAATAGATAGTGTAAAGCTTATTTTCTTCTAGCTAGCCCAAAAAAATGCCTACAGCCAAGTCAGATGCATATGTAGCAATATGGAACGACATATTCTAGTTTGGTCCTCGCAAAATAGGTGTTGCTTTTACACAACTCTTCAACTTAAATGTTGGGAAACTAGCTCCAAAAATAGAAGAATAGAGATATCAACACCTTTGAAGTAAGCCACTTCGAGCGGGAAACCTCCAATACATTACATGAATGAACAAGAATTGGATGATACAAATTACAAAACTTCCTTTCTATATATAGGAGTCCATGGGGCCACATTGTAATCCTAGTGGGCCACAATGTAATCCTAGCTGACCTAAAAATAATAATTTAAGGGCACAATAATAACAATATGAGGGTTACAGAGGTACAATAATAACAATAAGGGGGTTACACTAACAATAATAAGGGACTATACTAGTAATATAGGGACCTAACATGCCCCTCCCCTTCAAAAAGTGTTGTCCTCAATGCTTGAGTAGCTCTGGGTGGTTTTGTATAAAATTCTCATCCTTCCAGGTAGAATCTTCAGTGGGTAAGTTCTTCCACTTGATGAGATACTCTGAAATTGATCGATTGCATAGCTGTCGAGTTCTTGTTTCCATGACCGCTTCAGGTTCTAATATGATTTTTCCTAACTTATCAAGTTTAGGCAATATTGTTTGAACTGGAATATTTTCACCTATAACCTTCTTTAAGCATGAAGCATGGAAAATTGGATGCACTTGTGAAGAAGCAGGAAGCTCCAATTTGTATGCCATAGTACCAATATTTTGCAACACCTTGTAAGGACCATAGTACTTTGGTGACAATTTATTATCCTTCGTAGCTTGCTTGAGAGACATTTGTTTGTATGGTTGTAGCCATAAAAATACATAGTCTCCTACATCAAAACTTCTCTTGCTGCGATGTTGATCTACCTGTTGTTTCATTAGATTTTGTGCCAATTCAGGTTATCCTTTAAGAGTTGGAGAACTTCTTGTTGATTCTCGATGTGATCTTCCACAGCTTGAACCTTCGAATTTTCTCATAAAGATGATGTGATGGATGGTGGATGATATCCATAAAGTGCCATAAATGGGGTCATTTTTGCTACAGTATGGAAGGAAGTGTTATACCACCATTCAGCAACAGGTAACCACTTGACCCATTGTGTTTTTTTATCAGATACAAAACAATGAAGATATCCTTCCAAAAATTTATTTACTATCTCAGTTTCACCATCAGATTTAGGATGATAAGATGAGCTATTAGCTAATTGAGTACCCAAACAAGAAAATAACTTCGTCCAAAAATTTCCAATAAAAATGGGATCTATGTCACTCAAAATAACCTTTGAGTTTCCATGTAGCTTTTGAATTGTTTCCCTAAATCTAGTAGCAACTATACTAGCTTTAAATGGATGAGATAATGCACAAAAGTGTGCATACTTGGTAATTCTATCAACTACCACCATGATGACACTCTTTCCTTTGGACTTAGGTAAACCTGTGATAAAATCCATTGAAATCTCCTCCCAATGTTGTCTTGGAATGGATAAAGGTTGTAGAAGATGTTAGCCATCAGTGTTTTTGCATGTTTTGATGACTAGATTGCTTGGCTAAGTTTTCTAGAAGCTAATCTCAATCTGTTAATTTGTCATCCAAAAAACACCTGAAACAAATTTTTTTCTTCCTACCCCTCCTTTTCAGCCTATGATGAGAATATTCTTCAGTTTCCCTACCTATCACAATTTAGCAAAGCCTCCCTGTCTATAGCTATCATAATTTTGTCTCTCTACCATCAAAATCCATTGTTTTTCATAAAACCCGCTGTCAAACATTTGACAAAGTGTCTACCCCTCAATCCCTGATCATCTTGTCATGTGATAACCTTCTCATGCCTAAGAAGCCATTCAAGACTTGTGAAGAGTCTATAGGTCTAGGTGGTGGTGTTTTAGGGAAAACTCCTTGGCAAGACTGTTTTAAGCCAAAAACCTGTTAATCATCATCATGTCAACCATCATTTTCTTCTCACCCAACAAACAAAACCCTTTTCTATCCTTAGGTCACACACCACTAAATGTTTCTTTGTCTCTTTTAAGAAGAGAACACAAGTGTTCAAATCAGGAAAAGAGAAAGATTTTACCTGTCTGAAGAAAGATGATCAAGTGAAGTTTCAAGAATTATCATCATGCTATATCAATAAAGGCTTTCATTGATCAAAGTCATTTCATCAATGCATATCTGCAGGGGTGCTAGGATAAATGGCACAAATCATTTTTGGGCAAGGGAACATTTCAAGGAACAGCTCCAAGTAAAAAGAATAGTTGACTATTGTAAGGACTAAGGGAAATACATATTTTAGAGAGAAGATCACATACAGGATTCATCCTTGTAAGTCAAAACACCAAGAATGTCAAAAAACCTCCATCAGGGAAAAAAGAGTACAAAAGTTAGAAAAATATTGCCTCCAGTTCTTCAGGTCAATTAAAATGGAATTTGTTCCCAAAAGTATGGGCCAGCTCTCAAATTAAGTCTCATAAAACCAAGAGTGACAGTCTTTTGGTGAAAGGCCCCTAGCAGACTAGGCATCAGAATGAAAAGTGTAAAAGGAACAGCTGTTGTTTTATCCTACTTTAGCCAAGCCTCTAAAAAAATTCAAGGGAAATTTCATCATCAAAAGAAATAAAGGCCAATACCAAGAAAACGCTATTTCCAAGACAGGCATAGTAGACATTTATCAGTTGGAAGTGCATTACCTTCTCATGTTTTTCATAGTGAGATTCTATAAAAAGCCATGTCTCAAAGAAAAATAGACTAAAGGCAAGCTAAGGTTAAGTATTAAGGCCTCCTTCATGATAAGTAGAGGGCCCACAGATAACTTGTTCAAAGAAATTTTTCAATGGTAGCAGGGATGAAAGAAAACTTTTTTGTTTACAGTGTCTTTTTCAATCATGAGCAGAAGGAAAAAGCACTAAGTTTTCAAGAAGCCTCATTCATTAATAAGCAGATGGAACTCAGTTAGTTTAAAGTTAATATGTGAAGGAAAAGAAAATTTGTTTAAGGACCTCCATCAGTGATAATTAGAGGGCCTACACAGTGGCTTTGATAAATCTAGGTAGTTGCATCTTGCAATGCCTCATCCAAAAGATGAGCAAACGGTTAAATCGCCAGGGTTTGAAATTTTGAGAAAGCTGTCAATGATAGATAGAGATGAGAGGTAGTATGTTTAAAAAAGTTCATTTAGTGATAAAAAAAAGGATAAAAATAGTTTTTTGTGACACATACACTTAAGTGGCTAAGAAAAAAGCATAGTACACACAAGCAACTTATCAGAAAGACAGTCTTCAAGTGACATGGAAAATATGAAAGATAAGACTCCTTCATGGAAAGAAGAGGTCATTAACTGTTAAAAAGTATTCCTACAAAGAGAGAAGAGATATACTCTTTTAAAAAGGGCTTCTTTAAAAAATGAACAGTTTCAAAAAACTGCTTTGCAAAGGGTCTCCCCTTTTTTGATCTTAAAAACTAAAAGGAAAAAGTGAGAAGTATTATAGAGAGAGAAAGGCCATATTCTAAAATCATTACAAAAGTATAAATCATCTTCATCAAACTTTTTCCACTTCACAAAAGAAATTTTTTTCCTTTTTGAGGTTTCGGGCCATCGTCGTCTAGAAAAGTTTGAACGTGACGCGCCCGTAGCAGGACGCAAGGCATCTGTGACCTCCTGCCGAAGACAAACACAAAGGTCATGATGTGCCTGTAGGTTGGCGTGATGCCCCTGTCTCCTCGGCCAACATTCAGAAGGCGCCCAACGCCCGACCCGACACACAACGCTCTCAGTAGCGTGCAGGTGCTACGTGCATGTGCATAGTAGTGTAGCACCTCTCCAAAAGTCTCCAAAAGTGAAAAAAAACCGGTTTTGGCTTAGAATTTGGGTTTTCAAAAACAATGGGGATATTTCAAAGGTGTTTTCATGCCCTTGCATCTTAGTTTTGGTCAGAAAAATATTTTTAAATCAAAACTTAAAACAAGGGAAAACAATGATTTCAAAGGGGAAACATAGTTGTTTTCAATAGTCTCCTGCTTGGTAAATAAAAATAAAAACAATGTTTGAGGAGAAAGGGATTATTATCAGTTTGAAAGGTCTGTTTTGTTGAATGATAAGAAAAACATAGTTTTTAAAAGAGAAAAACATTTTTTGAAGAATAAAGACCTAGTTTAATCAAAGACTTGTTTTGATAAGACAAGTAAAGAAAGCAGTAAGAAAAACATGCCTCCAAGGAAGGTCAGCAAGGGTGGATTTCACAAAGGTTTGAGCCTACTCCAACTAAAGAGTTAAATGATTCCCCTTCAGCCCTTTTCAACTTTCATGAGGTAGGGTGCCTTGATTTTTTCCAAAATATCCAAGAAGTCATAAATCACCCTCCCTTGACACAACTATTTTCCCTAAGGCTGCAAGGAAAACATGTTCACATAGCAGGCCCTGATTTTTTTCTCACTCCTAGGTCAGTATCAAAAGCCACCAATATTCCCTATCTTGGTGAGAAGTGTTTCAAACAAGCCTATTTAGACCTAGACCACTACAATCCCTTCTTGAAACCAGCTTGCCAAAATGAATGCAAGGCTATTTTCCCCTTTTCTCATCTATTGAACAGTTATGAGCCCCTTATGAAAACCATCATGAGATATTTCACATGTGAGGGTATATATTCTCGAGTTTATTCCTATCATATCATACTTATGATGCATTTCACTCAGACTCAGCTGTTGAATCTCCCTTTCTTCCTCTGCAAAAGCATAGACAAGATGTCTTCCTTTGTCCAAAAGAGACCTCCTGCTCAGCAAAAAGGTAGTCTTTTCCATCATTCTCTCATCAAAATCATCATCCTTCACCGGCTCGAAAAGAAAGGAGTTTCTTGGGAGACTTTCGTTTATCATCCGGATTTTACTACTACCACTTCATCTCATGGCCCACCTCATATGTCCTCCTGACCCTTCACTCACTATGCCTCCCCTTCATCTAGTAAATATACCCCTCAAAAGCAAACATCACCCATGATTGATAGTGAAAAAGAAGAGTCTTATGAAAGGAGGCATAAAGGTAGTGATGATGAGGAAAATAGTGATACTTAGAAAAGTAGTGAGCACGAACTAAGTGAAAAGCAACAAAACAGTGACCATGAGCATACTAGTGATGGTGAAGAGAGCTCACCAAAGGATAAGGAAGTCAGTGGCACTCAACAAAGTAGTGAGGATGAAGAAAAAAGCAGCCCTAAGCAGAGTAGTGAACATGAGCATGAGGAAAACCCACATACAGCTAGTGATGATGAAGAAAAAAGAAGTCCTTAGTAGAGCAGTGAACATGAGCATAGTATCACCCAGCGAAACAGTGAGCATGAGGATAGCCCACATACATCTAGTGATGATAGTGAAAGAGAAGAATCCAATGAAAGTAGGCATGAGGGTGATGAGGAACATAATAGTCCTGAACAAAGTCATGAAAGCAATCAAAGGGATAGTGAAAAAAGCACCTCCCAGCAAAGTAGTGACCATGGTGGTAGCCCACATAGAGTCTAAGGTGTTAGTATGAATCTTTCGTCATAAAATATCACTTTATCTACGCATAACGAATAGCCCTAACATCTATTATGGCTACAAAATATCTTTAATTTTACTGCACAAATTCAGATCTAAGCATAAAAGATATTAAGGAGATAAAATATAATATGGCTCCATGCATTCAATGGGCAAGACAAGAAATAATAAAAGAATTTTTATATTATATTAAAGAATGGGGCACCTGAGAGGAAAACAAGAAAGGTGTTTTCTAGTTCTCCTCAGTGGGATGGGTTCTTGAAAGTCCTCAGTGTTTCAGATCTAACATTTCTCTCTCTTATGGGTGTAAAGCACCAAACATAGAACTCAATGGGAGTTCACCAAACAAAATAGAAAATGGTGACCAAGAGTAGATCCAGAGTGATCTAATGCAATGAAGGTGACTAATGAATGGGGAAAACCCCCCTATTTATAACAAAATATTGGGGCGGTCTAGAACTCGGTGCATGAATAAAATATTATTAATCGAATTATAGAAGCACCCTTTAGGAATATTTTATTATATTTGTTGGAGGGAAAAGGGTTCTTGACTTGGGTCAATTCCTTTATTTATAAATAATAAATAAATAAATGGTTTATTTATCATCTTAGGGAAGTGATGGGAATATAATTAAATAAATAATGGTTTATTTAGTCAAATTTAACTAAGAATATTATTTAAATAATGATTTAAATAACTTATTCTTAGGGAATAATTAAATAAATAAGGATTTATTTAATTAAGTTCCTTATTTTGGGTTAAATATGACTAGGAAATATAAACAATAAGTTATTTTATGTGGTGAAAGAAATTTTACTTAGGGTAAAATTGGTCTTACATGGTGTACTTAGGTTCATCTAATAATAACAGGTTAGATGACCAAAAATTGGTGTAACAGATTTCCCCCCAACATACGAGTGTTAGGAGAAAATCGTATGACCGAAGTACGTTGTAAGAACTCAATCACTAGGCATCAAGAGAGAGGTGAGAGAGAAATGTAAGGATGTCTGAGGTGTGAAAGGACTAGACACTGAGGAGACGAGACTTACAGGTGCAACAAGTCTCTATGAAGTGGTACCTATGCTAAAGGCGGCGGGGGAGGCATACCTATGCCCGCCGAGACAAAGTACAAAGAATAAGGCGTCCGGAAAACCACTGAACACAATAAGTACAAAGAATAAGGCGCCCAGAAAACCACGGAACGCAATAATGAAGCATGTGCTGGCCTAAACAGGAGCCAGATAAATAACATGATGAATCCCACATACATGCGATGCCTGGAATAATCATCAGGGCTTATACAATAATATGGTAGTACATGAGATATAAATACGCCCAAATGCCCCCTACACACGGGGAAGTGCTCGCAAAATCTGACGGATACGTGCAAATTGAAGAGGCGCTGCAAGAGGCTGAGGCCGATATCATCATATGAGAGGAGTTGTGTCAAGGGATGAAATGAAGGCATCCGGGCATGTGGGGGGCTACCTGCAGGGCCACCCCCTTATGAGGGTTGATACATCTCACACATGCCCGAGAATCACCAATAGCTGCTGCTGCGTCACTGGACCATCAAGTGTATATATCACAATCATGCTAGGAAGAGCTCGAACCAAGGTACACTGCCCCCTAGACTTGGCTTCTGGAGGAAATGAGCTGATGTCGATAGAAGGAGGTCTGCCATAGGTGAGGCAAATAAGGGAACCCCACCTAAGGCGCGGGGAAAAATAGTAGAGCCACGACCAAGTAGACACTAATGACGATGATGGAATGAGAGAAATGGAGGAGCGGTTGGACGACTTCCCTTGTTAGAGCATAAAGTGTAGGGATGGCTTGGCAGCGACTGACACAACATCAGGAGGGATAGGGGACAGAGGTACTGAAGGCCATAATGTGTGACACGAGAGAGGGACCAAGCAGGAAAAGATGGAGGACTATGGTGGGGAACAAAGGGACTCGGGATAGACTCCATGAATGGGCTGGTGACTCGACTTGACTGCTCTAAACGAGGGCGACTTGATGGTGCTGCCATGCAGTGAAGGCCCAATGGGGGACCATAAAAGCATGAGTACAATAGGGTAGCTCATGACGAAAATCAACACGAACAAAGACAAGTAAGGAGGCAAAGTGGTGCCCCTGGTACAAGTGCGGTAAGTGAAGAAATTCGATTTTGAGAAGAGATGAAAAGATCCTTCATGGACAAAATGTGTCCTGGTGAAGTATCAAAACATGAAAAACTAACAAACACCTTACTTCAGTGTGCTCATGAGGATATTTCAACGGTGGCAGTATCAAGCCATACGTAGGGCTATGGTCTGGTCAGTACTGCAAAAGAAAATGGTGAGGGTTTTTCTTCTAAGAAGGCATTTTCCTCCAAAATCATCCATTTGCTTGTGTATTCATGGTGAATCTAGAGAGGAGAGAAAGCCCTAAATCTTGCAGCGATCGTAGTGGAGAAACCGACCGTTGGAATCGTGATTCGTCAGTTGCAGGTAAGAGGTCTAATCCTACTCTTTGTTTTTGATGGATTCAAAGTTCATAATAGGGCCTAAAATGTTAGTAACTGTCCCTACTTCTTCCTCACGTCCGCGTCGCACTTTTTGGGGCAAAAACTGCAACCTGGGATGCAGGTTTGGGCCTGAAAAGTGCGACCTGGCCCAGGTTTTTGCTGAAAAGTGCGACCAGTGAGAGGGAGGTGATTTCAGTGTTATTTTGGGCTGAGATTCAGTTTTGGTGTGAATAGATGCAGTTTTGTGGATCTTTAGACTAATAAAATGATGTTTTTGTGCAGATATGGAAGATATATTGATCAAATGGAGAGAGAGAGACTTAGGTACATTGCGGACGGAAATCCAAGCGGATCAGGGTGTCCGTTGTGTACTGGCTAGATTTGGGGTTCTGAAATTTTTGGAGAACCCGTTGATGAGAGCTGGGGAGCCCTTGTTGGCCTGGATTATCAGCTATTGGGACCTAGATCATGAGGCGTTTATAGTGCAGGGGCACATGATCGAGCTAACGGTCCAGGATCTTTATTTCTTGACTGGTCTCCCACCATTGGGGATGGTGGGGAATACGCAGCCCGTGTTACCATGGGGGCATAACATTATGGAGTTTGTTGAGCGACATTGTCGACCAGGCATCCGAGTCAAAGGGAATCAGATAATGGTTGGGGATTTGGAGAGGTTGGAGACTTGGGCAGTGGTAGCAGCAGTGTTGCGTATTGTGGGCAGCCAGGAATTCCATCACATCACTGGAGGGCAGATGATGATTGTAGAGAGTGTGTTGGGCGCAACCTACTATGAGTGGGCCCAAATGATGTTGGTTTCATTGAAACGACAGTTGTCGCTATGTAAGCGGCAAGTGAATCATGATTATGCGTATGGGATGGTATTGTGCTCTTTCTTCTTTGAGAATATTCTGACCTTACGACCTCATATACAGTAGCCTGATGGGGGCCTGAGAGAGCCCTGGATGCGTCGGTGGGGATGGCTACTAAGTAGAGGAGGGGGAGGGGCGGTCGAACGGGTGTTCCGACCAGAGTTCTTCGCCCATTGGGATCAGATGCCGTTATACATAGATGACTATCCCTATAGTGGGATGAGTTATTGGGGAGATCCGGACTTGCCGCTTCCACCTGGTCGAGTATGGGGACCCGATGGTAAGTGACAAGAAACTAATATGTTATGTGCATTTTAAAGTTTGTGACTAGTATGCATGGTGCTAATCCTTATAATTTTTTGGAATGTAGATATAGCTCCGGTAAAACCGGCCGGATATATGGGACGTCCTGCAGCAGCAGGAGCTACAGGGGCAAGTGGATTGAGGACAGGATAGAACGAGGAGATGGCCACACTGGTGGAGGAAATCCGTCGTAGATGTGAGGGACTGCTAACCGGTGTGTCTGAGCATGGTTGGTAGGATTTAGACGACCGATACATAGAGTTGTGTATTGGGCTACCCTAGGAATGGCGAGGTATCATGCGATGCATGGCGATGGCCGGTCAGATTGTGCGTGATCTACGAGCTGTGGGAGCAGAGCCGTTGGCTCGGGATCCTCTAAGGAGTAGTAGGTGTAGGGCAGGTGGTGCCCCCCAGTGTTTTTGTAGGGGCAAGTGGTGCCCCCCAGTTTTGTAGTTATGTTGTTGTAACATGCTATCGGCATGTCGTATGTTTCAAAGTAGTGGACTCTGAAAACACATGTTATATGATATAGATGATTTATATGCATTTTGTTGATGGTGCTTAAATGTTATGTCTTGTGTGTGATAAATGCCAGTCTAGAACATGATTTGCGATTTGATCGACGTAGTGATTTTTATGTCGAGGTATGTGGTTGAATGTAATGAATCGAAATTCACGTATCAAAAGTTTGACCCGTAAATATTGTTTAAACAGGATAGGATTATGCACACGGTAGACGCCATTAAGTTGTAAGACAATAAGAAGGGAATGTAAATAAACGTGCAAATGGAGGATGTGATGGGAGAGAGCATCAGCTAGGAGACCATGGACTGCATCATATTCGGCCTGATTATTGGTGGCAGTACCAATGCAGATCCCATTTACAAGGACAAGGGTATGCAAGGGGGTAAAAATGGCTCAGGCGGCTAAGGCAAGGTTTCAAGAATAGAGACTGGCACCATCGGAATAACCAAGGTAATGAGTGGACGAGAGGGTCGAGGGAATATCATCACAAGACAAGAAAAGGGAGGAAAAGCGGGGACTCATGTTGCGAAGTACATCATAGATACGGATGGGAGTATCGGGATGATGGGAAGGCAGGGAAAGGTGGTGGAAACCATAAGAGGCTGCAAAGCTACCTAGATCATCAGTAGAGGAAGAAAGGTGCACATACAGGTCATTAGGGGAAATGACAAAGGAAAAAGTAAAAAGATGGTCGAAACATAAAGAGACCGAAAAAGTGGTGGAAAGGGGATCAAGTGAAACAGACGGAGTGGATTCAGAGGGGATGTACTCAGAGGGGTGTGTGGGTGATGATAGGTATAAGAGAGGAGCAACAGATTCAGACATCTCAACATCAGGGGGAGGGATGTCAATGGTAGCCGGGGGATCCTCAAATAAACTTGATGCATACTGAGCAAGGATGGGCGAGGCAGATTGATTTTGTTCAACTTCGTACTCGCGAATGACCTCTAAAGAGGCTCGATAATGCGTGAGGTGAGGGAAATGGTGGGAATAATGGCCATGGACACCACACAGAGCACAGTTTTTGTTGGTGCGAAGAGTCTTTGGGTTCTTGGCTATGGATGAGGAAGAAACAGAGGTGTCAGGGACCGTAGATTCAGGGAACGTGACTTTAACCATGGGTTGGATATGGGGCAACTCAGGATAGATATGGGTGGGATGAATGATACCATCACACAAGGCATAAGGCTTGGTGGGTTGGAGAGGGGTAGGGTCAGGTGCGGTGGCCTTGTCAGTGGATGCCCCCTTGCAAGTTTTTAATTTCTTATCGGTAGTTGTCGCAACATTAGGAGGGTTTTGCGGAGGGGCGAGGGGCGAGGGGCACTGTGGTGGTGGAAGGAGCGATGGGGATTGGTTGTACTGGTGTCATAGCTATGTATGGTTTGGGGTGGCCTGGTGGGGTCTCGGTTGGAGGGGTAAGATACCAAATGGGAATTCCCAAGGTTAAATTAGGAAGAGAAAGGGTGGCCATGATGGGGACCGAATAGACGCCGAGGGGGGGGGGGGGGGACCAAAGAAAGGTATCTGATCGGCGGGGTAGTGACCAAGGGGGACGGCTCCCATATGGTGGAGACCTGAGGGAACTAACTCAGGAGGGTAGGAAGGTTCCTGAGTGTGATGGGAAGGGTCGGGTGAAAAAGGTTCGGTTGACTGAAGCGAAGGGGTAGGAGCAGGAGGCGGTGTGCAAGATAGAGGTTGCTGATTAGCCGAAGCAGGCTGTGGAAGGCTAGCCTGAGAAGATTGTATCATACAAACATTCACTAAGCTGGGGTCAGAGACGGGAGGAGGGGGAGGACCAGGAAAAGTTCTAAGCAAAGAGGAGTCTTTGTAGATGCCGAGGGAAACAATGGTCAACGAATCAACAGTTGGTTTATTGGTGACAGTAGAGATGGTGGACTCAAGGGAGGTCTGAGATTTTGGTTCATGGTAGGTCAATTGGTCAATGGTGACAATCTTGCCATTATGAGGGAAAAAAATCTTGCGGTGGACTGCGGATGGGACGGCTGACATGGCATAAGTGTAACTACGCCCCAAAAGGATGTTGTAGTCAAGAGGGGCATTGATAACTTCAACGTCGACACAAACATTATTGCCGGCAAGGGTGATAGGATAGTTACGAAATAGGCCAATGGGCTGGGAGGCATGGCCATCCCATGCACGAAGGGTGATGGTGGAAGGGGCCAGTTCAGGGGATCCGAGTTGTTTCCAAACCGAAGCGTACATTACGCAGGTAGATGCCCCCTCATCAATAATACACCGAGCAACATTGGTGTTTCATATTTTGACTAGGATTTGGAAAGCAACTGAAGGAGGAAGAGGGGGATGGTCTAACTGACGAGTGTCGAAAATAATCAATTGGTCATTAGCAGGATCTACAGTGTCCACGGCAGATAGTAGAGCCCTCTTTTGAGAAGGACACAACTGGAGGACTTCCAGTGTTGAAATGGCAGCAGGAGATTGGGCCAGATCATCTACTATGCTGTATGAATGGGCAGCCCGACCAGAGGCAACATTTCAGCGTAATGGTCCCTTAGGAGGCTTGGGATGAACCTCGGCTTTGGGCAGAGGGAGTTGCAAGAGACCATTGGGTGTCGATAGAGGCTCTGTAGGACCTAACGATGGAGACTCAGAGACAGACGGAACAGGAGGTGTGGAAAACTGACGGGACCGAGTTTGAAGGTTGAGGTCGACTGTGAGAGGTGGGTCAGAAGCCATCATGAGAATATGGTAATCAGATTAACCAGAAGGGGAAGGTTGAGTGGTTACTGGGGCGTGAGGTGGTTGAATGGCCATGAATCCTTGTTGTGGGAAAGGATCGGTAAACATAACAAGTTGAGAAGTAACGAGGGTGGGAGGGGTAGTAGGGGAAGAGTGTTGTCCCCGTACAGTGGCCTGAGAATCCAAAAGTTGCCGCATTTGTGGTAATAAGGGACAATCATGAGTGTAGTGACCATAAACACCGCAACACGAACAGGGCTTATTGGTGCAAAGTGGCCTGTCCAGCTGGGGCTGAGAGCCCTATGGCTAGTTGGCAGTGGTAGAGTCGATATTGGAAGGATTGAGTCCATGATTACCAGAAGCGGATTGATTTCCTCTTCTCCTTCTTTGAGAAGGAGGAAAATTAGGTGCCCCCTACTGTGCAAATACTTGCCCTGGAGGGGGTAGTAAGTGTGGTTGTGGGGGTGGAGAAGGCAAGGGAGTGGGAGGTCCAAATGCTGGAGGAGTTGGGACACTAGGTTTTGAATATGGATAAGGAGTAGGGTGGGCAGCAGTAAGGTAAGCAGGGGGGTGGGAAAAAGGAGGAGGCATGCTGTAGCCTGAATGCATGCTGCCTGGAGGGGAAAAAACACCGAAGGGGCTGGCCTAGAGAGGAAAACCATGGCCCGGAGGAGGTTGGGCAGAGGTATGTGACAGGGCTCCAATGATACCGTCGGCAGAATGGGATTCCCCCGAGGCATTAGGGCCACCGGGTTTGGGAAGGTCAGGAAGGACGGTATAAACATAACCAGATTGGGCATAGAGAAGGTCATACTTCAAGGCGATTTGGAGGGCGGCTTCTTCGGTTTGGGTAAAATGGGATGCGACGTCTTTGCCAACGGGAGGTAAGAGAGAGAGAATCAACCAGTCCATGTAAACCCGATCTTCAAAGGGGGGAGCTCGACATAAGCTTCTTCTGCACCGCCATTCCTGGACATGAGCAGAAAGGCGGGTTGAGGAGGATTGACGGAAGGAGGTTAAAAGCTCGGTACCAGTGTCGTATCGAAGAGGGAGCTGGAAATAAGATAAAAGGCTTGGGCAATGGTTGCAAAAGTGGTATGGGAGGAGGTGTTCTGTTCAACATACCATTTAGAAGCTTCGCCTGTAAGCGCGCGTTGGAACAATCGAAGATGAATAGAGTCGTTAGTAATGGAATTGGAGGAACACCACATATGGAAGGATTGGATATGGTTGGAGGGATCCTCACTAGCAAGGCCTTTGAACTTGGGAATGTCGGAGGGGAGCTTGGTTGGCATAGCAGGCCAACTAACATCGTGGCGGATAGGATCATTAATCAGCTGATTGAAGTCGAGGAGACTAAGGCTGGCCATATAAGGGAGTAATGGGGCAGTCGAGGTAGGTCCCGAGGTGGTTCCACTGGAAACAGATGCAACATTAGTACTGGGGTTACTGCTGGTGGTAGGCCCTGAAGTAGACATGGTGAAAGTGACAGGGGGAGAACCAAGAGGGGGAGAACCCAAACAATCAGAGGAAGAGCCAGAGTGCGGACTCGAGGAAAGACTTACTCGATGACGATGGGAAGGAGGAAGTCGACCAAGCAGAAACTGAGGATGAAGGCCAAGAATTATCCGAGAGAGGCACCTTGGGGGTGTAATGATGACAGGAAGAAGAAAACCGACAAGGGCAGGGAGGGACAAAATCAAGTGAGGTCAAGGGCAGAAAGGTTCAGTGACAATTGATTTTAAAGTCTTTGTCAGGCGGTGTTAACCAGGCGCTTCTTCACTTAGGGTCAGTTTGTGGCATGAGTTAATTTTAATTGTTTAAACCTAGACGTTTTGAGAGTAAAACAAAGAATGTGTTGCGTAACGGAAAAGAAATCTGCAGTAAATAAGACTAAAAGAACAGAAAATTAACAACTAAAAATGCAGCAATCTAACCCAAGAAGGCGGGTCTCTCAAAACTAGTCTATAAGAGGGAAAAAACTACACAAAGCACGCTAAAAAGAGGCCAATAGATCGAAGGTCCGGAGGGACTGGGATATAAAGGGTAAATCTGCTGAAAAGTGGGGCAGAGAACAGCAAATAAGCAGAGGCAAGGTTGCTGGTAAAAAGGAGGAGATCAGCTAAAAATAGAAGAGACAAGGCAGTGCCTTAGAAATGAACCCAAACAAAACAATATGAGGTGGTTTTGAGAGGGAGAAGAGCTGATCTAAAGGGATCTGAAAAGGAGGTATCAGATCAGAGAAAAAGAGGGTTGAAACTCTGGAAATTCAGACTTCTGAAACAATAAAGACTCGTCCACAAAAAAGTGGAGGGTAATAGATCCCTAAGGGGAAAGATTCCCTCTTAGTTGAGTGAAGCAGATTAGAAATAGGTCCAAACGAGTAGAGAAAGAGGCTAGAAAACCCTGACAGAAGCTTCAGACAAACCCAAAAAAAGTGCTGAAAAATTTGCAGAAAAATTGCAGGTCGTAGGTTCTGACCTGTTTTCAGTCTAGGCCGCAGGTTTGGGGCAGAAAAGTGCATCCTGAGGCTCAGGTCGCACTTTTTGGGCCGATAAGTGTGACTTGCAGATCCGGCTCTCTCGACGACAGATTTCAGAAAATTTGTCGTCTCAGTTGCGGCTGATGTCTATCACCTGCACAATAAGGCCAAAAACACACGAAAGTTAAAAATTTGACTGTTTAAGGGTTTTAGGGGTGAAAATCACCATCAAAATAGGAAAAACAAAAAATGGAAGAGAAACCCTAGAGTCTGAAACAGCTGGATATGAAGGAATAGATAAAACGACAGCGGTCGCCAAAGAAAACCCGTGTGGAGTCACCAATTGTTAGTATGAATCTTTCATCGTAAAAGATCACTTTATCTATGCATAACAAATAGCCCTAACATCGATTATGGCTGCAGAATATCTTTAAGTTTGCTGCACAAATTTAGATCTAAGCATAAAAGATATTAAGCAAATAAAATATAATATGGCTCCATGCATTCAATGGACAAGACAAGAAATAATAAAAGAATTTTTATATTATATTAAATAATGGGGCACTTGAGAGGAAAACAAGAAAGGTGTTTTCTGGTTCTCCTCAGTGGGATGGGTTCTTGAAAGTCCTCAGTGTTTCAGATCTAACATTTCTCTCTCTTATGGGTGTAAAGCAACAAACATAGAACTCAATGGGAGTTCACCAAACAAAATGAAAAATGGTGACCAAGAGTAGATCCAGAGTGATCTAATGCAATGAAGGTGACTAATTAATGGGGAAAACCCCCCTATTTATAGCAAAATATTGGGGCGGTCTAGAACTCGGTGCATGAATAAAATATTATTAATCGAATTCTAGAAGCACCCTTTAAGAATATTTTATTATATTTGTTGGAGGGAAAAGGGTTCTTGACTTGGGTCAATTCCTTTATTTATAAATAATAAATAAATAAATGGTTTATTTATCATCTTAGGGAAGTGATGGGAATATAATTAAATAAATAATGGTTTATTTAATTATTTATGGATGATTTAGTCAAATTTAACTAAGAATATTATTTACATAATGATTTAAATAACTTATTCTTAGGGAATAGTTAAATAAATAAGGATTTATTTAATTAAGTTCCTTATTTTGGGTTAAATATGACCAGGAAATATAAACAAATAAGTTATTTTATGTGGTGAAAGAAATTTTACTTAGGGTAAAATTGGTCTTACATGGTGTACTTGGGTTCATCTAATAATAACATGTTAGATGACCAAAAATTGGTGTAACATAAGGAAAACAGTGAATATAGTGGCAACATGTAAAATGACAATAAAGAAAGTCATGATGGAAGTAGCTCATATGAAAAACTTGAAAATAGTGAGCATGGTAAGGGCAGAATGCATCAAGAGGTTCAAAACAATGATGAAGGTGAAGGTGGCAGCCCTCAAAAAATTCAAAATGGAAAGGAGGGTAAACAAGGCAGTCCTAAAGATAGTCATGATAAAAGTAGATGCAGTAAACAAGGAAGCCCTAAAGAAAAACATGAAAATAGTGAACAGTGCAGCAAATTAGGTAATGAAGAACGAAGCATTATAAGAGATCAAGTTGAACAAATACTAGTGATGGAACTTCCTATCTCTTCTCCTCAACGCATCCAAGAACATGTGCTAGCTGCCTCTCCTAGGTAAGGGGCCATGACTCTTTCTCCAAAAGTGGTGAAGCCTAAGACCACTAAATCTACAAAGAAGAGGACTATTCAAGCTGTAACTACCAATGTTACTAGAGCACTCTGAAGTACAGGCAAGTTGCCCAAAAGGCCTATGATTGAAGTGCCAAAGAGAACAAGAGCAAAGAAGTCTATCCAAAGCAAGGGAAAATAAAAAGTTGAATAGTAGGAGACTAGCCATGAACAAGAAAGAGAGTTTGACATCATACAAATAGACAGTGATGCTGGAGATGATGAAGCCAGAATCCTTGAGTCACTTTTGCAAAATAGAGAAGCCCAAATCTAGGACTTAGAAACTGATCTAGAAAGGTTGAAAGACCTCATACACTTTCTACAAATGCAAAATAGATAGATGAGCGGGCTAATGGAAATCTATGAGGCCCGAGCATTTAAATACCAAAGGGAGACATACAAAGAAAAATTCAAGCTTGAAGAGTATATGGGCAAATTTTATGATATTTAGGAAGAAGAGAAACCAACAAGAAAAATGCCTAGGACTATTGGTCTTAGGAAAGCTTTGGAGAAACAAAGAGAAGAAGAAGAAGCCCTTGCTCAATCATATCCTTTCACACAATTTCTTGCCCAAGAGATAGAAAATGATAAGGAATCATGGCTTGGAAGAGAAAACAAGAATTTGTAGCATAAATTAGACAAGGCAAACAAAGACTTAGGTTTGCAAAGGAAGATGAATAGGCATTACAAGAAATTAAATCAATTTTCCCGAAGAAAACTCAAGATTGCCCAAGAAAATCTCATCACTGCCCAAAGGAGGTGCCTAGTGAAAAAAGGGGAAAAATGCATATCTAGGCTTGGAATCTTGGCTTTGGCTTCCTTGCATGCTTCTAGAAACCCATAAGGGGTTTGCTCACCAAAATTGAGCAATTTTGGACATGATCTTGTTTTTTGTGATTTTTAGGCCTAATTGCACATTTTTCTAGGCGCTGCCATGTTTTCTAGGAGAATCCTCAGCTCATGAAAGTTATTTTTTTGGATGTATTAAATTTTTGGGCATCTACTCACAAATTTTTAGATCAAAATAAGGTGTTTTGGTCCCCCCAAAGAGGAAACAATCAGTCAAAATTCACCTTTTTGCCTCACATATAAGCATGTGAGACCCTCCTGGGTTTTTTCACTCTATCAAATTTTTGACAGACTTCCAGGGATCAATTTGAGAAAAATAAAGTTGTTCCAGAATGTAGACATCCAGGGATTTCCAACAAGCCACCACGGGCCTCGTTTCCACATCGGGAATTCCTTCGAAATTTCTCTATAAAACAAGCTTTTTTCTGCTGCTATGCTCCTGTAGGATATTTCTGAAAGGTAGTTTTCTGAGGATGGCTATCCAAATGTGCGTTAAGCTATTTTTAACTCCATATTAGAGATTAAAAGTCAATTTTCTTGCTATTTTTATCTTAAATAGATATTTTTGAAGATATTTTGTTAAGATATTTGTTTTTGGCCAATGGCCTTATAGTTGCTCTAGGTAGGTTTCCTCCTCTTTGTCCTATATAATTCAAGAGGATTCATTGCAACAAAGAGGCTGAACTTAATGTTATAGATAGAAAATACATAGCATTATGGGCTTTGAATAAATACTTGTCTTATGAAGTGGATGATCTCTTGCTTGACTTTGATGATGGAGGAGGATTGTATGTATGATTCCATGGCTTGGTGAATGGTATTGTGTTCCTTATATGTTATGTTTTCTTAGTTTATCATACATGTTTTCATGCTTCTTTCTTGTTGTAGTACAATAAAGAATAAGTTTGAGATATGCCCATGGAGGCACCTCAAATTTCCTGATTCATTGCATCTTAAATGTTTTCATCTTTCTTGGTTATGTCAAAGAATTCTTAATTGCTCTTTGGTACCCTAAGAACTTGTTATCAGTTTCATTAATGGTTATTATGTATGCTGTCAAGTATGATTCACGATATGCCCTGCTTAATCATAGCTAATCGAAACTCCATTTCTGAAATCTCTCTTTGAATTATTGGTTGTCTTAGTTAAGTCAAAGAGGTCTTGTTTCGATCTTTCTCTTTGTCCATGCTTTGCAGTCTTATTTCAAAGTTCCTGATAGCTCAAGATATGATGTTTAGGAGTTCCCTCTTCATAGATTGAGTTGTTTATTTGTATTATTTGTTTTCCCAAAAGTCTGAAGTTTATTTTCCCAAATTTAGAGGGTCTTATACTTCTATGTATCACTGGATTGTTTATTTTTCTGCATCTATCAGTTTGAGTTTCATTCATAGAGATTAATCGTCAGCCCTAACTCATGAATGCTTGCTGTATAACTATTTATGCTTAAAATATCTTTGTATTTCACAAACTTAATGTCCATATCATTTCACTTACATCCAAAGAATCCATTTATCGTGACCAAATCGGCCCTGCAGTAATACCTTGTCCATCATTGAGACAGTCTCGACCTTTTCGAACCCATAACCCAGTTGATATGACGAACATTTCATCTATTTATCCCTTGTTCAGTTCCCTTCGAAAACCTAAAAAAAACCAAAACATTCTTAAAAACTAGCCTAAAATCCAATATACAAAAACAAACAAGTTTACATCCTTTGCATAATAGAGAGAGCCCTCTCTGAGTCTAGGAAGGCTAGGTCCTAGGGCTCCAAAGCTTGGTCTGATGTTACCCTGTCATTTGGCTTGCAAATATGCCAAATCACGTGACCCTAATAGAAGACCCGGGGTCTTAATTGTCTCAACTTTATTCTACTGGAAAACCAAACATTCCGCCACAAACTTTTGAATATCAGATTTAAGGCCATCCCAAAAAATCCTTTCTTCACCCTGTCGTAAGTTTTTAAAAATCCTAAGTGTCATCCTAAAGGAGAAGTGTGCAATTCCAAAAGAATATTTTGTTTTAGTTGGGAATTCTTACAAAGATATAAGCGATCTTTGTACCATAAGGAATCATTTTTCCAACTAAATGTATCATATGTACTAGGATCTTGCTGCAAATTTTAAATGGGTGTTCACACTTCTTCGTCCTTCTTCCATTCATCCCTTGCTTTGGTTATCCAATCTAGTTGGATAATAGAAATGGCATAAAGAAATGCTTCCACATATTCATTATTTCTTGAGAGTGCATATGCAACAACATTTAGCTTCACTTTTTTGTATATTATTACAAAGTCATAGCCCAACATCTTTGTGACCCATTTTTGTTGCTCTTCTGAAGATGGTATTTGTTCCAAAAAGTGTTTAAGACTATCATGATAATTTTTTACCTTGAAGTGTCTTCCCATTAGGTAAGGTCGCCATTTCTTTAGTGCATGCAGTATTGCTAACATTTCCTTCTCATAAATAGCTTTCTGTAAATACTTTCCTTTGATTGGACAACTTTTAAAAGAAATGGGTCTTCCTTCTTGCATTAAAACAACACCAATTCCATTTCCTGAGGCATCACATTCCACAATAAAGGTTTTTGTGAAGTCTGGCGTAGCTAAGACCGGTGCTAGGCACAGTGCCTTTTTAAGATGTTAAAAGGCCTTAGTTGCTTCAGGAGTCCATGAAAATTCATCTTTCTTCAATAATGTTGTTAGAGGTTCTGCTATTCTCCCATAATTTTTAACAAACTTGCTATAATACCCTATTAACTCGATAAATCCTCGCAATAGCTTAATGGTTGTGGGGACTTTCCATTCCTTAATGGCTTTAATTTTGTTAGGGTCTACCTTAACAACCTCGTGAGATACAGTATGACCCTGATATTCCACCTCTTGTACTCCAAAGAAAAATTTGGATGTTTTTTCATACAATTGTTTCTCTTGCAGTAGTCCGAGCACCTTGTCAACAATTTGAACATGATCCTTCCAAGACCTGTTGTAGCTTAGTATATCATCAAAAAATACTAGAACAAATTTTTAAGGAAGGGTTTGAAAATGGAATTCATCAATCCTTGAAATGTATAAGGTGCATTGGTAAGGCCAAAATTCATGACCAAAAATTCATAATGACCCTCATGATTTCGAAATGCTATTTTCGAAATATCTTCAGTCTTCATTCTAATTTGATGATATCCTGAGCGAAGATCCAACTTGGTAAAATGCATTGCTCCATGTAATTAATACAATAATTCATCAATCACACAAATGGGAAATTTATTTTTAATGGTGAGCTTATTGAGCTCCCTATAATCTAGACACATGCACCATGATCCATCCTTCTTGTGTACCAATACTATAGGAGTAGAGAAAGAACTTTGACTAGGTTGAATTATACTAGCCTCTAACATTTCTGCAATCATATGTTCAATTTCACTCTTTTGGACATAAGGATATCTATAAGGCCTGATGTTTGGAGGAACACTTCTGGGAATCAAATGAATAGCATGATCACGATCACAAATAGGTGGGAGTCCTTTGGGAGATTCAAACACCTTGGAATGATTGTCCAAGACTTTTTGTAGATCTGCAGAAATAGATGATTTTGATGTTGGAACTTCTAGTGAGCATAACTGTGGCATTATGCCTCGTTGCTATTTCTTTAGAAGATTTGTCATGACGTTAGAGCTTATTATATTTCCTGGCTTCCCTGCAATACCCTGTAATTCAACTTCCTTACCTTCTAAAAAAAAATTCAAGAAAATTTCTTGAAAATTAAAAGCTATCGTCCCCAAACATTGTAACCATTGTACTCCTAGTACCACATCAGCACCTCCCATATGAATCGAAAGCATTGGACTATTCAATACATATTCGCCCATGGTTAGCTTGATATTATGGAATTTTCTAGAGAAATTTATATTTCCTCCATTTGCAACCATCACTTGACATACTGGTGTTGGGTATAGGAAACAATTCAATTCCTTGGCTACCTTACAATGAATAAAATTATGGGTACTTCCTTAATCAATCAACACTATTACCTTTTTCTTCTTGATATGTCCTTATATATTAAGAGTCTGAGGAGTGGTAATTCCTGCCAATGCATTACATGATATGGTCAGAATCATTTCTTCCTCTTCTAGGGTTGGTTCCTGGTGTATACCCTCTTCTTTTGAAAATTCTTGTTCATTTTCTTCTTCCTCTTCACAATCTATGTAAAATAATTTCTTCTCAACACACTTATGACCTTTAGTGTATTTTCTATCACAACTGTAGCAAAGCCCTTTTGCTCTTTTTTCTTCCAATTTTTGTGGTGTCAGCCTTATAGGTTGTGGCAACCCAGGAGTAGCAACACTTCCCTCTTTATAGAAGTGAGTGGTAGGCTTCCTTGTTGCCATAATTTTACATTCAATTTTTCTTTCCAACCTGAATGCCTTGTCCAATGAATCAGGTTCCAAAACACGAACTTCATGTTGGATGTTATCCTTTAAAGTACCTATGAAGAGATCAATCCTGTGTTCCTCTGAAATATCAGTTACCGTTATATTCAATTTTTGGAAATCCTCAATGTGCTCCCCCACTGAACACTTTTGTTTGAGATTTGTCAATTGGCTAAAGAAGGTGTTTCTCTTTGTATCTTCATAATGTGTTATCATTTCCTCCGTAAAAATTGACCAAGTGACAATTTTTTTACAGGAGAAAAGCCATCGATATCATACAAATGTATTTTTTTCTAAATGTAAGGTTGTGATGCGTACCTTTTGTGTGTTTTGCACATTATTGAGATCAAAATATTGCTCCATCTGTAGTATCCATGTTACATGATCCTTTCCATCAAATTTCCTCATATAAATTTTTCGAATATGGTGGTTCTTCCTTCAAACATTAGAGTTTATGAAATCATGATTAACATTTATTTTCTTCTCATCATGATTTTCCTCTAATATCTTTTCACCATTAGGAAACATTTCTTAAATCAACTTTGTCAAACCTTCAATGTATTCTTTTAGATCATTCTTCATGTTTTCCATTTTTTCATCGATCTTAGCTTCCATGTCATCCATCTTAGATTCCATGCCAGATTCCATGCCATCCATGCCATTCTTCAAACCATCCATCTTATATTCCATGCCTTTCTTCAAACCATCCATCTTAGCTTCCACGCCTTTCTTCAAGACTTTCATGTCATTTTTTGTTGCTCTTTTTGAGAGCGAAATTTGTTGTGCTTTCTCTTGTAATTTTGATATGTCATGTTTCCATTCTTCATCTTCATGAGTCATAGTAGAGCCTTATAAAGGCTTAATGGGTGTTGAATTATTTTTAGGGGCCATTTTAGAATTCAATACTGATATCTATTCTACAATATGCCCTTGGAATCAATTCAACTCGATTCTTAAAACAAGACTTATGCAATTCAAAAAAAATATATACACACCTTTTACTTACTTTGGAGGAGATCGATACTGAAAATGAATTATCTCTATAATTGTGGATCCTCAATATCTAAAATTTGGCCTTGTAGTATCCCTCTGAAGCTTCTTTCCAATGCCATAGGTCTAATCTAATTTGGATTCTTCAAGCCAAATTTATGTCCAATCTCCCACAATGACCCAATTATGGACTAGTTTAGTAGAGAGAAATTTTACGACTGGCCATGTGTCACTGTTTCCTACTTTTGGCTCTGAAATTTATAGACAAAAGGATAGAGTTTGTGTACTTGCGTTCACTTTTCATAGCATTCCAATCCGATGCTTAGAGAGAGAGTTATGAATATTTTCCCATGATCACATCTTTGAGATGAAATTCAGAAGCCTGAAAATTCCCTAACTTGCACAGATCATATCTCTGCCAATATTTCGAACCAAGATCTGAAATCTTTTGAAGACTTTCCTCAGGATTTAGGTTTCGCACCCTAAAATTTTTAGCTTCTGAACCTTTGTAGAAACAAATTTATAGCAAACATTCCACGATGACCTGTTTAGGTTAAATTCAGTAGCCTGCAAAATGACCTACCTTCCATAGATCATATCTCCAAAAATATTACGAACTGATATCTGAAATTTTGCAACGATGTTCTTTAAGATTTCAGCTTTGCACTCTACAAATTTCAGCTTCTGAACCTTTGTATAAAATAATTTATTACAAAAATATCATGATCACATGTTTAGGTTAAATTCAGGAGCCTTCAAAATGACCTAACTTGCACAGATCCTATTTTTGCATCCTCAGGATCTTGGCTTCGCACTCTAAAAATTTCAGATTTTGAACCTTCGTAGAAAATAAGTTATAGCGAAAATGCCATGATGACCTGTTTGGAGCAGCAAAACCCTAGAATATCAATGCTCTGATACCAAATGTAGGGAAACCAACTCCAAAAATATAAGAATAGAGATATCAACGCCTTAGAAATAAGCCAGTTCAAGGGGGAAACTTCCAATACATTACATGAATGAACAAGAATTGGATGATACAAATTACAAGACCTCCTTTATATATATATGAGTCCACGGGACCACAATGTAATCCTAGTGGGCCACAATGTAATCCTAGCCAAGCTAACAATAATAATTTAAGGGAAAAATAATAGCAATATGGGGGTTGCAGGGGTACAATAATAACAATAAGGGGGTTACACTAACAATAATAAGGGACTATAAAATTGTATTGAGCTTTGCTGTGTTTAAATTCTTGCTAATATAATAGATAGTGTAAGGCTTATTTTCTTTTAGCTAGCCCAAAAAAACATCTACAGCCATGTCAGATGCATATCTAGCAATATGGAACGACATATTCCAGTTTGGTCCTCGCAAAACATGTGTTGCTTTTACACAACTCTTCAACTTCAAAAATGCTTTCTCACATTTCTCTTTCCACACAAATTCCACATCTTTCATAAGCAAAGAAAAAAGAGGTGATGCAATATTTGAATTTTTTCTATAAATCTCCTATAGTACCCTACGTTTCCTAGAAAGCTACATACCTGTTTTTGAGTTCTGGGAATTGGGATTCTTGAGATTACCTCAATTTTTTAAGGGTCTGCATTGATTCTATCTACCAGGATAAAATTTCCCAGCATGATCCCATCAACCATCATCATGTGGCACTTTTCAGTGCTCA
This sequence comes from Pinus albicaulis, assembly GCA_034641835.2. Taxonomy (NCBI): domain Eukaryota; kingdom Viridiplantae; phylum Streptophyta; class Pinopsida; order Pinales; family Pinaceae; genus Pinus; species Pinus albicaulis. Next base: position 917,948,789 of record CM076572.1, on the reverse strand, counting down.
AGGCAACATTAGTTTGTACATAGCATTCCAACACCTTTTCCAAATTAACTAATGTTGTTTAAAAGGAATCACTGTAAGGTTTAAAATCATGCATGAATATTTCAAGGAATTCATTCAATAGATCCAAAAATATACCGAATATTTCCCTTTGAAAGGTTGATGGCACATTACAAAGGCAAAAATGAAGGACTTTGTATGTACAAGTACCGGATGGGAAAGTAATGGTTGTCTTATCTTGATATTTTGGGGCAATCTATATTTGGTTATAGCCATTGAATCCGTCTAGGAATTTAAAATTTTTTTAGAGAAAGAGTGTCCAATACCTGGTCTATAAATGGTAAGGGAAAATGGTCCTTTTGGGTGGCCTTATTGAGTTCTCTATAATCTACACAATCTCTCAATTTGGAATTCTTTCTCAGAAAAATGACAAGAGGAGACACCCATTGCCTATCAGAGATGGGATAGATGAAATTGGAATGAAGGATTTTCTGTAATTCATGTTTTACTATCTCGTTAAGTGTGGGATTCATTCATCGCTATGATTTTCTGACTGGTTTGTAGCCATCTTTAAGGTAAATGTGGTGTGTGCATAGGTTGGCATGGATTCCTTTCATATTAGTGTAATCCCATGAAAATGTCTTTCTATAATTTTGTAACAGCTGTATCAACAGTATCTTCTATTCAACAATCAAGTTAGGATTAATGTTTAACTATTTCCCTGGCTCAATTTTAACCAGATTGTTTTCAATATGTGGAGTGGTTCTCATATGTTTAATATTTACATTGTCTACCTCATCTTCTTTCCCTACATATCTAATGGAAGAAACTGAGAGTGAGTTGTTAATAAACCATTAATGATGTCATCTTCTATTTCATCTTTAAAATATTGTGCTTTTCCAATTGTGAGGAGAGGTAGGAAAAGTGAGATTCAGGTTCATATTCTTCCCACCAGGGACTATTCAAATCCATATGGGGTTTCGCTGGGTGGTAAAGGTTAAGGTTATTAGTGGCTTGCCCATCTGAGATCATAATAGATCCATATCTACATCTGATAAATTCATATGTGGTGGCTAGCCATGGTCTTCTCAAAATTAATGGATGCCCCCCAAGTTGGATTTGGTTTGAAAAATGTGAAAATCAATCGGACATCTCTAAGAAGCTATAGTAATCACCACATATTATAACACTCCTTTGGTTTTAACGCAAGATATATCATCTAATTCAAGAACTGTAGGTGTAGGGCTAAGCCCGTGAAGTCCTAGGAAAATAAAAATATCCTTGGTCATCACATTAATGGCCACCCCTGAAATGATTAAAGTATTTTTTATGGGTTGGTCATGAATATAGATAGTAAATGTAGGACTTCCTAGGTCATTATATTTAGTTAAAAAAGACTGATGAATCATTAGTTCAGAAAGTTTCCTCATCATATGGATAGTAGCAGGGTCCTTCTGCTTCCTTCTAGGATTTTTGATACACAAATATATCATTTTTTTAGTGTAAATAGGTACTTCCTTGAGAGCTTGTAACAATGAAATCCGTACATACAAATTCTGTAATTCCTTGAGAAACTCAGATTTAGTTTGTGAGGCTATCCCAATTTTAGTTAATCGTTGAGGATATGGAGGATCCTGAGCTCTAATAGCTAAGTCAACTATCACAGGTGCACCAGCCCTACTCAAGTTGGTTGTTGCAGGAGCATCAGTCCTTCCTAAGATGGTTGCTATAGAAGGGAAAATTTTAGGGGCTAATAATCACAGGTGGGCTAATATTCCAAGCTTTTTCCAGAAAAAGTGTTCACAAATTTCCATATTTTTTTAAATTAATTTGCACAAATTATATAGTATAAATTATTTTACCCTAAAAATTGCCAAAATTATATATATACTAATATAAAATTATTAGAAAAATAAATATTTTTACAAAAATGACATACTTGTTTTTACAATTTACATATTGGGGATTACTAAGATTCAACAAGGTTTCTAAATTTATAAATGTCCATATTTAAAATTCTCCCTGTGGTATAGGTGTAACAATCTATGATGTATTAGCTATTACATGTGTAAAAACCACTTCAAAATTGACTATACCCCTTCTAGGAAGCTCACATTCTTCCTTTGCAATGATAGGAGAATGGCCAGGTCTAATTATTTTTCCCGATCAAAGCTGAATCTCATTTATTCCAGTAGGAGTAATAAGGTAAGTTTAGAAAGTAGTCAAGGTTTTTATACTATGAATTTCCTTATTATTCGGATTTGAGTTAGGTTGCATAGGTAATTGGGGTCATACAAGAAGTGCATGAGTTTGTAGAGGATGCAGTTGTAACTATTGTTGCATTAGTAGTGTAGAGGGAGATGGACCTTGGCTATTACCTCTCCAATTTTGACTCCCAGGTTAAGATTGATATGGAGGATATTTCATTACTGGAGGGGAAGGCCACTGGTTCCAGGGTGAAGGAAATTATGTTGAATAAGGAGTGGGATATGGCCATGGAAATTTTTGACTATTATAAGCATTATTCCAATAATTGAAAGAGGAAACATCTCGAGGAATACCTATAGGTCATGACTGCCATTGTCTCCTTGGTCCGATGAAGTAGGAAGACTGCACCTCTTCACTTGATTCCTTGTGTACTTCTTTCAGTCTGGGTAGTTCTGGGTATCGACCAGTGGGATGCTCCAACTCAATGATATTACACAATCTAATGTTGTCTAGTTTCCATTCTCTTTGTAGATGTTTCTTTCTACACTGAGGACAAAATATTGCCAAATCTAATTAGAATTATCCTTGTGTTTTATTGACTTGTGCTATGGTTGTTAGGGTCCCGTGATTTAGAATATTGGTAGACCAAATTCATAGGGTAACATGAAACCAGTCTTTGGAGTCCTAGGACCTAGTGTTCCTGGACTCAAAGAGGGCTCTCTCTATTTGTATGTGAAGGATGTGAACTTTTTGCTATTTAGGGTTTGATTTTAGGCTAGTTGTTAAGTGTAGGGTTTGTTGTTTGTTTGGTTGGGTAAGATGGTCAAGTAGAATCGGTGGAGTGAGAAGTCTTCAAATCATTGGGCTATGGAGTCTATGAAAGTCCCAGATATCTCAACAAAGAATCAGAGTGTAGAAAGGGAAAATCTAGTGTGGTCAATGGATCCTTAAGGTTATGTGTGAAATGAAATGAACATTAATTTGGGGTAAATAAGGTAGGGAAAAGGGCAATGAGGTATCCTTTGTCATATACCCATAAACAAGAAGGTCTCAAATATGATAAGTAAAATATACTAATCATGAGATAGGGCAAACCATTTACTCAATGACAATATTTAAACAAATAAATATCCAAGATAAACATTCCAATGAAACAAAGAAAGCAAGAAAGCTTATCTAACTTTAGTAATTTCACCTTCAGAATTTGAAAACATACAAGATGACACAATGAATTTAATCGATCAAAGAGGGAACTCCTAGACATTTTTTATCAAACTAAAAAGAACTCTAAGGAAAACTGACAGGCATGGAGAAAGGGCAAGATCAGAACAAGACCTCCTTGGCTTAACCTAACAAGTAATACTTCAAAGAGAGATTTCAAAAACAGAGCTTAGATAGCATCAAATAGGCAAGGCTTGCCATAAAAAAAATTTGGAAACTAGCATGGTAATCCATAGATGAAATAAAAAAGCATAAGGAGGCTTAAGGAGCAGTTAAGAATTCCTTAAACACATGCAGTTGAGGAAAACATCAAAGTAATAGAAGGCGGGAGGACTAAGGTGCTTCAAAAAGCATTTCTTAACCTATACTTTTCAGTTCTACTGCATATAGAAGGATGAAAAATAATGAAAAACAAGAAAACATGAAAAAATTAGAGGCACATCACCATCAAGCCAAGCTCAGGGATCCTGCAAACAAGCTTCTCCATCATCAATCCAACAAAGCCATTCTTAAAGTCCATAACACCAATTTCTTCTCCAAGCTCATAAAAACCATGTATTGCTCTCAACGATCATCAAATTCCAACCCAATACATAGGACCTCCTTGCTCTATTTATCTAGCAAGTGAGGAGGTGGAAACCATAAGAGGCTTCTAGAAACCCTAACTATTTGATAAATACATCATAAATGTCATAAATTTCCATGAGACCATGCAAGGCCCAAGGCACATAATATCCTATGAAATAAATTCCAAAATAACTCCTTTCACCTAATTCTAGAGTGATTTGCCTCAAAAGACTCGAAAATATGATTTTGCAATAAATGAGTGTGTTTTGTTGACTTTTGGTCCAATACACTACATAGTCCACTTGCACAGTGCGAAAAAAAGGTACTTTTGCAACGAAGTTTTGGACCTCTTCCTGATGTCAGATTTTGCTCCGTGATGGCTCATTGAAAAGCTTGATGAGTCTACTTCTAGAAATTCTTATATTTTCCTAATAAAGCACCTATAGCCTATCCAAAATTCAAAAAACCCAGGACTTCCATTAGCGCAGCACCAGGTCTGAAATAGAGGCAGAATGGTGAAAAACGAGGGGGTTTTGACCTTTTGAGGGGTAAAATCAGCTCCAATCCCTATGAAACTTGGTGGGAAAAGTGTAATAGCCATTAAAAGTCCAAAAATTCTGATTTTTCCTTCTGATGATGATCCAAGGATTAGCGTAGCCCCTGTGGCACTACGTTAATAGGCCTCCAATTCTCAAAAAACCAAAAGTTGTCCAAATTTCCTCAAATTTGGTGGATGTGTGCCTCATGGGGTTTGAGAGACCTCTTCAGAAGCTTGTGCCAAGACTGAAAGGCCTTATTGTTCTTTTCATTTTTTTAGTGCTTGATTTTCAATGAGTGTCTTCTTGAGTTTTCCCCTTATCAAGTGGTTGAGTTGAGGTGGATGGTAGGGTACATTTCCCTTTGGAGGTAGCACACATAGGCCTTGACCGTCTCTGATATGTAAATGAAAAAAGTGTGATGGTGGCATTTTTGGTGAATTGACTATGGCTGTGATCCTTCGTGTTGTCATCAACTCCTTCATCATCGGCATGATCACTTCCCCTTTCTTCATTGTATGCCTCTATATATTCTTCACTTTGATTTGGCTCATCACTAGGACTCTTTTCCTCTTCATCCCCTGTACTATCATTACTCTCATTATCACTAAGAGGCTTATTTTTGTCATGAATGTCATAAATGTTTTCATTACTGTCATGAATATATTATTCCTTGTTGTTTTTTTCCTTATTTTCCTCTTTATCAATGTCATACTCTTCTTCTCTTTCACTGTTTTTCTCACTGTCATGCTACCTTGTCTTGCTCACTGTTTTCATCTTCATCATCCTTTGTTTCTTCATGCTTATCATTATGACCCTCCTCTTTTTCCATGTCTTGCACTTCTTCTTCTTCATTTTCCCCTTCATGCTCAAGGAGGTCAAAACAGAAGGTCAGTTTCCATTTAAGACCTAGGGTTTGCACAACTAGGGTTTGAAGGATAAAAATGAAAATGGTGGTGATGGCAACCTTTACAAATGAGTGATATGCGGGCAAGTGTATGATTGTTTTACCTTGAATTTGAGAGAGGGTTTGTTTTGAACCAGCTTGTGGTTACCCTATTTTCACACCTTTTTGATTTGATGATGGTTTACTTGGAGGTCAGAATCAGTAATTTTGCAATGAGGACCTAGGGCTTTCCAAAGTAGGGTTTAATCATTTCTTTAGCCACCAAATTAGGAAAATTTCTTGGAGGATAAGGAGGAGAGGCCACCTACTAGCTTTAACTCTTCTACATCCCTTTGAATGCAACTTGTAGGATGAATTTTAGCCTTGGGTCAATTTCGTTCCTTGTTTTAGGAGCCTCTGCATTAGCGCAGTGCCACTTATTTGCGTAGTGCCAAAAAAGGGTGCACTTGCATCCAAGATTAAGTAACCTTCCCGATGTCAGATTTGGGCCTATGATATCTCGTTGGAAATATTAACCTATATAATTTCTAAATATACCAATTTTTCCCTGATTTGAGTTGATTTGACCTACCAAAAGTTTATTTTCCCAGGATTGATCAAAAAGTGTTGAATGATGGTGCAGAAATGCAAAGTGCTGGTGCAGACAACTTTTGGATGCCTTCCTTAACCTAAAATTCGGCCCATGATAGCTCATTCAAACTATCTTCCAGTATAGTTGTATTTTGACCCATCATGCAAGTCATTTGGACACTTCAGCTATGATAAAACCTAATTTTCCCAAGGTCACTCCAGCAGTGCAAAAATTCTGCTGTGACACCTATATATTTGACATTGCTCCCAAAACATGATACCTGTGTAAACTATGAAGGAGGTTTTTCTTATTGGCCCCATTGTGGAAAAAATCCTTTCTCACATTATCCAAATTCATCTCTTTTTGGTCATAAACATATTTTTAAACAAAATTGGCTCTAGGTGTGGCAAATGACTTGGCCTGTGGAATAAATTCTTGGAAAATGATGGAGGCATGATGTTTATGAGTTGGTATAGATGTATAATTTTTGATATGATATATCAAATTAATCCTTTCCTCTTATGCCTCCTTTCCTTAGAAAACCCTAGCTTATTTGGAAGAGGAAATTAGGGTTTGGTGTAGGGGATTTAAGATTGCCTTGTAGAGGGAGGGGAATGAAGGGGTTAACGGTTGTATAAATTATTGGGGAAATTTTGGGGGAGAGGTATAGATTTTAGAGAGTAGGGGAATGTGGAATTTCAATAATTTAGTGATGGGAAAGGGTCCAAAAGGGAAAAACATAGGCCTAGTCTTGAAAAGTGCCAAATTGTAGCAATAGGCTAGGTTTTGTAGAAAAATGATGAGTTTGAGGGATAGGAGTGATGGGAAGTGTTTATGAATGTATATTATGAGGAGCTTTAAGAGCATTAGGATACAAGATTTGTTGATTTTTTAACCATGGAGTTCATGAAACCAAGAAACATTCCCTCAAAAACCCTAGTTGGGTAATGGAGTCATAGGCAAGGGACAAACAGAGTAATGAGATTATAGGTGTGAAAGTGTGACAAAGATGAGAGGCATGAGTCCATGTGGGATCTTCTATGAGTGATAGGCTAACTATGACATGATAGAGTAGGGAGATAGTGAAAATTTATCTTAAGGATAATGAAGGCTGTGAGATTTCTAGAACTCACAATATTCATGAATTTTTTTTCTAGAAATCTAGGATAAGCATTTAGTCATCTATGAAAATAAAAAATAATTGATGACTAATAGTGGCTCCACTTGGGGAGGGTAGCTCATTTTCAGGAGGTGTCTAGAACATCAGATCTCTAGTTTTATGAAGACCAGTGCCTTATCCATTGGGAATTTTTTTACTTCTTCTCATCTGCTGATGCTTCTTTGAAGTTGTGATCTCAATAATCTGAAAAATGATTAGATCAGCTTCATCTCTACCTACCCAACCTACTTACCTAACATTTTTTCTTCCTTCGGTGAACTTGGAATAGCAAACCCTTGACATTTTCTTCTTTTGAAAGAAAAACAAACTATCTACTTCTACTCTTATCACTTCCAAGGGTTCATATTAGGCTAGTGAACTCTTTTTATTCTCTACCTAGACTATTTGACTATCAATATTAAGCTGTATGAAAGACTTCATTCTCTAAGATATTGACATGAAATCTAAAACATGGTTTAAATTAGGATTAGACAATCTGACTTACCATGAGTTGTGGCATTAGGACAAGATGCACACAAACATTATTTTTGTACAAAAAAAAACTATAAAAACAGGGGCTATTATTTTTCATTTGGTATGCATCCCCATCTTTCTCTTTGGTTCAGTTTTGAGGATGTGGAACCAATATCTTTCATTCCTAATCTATCCTTTTTGACAAGTCAATTTTGAATGATTTGACGAGCTCTCTTTCACTAACTTATCGGCAATAAATTGAAAACATGTTCAACCATGATTAGGCTAGATGACTAAAAAAGAATTTTTGGCACAAGTAGTGGCATTTAGGCTTACACACTTTCAACATTAATATTTTTTGCTTATGGGTCTGTACCGCTTTTCAAATCTTCCCTCTTTTTTCACCTTTTCTGTGTTTTCGTGTTTTCATTTTCAAAACAATATATAACTAAAATATGCTCAGAGGTTGAGCTTATTTGCATGCCTATCTATCCTAATCTAATTTTTACATGATATACATTCAGCTAGTGAAATATCTTTTCTAATACAACCAATCAAGTAGATGATTGTATGAGGGATCTTGGTTCAAATATTTGAGGGTGCTGACAAAATTTAAAGGCAACTCCCACCTTACTTGTGTTTGAATAGTAGTGCCTAAAATGTTCTTGAAATTCTGCATCGAGCTACTCTTGACATGTTTTAATCCCTCTTCAAATTTCTCTAACAAATCAGCAAAGGGATCTTGAAACAATACCTGAATGTGAAGATTTGGGAGATAAGCTTAATACAGGACTGCTTCTTTCTCCACTTGGCTGAACTTGGTACTTTTTTGGGAAAGAAACTTTTCCTCTTCCTCGTGATCATATGAACTGGTAGACTCATCATAGATTGCGATGTTATCCTCTAGCAAACCTGATGGGTTCTGATAGAGTGGGCTGAGTTCTGTGTGAAAACCACCATGTTGATGAGTAGGAGCACTCCTTGGCAACAAATCTTCTTGAGAAAGAAGTGCAGCAACTTTCTTGTGACCATCAATTTCCACGCCTACATCTACAATTTGTAATTCAAAGTAACTTGGTGGCTGAAAATATGGATTTAAGGAGGATTCCATTTCCCAAATGATTTCCTCAACCATTTTAGGAAAAGGCTTCTCATTGACAACTTGCTCAAGAAGTTCATCATCCTCCTCAACCTCAACATAAAAACTGAAAGACTGTTGATTTCCAATTACATGAAAGTTATTTCTGATGGATTGAAGTGAAGCAGAGAAAAGAGTCAGAGAATCCTCACTTACTTGTAAACTCTTAAGGTTTTCCTCATTAGTTTCATAGGTGACCTGTAATGGCTACTTACTTTTTCAAGATAATGATAGTGAACTTCATCCCACAAATCAACTATTGATTTCTATGCAAGGTTAGTTTCTATTTGGAGGACATGATCATCATATTGATCAAACTTTCAAAAATTATCAACATAAGTAGCATCATCAATAAAACATATTGTATTTTCAGTTTGTTCTTCTTTGAGTTGATATAAAAGTTCACATTCTGATGTATGGTATATGGGATTGGTAGGAGAATGAACATAAATGTTTTGTTCACATAAAGGCTTAAAGGCTGGCTGCATGTTTAGCATTTGATTTATTTCTTCTTTAGTTAAAAGAGGAGGCATTTTTCTCTTTCTTTGGATAGAAGTACACCAGTTCTCTCTTTCCTGTGAAGGCTAATTTTGAGGCTGAATGTCTTCTTGAGCCTCACTTAGAAGGGATGATGAATCATCACTTGTGATTTTAGAGAGATATTGTGGGTTTCCTTCTATTCCTTGATTGATTTCTTCCTCAACCAACTCCTCTAGGATGTCATGATAGCTATCTTGAGAATGAAATCGATGAATGGCCTATAATAGATCCTCAAGATGCCAATTTCCTAAATCTTCATCAATGTTTACAAGGTATTGTATGAGTTCTTCAGATTGATCACAACAATTTTTAGCTAATGCCAGAGATGGATAATTTTCTTTATAATGCTCACAAAATTTCTTGTGGAGATATTTTAAGGAAAACAAACTATCAGGTTTCATCCATTCACACCATTCTCTTTCCTTACCTTTTAATGTTGCCATAAACATTTTCATGAGGCAGTCTTCATGCCATTCAATTTTTAACCTTCATACATGTATATGAAATTTGATGAGATGTAGCAAGGGGTCATCACATTTTTCATCTTGAAATATTGGCTGGCTTTTTAACCAATTTATCTGAGGCATTTTATGTGGAAATCCAGGGATATGATCTCTGTTCATTGGAGCATATCGCCTTTGTATCTTTGGATCCATGTTTGTAAATTAGAAAAGGTCACTGTATCTTTTCAACCAGTATAGAGTTCTCTACCAGTGGAGTCTTTAGATCTATTGAGAGTTGTGGAGTCACCAGGTGGAAGGTTTCAACTTTTTTTTCCACCATCGGCATGATTGGGATTGCTCAATGCATTCCCGAGGTAGTCTATGAGGACTAGTGGAGTCAACAGGGCTACTAAAGATCAGTGGAGTTTCCAGGTGGAGGATGATTACTATTTTAAGGATGTAATTGTTGTCCACCATCAACAACTGAATACCAATATAAGGATGTTTGTGAGTTTTCTGAGGTCCAAGGAATAGTTATTTTGTCACTAACTCAGAAGGTCCCACCGTGATCGCCATTATGCTGGTGTCCCATGATTTGGAATATTGGTAGACCAAATGCATAGGGTAACATGAAACTAGTATTTGGAGTCCTAGGATCTAGCCTTCCTCGACTTAGAGATGGCTCTCTCTATTTGTATGCAAAGGATGTGAACTTAAGATGGTCAAGTAGAATAGGCGGAGTGAGAGGTCTTAAGATCATTGGGATATGGAGTCTATGAAAGTCCTAGATTTATCAACAAAAAGTCAGAGCATAGAAAAGGAAAATCTAGTGTGGTCAATGGATCCTTAAGGTTATGTGTGAAATGAAATGAACATTAAGTTGGGGAAAACAAGGTAGGGAAAAGGGCAGTGAAGTATCCTTTGTCATATAACCATAAAAAAGAAGGTATAAAATATGGTAAGAAAAATATACTAATCATGAGATAGGTCAAACCATTTACTCAATGACAATACCGAAACAAATAAATATCCAAGATAAACATTCCAATGAAACAAAGAAAGCAAGAAATATTATATAAATTTAGTAATTTCACCTTCAGAATTTGAAAACATATAATATGACACAATAACTTTAATCAATCAAAGAGGGAACTCCTATACATTGTTGATCAAGCTACAAAGAACTATGAGGAAAACTGATAGGCATGGACAAAGGGCAAGATCAGAACAAGACCTCTTGGCTTAACCTAACAAGTAATACTTCAAAGAGATATTTCAAAAACAGAGTTTAGATAGCATCAAATAGGCAGGGCTTCCCATAAAACATATTTGAAAACTAGCATGTTAATCCATAGATGAAATAAAAAAGCATAAGGAGGCTTAAGGATCAGTTAATAATTCCTTAAACGCACCCAGCTGAGGAAAACATCAAATAAATAGAAGGAAGGAGGACTAAGGTGCTTAAGAGATCATTTCTTAACCTATACTTTTCTGTTCTACTGCATATAGAAGGAAGAAAAATAATGAAAAACAAGAAAACATGAACAAATTAGAGGCACGTCACCATTAAACCAAGCTCAGGGACCTTGCAAACAAGCTTCTCCATCATCAATCCAAGCAAGCCATTCATATAATCCATAACACTAATTTCTTCTCCAAGCTCATAAAAACCATGTATTGCTATCAAAGCTTATCATATTCCAACCCAATACATAGGACCTCATTGCTCTATTTATCTAGCAAGTGAGGAGGTGGAAACCATAAGAGGCTTCTAGAAACCCTAAAATATGATAAATACATCATAAATGTCATAAATGCCCAAGAGACCATGAAAGGCCCAAGGCACATAATATCCTATGAAATAAATGCCAAAATAACTTATTGCACCTAATTCTAGAGTGATTTTCCTCAAAAAACTTGAAAATATGATTTTGTAATAAATGAGTATGTTTTGTTGACTTTTGGTCCAAAACACACTACCCAGTCCATTTGCGCAGCGCCAAAAATAGGTACCTTTGCAACCATGTTTTAGACCTCTTCCTGATGTCAGATTTTGCTCCGTGATGGCTCGTTTGAAATCCTGATGAGTCTAACTTCCATAAGTGCTTATAGTTTTCTGATCCAGCTCCTATAGCCTATCCAAAATTACAAAATCCTATAACTTCCTTTAGCGTAGTGCCAGGTTTGAAATAGAGGTAGAATGGTGAAAAATTAAGGGTTTTTGACATTTTGAGGGGTCAAATCAGCTCCAATCCCTCTGAAAATTGGTGGGAAAAGTATACTAGCCATGAGAAGTCCATGGATTAGTGTAGCGCCAGTGGTGCTACACTAATAGGCCTCCAATTCTCAAAAAACCAAAAGTTGTCCAAATTTCCTCAAAATTGGTGGAGGTGTACGTCATGGGGTTTGAGATACCTGTTGAAAAGATTGTGCTAAAACTCTAAGTAATTCTTGGTATTTACCTCTTTTTAGTGCTTGATTTTTAATGAGTTCCTTCTTGAGTTTTTCCCTTGTCAAGTGGCTGAGTTGACGTGGATGGTAGGGTACATTTCCCTTTGGATGCAGCAAACATAGGCCTTGACCCTCTCTGATATGTAAATGAGAAAAGTGTGATGGTGGAATTTTTGGTGTCTTGACTATGGCTGTGATCCTTGGTGCTATGATCAGCTCCTTCATCATTTCTTGTATTGTCCTCACCTTCATTTCCTTCATCATCTGCATGCTCACTTCCCCTTTCTTCATTGTATGCCTCAGTATCTTCTTCACTTTGATTTGGCTCATCACCAGGACTCTTTTCCTCTTCATCCCTTGTACTATTATTACTATCATTATCACTAAGAGGTTGATTATTTTCATGACTGTTGTTGTACCTTAAGAGACAATCCCTTAGCTATGATAAGGAATCAGTGCTTAAGACATTTATATGATTATGTCACGAACATATATGTCTCTTTTTTATTAACGCTCAAGTATTTATGATAAAACCCTTAAATGTCAATTATAATGAATGCTTCACAATTCTACCATTTTTTGATGTTGAATGAAGTGACTAGAAGAAAATGAAATAAGAATTCCAAACTGATATGTTGTTTTATACAGAAAATATCATTTCAAACCCTAGAAGAAATATATGAAAGAAATAGTTAAAACAAAGGAGCGCCAATTAAGGTTTTTAACTCTTACATATAGAAGTAAAAAGAGACCTGCTTCTCATAACTTTTTTTTATTCATAGATAGAAAACACATAATGTAAACTTGAATACATTTCAACATAAACAAAATGTTAGAAACTTGCTTACTCATTCATTAATCTTTGAATCTCTGAGTACAAAAATAATTGTGTGAAGGTCCAAAACTTGGAACCTTTCCTTCTCTTGAAAATTACATTAAATATAGTAAAAAATAGTGTGGAACTGTTGTAACCAATCCTAACTGCCAAAACTACTTACAACTTCAAAGGTTGTTCATTACATGCCTTGAAAATATCTTATTACAATTACACTGTCTTCAGAAAATAAAACAAATAACCTAATCTATAAGAATTGCAAATGATGTGGCTTCTTTTCCTGGGTAAACTGATTTGTCTTTCTTTGATGTTGATCCTTTTGGTAGGTCTATTGTCCAAGCTCTACACTTTTTCCATATTTCTACCTTCGTCCTTGATGAATGTGTCATATTCTGATATTCCAATATGAATGTAGTAATTCAATCATAGGATGGACTTTCTGTGAATAGAGTCTTTACCATCCATAAGAGTTGAAAATGTCTCTGCAAGAAGTTGACCATTGTTTCTCCTTTAAGCACCAGAGTTTTTTCATGCCTGTTATCAACCTTGATTTTTTTCAAAATTAGTAAGTTCTAATAAGAATTCCATGGCAAAATATTTCCTTCAGCTCCCCAACATGATGGCAAGCCTACTCTTGTCATTTTATCAAATGACTTATCAAATTGACTTACTACTTCCTTGATTTCCATTAGATTATTTTCCACAAACTTTCTGAGATCATTTCTGACAATCATTTTATTAATTTCTACTGCATACAACATTATGTATTGCATCTCATTCTCCTCTGATTCCTAATCTGATTTAGAATTAATAAAATCAATGAATCTTCTAGCCCAAATAGCTCTACTAATTCCTTTTTGCTTATCAGACATGATTGGTTATTCACATTATAAAATAAGGCTTTTCTCTTTTGCAATTATCATCAGGAAGCACCAATTTGATTTCATTTCTGAAATGATATCAGTCCAAATGATATCTTTGCCTTGTATCAATGAGAGATTTCTTTTCAGTCTTTCTTTGAGATTTTTAATCTCAGCTTCAACATTTCAGAAATCCATTTTGTACTTGTCAGCTTCATTTTCTATGACTTTAATCAACTTTGTTGCAGTCTCCAGATTTGTTTGAGCCTTCTTTCGATCTCTTTCAGCCATTTGCAACTTAGTATTTAATTAAAAAATTTGTTCTTGAGGATCTTCATCACTTGTAGGAAAAAACAAAGTACAATTATGGTTATCAATATGATATTGTAATGAAATTGCAGTTTTCTTTATTTTGGAGCTTTCTTCATCCTTTTGCATGAGTTGCTGCAACATCTTTTCCTTTTCCTTCTCTACCTCTGCAACTTCTGCAGCCATCGAATTTTCTACAGTGGGTAATTTTAACTTTTTCCTTAATGTGGATATTTCTACCTCAGCACTTTTCATGAATTTATGCACAACAGTCTTGTCACTCGGGTCTGCTCCAATATTTATAATGATTTTCTTCAATTCCTCATTCTTAACTGTTAAGGCTCTTGAGTTAGACTTCTCTAAATTCAACTGTTTAATTACATTACCCAACATATTCTCTTCCTTTATTGCCATTGCATTAGTCTTTGTGAGGTCATTTAAAATCAATTGACTTGCTTGCATATGTAAATTCATTTTATCCATCAGTGGGATTTTCTTCACATCCACAGTCACATTTACAGTGTTAAAAATGTTGGAAGAACCAATTGACATATCTGTAGGATGTGACGGGGAAATTATAAATTGATCTTTCTCAAGATCCATTATAGTCAAAAATCTTGTTTTATCAACAACAACTTGATGTTCAACTTGGCCCTCCATGCTGGCCTTCATCCTTTTATTTCTTTCCTCAATTTGTGAAAACAGGTGTTTGATCAAGGGCACTTTTTCATGAGAATCTTCCTAAATCTTGGGTGAAGCAGAGATTTTTTTCTGTTCTCCAAAATGTTAAGAAAAACTAGGTGAATTAGATGTAGGTTCTTCAGTAAGTTTTGTTCTCTTCTCAGCTCCCTGCTCCTCATCATATAGATCAATAACTACTTCTTTTGTTCTTTTAGTTGTTTTCTCTGCTGTGATGGGAGTTTGAATGTTTGCACCTACTAAACTCATCATACTTTTACTTGCTATCTTCTCCTGTTTTGGCTTACTTTCATGAATGAAAGCAGAGTACCCATTCTCAATTCTTCTATTTTAAATCACACTATAAGGGTCATAATCCCAACTTTCCCTTAGTAGCATATGCATCTCATCTAACATTCTTGTTAATTCATCAAATGCCTACCCCATATTGACTATGAAAGGGCCTACAATCACGGGTAACTTATATATGTGTATTTTCTTCATAGGCATGAAATGAACCTGATAAAAATTTAGGCTATGTCTAATGAAATCTAAAGCAAAAATCCTCATTGGTACAAACATTGGGAGTCTATAAGGCTCAACACTTTCTCCACATAGCCTTATTTCAGAATATTCCTCAAAAACAAACCAATCTCCATATTGGAAATTGTTTCATAAATGTAGAAAATCCTAAGCTTTAGGTAAAAAATAGGGAGGAGGACTTCCATTCAATATTTTATATGCAATCGGAATATAATAGCTAGAAAAATCAAACAACCAAACCTCATTTTCCTCCCTTCTAACTACATCTATCCAGAATATCACTGATTGCCTTATTTTATTTGCATCCATAATATATAGACCTAAATGCATGAATTCTTCCACATTATGATATAAGAAAAAATATACAATCAACGAAGGAAATTTGAAAGAACCTGTTAATGAAAGGCTCATCAGCTGTGAATTGACTACTTCCTGCCAATATGATGGAATATACAACACCATTCTTGGCTTCATCATCATGGAAAACATCCCTAGGACCGATTTATCCATTGCATTATCATCATCTTTACCCAGAATTTTTGCAATATTACTTAATACTAGATGAATCTCACTGTCAAAAACCTCCATAGGAAACTCTTTGCAATCTCGTTGAAACTGCTTCATGTCAAGTTTCAAATAAAACATGAACTGATTAAATTCTTCACCTGCAAGATCATCATAATATTGTACCATTGAATCGTCAGAAAATTGGATGGATGATTCTGACTCACGATAGCAAATGGCTTGGAAAATTAATTGGGTGGACACCTACAAAACATTCTCTCCTTGGGAATTCATGACAAAACACTTCCTTGGATACATGAAAGACACCAACCAATAGATAAATTTAGGGAAAATATGGGTCTTTGGAGTTTATGCAGACAAAATTCCAGAATTAACCAATACACAGGGGAAGCATTATCATTCAAGATAACTTGCTGATAGAAAGGGAGGTGAATTATAGAACACATGTTATCTTGAATATCCCTCTCAGTATCCATGAGAGGGATATGGATAGCTGAACTTGATAGGGACGACCGTTTAGCCATGGTTGAAAAATTTTGTAGGAACAATTAACAGGGTGGTAAAATTTGTGGAGGTAACGTAAAACTGAAACAGTGTGTAGCACGAAAACTTACAAATAATTTGAAAACAAGTGAAAATATTCCCTAAATAGGTAGCGCGGCTTTTAAACTTAATGCTGACAAGACGTGCCAGCGATTCGTTGATTCTACTCAACATGGAAGACAACTCTGACCAACTCAGCGTCTTATGTCGTTCATCTCAATCTCTGTTGTTCATCTCTGTTGCCCCTGCAGTCAACCTGGTCAATTGCAGAGGCACTTGTCTTGATATTCGATGTGCTAGTTGTGCCCATGGGTTGGGCCTTTTGATAGGAACTTTAATTATCAATGCTTTCCACCCAACAAATCAATCAATGTTTAAAAATCCAATACATAACCCACTTATATAAAGTTTAAATGTTTAAACTTTAACTCAGATATTGGTGAACATAAATATTTTTCATGCTAAAGTATAAGATTTTGATACTTTAACATATTGTCGAATATTTTTTTTATTTTTATATTTGAAAAATAAAAGGATATGGATATGATCCACAACATCTGGCTCCACTTGGGGATAGTGTTTTTTGCCACGAAACACTAAAAACCTGTAGATCAGTGCCTTCACTTCGGGCATGGAGTCAAAAATTGCTTGATGAGAAACATACAATTAGAAGAAAATGAATATGTACAACAATGAACTAACTGCCTTTAGTGCTGGAAATAATGTTTCAGATACTGCCCATTTACAAGCAGTTCTACTTCTTCTCCATCAAGATGTTCCACCATGAAAGTATTATTTGATCTGGCCTTAGAGATTTTGTAAGGACCATACCATAAAGGATCAAATTTACCATGTTTCCCTTTCTCTTCCCTCCTATTATCCCATCTTAATACCAGATCTCCAGCCTGAAACATGATTTCTCTTGCCTTTCTGTCAAAAATAGACTTCATTTTCTCCTGATAAATGTTAGAAAATTAAATATTACAGAGCAATGAAACATATAAAATATGTGGAAAACACAAGCACACAAAACACATAAAACCAAAGAGACATATATATACGTGGTTCACCCAATTTGGGCTACGTCCACCCCGAATAGCCAATCCTTCCTTTCTATTATCCAATAAAATGAAGAGACACAACCTACAATAGATCCGATGTAATATCCTCTGTTCTCTCTCACAGTCTCCCTATCTGTTTCTCGCTCTGAGAATTCACATATAATACACAGTCCCAATACCATACCCTCATACAAGCGAGGGGTTTCCTTCTAGGGAAAACAACCATAAACTAAACATAACTTCTACCGTCATATCATCTGCCTAATGAACGGCCTAGATTGACTAGAAATTACTATACATTTACAAGGAAATTTTACATCTGTTTTTAGCTTCGGGGTTGCTACCCCTAAAACCCCCCGCCAGGGGGGTCTCCATAAAGTCGCATCTGCCCCCCCTGGACCCCCCAAGCACCATTTAATTATGGGCGGTGTTGCCACCCCCATTAAGGTACAGGGGTCCAACACTGTGACATAAAATAAACAAGATAATCAGGCTCCACACCCAACAATAACTGACCAAATTATTTCTGACTTTATTTATGCTTTCACTCAATTCTATCACCTTCTTTAGTATTCTAATCAAGGCATTAGGTTCCTCTTGAGAGTCTTGAAGAAAATAAATTACTAGTCTTGCTAGTTGAGTGGGAAACAAAGCTTGAGAACCATATACCAATTCATAAGGAGACTTACTAGTGGATCCTTTAGTAGTCATCCTCACTACCCATAAAGCAAAAATCAGCTTTGAATCCCAATCCTTTTGGTTCACATTGATTGTTTTCTTCAATATTTTCACCAATGTTTTATTAGGTGATTATGCTAATCCATTTCCTTGAGGATGATATGTTGTAGAGTGGGATAATATTACATTATAAGTCTGACAAAAATTTATGAACCTGACTCAGTTGAAAACTTGAGCATTGTCTATTACAATCTTTACTAGACATCCAAATTTGCTGAAAATATTCTCTTCTAAAAACTTCATCACAACCAAATCATTTGCTTTTCTAGTAGGAATTTCCTCTACCCATTTTGTAAAATAATTAGTAGCAGTTAGAATCCATTTAAAATTCCCACTTGATGGTCGATTAATCTCTCCAATGAAATCCAATCCCCATTGTCTGAAGGGTTCTTCAATAAACATAGGAAGGAGAGGTAAAGGAGCTAACCTTTTCTTTTCTACAAACAATTGGAATTTCTGGCAACTTCTAAGAGTTATGTATAATCAAAAAATAAAGAGGGCCAATAAAAACCTGATTTAAGAATCTTATGAGAAGTTAATTTCCAGCTGTAATGACCTGCACACAAGCATTCATGGTATTCTTTAATCACCTCCATGGTTTCCTTTTCTGTCAAACATAATAGCAACACACCAGCAGGATCTTTCCAATACAATTTAGCTTCAATTATAACATAAGGTTGAGCCTTGAGTTTCAAAGCTCTATACTTAGCTCTGTTTATTGAAGGAGAATAAGAAAAGAAACAGATATAATGATTAATATATTTATACCAATATGAATAGAGAAATTTCTATTTGATTGCCGACTTTGTCATAATATTATTTGTTTCTTCAGTCACTTGTTAGAAATTTGGCTAGTCCTTGTCCTTTAACTAACTTTTTTGGATTGATATTGAGATCATATTCTTGGATTTTGGTAATCCATTTTGCTCTTTTTCCTTCTACATCACTTTGTACTAACACATCCTTTATAGCAGAATTAGGCACATATGCTATTATTTTGGAATGAAGTATATAAGTTCTGAAATCCTTTAATGATTTGACTAAAGCATATACCTGCTTCTCTAGGATATTATACTTCAGCTATGCATCTCTAAGGACCTTGCTAAAAAAGACTACAAGTTGTTCACTTCCTTGTTCATTTTTTTGTAATAACACAACAACAATAGTAGAGGATGATGAAAATTAGAAGATTTGAAAAGGCTTCAAGTAATCTGGGTTGATCAGAACAGGAGCTTCTTGAAGAGATTCTTTAATTCTGCCAAAGGATTCTCTCACATCTTTATCCAATTTTACTTCAACATTATTTTTTAACATATCTATTATTCTCCTGACAATCTCAACATAATTCAGAACAAACTTCTCAGAATATTTTTTTTTCCCAGAAACCTTTGGATATTTTTTTTACTTCTAGGCAGTGGAATTGTCTGTATAGCTTCAACCCTTGCCAAGTCAATCTTCACTCCTTTATTTGAAACTGTGTCACCCAACAACTTACCTTCCTCTAAAGAAAGAAAATATTTCTTGGGATTTAATGATATTCCAAATTTTCTGCACTTCAAGAAGGCTTTCCTCAGGTGTTCTAAGTGCTCATCAATAGAACCTGGAAAAATAGTAACATCATTGAGATAAATGACTACAAATTTATCACCCACAAAAGCAATATAAATTTCCCTTTGGAAAGTAGCTCCTGAATTCATGAGGCCAAATGGCATCCTGACATACATGAATGTTCCCCAAGGTTTGGTGAAAGCAGTTTTCTTTTGGTCTTCCTTCTCTACAGCCACCTAATTATACCGAAAAAAACCATCAACCATAGATAACCTGAATGCTCCAGTTACTTTCTGCAGAAAAAAATCCATCTTTGGTAAAGGATAATTATCCTTTAGGGAAGCTCTGTTCAAATTTCTAAAATCCACACATAATCTTATCTCTCCATTTTTCTTCCTGACTGGTGCCAGATTGGAAACCCAATATGAATATCTTAGTGGAACTATGATTTTTGCTTGCAAAAGTTTCTTCACCTCCTTTTCAATTGGAGCTAGAAATAGTGGGTTAATTTGTTTGAGCCTCTGCTTGTGTGGCTTAACCCCATCTTTCAGTGGTATTTTATGTTGAATAATATCTAGATCATAAGTTTTTAAATATTCATATGACCATGCAAATAGATCCATGAATTGTTTAAAAAGATCTACATAACTTTCTTTGTACTCCTTAGGAGCTCCTCTAAACAATTTGACTATTTTAGGCTCATGTTGAGTTCCTAAATTACAGTCCTCCATTTCTCCATTTTGGGATACCTTTTTCAGGTTTATTTCCACATCATTAGCATCAAACGATCTCTCAAGAGGTACCAATCCTCTGGGTAAAATATTATCCTTCAACTGAATTATTTTCTGATAACCAATTGAATGTTTCAGATTTTTAGACATATCACTTTGATCACTTTCCTCAACTTCTAAATAAATTTGAATATCTTCAAAATTTCCAATAATTGTTAAAAATTGATTAATTTGCTCAACACCCTCAAAAACCTGCCAATTCTTCACATTATCAGGGATTGAAGGCCTGTGTCTTAATTCAATTTAATATCTCAACCATGGATTAATTGGTGGCTTAAATGTACTGGCTGCAAATTCCAATGAATCTGCCATTCTATTTTCTTCTCTTGGAATAAAATATAAATTAAAGGCTTAAAAATAATTTTCAACTAGATCCCACACCTCATTTCTATAAGACCTCAATCTGGGATGTTTAGTCTGTCACTAATTCTTAATTTGTCTTATTTTTAATTCAGAATCACCAAAAACAGAGATAGACTGAATTCTCATCTGTTTAGTTGCTTACAGACCTAGGATCAATTCTTCGTATTCAGCTACATTATTAGTAGATTCAAATTTCAATTTCAAGGAGAAAGGTAAAAAGTTACCATCAGGAGATATAAATATGAATCCAGCTCCAGTGCCCTCCTTAGAGAATGCACCATCAAAATAAAAATTCCAAATTTTATTTGAACATAGATCTTTATGTACATTGGTTGAAGAGAGCCTATCTTGTGAATCTTCAGCAAATTCTGCATCTTCATGTAGCATGAAACAAGAGAGATCCTCCTCTCGACCATAAATGGGGGAATTACCTACATCTTTCTTGGTAGTAGTTTTCAAAAATATAGTTTCTCTGTATAGCCTCCCTTCCTCCCCATTAAAAACAGGAATAATAGCATATGTGAAATCCAATTTCAAAAATCCTCCAAGCTTTGCCCCCCAAGATCTAGACAACAACATACCAAATCTGGCTGGAATATCTACTACTAACACATCCGTCATAATACTCTTAGCTAGAATTTGAGCCAAGGAAACAACCATATCTTTGACAAGACCTACACACTTCACCCTTTTTGAATCAAAGGAATAAAGGTCTCTATATGGCTTGGTAATTTGTAAATTTAACCCTTTCATTACAGACAGTGACATTAGATTATGAGATGCACTAGAATATAGCATACAATTATGTAAAATGAAATCATGCAACAAAATTGATATATAAAACGTTGGAACAGAAGAATCTATCTCTTCATCATGATGTCCAAAAGTAACTTCTGGCTTTTCTCCTTGTGGATTCACTATATCACCCACCTCATTAGATTGAGATAAATTAATAAATTTTTCAATCTCTTTCTTATAACCAGGTGTTTTAACCAATTCAATAAGTGGAACTTGAATCTTTACCTTTTCTAACTCTTTCGAAAAACTTAAAGTTTGATTTTGTTTTGTCAACTTTTCAGATTATTCTTGGTTTTTGTTTGAATTTGCATGTCAATCACGAATAGAAACAATCTTCTCCAACATATTAGGGTCATTAGGCTTTATTTGGGAAGCCTCAGCTTGATGCTTCTCTTTTTCATTTTCTTGATTCATGGGCTGATTCCCCTTATCTAATTTTTTAATTGGATTATTCTATAGTGGAGTCGCCATTGGAGTAGGTATTGATTCTAATTCCTCTTCTTCATCATCCTGAGTTCTCAACCTCTTTTTTGACCTCAAATCATATTTTTTATGCAACTCTGCTTTCATAAAATCAGAAAATTGTTTGCAATAATCATCCATTTCTTCCTGACCAAATGAGACATCAACTTATTTATATTCCTCCGCATATTCTTTCTCACTTTCCTCTCCTGTCTCATCATATTCCATATACACAACAGCAATTTGATCTTCATCTTATTTCTGATCTTTATCAATAGAATGTGATGGTGCTGCCTCTATATATAAAGGTGCTTGGACTTGGTCTTGATCTTTTCTTTCTCTTTGTAGCATCTTTAGGGGCCGTTTTCTGAATTGGGGATTGAAAACCCCTCTATTTTGTTGTGCAGGTTTCTTGTTATCTAATTCCATATTTACTAATTTGTTTGAAAATTTTTTAATAACCTTAGTCATGTCATCAATCCTTCGATCTTGTGATGAGTCTTCTTCTTTAGCTTTTCCTTTGTCTTGAACCTTTCCTGCAGCAGTCATGTTTTCCTCAATCTCTAAGGCATCAATTTTAATCTGTTCAAGAGTGGAGTCTCTTTTTTCTCTCAAGGTAAAACTAAAATCTGATACAAATTCCCCAACAAAAACAACCCTTGCTCCAATAAGAGGAAATGTCATTTCCACAGGCAAACTATTGTACAACTTATTAAATCTTTTGATAAAATCACTCATGCTTTCATTTGATTTTTTCTTTATAGCATTAAACTCTATTAAAGAATAACCAAGTTCTCTTTTTTCACCCCATCTCTAGATGAATTGTCTTTATAATTCATCCCAATCATTGATTGAACCATTTCGTAATCCTTTGAACCATTTTCTTGCCTCTCCACTTAGAGACTGCACAGAAAGTCTCATTACAACATCAAGATGCTCTACATTAAATTTTTCAGTAGAAGTGAAAAACAAAGGCAAGTGTTGTTCTGCAATTATTTCATCTTCACCAGTAAATCTAGAAAGCAACTTACTGTACTCCTGAGGCATTTCATTCATTGCTTTGGGTAGATTTAATGGTGAATATATATTCATAAAGAAAGTAGGGGCTTCCATGTTTATGCCCTGATTGACTGCTCCTTGAGTTGGGGTAAAATGAATACCAGTTGTAGGTGGGGATAAAAGGGGTGGAAAAAATGATATGGGAAGGAAGAAATGAACAATAGCAGAAGAACTGGCAACTGAATTAGGTTGAGATTCTGTGAATGGAAATGATACAGACTCAAAATATAGTTCTTCTAATGTTGGTTCCTGGAAATGAATGGGTGAGGGTAAGGATTCTTTTTCCAAAAAAATGAGTTTCTGCGAAATATCCTTGGATGGTAAGATATGAGAACTGCTGCCTGGTGCAAGCAGTGTGGCATCAGGTGTAGAAAATATTTTTGTTTTCTGGCCCTTCTTTGAAACTAAATTTTCTGGATCAGACAGAGGAGGTACTTTTTGATAAGAGGTATCTGACCCCGTGTCAGGCCTCTTAGGAGCCAAAATTATTTAAAATAAAGCACAACTTAGCATTTCCTCCTCTCTGAACAACCAAAGGAAATACAAGCAAAACCCAGGGAAAACTTTGAATCTTCGCTCCTGGACAACAGTGCTAATTAATGTTGTACCTTAAGAGACAATCCCTTAGCTATGATAAGGAATCAATGCTTAAGAAATTTATATGATTATGTCATGAATATATATGTCTTTGTTTTATTAGCCCTCAAGTATTTATGATCAAACCCTTAAATGTCAATTATAATGAATGCTTCACAATGCTACCATTTGTTGATGTTGAATGAAGTGACTAGAAGAAAATGAAAGAAGAATTCAAAACTGATATGTTGTTTTATACATAAAATATCATTTCAAACCCCAAAAGAAATATATGAAACAAATATTTAAAACAAAGGAGCGCCAATTATGGTTTTTAACTCTTACATACAGAAGTAAAAATAGACCTGCTGCTCATAAATTTGTTTTATTCATAGATAGAAAACACATAATGTAAACTTGAATACATTTCAACATAAACAAAATGCTAGAAACTTGCTTACTTATTCATTAATCTTTGAATCTCTGAGTACAAAAATAATTGTCTGAAGGTCAAAAACTTGGAACCTTTCCTTCTCTTGAAAATTACATTAATTATAGTAAAAGACAGTTTGGAACTACTGTAACCAATCCTAACTACCAAAACTATTTAGGAATTCCAAGGTTGTTCATTACATTCCTTGAAAATATCTTATTACAATTGCACTGTCTTCAGAAAATAAAAGAAATAACCTAATCTATAGGAATTGATGATGATGTGGCTTCTTTTCCTGGGTCAACTGATTTGTCTTTCTTTGATGTTGATCCTTTTGGTAGATCTATTGTCCAAGCTCTACACTTTTTCCATATTTCTACCTTCATCCTGGATGAATGTGTCAGATTATGATATTCCAATCTGAATGCAGTAATTCGATCATAGAATGGAATTTCTTTGAAAAGAGTCTTCACCATCCACAAGAGTTGAAAATTTCTCTGGAAGAAGTTGACCATTGTTTCTCCTTTAAGCACTTGAGTCTTTTCATGCCTATTATCAACTTTTCTTTTTGTCAAAACAAGTAAGTTCTCATAAGAATTCCATGGCAAAATATTTCCTTCAGCTCCCCAACATGATGGCAAGCCTACTCTTGTCACTTTATCAAATGACTTATCAAATTGACTTATTGCTTCCTTGATTTCCATTAACTTCTTTTTTGCAACCTTTCTGAGATCATTTATGACAATCATCTTATTAATTTATACTACATACAACATTCTATCCTACATGTCATTCTCCTCTAATTCCTGATCTGATTTAGAATTAATAAAATCAATGAATCTTCTGGCCCAAATAGCTCTATTAATTCCTTTTTGCTTATTAGACATGATTGGTTCTTCAAATTATAAAATAAGGCTTTTCTCTTTTTAAATTATCATCAAGAAGCACCAATTAGATTTCATTTCTGAAATGATATCAGTCTAAATGATATCTTTGGCTTGTATATTCAATGAGATATTTCCTTTTAGTCTTTCTTTGATATTTTTAATCTCAGCTTCAGCATTTTAGAAATCCATTTTGTATTTGTAAGATTCATTTTCTATGACTTTCATCAACTTTTTTGCAGTCTCCAGATCTGTTTGTGCCTTCTTTAGATATTTTTCAGCCATTTGCAACTTAGTATTTAATTGAACAATTTTTGCTTGAGGATATTCATCGCCTGTAGGAAAAACAAAAGTACAATTCTCGTTAGTAATATTATTTTGCAATGAAATTGCAGTCTGCTTTATTTTGGAGATTTCTTCATCCTTCTTCATGAGTTGCTACACAACTTTTCCTTTTCCTTCTCTACCTCTGCAACTTCTGTAGCCATTGAATGTTCTGTAGTAGGTAATTTTAATTTTTTTCTTAAAGTGGATATTTCTACCTCATCAGTTTGCATGAATTTATGCACAACAGTCTTGTCACTGGGGTCTACTCCAATCTTTATAATGATTTTCTTCAATTCCTCATTTTGAACTTTTAAGGCTCTTGAGTTAGCCTTCTCTAACTTCAATTGTTTAATTAATTTACCCAGCATATTCTCTACCTTTATTTCCATTGCATTAGTATTTTTGAGGTCATTTACAATCAATTGACCGGTTTGCATATGAAAATTCATTTTATCCATCAATGGAATTTTCTTCACATCCACGGTCACATTTACAGTGTTAAAACTGTTGGAAGAACCAATTGACATATCAATAGGATGTGACAGGGAAATTCTAAATTGGTCTTTCTCAAGATCCATTACAATCAACAATATTGTTTCATCAGCAGTAGCTTGATGTTCAGCTTAGGCCTCCATGCTGGCCTTGATCCTTTTATTTATTTCCTCAATTTCTGAAAACATTTATTTGATCAAGGGCACTTGTTCATGAGAAGCTTCCTAACTCCTGGGTGAAGCAGAAGCATTTTTCTCTTCTCCCAAATGTAAATAAAAACCAGGTGAATTAGATGTAGGATCTTCAGTATGTTTTTTTCTCTTCTCAGCTCCCTGCTCCTCATCATCTAGATCAATAACTACTTCTTTGGTTCTTTTAGTTGTTTTCTATGCTATGATGGGAGTTTGAATGTTTGCACCTACTGAACTCATCATACATTTACTTGCTATCTTCTTCTGTTCTGTCCTACTTTCATGAATGAAAGCAGAGTACCCGTTCTCAATTATTCTATTTGAAATCACACTATAAGGGTCATAATCCGAACTTTCTCCTAGTAGCATATGCATCTCATCTAAAATTCTTATTACTTCATCAAATTCCTGCCTCATATTGACAATGAAAGGGCCTACAATCATGGGTAATCTATACATATGTCCTTTCTTCATAGGCACGAAATGAACCTGATCAACATTTAGGCTCTGTCTAATGAACTCTAAAGCAAAAATCCTCATTGGTACAAATTTTTGGAGTCTATAAGGCTCAACACTTGCTCCATATAGCCTTATTTTAGAATATTCCTCTAAAACAAACCAATCTACATATTTGCAATTGTTTCCTAAATGCAGAAACTCCTGAGCTTTAGGTAAGAAACAGGGAGGAGGACTTCCATTCAATGTTTCATATGCAATTGGCATGTATTAGCTAGAAAAATCAAACAAACCAGCCTCATTTTTCTCCTCTATAACTACATCTGTCCAGAATATCACTGATTTCCTTCTTTTATTTGCATCCATAATATTTAGACCTAATTGCATGAATTCTTCCACATTCTGATATAAGAACAAATATACAATCAATGAAGGAAAATTGAAAGAACCTATTAATGAAAGGCTCATCAGCTGTGAATTGACTGCTTCTTGCCAATATGATGGAATATCCAGCACCATTCCTAGCTTCATCATCATGGAAAAGATCCTTGGGACTGATTTATCCATTGTATCATCATCATCTTTACCCAGAATTTTTGAAATATTACTTAATACTAGATGAGTGTCAACGTGAAAAACCTCCATAGAAAAATCTTTGCAATATGGCTGAAATTGCTTCATGTCAGGTCTCAAATAAAACATGAACTGATTGAATTCTTCACCTGCAAGATTATCATAATATTGTACTAGCAAATCATCATAAAATTGGATAGATGACTCTGACTCACGATAGAAAAGGGCTTGGCGGATTAACTGGGTGGACACTCTCAAAACGTTCTCTCCTTGGGAATTCATGACAAAACACTTCCTTGGACACATGGAAAACACCAACCAATAGATAAATTCAAGGAAAATATGGGTCTTTGGAATGCATGCAGACAAAATTCCAGACTTGACCATGGCAGAATACACAGGGGAAGCATTAACATTCAAGATAACTTGCTGATAGAAAAGGAGGTGAATTATAGAACACATGGTATCTTGAATATCTCTCTAAATATCCATGAGAGGGATATGGCTAGCTAAACCTGATAGGGATGACCATTTAGCCATGGTTGAAAAATTCTGCTGGAATAATTAACAAGGTGGTCAAATTTGTGTAGGTAACGTAAAACTAAAATAGGGTGCAGCACGAAAAATTACAAATAATTTGAAAACAAGTGAAAATATTCCTTAAATAGGTGGCGTGACTTTTAAACTTAATGCTTACAAGATGTGCTGGTGAGCCGTTGATTCTACCCGACGTGGAAGACGGTTGTGACCAACTCAGTGTCTTACGTCACTCCGGGGACTCTCGAGGTACGGAGGAAAATTTTGGCTGGTGCCCCCGCACTCAATCTCCGTTGTTCATCTCTGTTGTCCCCATAGTCAACCCGGTCAACTGCGGAGGCACTTGTCTCGATATCCAGTGTGCTAGTTGTTACAGGTCAAAATACCTCCTCATCAGCTCAGAGGGGAAGACAAATATGGAAGGAGTACAAAGACCTAAATTAAACCTATTTCTGCCAGGGTAACACCTATCTAGAACAATACAAGAGTGTTATAACGCAGTCAATCAGTGGATGGGCCGCGTTAGTGGCTAGGACAATGCTCTGTTTACACTAAAGGGTAGCGTTACCCATGTTTTAAGTTTGAATCGGGAAAAGCCTGCGAAGAATGATTTGAATCTTCGGCTTTCCCTCACAAGAGAGTCATTTCACAAAGGAAACTGTAGAAGCACCAGTTCATTATTGGTCATTGCCATAGAAGACTGAACTCCAAAGGAGGCAAAAGAATAGAGATGAAAGAAACATCTAAGTTTTTTCCATTCCAAACTAGTGGAAAGAGAAGGGCAACAATGGCCTTCTCCCTCTCCTATAAGAAGGAGCTGAAGGCTCTTAATTGAAGGTTGAAGGATTGCTGAAGGTTCTTGCATACTTTTGGAATAGAGAATAGTGTTATATTGTGAAGGCCAAGAGTCAAAGAGGTTCCTAGAGAAATTTTTGACTTGGAATTCTTCACTTAAGAGATAAGAGAGATTGGGAGACTGAGGAGGGCTTGGTACAACTGACGGTTGTAATCCTCCTTCTTTCAAAATCAATAGAACTGTGTTCATTTTGTCCATTCAATGCTTAATATTGTCATTATTGTTTGAATATTTACATAGTATGATATGAATGGCTCAGATGTGTATAATGTAGAAGTTCATTATATATTGACTTGATTGATAGGATATATGTTATGTTGGAAATTACATGGGTGCTTTGACTGATTGCAGGACTAAGATTTGGAGCTAGTGAAGAAGGACTCTTGTTTCGCTGCCTAGAGCTCTCCAAGGAACTCCAAGACCATCAAAGAGGTAATTATCTATCGCATTCTATCAGGTTATTTCAAGTTAATATGAACATGCTCATGCCATATTTGTGAACAGCATAGCTAATCTTACTGTCTGCCTCGAGCACCAGAAATCCCTGAGAGGGATATTCGAAAACCAACCACCCAAGCAGTTTACCCTATAGCAGAATTGGCGACTCTGGTGGGGACTTTCCCCATAGTTTCCGGACTATTTCTTCCCTCCTTTCTTCTCTCCTCTGTCCACAGACCCTTCCGACCATTTTTGATGCCCAGTAGACATATCAAACACTCGCAGAGTTCAATCCTGTTTCTATTGACCAACTGAAGAATTTTTCCCGAGCTAACGCTACCTCTGTGGGTTGTCCAGTGCGTTATAATGCTGCCTCTGGTTAAATACAGTGCGTTAGTCATTGTCTTTACTCACAGACAAAGCATTACTCAGCCAAAACCTTGTTGTTCATTGCTATGACTGTGTTTTAGCTGTAGAGTTTTTTGGCCATCAGTACCTTTCACTGAATAAATCCCTGTGCTTGTCTGCTAAGCTGGAATTTTTATTTTTTTCTCTTGTTTGGAAAGTTAGTGTTCAAAGCATTTACTTTTTAAAGAGAATTTTTTTTTATTTTTTATTTATCTGCATCTAGTTGAGTTTATTCTGAAAGTTTCATTTCATAGACTGTTAAAAAGAGGCAGATAGAAGTCTGAATCTTTAAAATTTGAACTGTGTTATTTGCATGTTGGTGAATGGATGTTGAAAAGAAACCTCTCCCTGTAGAAACACTCTGCATCGAATTTAATATGTAGAGCATGTTTTGCATGGTTTCTTGAGTCAGAGTCTCACTACATTTCATACGTCCACTCCCCCTCCGCAAGACTAATAATCAAGTACACTAAGAATAAAGTGATAATAAAATCAATCTAATTACTCTTTTTTTTTTTGAGCTCACACAAATAGTAGTTCAGGCTAGGATCTTGGGTTAGGAAAGTGAGAAAATTACCCAAGATCTCAAAACTTGAAACTAGAGTTGTTAACAAGAGAAATCCTACTGCACTCATATTATCGGGACCGTTACTTTACCGGAGCTCAGTGCGAGACAACACTTGGGTGCACAAGAAGGTAGCCTGCCTTCGACTTCATCCTATGGGTGTGTTATATATTGGGGTTCCCTTTGGGGATGTCGAAACTAGATCGGGGATCTAGGTATTCTGCCCATATAGCACACTGTCCTTGACCGTGGACCACCCTGATTATGTCTATGATTTGAGGTATCCTTAGTGGCCATACTTTTTAGGGACTTACACAGGGTGACTGGGACAGGCTGTCCTGGTACCTGAAACAGACGGACCCACTCTGTCTTCGGTCTTTAGGAGGGTACTCGTCTTCACGAGAGTGCTTACACCTATCGTCTGAGGTTCGGGCGAAGCTCTAGAGTGACCGTAACTATACTTTCGACCAACCCTCTCTGTATACTATTGTGATACTGGATTTCATCACCAGGGAACGGTAGTACTCAGACAGGGCACCCTATTCTGGCTGCTTACTGATTGATTTTAGAGAGTCCTTTTTTATTTTTATTTTAGGTGTGTGGTTACTGTCATTTGAGACTTTATAATACATCACAATTAATTTTTTTTTTTAAATAAACATGTCACCGTGGCATCGCTCGACCCACGCCGTCTGTCTCGATGACAGCAAGGTCTACCTCCTCTAACCATAGAGGAAGAACTGAACCTTGGTGAACCCGTGCCTTCTACGGAAGAGCAGTCTCCACTGACTAATCTTGACTTTCACATAGCCCCCTATCAGCCGGAATTTCCGGAGGACCCTTTCACTGAAGGGGTTGTACCTAATTACAATCCTCCACTCACTGATTCGTTAGGGCCTGTGATAGTTCAGATTCCACCACGCCAAGATATGTCTTCAGCCGCACAAACATCCATTTCACCACCGACATCCACAGGGTTGATGCCAATGGCAACCATCCCAGGTTCGCCACCATCCTCCCCGCCGGTGGTCAGTTCTATGCCATCATTGGGTAACCCCAGTAGTCAACATATACCTACTCCCAACCCTATGGTCATCACAACTGTCAGTAGCTTACCGAACCCTTCGGCATCTACTTTTACCGTGACCACGTTGGGACCCACGGTAGCTCCTCCCGCGAGTATGACTACTTCGGTACCTTTTAGCAACCCTTTCGGTTGGAACCCTCTGTTGAGTTCAAACCCCTTGGCCTCTATGCCAGGGGGAAGTGTCATCATCATGCAGGTAGCAGGGAACATTTCACTTCCTCTGCAACCCTTAGGACAAATAGGACAACCTATTGTTAATACTTTTCTATTAAGTGGTTCAAATATAGGTATAGGGCCTATGTCGTTGCCAAACTATGCAAGTAGTAGCATGCCTCTGGGAAACTCTATTGCATCCATTTGGACTAACCAAACCCAACCTCCATCTGGAATGGGAGGGCACTTTTATACTGGGGGCAACCAACCGTTCGCCCCGCAATACAATATGCCCTATGGACAGCAACAGTATGTCCCTACTCCACCACATATCAGAAATATTTATCAAAGTCCTACTTATCCTCATGGTAACACATTGATGGGTGGAACCTATGGTCTAAATAGTCAACCCATATTGCCTTGGTTAGATTCGGGGGCAAATCCACAATTTCCATTCTTGGCAGCTTTGGACATCCCCGATATCCATAAACTGACTAATGATCCCATCAATCATAACCCGCTTTGGCCTCCAGTACCGCATAAGATTCCTTTTGATATCCCGAAGTTCGATGGGAAACAAGGGGAAGACCCAGCCGCACACATCACTACGTTTCACCTGTGGTCTATATCCAATTCCATGGTAGATGATAGTATCCGGCTTCGACTGTTTCCCCGCACGCTTACAGGCAATGCTACCAAGTGGTACATTGAATTACCATGCGCCACCATCAATACGTTTGGTGCTTTAGCAACGGAGTTTCTAAAGAACTTCCAGCTACCAATTAGATTTGAAACCGGAACGGAACTTTTAACCTCGCTACACCAAGACACGGCCACCCACATCTCCGACCACATTCATGAATGGAGACGTAGGAGGAGGCTAGTCAAAGCGCCAATCCCAGATCATCTCTTAGCCAATTGGTTCTGCAAGTCTCTCTTGCCCCACATAGCTAAAGACATTGGCCTTTCTGGTGCGGTTACAGAAGATCAATGTATTCGCCGTGCCCAGCATTTAGATCTAATCTATTCACAATCTGGCATGTTGTATGATATAATCCCCCATTCCCCTGGTAATCAAAATCCTCCGGCTACTCAGAAAATCGGAGCTCATGCCGACGTTCTCGTTGGCACGATCTCTAGCGTAGCCACAAAGCAGTCTCGGGGGCAAGCCTCCCAGCCATCTTCGGCTACCACTGCCCCTCACCAAATGACTACTCTTCCCACCGCTGAGGTAAATACGGTGCAAACCTCAAAAAAACCTAGCGGGAAAAATAAGAAGAACAAGAAAAAGTCATCTTCTTCAGAAGAGCAGTCGGATAATCAGAATAACACTAATCAGAAAAACACTGCCAAAAATGACAAAGGGAAGGATAAACCCATGAAATTTCCTTGCAAAATCTGTGCGGAGGACCACTTGATATACAAATGTCCTCGGCTGTAGGAATGCACCGATTTTATTGCTAGCAAGGATTCTGGGCGAACACTTTCCGTTCTTCATAATCCTTTCCCTAATCAACAGCAGCAACATCAACACATGGTTGAAAATTCGCCACAACCCCATCAACGGGGAAATGGTGGTTCATATCCTTCCGGCGAAGGACCATCTGCCATTTATGGCATTGAGAGTGTTGACCTTCAAACTCGAGCTAAGCTTTATGGAAATCCTACCATAGATGCTTAAGAACCTGGTACTAGTTCGAACCCACCGCCGCCAAACGATTTTCATATCGAACGGCCTACTGCTGACCCCGTAATTTGTCCCCCCAAAGGGACACTTTGACGCACGACTCATAACATCTCTGCACGTGCAGCACAAAACTACAACATTGTAGAAGATTTGGCGCAGGCACCGTCAGCTATGTCTGCTCTTGAAGTATTACAAACCTGTCCAGCACAAAGGAAAGCCTTGCTTTCGGCCATTGATGGAATAGACCCCCAGGATTCCATGCTAGCCATCTTTGATATGGAAAAGGCTGAACCTCGCCTCTCACACCAAATCGCATTCCAGGTGCAGGTTGTGTCGAAAGGGATACCAATCCATCACACTGTCATAGACGAAGCTGCTTCGACCTGCGTTATGTCATAAGCTTGCTGGCTCAATTTAGTTTCTCCTACCCTAACCCCACCATAGAATTCCCTCAAAGCTTTCGATGGCCACACGTTCCTCCCAAAAGGTTACCTTGCTAGCTTTCCCATCACTCTGAGTGGGAAAACGGTAAACATGGACGTAGAAGTCGTAGAGCGCCATCTAGACTATAATCTATTGCTTGGTCGCAGTTGGTCTTATGTCATGACCGCCATTGTGTCTTCGGTCTTCCAACTCATCCTATTTCCATTGGATGGGAAAATAGTCACAGTGGACTAGCTATCCTTCTACACCCCTAATTATGCCACGTTACCAAGTAGCACGATACCCCTAATAGGAGGCTTTCCTGACTCTTACGTCAGTGTCGGTACCTGTCTTCTGAAGGCATCTTCCCTACTGGGTTGTTTTCCTCTCTTGCCGCCGTAGATCCAAAACACGGTTGCAATGATATCCACCACTTTGGATGGCTCTATCGAACCATGGATCATCCTAGCACCTTCAGACATTGATTCCTATGGAGATCAGATGCCGCTTTCGCCGGCTGAGTTGGCTTATCAAGCCATCCAAACCACATCTGAACCCTCCACTGCTATGGTTTTGACCGAAGTTACCAACCTCCCTCCCATCACTGTTCTCTATAAGGATCTCCTCAATGAATTCTGGCCTACAGACGAAGCTATTTGAGAGATCATGTCTCTAGAAGAACAACCTTGGGGAGAGTTTCACCATCGCACTTCGATGATTGACTCGGAGGCAATAAAAACTGAAATCCCTTCTTTTGACCCACCTGAGATGGTTCCCTCCGCTTACACGACTGTCCAAACTATCGAGTCAGAAGGGAACATGGGAAATATTTCTAAGACAATGCTCATTGATATCTCGGTCAAAATGGGTATCATGGAAAATATTCAGATTGGAGCCGATTGCACCCCAGAGAAAATTGCACGCTTCACATCCCTTTTTAAGGAATTCCGCGATGTGTTTGCTTGGTCTTATGATGAAATGCCCGAGATAGACCCTTCTATTGTTGAGCATTCTTTTTACGGTATTTTTCTTGCTCGTTAATCTGAAAAACCTCAAGTTCCCTTCTTCGGACTCGTTAAAATTATACGAAGTTGACATCGAGCATTCTTTTTGTAGGTCTTTTTCTCGCTCGTTAATCCGAAAAACCTAGAGTTTTCTTCTTCAGACTCGTTAAAACCATGAAGAAGCACTGAGCTTTATTTTTAGGAATATTTTTCTCGTTCATAAAACTGAAAAAACCCCGAGTTTCCTTTGTCGAGCTCGTTAAACTACCACGACAGAAAAGATGGAGCCATTCTTCTCTCTTTTTCAAAGCTCTTTAAACTGAAAAAGTAATCGAGTTTTCTCCACGTGACTCGTTAAAATTTCATGGAGGGCACCGAGTTTTTCTTTTTTGTACTCATTAAAATTTCACAAAGAGTACTGAGTTTACTCCGTCTCCTCGTACTCATAACAAAATGAGGTAGACGTCTATCGAACATAACTTTCTCACCTTTCCGGTTTCGATGGACTAACTCACGGAAAATGAACTGTTTCGGTCTTACTATTATCCCTTTGCTGTGCCCGGTTATCAAGACATGACAATAGTACCCCAATGGAGTTGTCTTTTCTGACATTTTTCAGACTCTCTAAACATGAAAAATTCACCGAGTTTACTCATCTGGACTCGTTAAACCTAATCAGATGAGGCACAGAGTTGTCTTTCCTGACATTTTTCAGACTCTCTAAACATGAAAAATTCAGTGAGTTTACTCATCTGGACTCATTAAACCTAATCATATGGGGCACAGAATTGTCTTTCCTGACATTTTTCAGACTCTTTAAACATGAAAAATTCACCGAGTTTACTCGTCTGGACTCGTTAAACTTAATCAGGCGGGGAAAAATTTGGACAAAATGGATACTACCTCTGTTACATTTTCAAAAAAGGTCGATTTGGCAGAAAAATTCTTGAACATGGCGCTTCCCAGAAAACTCTTTCGCAGTCAGCCAAACCCTACCATCTATGAGTATTAGCCTTTATTTCCCAGTGTCCCTACATCAGTAAAATCCTAACACACTCTTTGGTGTTCATCAAGCTTCAGCTGCCTAGTACCCTGATAGAGTGCCTTCTATTGTTCAAGCAAATATAGCTATCTACTGCTCCTGTTATCAACCAAACCGCTCATTATGCCAGAAATTATTTGTCATCTGAAGTTCCCATTTACTCTTAATTATCTCAATCATAAACAAAATCAGTTGGTTTCCGTTTCATGTTGACTGATGTAGGACACCTCATTGCCTACCTTTCAACAGATCACTTCCTATCGACTTCAACATCTTATCTAGGAAGTTGATCCAGAAACCCATTCAATACCCGGACACTTGCAGACATCAGTGGCAGGTAGTCTTGTGTTTGATAAGGGGTCTTCATCATTGGCTCCTGGTCGAATGATTCTACGAGTGTTCGATTTCAACTCATTTTATTCACACTCGCTAGATTTTACTGTGCATCTTAGGGACCATCATCATTATCGGTGGCCACCTTCGTGTCTGTTAACATTTTTCATTATTGACTGTTAATCAGACGATTTCTCACATGTTCGATGACAACTCCTTCATTCACATGTTGAGGAATATGCAGTTTAAGCGAATTGGCGGTCAAGACCTTGGGGCAAAGGCTACATCATTAAAGTTGTGTTTCCTTCCCCAAGTTGTGATATTTTTTATGGAGACAACTTTTTCAGCCTGATCCTGTTATGACAGACACTTCCACATTGTGCCTATTAGTGGACAGATTCTTCATATCTCTATTCTAGAGAAATCATGTTGTTTAAGCTACTGAGCATGGGAAATGCCTGACTCAAGGAAAATACTATATTTTCTGACATATGTTGTTTTTTCAGGTTTTCCTCAGTCTTTCAATCTCTCTATCTCTACATAAGTTATAAAGTATTTCAGCCATCGTCTTCGTCTATGACCTCACACTTTAGGGGGAATCTATTACAGGTCAAAATACCTCCTCATCAGCTCACAGGGGAAGACAAATATGGAAGGAGTACAAAGACCTAAATTAAACATATTTCTGCCAGGGTAACACCTATCTAGAACAATACAAGAGCGTTATAACGCAGTCAATCAGTGGATGGGCTGCATTAGTGGCTAGGGCAACGCTCTTTTTACACTAAAGGGCAGCATTACCCGTGTTTTAGGTTTGAATCAGGAAAAGCCCGTGGAGAATGATTTGAATCTCCAGCTTTCCCTCACAAGAGAGTTAGTTCACAAAGAAAACTGCAGAAGCACCAATTCATTATTGGTCATTGCCATAGAAGACTGAACTCCAAAGGAGGAAAAAGCATAGAGATCAAAGAAACATATAAGTTTTTTCCATTCCAAACTAGTGGAAATATAAGGGCAACAATGGCCTTCTCCCTCTCCTATAATAAGGAGCTGAAGGCTCTTAATTGAAGGTCTAAGGATTGCTGAAGGTTCTTGCATACTTGTGGAATAGAGAATAGTGTTATATTGTGAAGGCCAAGAGTCAAAGAGGTTCCTAGAGAACTTGTTGACTTGGACTTCTTCACCTGAGAGATAAGAGATATTGGGAGACTGAGGAGGGCTTGGTACAACCAACGGTTGTAATCCTCCTTCTTTCAAAATCAATAGAACTGTGTTCGTTTTGTCCATTCAATGCTTAATATTGTCACTATTGTTTGAACATTTACATAGTATGATATGAATGGCTCAGATGTGTATAATGTAGCAATTCATTATATATTGAATTGATTGATAGGATATATGTTATGTTAGAAATTACACGGGTTCTTTGACTGATTGCAGGAATAATATTTGGAGCCAGTGAAGAAGGACTCTTGTTTCGCTGCCTACAGCTCTCCAAGGAACTCCAAGACTGTCAAAGAGGTAATTCTCTATCACATTCTATCAGGTTATTTCAAGTTAATATGAACATGCTCATGCCATCTTTGTGAACAGCATAGCTAATCTTACTATCTGCCTCGCGCACTGGAAAGCCCTGAGAGGGATATTCGAAAACCAACCACCCAAGCAGTTTACCCTATAGCACTAGTTGTGCTCGGGGGTTGGGCCTTTTAATAGGAACTTTAATTATCAGCGCTTTTGCCCAAAAAATCAATCAATGTTTAAACATCAAATACAGAACCCACTAATATAAAGTTTAAATGTTTAAAATTTAACTCAAATATTGGAAAACATACATATTTTTCATGCTAAAGTATAAGATTTTGATACTTTAACATATTGTCCAATATTTTTTTTATTTTTATATTTTCAAATATTTGAAAAATAAAAGGATACACATATGATCCACAAAAACTGTCATGATTTTTGTCATGACTGTCATGACTATCTTCTTCCTTGTTGTTTTTTCCCTTACCGTCCTCTTTATCAGTGTCATCCTCTTCTTCTCTGTCACTATTTTTCTCACTGTCATGCTACCTTGTCTTCCTCATGGTTTTCATCTTCATCATCCTATGTTTCTTCATGCTCATCATCATGACCCTCCTCTTTTTCCATTTCTTCCACTTATTCTTCATCATCTTCCCCTTCATGCTCAAGGAGGTCAAAACAGAGGGTCAATTTTCATTTAAGAACTAGGTTTTTCAAAACTAGGGTTTGAAGGATAAAAGTGAAAATGGCGATGATCGCAACCTTTACAAATGAGTGATATAGAGGAAATTGAATGATTGTTTTACCTTGAATTTGAGAGAGGGTTTGTTTTGAACCAGCTTGTGGTTACCCTATTTTCACACCTTTCTGATTTGATGATGGTTTTCTTGGAGGTCAAAATTAGTAATTTTGCAATGAGGACCTAGGGCTTTCCAAACCAGGGTTTAATCGTTTCTCTAGCCACCAAATTAGGAAAATTTCTTGGAGGAAAAGGAGGAGAATCCACCTAATAGATTTAAATCTTATGCAACACTTTGAATGCAAATTGGAGGATGAATTTTTTCCTTAGAGCAAGTTCTTTCCTTGTTTGAGGAGCCTCTGAATTAGCGCAGTGCCACTTATTTGCATAGTGCCAAAAAAGGGTCCACATGCAGCCAAGTTTTAATGACCTTTACAATGTCAAATTTGTGCCCGTGATAGCTTTTTGGAAATATTAACCTGTATAATTTCCAGATATACCATTTTTTCCCTCATTGGAGTTGATTTTACTTGCCAAAATTATATTTTCCCAATACTTGTCAAAAAGTGTTGAATGATGGTGCAGAAATGCAGAGCGCTGGTGCAGAAAACTTTTGGATTCCTTCTTGAACCTAAAATTTGGCCCATTATAGATAAATGTAAATATATTATAGTATATTTTTCTTTTTATCCATCAAGAAAGTCATTTGGAAAATCTAGCTATGATAAAAAATGATTTTCCCAAGGTCACTCCAGCAATGCAGAAATTCTCCTGTGATACCTGTATTTTTGACATTGCTGCCAAACCATGATACCTGTGTAAAAAATGAAGGAAAATATTATTCTTGGCCATATTATAGATAGAAACCTCTCTCATTTTTTCCAAATTCATCTCTATTTGGTCATAAAAATATTTTTAAACAAAACTGGCCCTAGGTGTGGCAAATGACTTGGCCCTTGGAATGAATTCTTGGAAAACGATGGAGGCATGATGTTTATGAGTTGGTATGGACTTATTATTGCTGATATGATCTATCAAATGGATCATTTTCTCTTATTCCTCCTTTCCATAGAAAAAAATAGCTTAGTTGGAAGAGGACATTAGGGTTTGGTGTAGGGGATTTAGGACTACCTTTTAGAGGCAAGGGAATGAAGGGGTTAAGGGTTGTATAAATTATTGGGGAAATTTTGGGGAATAGGGATGGATGTTATAGAGTAGGGGAAATTTTAATTTCAATAATTGAGTGAGGGGAAAGGGTTCAAAAGGGAAAAACATAGGCCTAGTCTCGAAAAGTGTTAAATTGTAGAAATAGGCTAGGTTTTGTAGAACAATGATGATTTTGAGGGATAGGAGTGATGGTAAGTGTTTATGAAGGTATATTAGGTATAGTAGGAGGCATAATAGCATCAAGATACAAGCCTTGTTGATTTTTTAACCATGGAGGTCATGAAACCAAGAAAAATGCCCTAAAAAACTATAGTTGGATAATGGAGTCATAGGCAAGGGACAAACAGAGTAATGAGATTATGGGTGTAAAAATGTGACAAAGATGAGAGGCATGAGTCCATGAGGGATCTTCCATGAGTTATAGGTTGACTATGACATGATAGAGTAGGGAGATAGTGAAAATCTATCTTAAGGATAATGAAGGCAGTGAGATTTCTAGAACTCACAATATTCATGAATTTTGTTTCTACAAATCTAGGATAAGCATTTAGTCATCTATGAAAAGAAAAAATTACTGATGAATAAAAATGGTAATATGGGAAGAGAGGGTACTAAGGATATTGGTTTTAAAATTCTCTAATATATTCCTGATCTCTGCTCTAGTCACTCCTCCACTTGTGGACTTTTGTATCCAGACTGAAGTGTCTTGAACTGAAATCCTCCCTTAGGTTGATCCTCTTGAACTCCATAGATATATATTCATTATTTCTTCAAATGTTTCCTATGATATGTCTCCCTTTCAAAATATATTCAAGTGCTTCAGAAAATAATCTCTCATGCCTCTTATAATTATTGTTTTAAAAATTTCCAGGGCTAAGCCACCAAGCTTAGAAGTTTGTAAATTGTAATGGAATCGTTCTATATAATCTTCCAAGATTTCTTCCTCCTTCTGTGTAATCCTGGAGATTTATTCTTTCAAATCCATTGTTTGATAGTAATCCTAATACTTAGAGAGGAATGTCTCCTTAATTTCACTCCAAATCTATATTGATCCAACACTAAGTCCCATGAACCATCTAAATGTTGCTCCTTTCAGAGTAGCAGGAAATAGTTTTAACTTTTGACAGTCTGAAATGTAGTTGTAACTCCTACATAAGACATCGAACTTGAACATAAAGGTATCAAGACCTTCGATATCCATCCCTTGGAAGGATGGAAGAGATGACAAGGGAATATTATTCATAGGAGCTTCATCTCGTGTTTCCAGTATCGAGAATTCAAAAGTAGTAATACTACCATTTTTTCTAGTATTTTCATCACACATGACTGATCCTTCCCGATGAGATAAATTGACTGCAGAATGTGTAGGGGATTGAATTATGGGTAAAATATCAGGTTTTCCATGACTAGCTATTTCACTACGTTACCTAAATCCAAATAATGATGATCAAGTAAACGATGTTCTGATTCAAGCCCCAGCTATCCCTCACTGGTTCCCCCTCATCCTTTAATTCTCAAGTTTTCATCAATGGCTTCCCTCTGTTGCTTCTGATCAGGGGTCTTAATTTTAGGAGTGGATATTTTGTTTCAAGGGTCATGGGGCCTAGGCAGAGAAGGTTAAAATGGCTCAGGCCTTGATATAGTGATAGATTTTTGTGGTCCTATATTCCTACTATCCCTCTATAATGTGGACTATTCTTTCTCTTCTTTTGAAATCAGATCCCCAAAGAATGTCTTCCTTCCCAAATATGTACTCTTCTTTTCCTTTTTATGACCCGTCTTTCCTATGTGTATTTAGTGTGCGGATTTTTTGGTTTCTCTACTATCCTATGAGCACACCTAGACCGTATGAGTATTATTCCTTACTATAATTGCCTTATTTCTATAATGGTGAGCCTGCTCAAGTATGTTAAAGTGATGTGCATGTTCTTACCTCTCGTCTTAATACCCAACAACTATATAGTTGAAGAAACACTCTAAAAAAACACCAAAAACTCACATTTCTAAGTTCCCCAATGTAGCAGTGATGCACCCAGTCATGTATGTTTGAGCAATGCACATGTTCTTACCTCTCGTATTACTACCCAGTGACTGCTGACTAGGAACACCTTACCATCAAACAAACAATTTTCACTGATTGTATCGTCATTGCCATCCCCAACAATGGTGCCAAAATATTGGTATTTATTAATCACTTTTAAATGATCAAGATGGTAAACATAAATTATCGACCAAGGACATCTTTTATTTCAATGGTAGTTCTAGTATTTGTGCCAATACACCATACCACAAGAGGAAATAAAACAAGAAGAAATTGTTGTCGAACCAATTTTTGAAACTTACACTCATGTAGGAATAAAAAGGATCTACAAAAATATAATCACTCTTCATATAAACCAGTATATAGTGCACCACACACAGAGTACACCAACTGGTACCTCTAATTGGATCTGTGTAACAATATAATAAATATCGGGAATTGAAGCAAATCTACTTACAGCTGACACAACAACAGTGACACTCCATCAATATGAAGGAATAAATATAAGATATAATACAAATACCCTACCACTACAGTCCCTACTAAAGATGAGGGCCCGTGCTCCCTAGCATCAGCAGGGTAGATTTTAATGATCGAAGTTTATCTTAAAATTTAGAAACCTTGGTGAATTTTACTAGTCCTTAATATGCAAACTGTAAAATGTTTGGTGATATTTTTGTAGAAATATTGATATTTCCAATGAATTTATATTATTATATAAAACATTTTGGTGATTTTTAATGTAATATAATTATTTATTTTAAAATTTTGGCGAATAATTTTTAGGAAAAAATGGAAATTGGTGAATCCTTTTTTTGGAAAAATCATGGAAAATTAGCCCACCTGCGAATATTAGCCCCTAAATTTTTCCCTATTTGCAGGGCACGGGAAGAAATGATAAATAAATGAGAATTACATCAATCAACACATGTAACAACAACAACACAATATTTTGTATTATGATGATCAAAATTAGAGAGTCAAAATGGCAATATTGTTTTGTGTTACCCTTCCGACCCTGAAGGTCCTATTTTTTATATAATAATTACATATCCAGAAAATGAGGAACAGATAAGTCATGAGAATCTCCCAATTCTCATGTTGATAAAATTAAAGTAAAACTAGTTACAACCGATTCCCTCAATAAAAATCATGAATGGGAAAGAATTTATCTCAACCAAAACAGCTTGAAGCTATTATTCTAAATAACTATACATGAGAACTCCTATAGTTGTAGTTGGAATGTGACAAATGTGGCATAAATTTTTTTGAAGACATATCAACATTCATAATTTAGCAATACACAAACATCAACGCAACTATAGCAGTGGATATATAACATCATTGCGGTGTAACAACAAAAAATTTGACAGCCAAAGTGTTGACTCTACGCATGATAGTAGTGCCATGTAACAACATGCTTCCAACTGGTTCTATGTGCTTGTATTTCCCAGGTCCATGTGCCTGAAATAATATCTGAAAGAATAGAAAAAGGCCAAATAACGTCTCCCAATGTTCATCTCAGTTAGCCACACAAAAAAAGGAATAATATATCATAATAATTAATGATAATGGAAAAGTAATGAAATAAGGTAAAGTTTTGTTGTTTTGGGATAAAGGAAAGGAAAAAGGTAAGTATAGTCCCCAAGTTGGAGGTCAAAGAGGTAGAAATGAGGGAAGAAAATGTAGGAAATGACTATAAAAATGACACACAACAACTGGAACCTCATGCTTTTCTCTGCCTTGTGGGCATACCGAATCTCCACTAATGCTGCCACTGGATTCACACCATTAAAATAGGTGTAGATTTTAGAGGCCACACTCCCGATTGAGTGTGATATTCCTTAGTTGAATCTAGCTATTGAACACATTCCTGGTACTTTACCATAAGAGCAATGTCTGTTGTACCTCGAGCATCTCAATGATACTACAAGGTTACTGCTTTAGTTCTTGAAGTGCAGAAGTGACACGTTAAGGTGCAATATGAAAAATTAGTCATGCCTCGTGTTTTCTCTGAATGTGATTTGGTCCTTCTTTATGACCAAGCCCATGATAATTTGGGATTTGGAAATCTCAAGCCAATTTGGAATGGGCCCTATATCACTCAATCTGTTTTAGAATGTGGAGCCTATGAGCTAGTTGATTATGAAGGAAATCCTTTGGCTAAGCTTTGAAATGGGCTCTATCTGAAGAAATATTATGCTTAATTTGAAGTGTGATAATATGTACATTAGTGTGTTATTAATTACTGTTATTTGAGTTTATTCTTGCTGTGAGTTTTTTCCTTGAAAACATGTTTCTTTTGATCACCTTATGTTCCACTTGGTTTTCACATGTCTTTGGATCATTACGTTGGTTTTTATGGTGGCACTTTTCATAG
The DNA here is from genome assembly GCA_034641835.2 of Pinus albicaulis. Classification (NCBI taxonomy): domain Eukaryota; kingdom Viridiplantae; phylum Streptophyta; class Pinopsida; order Pinales; family Pinaceae; genus Pinus; species Pinus albicaulis. Next base: position 917,905,145 of record CM076572.1, on the reverse strand, counting down.
CACACAAAACCTGTCTTTCACAACGTGGGCACACTTTTCTCTTGATGGCGAGTTGATTAATTTAGAGGTAATTTTTTTGGGTCTAATGACTAAATTTTTTTTCGAGTATAGTGTGGTGATCGAACTATTAACATATGTTGGTGGCTTGAGGGGTCCTGACCAAGGTTCAAATTTTATGGATAAATCAACAAACCCTCCAGCTACTGGCCCTTTCAGAAATGACATACTTGCACAAATCAAAGTCTCACCCAAAGTAGTATGGGGGGATGTTGGAACCAGGTTTATACACCATGAGGGAGAAAATAATGTAGTGGTCCTCATCAAACTAAAGCCAGACTTATATCACTTGTAAATAGATGCACACAACACTATATAACAAAATCATAGAGAATGTGCAGTATTTAATAGAATAACACAAATTCTTTATTTGCCTTAGCACATATAGACAGAACAGAACCAGATCTAGATCTTAATAAAATAAAATACTCAAGTGGATCTATCAACCATTAATAATCATTTAGATGATCAATGAGAAATATAAATAATGTGATCTTGATAGAACATAACAGTAACAACTTAGATTCATATCATAAGAAGTGCACCAAAATCTATCCTTTCTATTATCTTAAGAATTTTTCAGTACGTTAGACCTTCGATACATCAAATTTCCCTTACAAAACCTTTCCATGCACACAGCCAGCAGATTCCACACATAGCTAGGAATAGGTTTGCATGCACACAACTAGAAGGAGCCTCTTAACCCAACACAGACAAACCCTTACAATGTATCCCAAACAAATAAACTTATAAACCTATTCTTATATATTTTATATTTTTAGGCTCGATATATCTATATATTTATATTTTATTAGAGAGAAAATACTAATGTCTCAAACCATGGTCTGTGGCCCAAAATTTTTCCTTATATCCAATTACATCAAAATTATGGAATTTGACACATCCTAAATCCCCTTGACTACATCATGCAACATGCACATACATTTTTATACAAAAATACATCAAAATATTCCCTCAGGTAACCCTAATCCAACATGCCCCCAACACAAAAATGTGACTCATTCCAAGTCACTAAGAAGCCGACTCCTTGATCTTTTCCTGAAGCGCGCTGACAAAATATTTGAGAGGGAGCACTGACTCCAAATTTTTTGCTACAATGCTCTGCACTTTCTAAACCAATTTTTCTGTGCTAGGCCCTTTAAAAACCATCTCGATGTTGCACTGATTTTACTGAATGATGTTCAAGGTGTTTTCCAATGTTTATGATAATTGAAGTGCTTCTTCTACCCATGGTCTCATGCATTCTTTCAGTAGTTGTTCCTTGCGGCACAAACCTTCAATATTTGTTTGTATTTTTCTGCACTCTTGTATATGATTGAGGAACTGTGTAAGAACCAATATTGGCGCTAATGTCTTGATTTCCTCGAACTACTACTCACATTTGTGGAGGGTGTCATGCAGCTACTATACTACCGGATCATTTTGGTCTGAGGTCCAAACACTCATGGCATTGTCGAGAAAATTTTCACATTGGGTGACCGCAACAACAATACTATTGCGTGCTAGTTTTACTTCAATTTCTCTTTGTGCACGAATCTCGAATGGGGCCTCTAGCTATAACCTGGTTTGAAGGTGTGAAATCAGCTTCTCATTTTCTGTCTTGACTATTTGCACCACTGCACGCACTACCTTCTTTGCGGCAACCAATCCTCCTAAATTTTCTTCGGGTGCAGATGTGGCCATTAAAACTAGAATGTCTTTGCATACTTGGTGAATTTTGGCCTCCAACATAACGCACTAGGCTTCTGCTTCACGAAAAGCTACTTCTACTCATTGTTGCTGTTGATGTGCTGCCTAAGCTTGCTATCGTTCTTCCCTTATATTTTTATGCATGGTGGCCTCTCTTCACTGAAGCTCGTCTGTGATCATTGAGTACAGAGGGTGTAATTTTCCTATAGGTAACACAGAAATATTAATATGAATATTACCTAATCCTCTAAATTAGAGATGTCGGTTGGTGTCCATCTGAATAGCTCGCAAGGGGATGTGGAAAAAGTGGCCCTCCCCTGAGGTTGGTAGAGAAATGTCTAACGGTTGCATGTTTGTGTCTTTTGCAGTGATTAGGCCCGCCTAAGTTATGCTCTCTTGAATTTGGCTTGCCTGTACCTTTAACTCTTGTAGTCCAAATTGTACAAGTTCTAGTGTAGACATGTACTGAACTTCCATGTTTTTCCAATGATCCTTAGTCGCAGACATGAGAATGTTTTCTATTTCGTTTAAATCATCTTCTGTCAACATCAAGACCTCATGCCTTGCCTATTCGGAACCTTTCTTATTTTTACGCAATCCTCTATTGGCCTCAAAGCCGTGCTTGGTTCCTTTAGAAGTTTTAGCTTCCCCTATCTACTTTGGCGTAGATCCATTATTAATTTCAATTATGTCAATTTATAAAGTCTAGCTAGTTGTTTTGGGGGTCGCTTATTTTTTTGTGGCCTCCTTTGTCACTTTCCGTTTAACTCTCTCTATGGATTTCTCCATTGATTTCGTTATTTTTTTGCCAGTGCATGGTTTTGTAGGTGTGGCCGGTGTCAACCAGGCTGGCAGCCATTTTTTTGTTACTCGAAGAAAATAATATTTAGTCACCAGGAATGGTAATTCATACCATACTCCTTCTACAGTTCCCTTTGTGTGGATATGGACATTATGGAGTGTTGCTTTAAAATATGCTACCATCTTGTATTGGTCATACAAAATAGGTGACAACCGCAGCTTTCACTACATCACTTGATGCAATGTATCCTCGTCCAGAAACAAAAATATCTTTTTTTCATTTGCATGCACCTAGTTTGATGAGTTCCATAAGGTTTTGTAGCATGCAACGTTACGCACCTTTGGATCAATGTTTAGGAACTGCGTATCTTTAGGAGTCCATCCAATTAGAACAATCAGTAATTGCAGCGAAGCGTACTAGAAGTGCTTTCCTTCCTCCTGTGCCTCATGCACATTTTCTAAAAATTCTTTACAAAGGTAGCTAGACAAATTATAAAATGCCCCCTTTTCAGATCATCCTGCGAGCACAATAACGTGCTTGGGTACCTCCTTTGGTCTACACCTACGCATCATTTTGCAGGCCAAGATGATCATTCCAAAACACATTGTTGGGTCTTTAGTTTCATTCACAAAAAACCCCGGGCTCTTCCTTTTGAAATTATACTTATTTTTAATTTAATCTACCACAACCTTCTCCGGCACCTCCCTGCCAAAATCATAAATAGGGTCGGCTCCTTTAGCAGGTAGACCCATGATCCTATGGATCAACTCATCATCAATAGGGATGTGCTCTCCAAACCATATAAATTCATCCTGCACTAAAGCTAGCAACTATCTGACATAAATATCATTGACGGGGCTATGCCCAAGATGAGGGATTTGGAGAAAATTGAGCAAATATACTTTCTGCAGACCTAGGACCCATATCTTAGGTCCAAAGCACATAATGTCGCCTTCATAGGTAATCCATTCACAATATAGCTTTGGCGCAAGCTCTGGTAACTTATTGACATCACCAATGTCCTAATCGTCAAATAAAAGTCGTGGAATCTTAGAGAACATGTCCCCTTCCATTGGTACATTTTCTAGGATTAGGGGTATTTTAATACCCATGCACACTTTTTCTATGTCCTTAGTTACTCTGATAGATGGTTTACACAGCACAATGTAGCTTCGCAGCCACGAGAATGGGGTTACTTCAACCACATCTTGTTCTTCTTCATCAATGGTTTCTAGGACCTCGAAAATAGGTATATTCATCTTCTCACCTGTTGAAGGGATCTTCTCTTGGGGATATTTGTGTGTTTCAGAAGATTTATCCTTCTTATTTTTAGAGGGATTCGATGTTTACATGATTGGCACTTCAAGTGCAGTAGCGTCATCACCTAGTCTTGTGGATGTCATCTTTTTAGGAATAACGTAACCTAGCCCTGCTCGGTGCAATGTGTCCTTGAACCCTCGATCCAAACTAGTCATAGACACAACAAATGTTGTGTTAAGAAATCAACTCAAAGCACAAAAATCACATAGAAATCAAAGGGAATTATTGCAACACCATAGGTCATATTTATGCTTGTCGCACATCTTCAACGGCTCCTTTGTTATTAATGAGACTCCATTCTTGATAAAACGGTCCCAAATATGGAAAATTCCCTTCAAAAAATGCATCCTAGACTCTCACAAAAATGGTAATAAATCTATCTTTTGAATTTTCATTGTTCCAACGACTAATTTTTGACACTTCTACGACCTGGTCAACCTCCCCACGTAGCTACCGCTTGCGCAACACATCTTACGATGCATTCGCCATCCCATCTGTGCAGGTCTAATACTCGGGCCATATATTAATTTGGTAGGCACAGGGTCATCCCTGTACAGCTTTAGACGACTTCCATTACCATACCTAGGAAGGTATTCATCGCTCCATTATAATATCCCAAATGAGGGATTTTCTACAACAATAAGAATATATTAGGATATTATAAGTTTTGGATGCATAAATATAGTTCAGAACAGATATTAAATCATTTTTCCTTCAATATCATGATCAAAAACAAGCAATATGATTCACTTCTTCAACCTGGAGTGGGGAAAAATAGTTATTTTATCCCTAAAAATGTTAATTTCAGAGATGTGCATAAAAATAAGGGCAAAGGACAGTGGGATTCCTTATCTTAGGTCATGAGGGACTTACATACCAGATGTGAGCTGAAACAAATGACTCTACCTATGTTAAATAGATCCCCACTCCCAATATGGCTTAAAAATGCCCAATCCCCATGACTTGACTCAACAGAAATTAACTAAAGCTTATGCAACGTGATTTTATGAAGTGTTTGAATAAAAAATAGATTGAATATTATATCTATATTTTATTACATGTAAGCATGAATAAAAATGGAGATTCATCTCCTTTATACATCAAAGAGGATAACCCGACAAGGGTTTCATGAGATACATTGTATAAAAGTGCAGATCTTTAGATATAGATTTGAAAAACGTAGTATACTATAGCATTAGCTTATAAATTATATCTAGATCAAGATAATACATAAAAAATTAGATCTACAACAAATCCATATGTAAAAATGTCTTTATTATACATACCCCTTGTGGTTTTCAGCATTACATGAAAGAATAGGAGTAGATCTGAGTTTTACTGCAACGGATCTACAAAATGATTCAGAAAATATGAAGTGAAAATAATATTAAATATATTAGATCTGAAATAGACATGGATTATATGGTTAATCCACGGATCACCACGGTGAAGGAAGAATCCATACACCAGAGATCTCTCCTCGAAACTATTGCCAAAACACCCTACAATTATACAACTGAAAATAACACAATTTCATGGATCAAACTGCACTCTAGGCTTTGAGGAACATTTGGCCTGATGCCAAGATCAAAATATGATGCCCATCAGCTAATACACTCTTCCAGGAGGATAAAAGAGTCACTCACTGATAAGAGGCACTAGTATAATCTAGATTCTGAGTAGATCTAGTCTCCACTTGCTGCAACTCACTAAAACAAGTAAACCCCAACAGGATTTACGTTGTATAATGGAGATGGAGCTCGGCCAAATGCCTGATAGTGGAAGAGTAGTACAATGCCCTCCAAGAGCTACTCAATGGAAGGAGAGAGAATCCATAAACATGAAATCCTCATAATTCTCTTCTAAATAGCCAAGAGAATGAGATATGTCTAAACAGAAAATATACTCTGAAAATATAATATCATGAACAACCTTCTCTTGAGCCTTCTCCTTCCTTTTATAAGATGAGAGCTTGAGAAACCCTAAACCACCTTCAAAACTCTAGCTCCTTTCAAATGAAGATCCTCCATCTAAAACTGCGCTGATCAACAAGGAGGTTCAATGCATCTAGACAGTGTTGTGATTTGGTCAAGGTTGACTGCTTCAATCTGCCTCATCTCTTTTCACACTCAATTGCAATCAATATAGCTCAAAAATTTCTTTTTGTGCCAATCCTTGTTTACAGTCCTCCCCTCCCAAATGTTGCTTGTCCTCAAGCAACTGCAAGGATAGAACTGAAAAATTTCCTCCCAAGGCATGGAGTCTGAAATGTGTTTGGGAACTAACATTCCCATGTAAAACCTCCACCCCCAAGCTATCATCAATACAAGATGAGTCACCCTCCAACATGGCAAATCATGAATGATCTCCTCCACCTTAGGCTCCTGCAAAGAAGGTGGGCTGAATGGCTGAACATGATAGGAAAGATGGCCTACCCCATGTTGTCTTCCTCTCCACTCATGGAAAGTTGAGAGTACATACTGATCTTGGGCTGCAAATAAGCTACCCTCGAATGGCAAGAAGAAGAATAGATCTCCAAATATCCTCTCCCAATTCATGGATCATGCTGGCCCAAACCATCCCATCCAAAATGAATGGAATCTTGTCACCATTTGGTATCCAAATCAGAAAAATGCTGATGGTTCCAAGATACCAATGGTCTATCCAAGGGATACAACGTAGTTTTCCCAACTGCTGCTTGAGAATGTCATGTGTCAAGTTTTCTTCCCATAAAGTACTGGCTTTGCATGAGTGCTCATCCACTATGCGGTAGTAAACAACAAAATATATCAGCTGTACATGATCATAATAACAAGACAAGGTGCCATACATCCCTTCTAGAACATCATGATGAGTATGGAGAAATTTCAGCCCATACTCTCTCAGTAATAGCCATAGCAACAAGGACTGTTGCTGCCTCCTTGCATTATCAAAATGTAGATCATGGAGCAATAATACATTGATGGACATGTGAGTTGTATCATCAAAAAAGTACAAACCATCTCCCTCATACATCATGGGGAAGTTATCCTTCCTCCCAAAACAATATACATACATGAAATACATCTAAAACATAAATACATGTGAGCACATGAGACATATCTCAGACAAAGGTAAATACATGGACATAAGATTTCACATATGATGTCCAAACTCTCTTCTTAATAGCCACAAAAATCATGTCTTCTTCTTATGCATCCTATAATTGAGACTCAAGGCATAAGTTAAAGAAATAGAAATTTTTGGGTAGTGACCAAACTCACCCAAAAAAAAGTAGCGCAGCCATGCCTCTTGTTGGCCTGTATCATAGATCTGCAAGGGTTTTGGAACCCTCTTGCTCCATACTGCCATCCACTCATCCCAATGTGGGTGATGGATCTTATTCTAAAAATGTTTGGTATCCTCCCAACGTAGGACACCATGCTCCTCCATCCTTTGAAGAACTTTGCACTTCATGAAATGTTGAATTGCACGTCTAATGGGATCTCCTGATGAGACCTTCTCCTCATGCATGGACTTCCAAAACCAAAGAGGCCTTAGATTTTCTGCAAGTATAAGTCTCTCTTTGAGCTATGGCATGCTCATTGAGAGAGTGTCATCTAGAGAGGAGAAAGAGTTTCTCATCTCGGGATGTCTACCCTTTGACATATCTTCATCCATGTCTTCCTGAATGAAGCCGACATCTGAATGTTCCCATGAGGCATGGGTCCTTATCTCTTCACTGCTGCTCTTGGACAACATAGTGCAACCTTGCTACTTTAGATTAGCAGTAAGTGATGATCCTGTGTCATGCAACAACATATTTCCACAATCTTATAAAATTTCTGTTGCAATAATAGAAAATGTAAATGAAATCATAACTTTCTGGACTTTGGGAACACCTTACATGGCTGCAAGAGTTCTTTATTTTACTAGATTGGCTCCCTCAACTACTGATGTTGAAGGTTTTTCCTCCATGGTTGTGACAGCGTTGATATCAGTCTCCTCAAGAGATGGTGAGGTATCCTCCCTCTCTGATTGTTCTTCATCAAATCTCTTGATCCATCTCTGAGTGAAATCTACAAGAGTAGATACTCTTGCATGACTTATGTGGCTGAACCAACAAGTGTTTGCTTTGCCCTTCATGTGCAGTGTTGCAATCTCTATTACTTCTCTTTCTACCATTTGATGTAGTAGGAAGAATGCTACAAGTCTTCTTGTCCAAGTCGTTGCTGAAGATGATCCATCAAAAGTAGACAATAGAAACCTATTTCCCTTCATCCTTCTTGTGCTGCAAGGTCTCATTTCTTCCTCCAGTTGAATGAACTATGGGAAGGCTAGCGTATCCTTGAAGGCTCTAGGTTGAGTCTTGTACTCAACAAGGTATTCAATTAAATCTGATATTCCAAGTGTCTTCCATGCCCTTTGTCTTCTTCTTCATGAGAATAGGAATTGCATGGTTTTTCCTCTTCTTGAAACCCTCTAGGATTTTCTTGGCATCTCTTCTCCATCAGCTTAACCTCATGGGAGAGGTTTTTCCTAGATCTGAAAATTGATGAGAGTAAACTCATCCTATCCATAATTATGATCTTGCTCCCTCTGATGGCTGGAACTCACAAGTTGAGCCAAGACTATGCTTTGATACCACTGTAATATCCCAAATGAGAGATTTTCTACAACAATAAGAATATCTTAGGATATTCTAAAGTTGGAGATGCAGAAATATAGTTCATAATAGATATTAAATCATGTGTCCTTCAATAACATGATCAACAACAAGAAATATGATTCATTTCTTCAACTTGCAGTGGGGAAAAACAGTTATTTCATCCCTAAAAACGTTAATTTCAGAGATGTGCATAAAAATAAGGGAAAATGATGGTGGGATCCCTTATATTAGGTCATGAGGGACTTACATAACAAATTTGAGCTGAAAAAAATGACTCTACCTATGTTAAACAGAGCTCACTCCAAATATGGCTTAAAAATGCCCAATCCCCATGACTTGACTCAACAAAAAATAACTGAAGCTTATGCAGAGTGATTTTATAAAGGTTTTGAATAGAAAATAGCTTGAATATCATATCTGGAGTTTATTACATGTAAGCATGAAGAAAAATGGAGATTCATCTCCTTTACACATCAAAGAGGATAACCCGGTAAGGGTTTCATGAGATACACTGTATAAAAGTGCAGATATCTAGATCTAGATCTGAAAAACACAGTATACTATAGTAGTAGCTTATAAATTAGATCTAGAGCAAGAAAATACATAAATAATTAGATCTACAATAGATCTATATGTAAAAATGTATTTATTATACATACCCCTTGGTGTTTTTAGCATTACATGAAAGAACAAGAGTAGATCTGAGTTTTACTGCAGCAGATCTACAGAATGATTCAAAAAATATGAAGTGAACATAATAGTAAATAGATTAGATCTGAAATAGACATGGATTAGATGGCTAATCCACGGATCACCACGGTGAAGGAAGAATCCATACACCAGAGATCTCTCCTCCAAATTATTGCCAAAACACCCTGCAATTATACAATTGAAAATAACACAGTTTCAGGGATCAAACTGCGTTGTAGTCTTTGAGGAATAGTTGGCCTGATGCCAAGATTAAAATATGATGTTGATCAACTAATACACTCTTTCAGGAGGATAAACGACTCACTAACTAAGAAGAGGCACTAGTATAATCTAGATCTGAGTAGATCTAGTCTCCACTTGCTACAGCTCACTGAAAAAAGTAAACCCCAACAGGATTTATGTTGTCTAAGGGAGATGGAGCTTGTCCAAATTCCTGATAGTGGAATATTAGTACAATGCCCTCCAAGAGCTACTCAATGGAAGGAGAGAGAATCCCTAAACAAGAAGTCCTCACAATTCTCTGGTAAACAGCCAAGAGAATGAGGCATGTCTAAATAGAAAATATACTCTGAAAATATAATATCATGAACAACCTTCTCTTTGGCCTTCCCCTTCCTTTCATAAGATGAGAGCTTGAGAAACCGTAAACCACCTTAAAAAATCTAGCTCCTTTCACATGAAGATCCTCCATCTAAAAGTACCCTGATCAATAAGGAGGTTCAATGCATCTCGACAGTGTTGTGATTTGGTCAAGGTTGACCTCTTCAATCTGCCTTATCCCTTTTCACACTCAAGTGAAACCAATCTAGCTCACAAATGTCTGTCTGTGTTGATCCTTGTTCACATTGAACTAGTTTTATTGATGATCTTCTCTTCTTCATGCATGCATATTGACTTAGTCAAAACTGACTATGTCCTTATGCATTTTCCCATGTTCACACCCATAAGTGTAAAATCCAGCTAGTGTGATGATCCCATTTCACATTATAATGGGTTTTATTAATGTTTTTATTAAGCATGGGACTCCTTACCCATTTATCCCACTACTAATTACAGAAATCAAAATTTTAATATTCCCCTTAGCTGCTTGCTAAAGTAGGAATATTACATCCATGTGGCAAGGCGCACTGCTCCTCCATCAATGATTTCCTTCACAATATAGGGCCCTAGCCAATGCATTTTCAACTTCCCTAGGTGGCGCACAAAATTATTTTCATATAGTAAGACCATATCATCTTATTTGAATACTTTTTTTCCATTATTCCTATCATGTCATGCTTTTTCACACACCTTTTAAACATGCTGGTGATAATTTTCAATAAAAAGATCCTCTTCCAGAGCTACCAACTGCAATAACTAGTCTTCTAGAGAATATTATTCAGCCGTGTTGGCAAATGTTGCAATATGAAGACCAGGAACAATGAAATCCATGGGAAAAAAAACCTCTTGCCCATATACCATTGTGAAAGGTGTCCTTCCAGCCAACTTCTTACAAGTAGTCCTATATTCCCAGAGAAATGCTCGCACCTATTCATCCCAATCATTTATGTTAGCATTGCATACCTTAATGAGGGCAGTCTCCAAGATTTTACTGAAAGCTTCCACTACACCATTTTCCTGAGGATGATAGGGATATCTCTTCTGATGACAAATCTTGAATTTTTTAGTCAAGGATTCGATAGTTTCATTTACAAAATGCGTCCCCTGATTGCTTAGAATAATCTAAGGAAAACCAAATTGAGTCACAATATTCTCAAAAATAAACTGCGCAACTGTATCATGTAATATTCCCAAATTTTCACTTGATGTTTGGAATATTAGAGTTCTTAATTTTCTTAATTAATTGAGTAAATAAAAGGGTGGAGGGACCCATAATCCTAAATATTAATAAATATCCACTTTTTGTGTGTAAATCTGGATTAATTAAGCCTAGATCTACATAATGAGGTACTGGAGCCACTACTAATGTGAATGGAATTGGAGATCATGTCTCATTTATGAGATAGGTCATGGAGGTTGACACAGTCAACTAAGATCTTGAAGAGGTCAAACAAGATATCATGGAGCATTCATGGTGAGATGATGGAGGAAGTTGTGCAATTAATGCACACATGATGGAGAGGGTGTACATTGCACCAAGAGATGATGGATGATTTGGTCAAACAACGTAGTCAAACATGGAAGATCTTGTCCACATGCACAGTGAAGTCTAGATGGGGGCCAAGGCATGGGAAGGCTCAAACATTATATAAAGAAGATGAAGGAAAGGATGAGACCATGCTTTGGATTATTGATTTTATGATCTATTTAGATCTAGAATTGTCATTTGACATTCCATGCTTTCTTTGGCTATTTAGCTAAGATTGCAAGTGTTGTTTAGCACTGGGTGTTCCTGGTCGGGAATCCAACTTCTTTCATTGAGTAGATATTGAAAGATTATTGTCCTTCATTCATCATCAGGAATTGGTGCCATATTTTTCCTACTTTCTGCAGAACATCCATATTCAGAAATTGCACATTTTTGAAGATCAGTTTGAGAGGAGGAGGTTGTCTTTAGTATTTCAACTGGAGAACCGATGTATAACTAATACTATCACCTTTAGATTCAATATCAGCCTTCCATTGCTTCAGATCTATATCAGGCATCAGGCCAACTATTATTCATCTCCGAGAAGCAACACTTCCATCAAAAATTGTGTACTCCATTCCTGAAGATCCAAGGGAGAAGGGAAGTTGCTAGCATTTCAGCTAGTAATCCAGTGGAGGACCATTCCTTCACATTCAATGCATTATTTTCACTAGCCTTGAGCTTCATAGCCATATTTTTCAACAGGTTAGAGAGCTTCCATCCTTGACAGCGCAATTTATGCTAGCAGGGGTGCAGTGTGCAACCCAAAAAGGGCCAAAAATGCAAAGTTAAAATCTATCCAAACCATTTCTGGGTTTTCTGAGTAGAATCTGTGGTTAAAAGCATGTATCATTCTGAGCACTCGAACAACCTGCTGCACATGGTTCTTATCCTTAGTAGCAATAGTTTCCAGCAGCAACAACAGCAGTAGCATCACAACATTTCTAGTGCTTGGTTTGTTTAGTGTATTTCAACTATCTTGTGGCTTGAGTGCATTTCTTTTGGAGCACTATGTACTTTCATTTGTTGTTTATGTATAATTAAATGGCTCATATATTCTATATATATGTGTGTTGATAATAATCTTTATGTACATTTTCTGTGTTTCAAATATAATGTTTGTGTATCAATGCATTATTCCATTTTGGGATATTACAGCGGTATCAGAGCATGATCTTTGGCTCAGATTGTGGACACTTCATATTTTGCATCAAAAGAAGAAGAAAATAGATGAGATATATCATGGAGGAGGATTTTAGTTTTGCCACTCCTCTCTTTAGATCCATGCAATATCTCTCCAAGGATATCTATCAAATGAAGAAGGAAAGGCGAAGGAAGGATCCAAGAAGAAGATTTGAAGAAGAAGGTCTAAGCACTTTCTATCAGCGGAAAAGAAAACCATAGAATCATAGATCTACTATGCCCATTTTCTTTGAAGAAAGTGAGAGGTATAGAAATGAAGAAAAAAGAGAACCTGAGACTCATGAGACTCTCAGTTTGTATCTTAAGGAGTACGAGGAACAGTCTAAAGCCTTTAAGAAAAGTGTAACTCTCCAAGAATTCTTTGAACTCAAGGAAGAAAGAACGTCCTATAGTAGTAATATAAGGAAGAGGCACAATACATTCTATTTTCCTATATTTGATGGATCTTCCTCAAGAAATGTTAAGGCTAGGAGGAGAGAGTTGGATACATTTTTCAGGCTACATCTTGTGGCTGAAAAAGAGGCTGTCCAAATTGCAACACTTCATCTCTTAGGTGAAGCCAAGGAATGGTGGTTTAGTCACATGGAGTATGTAAAGGTGACTAAATAGTCAGATTTATTTCACAATTTGAGGAAGAAGTTTGATGTAAAGAAGATAGAGATGGGACATAAAGAGACATTTACTAAGGAAACAAAGGAGGATGTTATTGTTGTCACTCTGGAAAAGAAGTCACTACATTCACCACCAGTTTCAGAAGTACTTGCATCTAGAGAAGAGACACTTGTAATTTTGCAAGATATTCTTAAGCTCTTGACACATAGAGTCCCATGCATGATTCATGAGATGCATGAAGAAGAGGAGGAAGATTCCATCACTGGTACATTGGTAAAAGAGAAGCCATCTCTCTTACTAGCAGTTGGAGACACCATTATCCCAATTGGAGGAACTCTTATGTTCTCTCAAGAGGTTCCGAAACATCAGTTGATCCAAGGTATGCATACACATTCATCACCTATTGTTTCAGTAGATCTTATTGAAACATATGGGGACATGCCATCAGGGCCAATGCATAACCAAGGGTTAGATCAAAATGTTGATTTGAAGCAGCAACATATCACAGCACAGAGGACCCTTGATCTAATCAAGGAGGAGAGGAAACGCTATCCTAGTTTTTCATGGATGGAATACATTCAACCTCTTGAGTTGAAGTGTAGATTTTCAAAAGAAGGAATGAGCATAATCCTATGTACAATGACTAGTTATGAGATCAGTATTGTACCTTGCTTTGAGACAGTATATGTATTACCTTGCATCTCTATAGCGTTGTCACTTAGTAGCAGTGATAGTGAAGATGCCCCATTATTCTTGGAGAATTATAAAGATAGATACACTCATGAAGCAATGGAGGATAAGATGATAAATGGTAGACATCTCATAAGGTTACTACCCAAAGGTTCATATTTTCTTGTCTCATGCCCTATGTTTCAATGGTAGAATGCATAAGAAAAAGGCATGGTTACTATGGTTGTTGAGAAGAGAGTTTGGAAATCACATGATATATCTTATGTACTTATATTTACTCTTGTTTGGGATGTATCTCATGTTCATGTATGTACTTGGGTTTGGGAGAAAGTATAGCTCTCACATGATGTGGCATAAGGGAGCTTGCTTTTATTATGTTGATGAGACATATCACATGTCCATTACTTTATTGTTGCTCCATGACTTGCATCATCATAATGCAAGAAGGCAAAAATAATCCATGTTGCTATGGTTACTATTGGGAGAGTATGGGCTGAATTCTTCCCATACATTGCATGAAACTATTGGAGGATGGCAATAGGAGGCCTTACAACTTTGGCTTCTATTGGGAGATTACGGTCATTGTACATGGTATGGTGATGATGTGATGGGGAATAAAGATGACTTGTTAAGGTGGTTTCTCTTGAGAGAATATGGCCACTACATTTGCTACAATAATGATGTGGTATGGCAGCAAGAGGCATTGCTAAGATGGTTATTTTTGAGAGAGTATGGCTCTCATATTCTCATTCATGTTGATTTGGCATGGCAACAAGAAGAATTTTTGCGGTGGCTTCTTTTGAGAGAGTATGGCTCTCTTATTTTCATGATGATCTAGAATGGTAGCAAAAGGCTTTGCTACGTTGTTTGTTATCAGGAGAATATGGTTTGACATTGTTCATGTTTTCCCATATGTGTCTACTTCTTGTTTTTCACTATGCTGATGTGATGTTTGATTCCTACATGGCCAATGTTGGTCTCTTTAAATGTTTTAAAAATTCAAGCACCACATAAATTGTTAACCCAGGAAGTTCTATTTATTCCAAAGACAATCACGCACTGGATATGCTCAATTCCAAAAGCAAAGAAATGTTGTAGAATCAATCACACAAATATCAATCAAACTATTCACACCTTACTCTTAACAAAGCTGAAGCCTACTTGTGTTACAGCAGAAACAATCCCTCTATTGCAGACTTTCATTAAAAGGATCCTAGGAAAAAATAATGAAAGGAAATCACACTGCAGAAAAGGATATCAATCAACCATAACAGAGAACAGGACCCTATTCCTCCAAACAGGAATCTTCAGCACCTGTTGCCTGATATTAATCACACTGTAGAAAAAGACCAACCCACAGAAAACAGGACACTATTCCCTTGAACAGGAATCTTCAGCACCTGTTTCCTAATATCAATCCCACTGCAGAAAAAGAAGATCAACCTACGGGGAACAGGATCCTATTCCTCCAAACAGGAACCTTCAGCACCTATTTCCCGATATCAATCTGTCACACACTCATCTAGTAAACAAATGACTGAAAAGAAAGTAACTCCCAGCTTCTTAATAATGAATGGTATAAAGCTAATGCAGTGTTAAAGAAATCAGAGTGCTTAATAAGAAACAAAAAACTGTATAAATTCTTCAGCAAATAAGGTTAAATTAAGGTGCGAATAACATAAAAAGAAACAAACTACAGGAGCAATTGGGTGAATCTTGTGATGAAGGCGGGCCTTGTCCTTCTCACAAGATTCCCCGAGGAAAGAGATTAAATTGAAGCGCTCAAAATGAACTTTTATTCATCTGTCAAGAAACGATACATTACAATAGAGCAAAGGCTCTTTCTTTCTTCAAGAAATGTACTCCCGCAGTTTCTAACTTACTCCTAATGATGATGTCTCCTCTTTTTAAAGAGGAGACATCTATTACAGTTACATCAGAGAAATCCTATTTTTATCCAAATCTAATCTCTTGTTTTAATACAGGATATTTTCTGTTCTTCCATCCTGGAATGCTGTTACAAATAAGTACAAAAATACTAGCTTCAAAACAGTCCGTGTAACAGCTTCCCTTGCTCGTCTTCGTCCCGCTGTCATCATTCTAAAAATACGCAAATCACGAGCTATCTCAGTTACGGGATTTGCGTTTCTGTTGACTGTTTCAGCAACAGGTTCGGTTGTTTCAGCAACACGATCCTTATCATGAATTAACTGCGATCCTTTAGACTTGTCTTAGCAACTATCTATCTTCGATTAATGATTAAATATATAATTAATGTGAAATTATATGCAAAACAAATTAAATACATAGTAAAGAAGAGGATTTCATATACCTTTGGATAAAATGGATGGAAATGATAATGTAACCTTTTAAATATGGACTATAAAGAGTAAAGTGGTGTCAAAATGTGTGGTCAAAATGATACATTGTGAGGTCCTAACATCCCCCCCAGCTGAAAGAGTTGCATGTCCTCAGGCAACTTTTACTCTGAGTCAGAGTCTGAGTACTGACTCTTTGCATGCAAGTTACTCAAGCAATAACTATGGAAGGTGGCCTCTGTTGAAGATTTGAATCCCTGGTCACTCTGCAGTTTCTGCCATGCTGCTGCCTCGTCTCTGTTAGCCAATCTATGATGAGGCTGATATCGTTCTGTTGGCATCCATAAGATAGGGAAGTGAAAATGATAACCAATCCAATTCTCAGCGCATTGCTGAATGCATCTGACATAGTTTGGTATTCTGGACAGTGCAGTTTGAAGATTATCAGGGCTAAAGGGATTATACTCTTGTCTTTCTTTACAGGACTGTTGCCAGAACATGGTGTTTGCCTTCAAAGCAGCAGTCTCTTTGACCCTGATTAACTGATGACACTCTCGGAGTACTGAGGATTTCAATTGTTGTATGTACCTGCTCATTCCTGGCTTCTGCAAAAACTGATGATATTCTGCTACAAAAATGGTTGGGTTTGAAGGTTCCGGCCTTATCCAGAGGAGGCGATTATGCTCATTGTGCCTTCCCACAATAAAAGCGGTTTGCCATGTGATTTGATTGGCAAGAAAGGAAACAAATTCCCTAATTTGTATATCACCAACAATCGGATTCAGGTTGACTTGTCTATTTTCAGGCATAGCCTCATTATGAAGATAAAGTTCACATAATAGATGTTGATCACTAGCGGAGGCCTCAGCAAATGTTTTGAAAAATTGTTCCGCTGTGAGAAACTCATGAGGTCTCCCGTCCTTAATTGGTTTTAACTGAAAATAAACAAGGCGTTCAGAAAGAAACAGAGAATAATTCAAAGAAGGTTTCCTGGTGGCTAACAATTTTTGCACTAATGAAAACATCAGGACCAGTTTGTCTTTTAAATCCTTGGTTTCTTTCTTGGAATCCTGAAGTTGCTGAAGTGTCTGCTCCCAGTTATCCCAGTTGGAATACATCTAATTCTGCCATACCAACTTATGCTGTTGTACCATTTTATCTTGATCAATAGCATACTGTTGCTTCCACTTATTCATTATTTCCAACTCTCTCCATGGTAGAGTTTGTGTTCTGGCATTATAAGTACTGGGTGGAGGCATAGTCTGAGTAGCTGAGTTAACTAATACAGGGCAGGATATCTGTGGCTTGGTTTCTTTCTCTAGAATTTTTTAGGGCCCTACTGGTTCTTGTGTGGCAGTAGGGCGTTCTTCTTTGACTGCGACTGATGTGGATGCCTCAGGCACCGAGACTTTAACTATTTTTTATCTGGCCCGTTGGTAGATGTTTTCACATTCATGGAACATATATTCTTTACATGGGTCGTTCTTTTGTGCTGATGTTGTATGTGCCAACATGTAGAGGTTTAGTTCTTTATCAAAGGCTTCCCTTGCCGTTACCAGCTCTCTTTTGTAGGCCTCTAACTCTGACTTCAAAAATTATTTTTCCTCTAATAAATATGCCATGGTGAGTGAACCTTGTGTGTTGGTTGATTTTGCTGGAGTTGATTGCTATTCCGCAGCTGTAGCTAGTTCTTGTGTTTCAGCTACAGCTGGTTCCCTTATATTATCATGCTGGATGTTTGGTTTTTTCACTTCAGCAGCTGGTTCTTGTGTTTCAGCTGCTGAGTGAGTAACTGGTTCTTTTGGAGTAGTTACTTTTTGAGTAGAAAATGATGTCATATTACCCTGGGCATCTGGTTCTTGTGGAGAAGTGCCACAAGACGAGACGGGTAATGATTCGGGAATTTGGAATTATGATGACGAATGAAGGTTTAGCAAGATAGTTGCAAGGTCAGGGGAAATGGGAATGACTTCAGATTCAACAGTCATTTTCATTTTTCTCCTACGTAGGAAAGCAGAAAAAGCAGTGACTTTCTTTTTCTTTTTATGAGAAGATTCTTTTCTAGGAGAAGGGCTATCAGAAAAGGTGACAGATTGGGATGTGTCCCTTGTTTTCCTTTTTGGGACAGAGACTGTTGCAATTCGTCTCTTTCTTTTATGAGTAGGGGGTGATGGGGGTATTTCAACTTGAGAGTCATCGCTAGAGATGTGGACAGTGGGATGGGATGACTCTGCTAAATGGGATGAACTTGGGGACGGGTCAACTCGTTCTGAAGATGGAATCAATGGAGGATCAGGAATATCTTCCAGTTGCCGTTCATAAGAGCTTTCGGGGGTTTCTTGGGGAATTTCAGGGGCTTGTTGGAGAAGTAGGGGTGGGTTATTTAGAGGGGGGTTTTGCTGGGAAAAACCCCTATGAATTAATAATTGACACAGGAGATGATGGGTAAGGGAAAGTAAGGGGTATTTTACCCGTCTACAGTAATATGACATATTTTTAATACATCCAAGAAGATAATAAGGAATGTTGACTAATCGTCCATGTCGCAAATGACTCATTAAAACAAAATCGTGTTGATAAACTACCTGGTAGCGCCCCTCGAAATTTAAATAGTGCTTGATAAATTCAGCTACCTTTGGCCATGGGGGAGGTAATGAATGCAGACCTATGCCACGACCTTTAATCTAAACCTGTTCATCTGGGAGAAGGAAGTCTTGCTGTGCGTTTAGGATGAATTGTTTCCTACTAAAACAGCGAGCACCTGTGACCGGTAATCCCGAAACTTGTGCTATATCTTCTTCTGTGACTGAAATTCAGACCCCTTGGACTATAGAGTGATTCTCCTGAAAATTCTGCACAAAATCCAAAACTTGCTGAGGATCAAATTCTCCTAGCCTCTCAAAATATGTAATCCATCCTGCCTGCTGAAAAATTTGGTAAGCGTTCGAAATAATTTGAGAAGAGCCATCGATCCAGGTTCACGTCTGATAGCCAGGCCTCCCATAGCTACTACTTGAGTCAAATGCAAAGGCGCAGAGAGAAAAAACACCAGAATCGATCAGACTAATTGTTGCGACTGAGGATGTGGAGTATCAATGACGGTAGAAATAATGGATATGAAGAGTGACGGTGGATTGGATGGTGTGGAATGATGATTTAATTTTTGAAATTCCCCCCCTACGTGTGATGAAATGATGTTTAAGTGTGCGGGGATTGTAATCATAATGGGAAAGATCCTCTCTTTAAACTATTATTTAACTGTATTACATAAAAAATCCGAATACCTTATATTTTTACCTCTGTTTTTATAATTCGAAGTATAGAGTGCTTGTTCATAGTGGCTAAATACTGATGGAAGAATATTTGGATTTCTCTAAAATGTAGAAACAGGAGCATATTGGAGTCTGCTCGATACTGGATAATATTCACCCAAGGGATCTGAAGAACAAAAGTGGGGTACTAGAAAACTTGTGTAGCAAAGGAAAGGAATGGTGTTTTAGCAATGGAAAGATAGATGACAGGTTGCTGAAAGTGGTGTTTCAGCAATGGAAAAATGAATGACATGTTGCTGAAATTGGTGTTTCAACAATGGAAAAATAAGGAAAATGGAATGTAATTATCTGGAATTAAGACAACTGGGGGAAGTATTTGCTGAGGAATGATTTCAGCAGTAGGGAATGGGAAATTTTGGCTGAAAGATAGTGTTTCAGGAGTGGGTACGATAGGAAAAATAGGAAGAAGGGAAATATGGAGTAAGGGGATAAGTGATAAAAGAGACATTGCTGGGAAATGAGGAAATGAATTGAGATGAGGGAAACAAAGCTTCTCTGATTGAAGCTTTAGATCTTCTTGTGATGAAACTATCCTCCATGGTGAGTTCTTCCTTAATCTACAAAATACAATTGTAACATGCCAACCCTTGATAGGGATTATTAGTTTTAAATCTAATCTAATACTAAAAATATAGTGCAAAACATTAAATGCCGTGAGGAGCAGAGGACTCCCCTAAAAAAATATAATGTGTATCAGTCATGCAAGCAGCCTTAAAATCTTCTTTAGAAACAGGGCGTTGGTACAAGCGAAGCCTATGACCATTTACTAGTAGAGGTGTTTTAGAATCATTAATTTTTACAAGTCTTACTGTTCCATTGGGAAAAACAACATCTACTTCATATGGTCCAAGCCATCTTGTTCGTAACTTACCCTAAAAGTTTTCAAACCGGGAATCATACAATAAGGCCCAATTACCTTTTTGGAACTGCTTGTATTTGATAATTTTATCATGCCACTTCATTCTTTGTTGTTGAATCATGGTTGTCTGGTGAATGGAATCTAATCTCTTTTCATCCAATTCAAGAAGTTGCTACAACCTAGCTGTCTGCACATCAGTCAAATCAAGGTTAACGGCTAAAGCAGTTCTTAAAGTTTTGATTTCAAATTACACAGGAAAAACATCACTTTTACCATAAACCAATTCATAGGGAGAAAACCCTGTAGTATTTCTCCAGGTAGTTCAGTAAGCCCATAGTGCTTCAGGGAGCCTTTGAGACCAATCCTTCTGGTTATCCTTCACTGTTTTAGTTAGAATGGCTTCTATTAATTTATTTGTGCTTTCCACCTTCCCATTGGCCTAGGGATGGTATGGTGTAGTCATTTTATGATGAATGTGATATTTCTGAAGGGTAGATTTAAAACCATGAGAATTGAATGGAGGTCCTCCATTTGTAACTAGCTCTCTAGGTATTCCAAATCTAGTGAATATTTCCTCAAATAAGAAAGCTAGGACAGCTTCTTCATTGGCTCTAATAAGTGCTTTGGCCTCCACCCATTTAGTCATATAATCTGTAGAAACTAATATATAAGTCCTTTGATTGGATGGAGGATTAATGGGTCCTATGAAATCTAAGGCCCATCTTTCAAATGGTTCGAGTACTACCAGGGGGTTTAATGGCATTTGATCTCTATGATGAGGTTGGACCATCTGCTCGCAGCTGTCACAAGCCCGCACATATTTCTTTGCATCTTTAAACAATGAGGGCCAATAGTAACCCATCCTTAAAATTTTGTCTGTTATTCTTTTATCAGCAAAATGCCCTCCACAGGGGCCATCATGACAAGATTTTAGTATATTGTACACCTCATCCTCTCTAATGCATCTTCGGATTTCCTGATCAAGCCCTGTGTAGAAAATACACCCGCTTATCCAGCTATACCTGGCACTTTGTTGAACAATTATTATCTTTTCCCTATATGACAGGTGTGATGGTAACTTTCCTGCAACCAAATAATTGGCAATGTCTGCATACTAAGGAGAGTGAGCAGAGACTGCAAATAAATACTCATCGGGAAAGGAATCATCTACTGGAACATTATTATCAGTTTTTAACCGTGAAAGGAAATCAGCCACAACATTTTCTTTACCTGGCCGATCTACAATTGTAATGTCAAACTCCTACAGTAACAGTAACCATCTGGTAACTCGGGCATTTGTGACAGATTTTTTCATTAAATACTTAATAGCCGAGTGATTAGTGTGGAAAAAAGTAGGATAACCAGTGATATAATGTCGAAATTTATTAATGGCATAAATTACTGCAAGAAATTCCTTTTCGGTAACTGTATAATTAAGCTCAGCATGGGTCATGTTCTTACTGATAAAATAGATAGCATAAGGAAGATGGTTTTCTTATTGTCCCAAGACAGCTCCAATTGCAGTGTCTGAAGCAACAAAAGATATATGAAAGGGGAGTTCCCAATCAGGTCCTCTCAAAATAGGAGCAATAGATAACTGATGCTTGAGTTCTATAAATGCTTTCTGACAAATATTAGTCCACTTAAATTCAACATTTTTCATAAGCAACACAAATAATGGACAAGCTATCTTAGAAAAATATTTAATAAATCTTCTGTAGTATCCAGCATGTCCAAGAAAAATTCTTACATCAGTTTGTGTTTTAGGAACAGGAAGATTGTGAATGACCTGTATTTTGGATGGTCTACCTGAATGCCTTGAGATGAAATAAAATGTCCAAGCACTACCCCTTCACTCATCATCATATGACACTTTTCAGTACTTAAGGAGAGGTGAGCTTGAATACAACGTTTAAGCACTTTCTCAAGATTCTGTAGTGCATCTTCAAAAGACACACCATAAGGAGTAAAATCATTCATAAATATTTCCATAGAGTCATTCAACATATCAAAAAATATTCCTATAACAGCCCTCTGAAAAGTTGCTGGTGCATTACATAGTCCAAATGGAAGAACTCTATAGGAAAAAGTTCCCCAAGGACTAGTAAAAGTGGTCTTGTCTTGGTCTTGGGGTGCAATTATAATTTGGTTATACCCACTAAATCCATCTAAAAAGGAAAATAATTTCTTTCCTGATAGACTATCCAACACCTGATGAATAAAGGGTAAAGGAAAGTGGTCCTTTTGAGTAGCTTTGTTTAAGGCTCTGTAATCAACACACACTCTCCACTTCCCGTTTTTCTTAGGGACTATTAACAATGGGGAAACCCATTCACTGTCAGATATGGGGTATATAAATCATGCATTAAGAAATTTCTGAAGTTCTTCTTTAACAATTTCTCTTAAATTAGGGTTCATTCATCTTTGGGGTTGACAGACTGGTCGGCAAAATTCTTTAATATAAATTCGGTGAGTACATAATTCAGGAGATATTCCCTTCATATCCATGTAATCCCATGCGAATGCTTCCTTATTTTAAAGTAATAACTTCATTAACTGTTGTGTTTCAGCAACTGTTAGATCAGGATTTATATTTAATGTTTTTCTAGGTTCGATTTCCATTGTTATGCTTTTAGAGGAGATGGTGGTTAATGTCTGAGATAAATCTTCATATTCAATCTTTTCCTGGGTATCCATTTCGAAAAGTGTAGTCAATTGATTGTGTGTTTCAGCAATTACAGAGGAAGGTTCGCAAATGAAATTATTAATTATTTCATCCTCTGTATTGTCTTTAAGAGTTAAAGCTTGTCCAATAGTTAAAATAGGCTGAATAGCATTATCATCATAATCCATCCACACATAATTTTCGTTATTAATTATGGGTGTAGCATGAGGATAAAGAGTAAGCTGTTTAGTTTCATAACCATTAGAAATTGTCATCGAACCGGATCTGCAGCTGATAAAGGCATTGGTTGTGGCTAGCCATGGCCTTCCTAGAATTAAAGGGTGTCCCCCCAGCTTTGTTTTAGTTTGTAATACCACAAAATCAGCTGGGTAATTCCAGGATTCAACCGAGATAAGTAGATATTCAACAATTCCTTCTGTTTTGATTGTAGAATGGTCAGCTAACTCTAGGATGGTTGGTGTATCTCTAATTGTGTTATTCAGCTATAACAACTGTGAAGTTTCGAGAGTCATAATGTTTATTGCAACACCTAAATCTACCAGAACTTGAGGAATTATCGTTTTACCAATTTGAACTGTCACAGTAGGATGGTTGGGGTCACCATATTTCACAGGGGGGGTTTTTCCGGACATTAATGCAGATAGGTCACCCATAACATGAACTTTAAGGGGGTCTTTAGTCTTCCTACCAAGTTTCTTAACACAAATGTCCCTCATGGTTCTGGCATATATTGGTACATCTCTTAGTGCCTGTAATAGTGGAATTTTAACATACAAATTTTGTAATTCCCCTAAAAGATTAAAATCATGTGTTTTAGGAATTTTAGTCAAAAGTAAACGCTCGAGGAATGGTGGCTCTGTTATTTCAACACCCTTGTTAGAGGGTGGCTGTTCTTTTTTATGTTTCTCAGTTTCATCTTTATCAGAATCAGAAGAGGTTATATCATCTATGATAGGTTCTAATATTTTCCCAAATCTCAAATGAATATCATTACGTTGCATAGTAGAAAATGTAGGCTGATTCTAAATATCAATGACTTGCACAACTTTATTATTGGGGTTAGGATTTGGTTGCACAGGTAGCTGGGGTCTCATTTGATTATTTGATGGAGCTCCTAGTGGTAGAGGAAGTGGTTGCTGAAATTGAGGAAATTGATTTGGATATGGGAGTTGTTGGCTTATCCAATTTGAATTCCATGGATTGAAATAAGATGGCTGTTGTGGGGGCCAAGGTGTCCACATTGTAGGATCAAAAAAGGGATGGTTTGTTTGTTGCAAGGGTGGGTAATTCATCTGATTAAAGGGTGGGTGTTGCATCTGATTAAAGGGAGGGTAATTTGATTGACTGAAAGAAAGATAATTATTCCAACGATTAGAAGATGTAAATGGCATGCTAGAATTCATACCTTATCCTCTTGGTTGCCATTGTCTTCTTTGTGTTAACAGATAAATTGCTTCAGCTTCTTCTTCCATTGGCTGCAATGCTGCTTTTATTC
The DNA here is from genome assembly GCA_034641835.2 of Pinus albicaulis. Lineage (NCBI taxonomy): Eukaryota > Viridiplantae > Streptophyta > Pinopsida > Pinales > Pinaceae > Pinus > Pinus albicaulis. Next base: position 917,880,574 of record CM076572.1, on the reverse strand, counting down.
CCGGTAGAGAGGGACATTGTTGTGTTTCATGATCTTTCTCACAAAGGGTGCAGATTGGTATCTTGTCCAATGGGCATTCCCTTAGTGGATGTTTATCTCTGCATTTAGGGCAGAAGATAGCTAGAGCTTCTTCTGCTTCAGCCTGCTTCTTTTTAACCTGCAAGGTGTCAATTTGTGAAGCAAAAGAACTTAACATTTCATTTTTAAATTCTTCAATTAAATTACCTATTTCAGCCCTTGTTGCTCCCCCACTGGCTGATTTCTGAACTCTTGAATAAGTGGAATCTCTGTTACTTGCTCTGTTCCTTGCAGCTTCTCTTGAACATCTTTTACAGAGTTCAACAATCTCATCATATGATTCTTTAGATATATCCCCTTTACCAAGCATGTTAAGCATGTCTAAACAATCGTCCCTTAATCCTCTAAGTAATATTGTTTTACGAATTTCTTTACCTACATTCGGATGATCAGATCTCTGCAGATTATACTGCATCCTTTCCACATAGTCCTCCAAATTCTTGTCCACCTTCTGTGCCATGCTAAATAATTCCTCCCTCTTTTCTCTTTTCCAACAATAATATTGATATTTAAGCAGAAATTTTTGTTTCATTTGTTCCCATGTTGTAATTGCCTGGCTTCTGAGGCTCATAAACCATCTTAACGCATTTCCCTTTAATGTTGCTGCAAATAATTTCAATTTCTGAGCATTAGCAACATAATCATAACTTATGCATAATATATCCAATTCAAAAATAAATTCCTCTAGATCTTCAGAGGATAAACCATGGAAGTTGGGTAAAGCTGAAAATGGAATACTCTTCATATGAGTTGTTCCTCTAGGGAGATCACTGATAGGAAATCCCAAGGTAGAGAGAGAATTTTCATCCCTTCCTTCTCCTTCAGGATCTACACGTCCTCCACTAAATAACTCTTCGTTTTTTCCTTCCATTGGTTGTTCTCCTACTGCACTTGCTCGATCCTTGAAATCTTCCACTGGTTCCTCAATGTTTTCCACTGGTTGTCCGATATCTTCTGTTAATTCCTCAACGTTCTTTGCTGATTCCTTAGTGCTTTCTTCTGATTCTTCAGCACTGGCTACTGGTTCTTTAATGTCTGTTACTGGTTCCTCTACGTTTTTAGGGCTCACAACTTCTTATGTTTTGTAATCTGATTGAGGGGAGCGTTGAGGTTTTGGTCTTCGAGAGCTTAATCTCTGTGATGATTCAGCCTTTGATACAATTTCGTCAATAAAAGTCTTTCTTCCTCCCCTTCCTTTTCCCTTGCCACCTGTAGGGTTATTTTTCTTCTGGGTTCCGCGTCCTCTCATAAAAACTGCACATCTAGAAAGAAAACATCAATGCTTTTGAAATCTATAATTTCCTTCCCCAGCAACGGCGCCAAAATGTTGGTCGCTTTAATTGTTTTAACAATTCAAGCACCACATAAATTGTCAACCCAGGAAGGTCTATTTATTCCAAAGACAATCACGCACTGGATATGCTCAATTCCGAAAGCAAAGAAATGTTGTAGCATCAATCACACAAATATCAATCAAACTGTTCACACCTTACTCTTAACAAAGCTGAAGCCTACTTGTGTTACAGCAGAAACAATCCCTCTATTGCAGACTTTCATTAAAAAGATCCTAGGAAAAAATAATGAAAGGAAATCAAACTGCAGAAAAGGAGATCAATCAACCATAACAGAGAACAGGACCCTATTCCTCCAAACAGGAATCTTCAGCACCTGTTGCCTGATATTAATCACACTGTAGAAAAATACCAACCCACAGAAAACAGGACCCTATTCCCTTGAACAGGAAAATTTAGCACCTGTTTCCTGATATCAATCCCACTGCAGAAAAAGAAGATCAACCTACGAGGAACAAGACCCTATTCCTTCAAACAGGAACCTTCAGCACCTGTTTCCCGATATCAATCTGTCACACATTCATCTAGTAAACAAATGACTAAAAACAAAGTAACTCCCAGCTTCTTAAGAATGAATGGTATAAAGCTAATGCAGTGTTAAAGAAAACAGAGTGCTTAATAAAGAACACGGAACTGTATAAATTCTTTAGCAAACAAGGTTAAATTAAGGTGTGAATAACATAAAAAGAAACAAACTACAGGAGCAATTGGGTGAATCTTGTGATGAAGGCGGGCCCTGTCCTTCTCACAAGATTCCCCGAGGAAAGAGATTAAATTGAAGTGCTCAAAATTAACTTTTATTCATCTGTCAAGAAATGATACATTACAACAGAGCAAAGGCTCTTTCTTTCTTCAAGGAATGTACTCCAGCAGTTTCTAACTTACTCCTAATGATGATGTCTCCTCTTTTTAAAGAGGAGACATCTATTACAGTTACATCAGAGAAATCCTATTTTTATCCAAATCTAATCTCTTGTTTTAATACAGGATCTTTTCTGTTCTTCCATCCTAGAATGCTGTTACAAATAAGTACAAAAATACTAGCTTCAAAATAGTCTGTGTAATAGCTTCCCTTGCTCGCCTTCGTCCTACTTTCATCATTCTAAAAATACGCAAATCACGAGTTGTCTCAGCTACGGGATTTGTGTGTCTGTTGACTGTTTCAGCAATAGGTTCGGTTGTTTCAGCAACGCGATCCTTATCATGAATTATCTGCGATCCCTTAGACTTGTCTTAGCAACTATCTATCTTTGATTAATGATTAAATATAAAAGTAATGTGGAATTATATGCAAACAAAATTAAATACATAGTAAAGAGGAGGATTTCATATACCTTTGGATAAAATGGATGGAAATGATAATGTAACCTTTTAAATATGGACTATAAAGAGTAAAGTGGTGTCAAAATGTGTGGTCAAAATGATACATTGTGAGGTCCTAACAACCAACATGGCTAATGATGAGGGCATTGATATGTGTAATCTACTCTACGGATCATGGGTTGGGGAGATAGTTCATGAGTTGGGACTTCCCACTTTGGTAATGAACCACTTTATCTTATGTATCTCATGTATAGAGGAGAACTTTGTTCATCATATGGTTGCCACTTGGAGACTCATTGATGGGGATGGGTATCTAACTTTTTAGTTGGAAGCCATTCTAGACATTCTAGAGAGGCATCTTTGGAGTAGGACATGCACGATACATTGTGGTAGACGGGAAGGCCTTCCACATGAGGATTCCATTTGGAGACGATGTACATTGCACCTAGACATGATGGATGATTTGTTCAAACAACGTAGTCAAACATGGAGGATCTTGTCCACATGCACAATGCAGTTTAGATGGGTGCCAAGGCATGGGAAAGCACAAAAATTATATAAGTAAGATGAAGGCAAGGATGAGAGAATGCTTTGGATTATTGATTTTGTGATCTGTTTAGATCTATATTTGTCATTTGACATTACATGCTTTCTTTGGTTTTTTAAGCTAAGATTGCAAATGTTGTTTAGCACTGGGTGTTCTTGGTTAGGAATCCCACCTCTTTCATTGAGTAGATCTTGAAAGAGTATTTTCCTTAATTCATCACTACGCATTGGTGCCATAATGTTCCTACTTTCTACAGAACATCCATATTTAGAAATTTCACATTTCTGAAGATCAGTTTGAGAGGAGGAGGTTGTCTTCAGTATTTCAGCTGGAGAATTGGTGTAGGGTTCATCCTATCACCTTGAGCTTCAAGATCAGCCTTCCATCGCTTCAGATATATATCAGGAATCAACCCAACTATTATTCATCTCCTAGCAGTAGCACTTCCATAAAAAATTATGCAATCCAGTCCTGAAGATCCAAGGGAGAAAGGAAGTTGCTAGCATTTCAGCTAGTAATCTAATGGAGGACCATTCCTTCACATTGCATGAATTATTTCCATCAGCCTTGAGATTCATAGCCATATTTTGCAGTAGTTTAGGGAGCCTCCATCCTTGACAGTGCAATTTATGCTAGCAAGGGTGTAGTGTGAAACCTAAAAAGGGCCGAAAATCCAAAGTTAAAATCTCGCCAAACCATGTCTGGGTTTTTCTGGGGACTTTGAGTAGAGTCAGTGATTAAAAGAATGGATCATTATGAGCACTCTAACAGCCTTCCACACATGGTTCTTCTCCTCAGTAGCAGTAGTTTCGAGCAGCAACAACAGTAGTAGAGTCACAACATTTCCAATGCTTGGTTTCTTTAGTGTATTTCAGCTATCTTGTGGCTTGACTGCATTCCTTTTGGAGCACTGTGTACTTTTGTTTGTTGTTGATGTATAATTAAATGGCTCATCTATTATATCTATATCTATGTTGATCATAATATTTATGTACATTTTCTTTGTTTCAAATATTATCCATTTTGGGATATTACATATCAATAGTACAATCCTTTGGTTTGGCTTTAGACCATATGGTTACATAATCTTTTGCAGTGATAATTTAGTGTGAACCACTCTTCCTTCCTGGAGAAGTAATAGGCCCCACAAAATTGATACTCTATTTCTTGAAAGATTGCAATGCCATCTGCAGATTCAAAGGCATATTATCTTTGTTCAAAGGCTTTCATATCATTTGGCAGACATCACATGTGTAGCAATGCACACAGTCATCATTTTTCAGCATGGGCCACCATAACCCAGCTCACAAAATCTTCTGCACAGTGGCCTTACCTCCATAATGATCTCTAAAAACCCCTCCATGAGCTTCATTTATAATTTCATGTCTCTCATATTTCAGGTAAATGTTGCAATGTGCAGACTATGAACAATGAACTCCATGGGAAACACAACCTCTTGCCAATATACCATCCTGGAAGGCATTGCATACCTTAATGAGCACGGTCTCCGAGATTTTATTGAAAGCTTCAACTACGAAATTTTCCAAAGGATGATAAGGATAGCTCTTATGATCTCGAATATTGAATTATTCAGTCAAGGCTTTGATAGTGTCATTTACAAAATGCATCCTCTGATCTCTTATTAGAATCTTAGGAAAACCAAGCTGAGTCATAATATTCTCAAAAGTAAATTGTGTAGTTGTATTGACAATACAATCCTTCAATGGTTTGTCTTTAGCCCATTTTGTTACATAATCTTTCACATTGATAATTTAGTGGGCACCGCTCTTCCTTCCTCAAGGATTAATATGTCCCAGAAAATCGATAGGCCATTTCTCGAAAGCTTGCAGCACCATCTACGGATTCAAAGGAATCTTATCTCTACATGAAGGGTTTCATGTCCTTTGACATACATCACATGTGCAGCAATGCACATAGTCATCATTTTTCAATGTGGGCCACCATAACCTAGCTCAAAAAATCTTCTACAGAGTGGCCTTACCTACATAATGATCTCTGATAACCCCTCCATAAGCTTCATTTATAATTTAACGTCTCTCATATTCAAGGACATATCTGCACAGGACCTCACCCGCATCCATTTTGTACAACTCTCCAAAAATAATGGTGAAGTCCACTACGTGCACCACAAATATTTCTTCTCATGAACTGCATACTCCTCAGGCATGCATCTAGTTGTTAAAAAATGAATGATATCATGGAAATTATCATTGACCACATTTATTGAAAGAAATTGCGCGTCTAGGAATCCATTGTTTATATTTTTGGGTTCCTCTCTTGTATCAATGCATGACATATGTTCTAGCCCAATATTCAATCTTCTTAGTTTCACCATAATTTGAAAATGATATTCCTATAATAACAACAACCTTCTACAGATCTTCCCCCCCCCGCCCCCCCAACATAGGCTTTTTGACCAGGAAATTCAATGTAGAATGAACAATGAATATCTTAAAGTGACCTACTAACAGATAGTGGCAGAATTTATGCAATGCATATACCATTGCTAGCCCTTCCCTTTCGATGGTGGAGTAATTATTCTATGTGCTTGACAATTTATGGCATCCATAAGCAATAGGATGATCAATTTCCCCTTCTCTTGGCTGCTCTAACACAGCTCTGAGCACAATAGAAGAGGAATCCAAATGTACATGAAATGCATTTAACAAATCTTGGAAGACCAGAATGGGCGCAATGACAATCTTTTCCTTTAGCAGCTCAAAACTCTTCTGACAGTCCTCATCCTAGCACAATGTTGCATCCTTTTTGAGTAAATTTTCTATGAGTGAAATTATCAGCACATATCCATGAATAAACTTCCTATAATACCACGTATGCCCTAAGATTGAGTGCACCTGCTTAATATTCTCAGGTTCTTCAAAATTGGCTATGACTACAATATTTGCAGGATCCACCATCAATCCCTGCTAGTAGAGAATGTGTCCCAGTAGTATTTGAAAGGGTACACAGAAAATACACTTCTTTAAATTCAAGGATTTCTGATACTTCCTACAATTATCCAACATGAAACACATGTTTGACACATGCTTATTAAATAATCCAAATATAATCCAATCATCAAAATACACCTCCAAAAATTTGTGTATAAAATCATTAAAAGAAGCCACTATGACACGAGAGAAAATGATAGTAGTATTATTCAATCCGGAGGGCATAACTGTATATTGGAAGGATCACCATTCAGTATAAAATGTAGTCTTACTCCTATCTTCTCACGCAATCTAGATTTAGTGATATCTTGAAAACCCATCTATGAAGGAGTATGCTTCTTGACCTCCAACATTATCCAAAAATCCATCAGAGAATGGATTTAGGAATGGATCATGCACACAAGAATCATTCATTTTGTGCATATCTACACAGATTATGATTTCTCCCTTGGTCTTCTTATCTTGCACAACCATTGGAATTACCGATTTATATTCTTCTACAAGTTCAATGATGCATGATGCCACCATTTTTCCCAACTCTTCTTTCACCCTCTGCTTATACTTGGGATTCATCCTGTATGAGCATTGTTTTACTAGGCATGCATCAAGATTAAATGTCATTTTCATCACCCCAAGTTCCCCAATGATTCCCTTCAACTACGAAAACTTTGTAGGGAATAGATATTTATATTCTGTTAGTAGCCCAACAACCTTGTCTATTGTATCATCATCCTAGTAGTCTCCAATATTTTCCAAATTAGGTTGTTCTTCACTTCCAATATTCACTTGTCTGAGCTTTAGGGGCTTTGTCACATCCAATGAGGTGTTTGAGGGCCCATCCATTGTGCACTGTCCCATAGATTCAAGGATCATGATATTCCTAGGATCCTCATCATTTTCTTACACTGTTAGGTTCTTGCAATTCACAATGGATTTCATATGCATGTCCCAAGTTGGTGGAGCACACTCAATTGCAGGCTTTGTTGTATCAAATATTACTTCTTGAAGAGTATGAAAATCTTGGCCAACTATGTCAAATCCACTCTGAAAGCTAAATGTAAGAATAAAACTCTATGTTAGCGCAGACCATTGATTAATGCCTCTACACGTCTCTATCTCCAAGTACCATTCAGTAGGCACCTTCCTAATGTTTGAATGAAAATATGGACCTATTCATGTCTTGGTTCCACACCCCATACCTGATTTCATCTTGCCAAAGTTCTTTGTGGATCCTCTTCTTCAGAGCATACATCTTCCATATTGATAATAGGACAATCGAACCACAAAATCATCATGCATGCGCATTTCACCAAGTTTCCCATATTATCCTTATGAGTTTCCCACCATCTTGTTGTAGTAGCGCGCAAGCCAAGATCCAAAGCATGTAATCTCTGTTCTTCAGGAAAAATCCTTTCAATCTCTCATATAAACATGTTCACATCACTTGAGCCATCATAGTGCGGTAAATCATGTACCTCAGAGGTTATACATCATAGAAATCTTCTTACACAATTACTACATAGCACAAACACCTCATGCAATCGGTTCCTCCAATTCTCTAGTTCTTCATCAGAGTATTGAAAACAAGATTTATCCTTCTCCCACTTAATATTCCCATCTACCGTTAGATTAATCCATTATTCCTCACTCAAAGTTAGATTATAGATTTGAAAAATCTCATTCTCAGCATGCACTGGCTCAATATATCTTTGTCCTTCTGCAAGGGCTAGAGTAATTATTACCCTGATGCCATTGTTTTCAAATTCCATCCTCCTTTTCTTTAGATTTATAATACAATCCATGTCAATAGCCCAGTCCAATCCTTACAATGCAAGATAAGGATCAATGTCATCCACAATATAGATAACCTCAAATTATACCATTACCTTAACACCCTCTATACTAACAACAACTTGTGACATCCTCCCTAAAGGAATGATCTTATACTCATTAGCCATGTGTAGTTGAATGGTAGACCATTCCAGCTTTGGCTCTCCCATGCACTGCCATATTTACTTAGGTAGAAAATTATCATCTAATACCATATCAAAAATAACTTGGTCCATTTCATAAGTTCCAATATGCATGGTCATATGCATCTCCCTACCTGTTCTCTTCTTTTTTTTATAAATTTTGTTGACCGCTCGCTATTCTACCATGGGTTGCTTTTTATTTTCACAATTATCTATCAATGCCTACAGATTTTCGACTGCCTTCTTGTTGCACATGAGCTTCATACATGCTTGTATAATTAGCTTGATCTCCTCATATAATCCTACTTCCTTCATCATTCTTCCAGATGTTTATGCCCTTCCTTGTGAAAATTCTTTTAGTGCTTCAATAAAGGTCTCTTTTGTGCATTGAATATTAAAGCCTTCTTGATTTTCAGGTGCTTTATGGATCCATACATCAATGGATGGTTGCTTTCCTTTATCTTCATTAGTAGCTACACCACTCCTAGTAAGCACATTCATATTGGGATCTTTTTCACAGGTCTCAACGTGAACCATCTGAAGATTTTTTCTTGGAGTCTGTGGCTTCTTTTCCTAGATTTTAGCAATCAAAACATGCTAATATTCTATGACATGATAGAATTGTCTACAATACCTACGGGACTATCATTCTTGATTTATACAGCCATGCGCATAATGGCCAGCATCACCACAGTTATAGAAAATGTCTTGTCCTCATCCTCGACCAGCTGATCCACCTCCTCAGCCTCTTCCTCTTCCTCTAAATCCTTCGTGTCGAGAAGGGGATGCTGGTCATGTAGGATCAACATACATTCTCTATATTTTAGCTTTACCTAACATCATATCAAAAGTGCAGAAATGTTGCTCATCATGCCCTAATGATGAAATGAAATTGTAAAACAACTTCTTTAGGTCAGGTTGATACTTTCTATTCCTTGGGTAGGAACCTGTGTCATGTAATCTAGTGAGATGACAGATCATACACCATACAAGATTCTTCAATGGACTAGGACCTCCAGCATTTAGATAAATGTTAAAAATATGGCATTGACCTTTGTGGTGCACAGAGGATTTACATTTTATACACCACAGCTGTACGCAGACCTCCCTTCCTTTTTCCTTGAGTAGGCTTTGAATTTCTACATGCATGGCTTCCAACTGATTCTAAATCTATTCAATTCCCAACGTTATAGGTGTTGGGGTAGCCTCCAGTTTCATTCTGACCTCCATAGCTTCAACTTGTGTGGAAATATTTTACTGACCTAAAGGCTGCCTGGTGAAAATGCAGAAGAAATATAGCAACAAACCATTCCTTATGTTGATTATTATCAATAATGAATCCACCATCTCCAATGATGAGATTTAGTCTTTGATCGACCTCCCATAAATATTTATTAGCCTCCTAACAAATATCTTTAATTTTTGTCACTAGCTGCGCGTATGACTTAGGTTTATTAAACCACTGTTTCAGGGCATATTTTATTTCATTGAAGGTGGCATTAGGGTTTTATTGAGCATAAATATTGTACCAATCTAATGTGCAATCTTGGAAAGAAGTAGCCAGTTGTGCCTTCCTAATATCAATATTGTTAATCTACTAAGCTTTCCAGATGACCTTAGTCACGAACCAAAAGTGATCAGCATCCTCCTTTCTAATGCCTTTAAAATTAGGTACCTTCATTGATGCAACCATATTATCTACTTCAGGGGGAGTTGGAGGTGATGGTGAAGAAAGAGTGCATGGTGTAGTGGGTGATCTGTGATGTAACTATAGAAGGGGAGTAGATGGAGTGCGAAACAAACTCAAGGGTTTCTGGTGTGATGAAATTTCTCCTTCAAAATCACTTGAACTAGAAATTTATGGTTCATGTTCACTATAAGATCTAGGCTTCAAAGGGCTATACATAAAATTTTCAGAATCTTCATGGTAAATTCTTACACTGTGCGTAGTTGGACCTCTTTGATGCATTCAAGCAGCATGTTTACAAAGAGAACCCTGCTCACACATTACCATTTTTAGAAATAATTTCAATGAGCTTAGGAACTTACCTCTAGGCCCTTTGAAAAACCTTCTTTCTACTTTACAATATGACACAAATTGATTAAAGGAAAATTCAGTCACAAATCCTCCCAAGAGGTGATTGATCCAGTGATTGACTATTCGAGTGATATTATTGTCAAACTTGTCTACTTTTTGGATCAATTCAGGAGTCCACTTAGTGACTGTGTCATCATTTATGTAGTGATGGAATTTAGCTAAGCACGAAAACCAATCCTGTAGTTTATGTGAAAAAAAAAATGAATATTTCATGCACTTTTGTATAAATATATTTATGTACGTACTTTTCGTCAGACAACTTAGTACTTTTATTCTCTTGGAGTGTGAATTTAAGCACCTTTCTATCCAACCAATCTTGGAATTAGTTGTGTGAAGCATGCCACAACATAAAATATCCCTCAAAATGATCATCCCAGGCCTGGAAAGTCCTGGAAACATAATGATTTTTTGGCTTGAGGGGTCCTGACCTAGGTTCAGAATTTATGGCTAAACAAACAAACCCTCCAACTACTAGCCCTTTCGGAAATGACCTACTTGCACAGATAAAAGTCTCACCCAAAGCAGTATTGGGGGTTTTTAGAATCATGTTTTCACACCCTGAGGGAGAAAATAATGAAGTGTTCCTTAACAAAATGAAGGAAAAATTTTATCACTTGTAAAAAAATGCGCGTAACAATATATAACAAATTCATAGAAAACACATAGTCTTTAATATAATAGCACGGAGTTGCTATTCGAATTAGTGCAGATAAGAAAAACAAAACCATATCCAAATATTAACCAAAGAAAATACTCAAAAATATGTATCAACCATTGATAAGCATTTAGATAATCAATGAGCAATAAAAATAATGCAATCTTAACAGAACATCACAGTAACAATTCAGATTCATAACATAATAAGTTCACCAAAATACGTCATTTATATTAGCTTTAGAACTATTCAATACATCAGACGTTTAATACATCAACTTTCGCTAACAAAACCCTTTCATGCATACAGAAAAGACTATGTCTCCGCACACACAACTAGCAGGCACCTCTTAACCCAACCTAGACAAACCCTTACAACATGTCACAGACACAAAAAATTATCAACTTATGCTTCTATATTGTATATATTTAGACTTCATCTATATATCTATTTAAATTTTGTTAGAGCGCAGATACTATGGTCTCAAACCATGGTTTGAAGCCCACAATTTTCCCTTATACCCAATTAAATCAAAACTAGGGACTTCGACCCACCCTAAAGCCCCTTGACTCCATCGTGCAGCGCACACATACAAAATTATCCAAAATTACATCAAATTTTTGCGTCAAGGGACCCCATTCCAACAGGCCCCCAACACAAACATGTGACTCATCCTGAGTCATTGAGGCACCCTCTTACTTGATCCTGGCCTGAAGCGTGCTGAAAAAATATTTGAGAGGGAGAACGAACTACAAACTTTGTGCTAGGATGCTCTGCGCTTGTTGAACTAATTTTTCTGTGGTAGGTCATGCAATGGCCATCTCGATGTTGCACTGAGTTTATTGAATGATATTCAATGTGTTGTCTAGTGTCTATGATAATTGAAATGCTTCTTCTACCCATGGTTGCATGCATTATTTTAGTAGTTCTTCCTTCTGGCTCACACCTTCAATCTCTATTTGTATTGTTCTGCAATTTTGCAGTCGAGCGAGGCGTTGTGTAAGAACCAATGTTGGCGCTAATGTCCTGATTTCCTTGAACTGTTGCTACTTTTGGTGGAGGGTGTCATGCAACTATTGTACTACTAGATAATTTTGGATCTAGGTCTAAAAATGCGTGGCTTAGTCAAAAAAATTGACGCATTGGGTTACTACAATAGATCTACCATCTTAGGCATGTTTTACTTGAGCTGATCTCTATGCACAAATATTGGGTCAAGTCTCCGGTTGTAACTTGGTTTGAAGGTCTGCAATATGATGATCATATTCAATTCTGACTGTTCTTACCTCCATGCACACTACTTTCACTGCAACAACCAATCCTTCTAGAATTTCTTTGGGCACAACTGTGGCTAAGAAATTTGGAATTCCTTTTCATACTTGGTGAATTTTGGCCTCTAGCACAACGCGTTGAGCTTTTGATTCATGGAAATATGTTTTTTCTCATTGCTTTTGTTGATGTTATTTCTTGACCTACTATTATGGTTCCCTTATATTTGTGTGCATGATGGCCTCTCTGTACTCAAGCTCATCTGCTATCATTGAGTCTAGAAGGTGTAATTTTCCTACAAGTAACACAGAAAGATTCATATGAACATCACCTGATATTCTAATTTGGAGACACCAGTTGGTATCCATATGAATAACTAGCAGGGGCATCTAGATAAAATGGCCCTCCCCTGACGCCAGTAGAGCAACGTCTAACGGTTGCACATTCATGACTAGCACGTTGGTCTAGCTCGCCTAAGCTACGCTCTCTTGAATATGGATGGCATGTACCTTTAAATCCTACAGTCCAACTTATACAAGTTTTGGTGTGGAATTTTACTGAACCTCCATGTCTATCCAACGATACTCAGTCCCAAATGTGACAATGTTTTCTATTTCATTTAAATGATACTCTCACAATGTGAGGACCTCTTGCCTTGCCTATTTGGAACCTTTCACCTTTTTCCGTGATCCTCCAGCGCACTGAGAGTCACGCTTGGTTCCTTTAGGAGTTTCAAGTTCCCCTGTTTCCTTAGGCACAAATCCATTATTTTTTGGCACTCCGTCTATTTCTAAAGTCTCGACAGTGGTTGTGCGGGTCACTTATTTTTCTGTGGCCTTGTTTGTCATTTTCTTTGTAACTATCTCTATGTATTTCTTCATTGATTTCCCTGTTTTGCTACTAGTGCATGATTTTGTGGGTGTGCTCGGTGTCAAATATGATGGCGGCCATTATTCAGTTACTGGAAGAAAATCATCTTCGGTCACCAGATATGGTAATTCATACCATACTAATTTTACAGTGCCCTTTGCACGGATATGGATATTATGGAATGTAGCTTTAAAATCCACTATCATCTTGTATTGATCATATAAGGTAGTCGATAGCCATGAATTTGACTACACCGCTTGATTCAACATAGCCTCATATAGAACAAAAAATATCTTGTTTTCTTTTGTTCCCACCGAGTCTGATGACTTCCATAAGGTTGCGTAGTGCGCAACTTTGCACATCCTCATCTTAATGTTTGAGAAATGTGTATCTTCACAAGTATTCCATCTAATTAGCGTGATCAATAATAACAACCAAGCATACTGGAAGTGCTTTCATTCCTCCTATGCTTCGCACACATTTTCTAAAAAATATTTACAAAGGTATTTTCCAAAGTGGAGGAATAACCTGTTATGAGTATTTTAACCCAACGTTTGGGTTAAAATACTCATAACAGGTTATTCCTCCACTTTGAAAAAACCAACTCACCTGTATGGAATCACTTTTTAAAAAATTTACAAAGGTAGTTGGACCAATTGTAAATCACCCTCTTTTCACGTTGTCCCATGAGTGTAATGACGTGCATAGGCACCACCTTGGGTATGCACTTACCCATTATCTTGTAGGCCAATATTATCGTTCCAAAACGCACTTCCAGGTCATTTATTTCATCCACAAGGAACCCCTGACTCTTCCTTGTGATGTTATACTTATTTTTAATTTGATCTGCCACAACCTTCTCATACACCTTACTGCTGAAATTGACAATAGGGTCAAATCCTTTAGCAGACAGGCCCATGAATTTGTGGATCAACTCAACATTTATAGGGATGCACTTTCCCAACCATAGCATGTCATCATGCTCTAAATGCAACAATTTTCTCATGTATATATCATTGATGGGGTTGAACCCGAAATGAGGGACACGGAGAAAATTGAGCAAGACTGCATTCTGGAGACCTAAGACCCATCTCTTAGGCTTGAGGCGCATAATATTGCCTTCATAGGTATTCTGGTCTAGGTATAGATGTGGTGCAAGCTCTGGGAACTTATCATGATCATCAATGTACCAATCGTCAAATCAGAGCTCTGAAATATTTGCAAACAACTCCCCTTCCATTGGGAAATTATTAGGGATTAGTGTTATTTAAATACCCATGCACACCTTATCCAAGTCCTTACGTACTATGAAATTTGGCTTACACGACACAATGTACCTTGGTAGCCGCTAGAATGGGGCTACTTGAATCACACCCTCTTCTTCTTCGTCAATGGTTTCTAGGACCTTGGACACAGGTCTTTTCATCTTCTCACCCAGTCAAGGACACAACCTTGACGTCTTCTCTTGGGGATATTTGCGCGTTCCAGAATATTTCCTCTTCTTAGTTCTAAATGGCATTGACATTTCCATTATTTTCACTTCAGGCGCAATAGGATCATCACCTCAGTCTTGTGGTTGTCATATTTTCAGAAATATCATAACCTAGACATGATCGGTGCAATGTGTCTTCAAACCTTGGATCCAAACTAGTCACAGACATAGCAAATGTGGCGGCAAGTAAGCATCTCAAAGCACAAAAATCACTCAGAAAAAAAGGGAATAATTGCAACCGCATAGGTCATATTTATACTTTTGGCACATCTTCAATGACTCCTTTGGCATTAATGGGACTCCATTACTAAAAAAATGGTCCCAAACCTGGAAAAATCCATTCATTAAATGCATCCTAGATGCTACGCGCATCGCATCTTACTGCGCATTCACCATCCCATGTACGCAGATCTAATACTCTAACCATATAGTCATTTGGTAGGCATAGGGTCATCCCTATACTAATTTAGATGACTTTGATTAATATACCTAGGAAGGTACTCACTGCTCAACATGGCTAGGAGCATTGTTCCTCCATCAGTTATTTCCTTCACAACGTAGGGCTCTAGACAATGCATTTTCAACATCCCTGGGTTGCGCAAACTTCATGTCATATAGTAAGACCAGGTCATCTTATTTGAATAAATTTTTCCTAAGATGCCTATCATGCCATGCTTTTTCATGCGCACTTTGAATCTACTAGTGATAATTTGCAATAAAGCAATCTTCTTCTAGAGAAACCAACTGTGATAACCGGTGTAATATCCCAAAATGGGGAATGTAGCAATACATAAAAGTTATGCAGTAAAAATAATGCAGATCATCTATATTATAGTAGGATACCAATATGGAGACCATTATTTAACATTTACAATAGCAAATCATATGTACAATGAGGCCCATAAGATGTATAACAGGGAATAGAAGTCTCCAATGGAAGAAAATCCTCAAAATGAAGTGTTGCAATCAGATAAATGGACTGACAATTCTTGGACAACATTATTTTATTGAGCATACAACAATTTTTTATTACATATTAGATCTAGAGAAAAATAATGCATGAAAATTCAGATCTATGACAGATCCGTACACTATAATGACTCTTCTTCAAAATCCCTTTGGGGTTTTTAGCAATATATGAAGTACATGGATTAGATCTGAGATCTAAAGCTGCAGATCTACAGAAACCTTCAGATATTGAGGAATTTTCAGATATGATCTGATATTTACAATATAAGGATTCTCTCCAATGGATCTCAAATGTGAAGGGAAAATCCCCAGCACATGAGAATAAATCCTCCAAAAGATGTGCCAAAGTGACCCTACAATAAAACCTACAGAAAAACGTAGATATAGAAGTAAAATTGTGTTGTAGGGTTTAAGATATGTTTGGCCACATGCCAAGATCTGAAATTGATGCTCGAATAATCCAATACTCTCTTGCTAATGGATATAAGCCTTCCCCACTAAAAAGAGGTACTAGAATGGTCTAGCTCTGAGTAGATCTAGCCTCCACTTGCTGTAGCTTTCAAAGAAAACCAAACCCTCAACAGGATCTGTGTTATAGTTGGAAGAAGAAGCTTGACCTCAAGCCAGATAGTGGACTATTCAATACAAACTCTCCCAAGAGCTACACAATGGGAAGAGGTGGGATTCCCAATCAGGAACACCCAATGCTAAACAACATTTGCAATCTAGGCTAAACAACCAAAGAAAGCTAGTATGTCTAAACATACAATACTTCATAAAATATAATATCATCAATAAACTTCTCATGCTACCATCCTCTTTCTTTTATAAGTTGAGAGGTTGAAAACTCTAAACCATCTCAATGAAATAGTTCCTTTCACATGAGCCACCTCCAACTAAAGCTGAGTTGTGCCTCATTTATGGCCACTCCTCCAAGAAATCATTGTTGATTTGGTCATGGTTGACCCAGTCAAAAGATTCAACCCCTTTCACACCTAAGGGTGCTTATTTAAATAGCCCATATTTAGCCTTGTTCAAATGTGGCATTGATTTATTTACTGTTTAGGAATTTTAATGATCCTCCTTTACACACTTATTCATGAAATAGAAAAATAAAGAAAAAATGAATATTCCCATTAGCTTAGGACTAATTGGGAATATTACAGTCCTCCACTTAAAAATGTTGCTTGTCCTCAAGAAACTAATAAGGTGAGTGCTACAACTCTTCTCCTCCTCCATTGGTAACACCATAATCATGTGTTAAGCTTCCTCCATAAGCTAAGTGTTCACCAATCCAACACTCCATGAATTGTTCCTCCAAAGTTCTCATGAGATGTAAATAGTCCATCCCACAAGGAGTTAATAACTCAAATGAAACAAACATGGCTGAACCAATGCTTTCCTTGAAACATGTAGCGTAAGACACATAGAGAGTCTCCATCCCATGTGGTACATACATGCCTCCCATGATCCCTGCATACATTCCCATAAAAAGTACAAGTATATCATCAATATATGGGAGAAAAACTACATACATACAAAAATAAATTTAAGCATGTGGAGGTGTGTAATAGTCCCACATATGGAACTAGCGCAGTGCATCTCCTACCTGCATTAGATCTAGATGTGGTAAGTGGTTTTCCCACCACTTAATTTCTACCCATACCATCTCACCATAGCTAGAAGTGTGAGATATATTTGGTGCCTTATGGAAGCACCCATCATGTTGTAAAATCTCCCTTTGCTCATTAAGGGAGTGGCTAAATTCAGAAATTTTTGTGGAAAAATATTGGCCATGAAGTTTACAAGATACAATAATCCTCCTTGGAGCCATGGCATGCATAAACATGGTGAAAAAATGCATATAATTAGAATATAAAACATGTTTTATAAGAGCATGTTATTCACCAACAATCCTCCTCATATAAATGGAGTGGTGCATAGATCTATCCTCTTTCTCAAAAAGAGAAAGAGAGGTTTCATTTAACTCTCCCATAGAGTTGTGTTGCTGCTCCATATCCACATGGTACATGCATCTTTGACAATTATGGTATATTTCTTTTTCAAAACCCTCCCAATAGTAACTCCTCAGGATGATGTTGTTGAGCTTCATGGAATAGGTGTGGCTGAAACAGAACTCTTCATAGGCCCTTTGTAGAAACTTATCCTTGAGCTTGGAGGCTCTAGAAAAGAAGATACTACGATGATCATAGATGACTCCATCTTGGATTGAATAGCTCTCATCATGTAGTAAGTCATCAAGAATCATGAATGTGTGAAGATCCTTGGAATATTCCACCAACTATTTGGATTTCCAATATGGATCTAATCTACCCAACAATGACAATATCGATAATGTGTCAACTAAAATGGTTGCCATGTTATTTCTCTTCTCCTTGACATCTCCCATGCCAGAGGTTTATTTTGGAAGGCCATGCTCCTCTTCCCTATCCTCCTTGACATCTACCATGCCAAAGGTATAAGATGGAAGGTTGTTATTCCTTCCTTGCTTCCCTTCTTGCATATGTACATGCTCAAAATAAAGTGGAAGTTCTTGGAAGTGAGTCTCCCATGGAAGGCCATCATCTACCCAAAACCTCCTTGGTGTTGTGAAAGTATGCATCTGTGACCACCATCTCCTATCATGTATGGAAGACTGTTGTCCAAATGAGATTGTCTTCTGATTCTCCACAATCAAGGATTGCCTCTCTTGCTCCATGATGGTGTCACTCTTCATCCTTGCAAAATATTTTCTCGGTGTAGTATGAGATGAGAGAATGGATACTGGTGATAAGGGAAAAATATTTCCCCTCTCCTTGAGATTTCCCGATACTTTCATCACTGTAGTATGGTCTTCTAATGCTCCCTTTCTTCTTGGATCTATGATTCGAGCATAAATGCATGAAACATATTTCACCAAATCTGAATCAAGTGGTCTCCCAGGTGGTTTACCATAAGATAATGATGTCTCGTGGTTCATTCCCATGTGCATAACATATGGTATCATCATATCACTACTTCCAATTTGTGATTCCACCTCTGATTTTTTTGTGGAAGTCTCATGAAAATGGGGTATCACCTTTAAGGATGTAAGAGTGCCTATGATTGCAGAAATTTCCCCATATTTCCCTCCATGTAATAATGGATTACCTCTTGTTATGTCAGCGATGTGTTCCTTCCTCTGTTCTTCTTATTCTACCTTCTGCAATATCTCATAGTCTAAGGTGATCCCTTCAGATGTAGTTAACCCATGAACACCCATCATTTCCTTGGTATCAAGAGTTTTGACCTCAAAAGAATGATCTAGCATAGTGTGTGTTCCCAAACTGTATGTAATGTTGGAACACACTTCCTCCATTGTTTTCTCTCCTTTTATATCACCATAGACATATGTTGATCATGTTCTTCATGTGTAAGATCCCTTGGATGCTGATCCTTTGGGGCTTATTGCAAAGATACAAGAGCCCTTCTAGTGGAAGAAATTGCTTCACCTCCATCTCCAAATAGAAGTAGATCTCCTCCTACTGTCACAGCACTGGAGGATATTTCCAACTCTTCCTCCTCCTTCTCCTCATCAATGGATAATACCTCATCATTAAGAGACCCTTTTTCTTGATCTCCTCTTGAAAAAGGAATCCTCATGTCTTCTTATTGAGAAGAAAGTTCTTGTTGAAGTGGGGCCTTTGCCCTTGGAAAAGCATGTAGCAGATCTTTAACCCCCTCAAAAATTTTCTGAAATGGATTTGGATTCATGGAGCCTTCCAATTGATGCAAAGGTTATAAATTATTGGGCTTGGTTTTATTACACAAGGAAGTTTCAGATTGCTTAAAATCAAATATTCTCACTAACCTCCTAGTGAACTTTGCATGAGTAGATATATTTTCATTTTTCAATGAAGAAGATTCAAATAACCACCAGGCATAAGCCTTACCTTGGAGATGTAGGGCTGCTACTCTTATGGCTTCTTCTTTTGAAACTTGATGCAGCTTGAAATAAGTGTCTAGCTTCCTTACCCAAGACTTGGCTAAGCTCTCGGGTGATCCATTAAAAGTAGGTAGAAATAATCTACCCAAAGTGTGCTACATGCACCCTATTCTTCTATTGTATTTGCTGGATCTTCTCTCTTATTTAAGTTGAAAAAAATCTTGGAAGCTTAGATGCTCCCTAAATCTTCTAGACTGAGATTTATATACTTGGAGATAGTCACTAAGAGTCTCCTCATTTGGTGTCTCTCCTTCTGATGCTTCTCTTGCTAGGAATGTAGGAATGCTATTGTAGATCTGATTGTGTGGCTGAATGCTCACACACATAATATGAAGAACTAGGGCTTTCTTCATGTACAATTATCCTTGAGGGATCTGTATGTATTTCCCTCCTCATTCCCCTGATTTCTCTTTTCAGCTCATGCATATTTTGGAACAGAGTTTTTGAGAACTCTTTCCCTTTCATTCTTCTAGATAAAAGGGTTTCACCCTTATCTTCATTGTGCTCAGTGTAATCAAACTTCTTTTGTCTCTTATTTTGATGAAAATACATATTGGCTTCTTAGAAAGCACTGGTTGTGCCAAGATGATGCTCTGATACCACTGTAATATACCAAAATGGGGAATGCAACAATATATAAAATTTATGTAGTAAAAATAACACAGATCATCTAGATTATAGTAGGAGGCTAATATGGAGACCCTTATTTAGCATTTACAACAGAAAATCAGATGTACAATGAGGCCCATAAGATGTATAATAGGAAATAGAAGTCTCCAATGGAAGAAAATCCTCAAAAACAGGTGCTGCAATCACATAAATGGATTGAAACTACTTAGACAATGTTATTTTATTGAGAATACAATAGTTGTTGATTAAATATTATATCTAGAGCAAAATATTGCATGAAAATTCATATCTATGACAAATCCATACACTATAATGACTCTTCTTCAAAATCCCCTTGGGGTTTTCAACAATATATGAAGTACATGGAGTAGATATGAGATATAAAGCTGCAGATCTGTAGAAATATTTAGATATTCAAGAATTTTCAGGTCTGATATGATATGTACAATATAAGGATTCTCTCCAATGGATCTAAAATGTGAAGGAAAGATCCCCAGCACATGAAAATCACTCCTCCAAAAGATGTGCCAAAGTGACCCGGCAACAACACCTACAGAAAAACATAGATCTGGAAGTAAAACTATGCTATAGGGTTTAAGATATATTTGGCCACATGCCAAGATCTGAAATTGATGCTCCATTGATCCAATACTCTCTTGCCAATGTGATAGAAGCCTTCCCCATTGTAAAGAAGCACTAGAATGGTCTAGATCTGAGTAGATCTAGCCTCCACTTGCTGCAGCATTCAAAGACAACCAAACCCTCAACAGGATTTGCATTCTAGTTGGAAGAAGAAGCTTGGCCTCAAGCCAAATAGTGGACTATGCAATACAAACTTTCTGAAGAGATACTCAATGGGAAGAGGTGGGATTCCCGATGAGGAACACCTAATGCTAAAAATCATCTGCAATCTAGGCTAAAAAACCAAAGAAAGATTGTATGTCTAAACAGACAATACTTCAGAAAATATAATATCATCAACAACCTTCTCATGCTACCATCCTCTTCCTTTTATTAGTTGAGAGCTTGTAAAACCCTAAACCATCTCAATGAAATACCTCCTTTCACATGAGCCACCTCCAACTAAAACTACATTGTGCCTCATTGATGGCCTCTCCTCCAAGACAACGTTTTTGATTTGGTCATGGTTGACCTAGGCAAAAGATTCAACCCCTTTCACACCTAAGGTTGCTTATTTAAATATCCTAGACTTAGCCTTATTCACATGTGGCATTGATTTATTTACTGTTTAGGATTTTTATTGATCCTCTTCTACACATTTATTCATGAAACAGAAAAATAAAACAAAAATGAATATTCCCATTAGCTTAGGAATAATTGGGAATATTACAACTGGTTCTCCAAATAATATTGTTCAACCATAATGGTAAATGCTGCAATGCACAAACTAGGAACAATTAACTCCATAGGAAACACAACCTCTTGCCTTTATACCATCCTAAAAGGTGTCCTTCCAGTCAAATTCTTGCAAGTAGTCCTATATTCCACGAGAACTATTGGCACTTATTCATCCCAATAATTTATGTTAGCATTGCATACCTTAGTGAGCGAGGTCTCCAAGATTTTATTGAAAGATTCAATTGCACCATTTTCCTGAGGATGATAGGGAGACCTCTTCTGATGATCCATCTTGAATTATTTAGTCAAGGCTTCGATAATTTCATTTACAAAATGCATCCCCTAACCGCTTATCAGAATCTTAGGACAACCAAACTGAGTCACAATATTCTCAAAACTAAATTGTGCAGCTATATCGGCAGTACAATACATCACTGGTTTTTCTTCAGTCCATCTGGTTACATAATATGTCGCAGTGATAATGTAGCGCACACCTCTCTCCCTTCTTGGAGGATTAATAGGACCAAAAAAATCGATAGGCCATTTATCTAAAGCTTGTAGTGCCATCTGTGGATTCAAAGTCACCTTGTCTCTGGGCGAAGGCCTTTCTATCCTTTGACAGACATCACATGCATAAAAATGCGCATAGGCATCATTGTGCGGCATGGGCCACCATAACCCAGCTCACAAAATATTATGCACAATGTCTTCACCTGCATTATGATCATCAATAACCACTCGATGAGCTTTATTTAGAATTTTACATCTCTTATATTCGAAGAAATATCTTTGCAGGACCTCATTCACACCCATTTTTTACAACTGTCCAGTGATAATGATTAAGTCTGCTGCATGCGCCACGAGTTCATTCTTCTTATGAACTGTATACTCCCCAGGCGCACGTCCAGTAGTCAAAAACTATATGATACCACAGAAATTCTCATCTACCACCATTATCACAAAAAATTTCATGTCTTGCAATCCATCGTCTATATTTTTATGTTCCTCTCCTCTTTCAATGTGTGACAAGTGGTCTAGCTAAACATTCAATCTTCCCAGTTTCATCAGAATTTGAAAAACATATTCCTGGAATAACAAAAACAATACACAGATATGCCCCCACCACACAGGCTTGTTGACCAGGTACTTCAAGTTAGAATTATCATTGAACATATTAAAGAGACTTCCTAACAGATAGTGGCAAAATTTATGCAGTGCATACACCCTTGCTAGTCCTTCCCTTTATGTGGTGGAGTAATTCTTCTCTTTGCTTGAAAATTTTTGGCATGCATAAGTAATAGGATGATCAATTTTCCCTACTCCTGGTTGTACTAACACAACTCCAACCACATTACAGGAGGCATACACATGTACATGAAATTCCTTTAACCAATCTGGTAAGACCAAAATGGGTGCAATGACCATATTTTCCTTTAACAACGCAAAACTCTTCTCATAGTCCTCATCCTAGCACAATGTTGCATCCTTCTTGAGAAATTTTTCAATGGGCACAATTATCACCACATATCCATGAATAAAATTCTTATAATACCCAGTATGCCCCAATATTGAGTGCAACTGCCTAATATTCTTACATATTTCCAAATTGACTATGACTTCAAAATTGATTATGACTGCAATCTTTGTAGGATCCACCACCAATCCCTGCTGGCAGAAAATGTGTCCTAGTAGTATTCAAAAGGGTACATAGGAAATTCACTTCTTTAAATTCAAGGAGATCTGATACTTCCTATAAGTATCTAGCATCAAGCATAGGTTTTACACATGCTTATTTGATAACCCAAATAAATTCCAATCATTAAAATATATCGCCAAAAATTTGTGTATAAATTCTTTGAAAGTAGCCACTACCACAAACGAGAAAATGGCAAGATCATTCTTCAATCCAAAGGGAATAACCATATATTGGAAGGATCTCATTTAGTAGCAAAGGAGGTCTTACTCCTATCTTGTGGCACAATCTGGATTTGATGATATCTTGTAAACCCATCTGTGAAGGAGTATGATCCTCGACCTACAAAATTATCCAAAATTTCATCTGAGAATGGAGTTCGGAATGGATCATGCACACAAGCATCATTCAGTTTGCGCATATCTACATATATTCTAATTTCTCCCTTGGTATTCTTATCTTTCACAACCATTGGAGTTACCCAGTAATATTCTTCTATAGGTTCAGTGATGCCTACTACTACCATTTTGTCCAACACTTCTTTCACCTTTTACTTATATATGGGATTCAGCTTGTATGGGCACTATTTTACTAGGTGCACATCAAGCTTCAATGCGATTTTAATCACCCCAAGTTCCCTAACAATTATTTCAACTTTGAAAAAATTATAGGGAACATATCTTGATATTGTTTTAGCAACTCAAAAGCCTTGCCTACTCTATCATCATCCAAGTAGTCTCCAATATTTGCCAACTTATGTTTCTCTTCAGTTCCAATATTCACTAGTCTGATATTTAGGGGATTTGTCACATTTAGTGAGGTGATTGGGGGCATATCCATTGCGCACAATCCCTCAGATTTAGGGATCATGATATTCCTTTTATCCTCATCATTTTCTTCCACTGTCAGGTTCCTGCAATTCATAATGGATTTCATCTGCAAGCTGGTGGAGCACACTCAATTGCAAGATTTTTTGTATCAAATATTACTTCTTGAATATTATGAAAAGCCTTTCCAATTGTTTCAAATCCACTATCAAAGCTAAATGTAAGAATAAAACTCTCTCAGCATATACCATTCACTAGTGTCTTTGCACAGCTATGTCTCCAAGTACCATTTAGTAGGAACCTTTCCTAATGTGTATATAAACATATGGACCAATTCAGGCTTTGGTTATACACCCCATACCTGATTCCATCTTGCCAAATTTCCATTCAGATCCTCTTTTCCAGATTATGCATCTTCCATCCTAATAATAGGATATTCAAACCACAACCTCATCATGCATGCACATTCCTCCCAGTTTCCCATATTCTCCTTAGGAGTTTCCCACCATCTTCTTGGAGTAGCGCGCAAGCCAAGATCAAAAGCATGGAATCACCATCCTTTAGGCACAATCATTTTAGGCTCTCCTATAAACATTTTCACATCAATTGAGCCATCATAATGCAGTAAATCACGTACCTCAGAGGTTATACACCATAGAGAACTAGTTATGCGATTAAAACAAAACATAGACACCTCATGCAATCAATTATGCCAATTCTCTAGTTATTCATCAAAGTATCAAAACAATATCTATCCTTCTCCCACTTAAGATTCCCATCTGCCATCATATTAATACTATATTCCTCGCAAAGTTACGTTATAGATTTGATCAATCTCATTCTCATCACACACTAACTCATTATATCTTTGTCCTTTTGTAGGATCTAGAGGAATGATTACCTCTAGATGCCATTTTTTTCAAATTCCATCCTCCTTTTATTCATATTTATAACACCATCCATGTTAATAGACCATTCCCATCCATGCAGCGTAGGGTAAGAATCATTATCATCTACAATTTGGATAACCTCAAAGTCTGCCATTACCTTAACACCCTCTATACTGACCAAAACTTGTGATAGTATCCCTAAAGTAATGATCTTATGTTTATTAGCCATGTGTAGTTGAATGGTAGACCATTCTAGCTTTGGCTCTCCCATGCGATGCCATGATTTCTTAAGTATAACATCAGCATCCGATCTCAAACCTAAAATAACTTGGTCCATTTCATAAGCACCAATATGCATGACCATACGCATCTCCCTACTCGTTCTATGCTTGCTTTTTATAAATGTTGTTGGCTGCTTGCTATTATACCATGGTTTTTTTTTTCTCCGTGCAATTATCTATCAATTCTTACAGATTTTCAACTACCTTCTTGTCGTGTAGGAGCTTCATACATTCTTGTAGAAATGGCTTCATCTCCTTATATCCTCCTTCTTCCTTCAGTGTTATTCCATATGTTGATGCTCTTCCTTTTGGAAATTATTTCCGTGCTTCAATAAAGGCATCTTTTGTGCGCTGAAGATTAAATTCTTATTGGTTTTCAGGTGCTTTATGAATCCATACATCAATGGATGGTTTCTTTCCTTTATCTTCATTGGTAGCTACAGCACTCCTAGTAACCACATTCACACTGGGATCTTCTTCACAGGTCTTAGCGCGAACCATATAAATATTTTGTGTTGGATTCTGTGCCTTATTTTCTTGCCTTTTATCAATCAAGATAGGAAAATATTCTATGACATGATCGAATTGTCTATAGTACCTTCAAGACTGTCATGTTGCATTCAAACAATTTCACGCATAAGGGCCAACATCACCACAGTTATTTCAAATGACTTGTCCTCTTCCTCAATGAGCTCATCCGCCTCCCTGACTTCTTCAACTGCCTTGAAATCCTCTGTGTCGAGAAGGGGATCCTGGTGATGTAGGTGTTAGACTATATTAATCACTTTAAAATGAATAAGACAATACACATAAATTATCGACAAGGGACATATTTTATTTCAATGGTATTTTTCATGTCTGTGTTAATACACCATACCAGAAGAGGAAATAAAACAAGAAAACGTTGTTGAACCAATTGCGGAAACTAACACTCATGCAGTAATTAAAATAATTTACAAGAATGTAATCACACTTTATATAAATCAGTATCTAGTGTGCCACACACTAACCGCACCAATTGGTACCTTTAATTGGATATGTATAATAACACAGTAAATACCTGGAACTGAAGGAGATATACTTACAACTGACACGAAAACAATGACAGTCCACGAATATTAAAAAATAAATATAAGATATAATACATATACCCTACCACTGCAGTCCCTACTAAAGAATAGGGCCCTTCCTCCCTAGCAGGGCGTAGTAAGAAATAAGAACTAAATGAGAATGATATCAATCAACACATGTAACAACAAAAGCATAATATAACAGAGTCAAAATGATAATAATGTTATGTGCTAACCCCGCGACCTTGATGGCCCAAGTGTTTATATAATAATGACATATCCAATAAATGAGGAACAAATCAATCATGAGAATCTCCTGAATCTCATGATAATCAAAATAAAGTAAATATTGTTACAACTGATTCCCTCAATAAAAAGTCCTGAATGGGAAAGCATTGATTTCAACCAAAATTATGTGAAGTTGTTATTGTAAATAACAATACATGATAACTCCTACAACTATCGTTGGAATGTGACAACTTTAGCGTAACATATTTCAAAGATAGATCAACATATAAAACTTACAAATACACAAACATAAACGCAATTGTAGCAGTGGATCTTTAACAACATCGCAATGTAACAACAAAGGATATGACAACCATGGTGTTGACTCTGTGTGTAGTTGCAACGTAATGTAACAACATTCTATAGAAACACGCTTTCAATTGGTTCTATTTACTTGTACGTCCCAGGTCCATGTGCATGAAATAGTATCTGAAAGAATAGAAAAAATGACAAAAAACTTCTCCCAATGTTCATCTCACTTGGCCAAAAAAAAGGAACAATACATCATAATAATTAATTATAATTGAAAGGTAATGAAACAAGGTAAAGTTATGTTGTTTCTGGATAAAGGAAAGGAAAAATGCAAGTATGATCCCCAGGTTCGAGGTAAAAAAGGCAGAAATGAGGGAAGAGGATGTAGGAAATGAGTATAAAAATTACACCCAACATCTCCCCCCTGTTAAAGTTCTTGCATGTTCTCATGAAAAAATCTCAACTCCCCTCATTATACCTCCTATAGAGGTCGGTGATGTCGTAGGTGCTAGTTGTGTCTTCATCTAGAGACTTGTACTTTTGAGTAGAAAAAAACTCCCTTGGCCAGGACTCTTCTTTGTAACTGCTCAGTGCATAGTGGTCTTGGTATTCCTCCACTAGAAACCATAAAATTTCAATCCAATCTAGAATACAACAAGGTATTTTACCACCCATGCATACTCTGGTATATGTGTAATAGCAACTACGAAATTTTGAAATACAAAAGGATCCCCTTCCTGCAACTCGACTCTACTTGTTTCGGTGCACTTGAGGCACCCTGTCAGCGTTCGACTCTTCATATGTGCAAAATGATTGAGAAAAAACTCCATTATTATTATTTTGTAGGTATGTAGCAGTTCGTTCCCTCAACCCTGACATACTCAAAAAAATTTCAAATTCATGCCTAAGTTCAGCTACCCTTGTTCTTCTCTAATCCATAGAGTTGTCTTCTTTTCATTAGTCTCCATTGATTTCGTAGATAGATGCCACTCGATTTTATTTCTCATGAATGAAACGAAGGCATGTAACTACATGTGTCTCGTATATGATAATATGGTTGCTACCATCTTCATGCTTCAATCCACACAAATAATATTATGCAGAAACAACTCGCACAACAAGTTCTATTCATTAAAGTCGTTGGCACAAAAAACATCAAGAAATTTGTGGGTAGAAGCACCCACATAATGCATGTATTACATGATATATGTCATTTGAAATAAATAATAATGCTCCAAAAGAAAAATAGGGTAGGACAAGGAAGGTCGCCTGCACCCCAACAAGTTGAGGGAAATATCATGAAGCTTCTATTTATCAGCAGTCAAACCATGAAACTGTTGTTGTAACAACAACAACTTTTTCTCCCATTTCTTTGTAGCTTGCTTTCGTTTCCATTCCCCCAAGCTTCTCTTCAATTATTTCTCTACCAATTTTTCCTGAAAGACACTTATTTTAATATGATGTAAATCGAGTGAGATCACTCCCTCTTGAAGGGAAAGTGTTTCCTACTTCCACTTTTGCAACTCAAATATCAATAAAGTCTTCTCAGAACTCTATCCCTCATCAAGGCCCAATGTTCCATTACATGTAATATCAACTGTGAGTGTGACAACCTCTGTCGGGTGGGATTTATCCACCTTAGTTGTTGGTTCTTGTGTAGCAGTCCTTTTATTTTTGCCTTGGTCAACCTCTATATCCACTGTTGGTTCCTCTGTAACAGCAGTAACCTATATAGGTTCTTGTGTGTCAGCTTCTAAGTCGATTACCATGGGAGCCTTTGATTTAATTTTTGGTTCTTATGGACCAATGGTATCTTCAGCGGTTTATTGTGGAGTAGCCTCCGAAGGTTCTATTTGGGTTACCCTCGTGTAGGTGCTTTCTCAAGAAAAATTGTATATTGCTACTGCTAATTCTTGGGAACATGCCACACATGATGATCCTGGAATTTTCTCCTCCCCAAATTTCTTAACAGCTGAAGCTAGGGTATCTAAACCTAAGGCTTATTATTTCCTATCTTCAGCTAATTTCTGCTTCAATTGTTCATTTTCTTTCTTTAAATTATCAATTTCTATAAGGAGGGTTTGAGTTTCGTTCCTACTTGATGAGGAGGATTCCTCTAATTTATTTTTTTCTTCTTCTTATTTCAACTCTTCCGCCTCTTGTTTCTCTTCCACTGTAGATGATGGTTCCGTAAGCACACTTATTTTCACCCTTTTCTTCGGTCGTTTCTCTCCAATCGGCTTATCAAGGGGCCTTTTCTCAATTCTGACATCGGAAGATTGGGTTTGGCTTCTAACATCCTCTTGACTCCCTCTCGAAGTTTCAGATTCTTTTCCTCATCTTGTTCAGGGCCTCTTTCGTTTCAACTCCTCCCATCTATTTCCTTGTTGGTTTAAAGCATCCAACACAATTAACTTGATGAGACCATGATTGGTAACCCAAGTTTTTGGGTGTGCTGTCATTTTGACTACTGCAGCCATACGATTGATATTTCCCCACAGGAAATATGGAAGGTTAATTCTCCGTTGATGCCGAATATGGTTCAATATGGGGCAATAATAATTAACAACAATCGTCTACCTCCCTAATAGCTAATATATTTTATCAAATTCAGAGCAACATTCACGCAAGGTTGGGGAAGAGACAACCTATCGACCCCTCTTTCTTTATTCTCAAGCTTATCCTCACCTTCAAGGAAATCTTTATTTAGAGAAAGATCATTGACCTTTATGTTGAACCACTTTCTGCCTTCAGACATTAGTGTTGTTACTTGGGAAAAAAACTCCTATGTTACTTCAATTTGCAAGCCCTCGACGTTGTTCTGATAGTTTTTCAAATTTCTAGCGAACTCCATTAAATTTTCCTCATCTGAACCCTTCAGCTTATAAAAATACTCAAGCCACCTAGCATCTCTTAATATCTGATACGCCACCGGAAAATTCTGTAATGCCTAAAAAGAATATGGTTCGTGCCTCACCATATAAACACCCATATTGTTCTGTTATACCTGATTAGTTCCTTTAGCTTAGTTAGCCAGGGTATCAATGCACTACTCATTGTTACAACAACGTGCTCTGTTATCTCCAGGTTAACAATTTTTGACCAAGGGTGCAAGAACTTCCAACTAAGGGAGATGATGGAATGTCACAATGATCGAGAGGTGAAAAGGTTTTGAATTGATGATTTTTACACACACATTCTTTCTATTTATGACCAGCTATGGAGAGCTTCGTAATTCAAGTACAAATTTTGATAAGATCCTTTCATGATTAGTTGTTATGGTAATAAATTTGGAAAAGCACGGGATTAATGGAGGCTTTAAAAGCTAATAGATTCTTCATAATTAGGAGAAGATTCATTCCCCACAACTTTTGACGACAGTCAATGAACATCAAAAGGAATGTCATTAAATTTCCATAATCATCAAATATTATAGGATTATAATGCTACCTTTTTGGTGATATACCTTAAAATAAATGGAGCAAGAAATTTATGTGATGGAGTGATTTCTCTAGTGGTCATGGTGACCACCTTCAAACTATCATAATAATTTTTGTGTGTTAGGACCATGAACAATATTCAAAACGTTGTTGACAACTATCGGTTGTTACATATGTAACAACTAAGACAGCCAATGGATTATCCTTCATAAAACATTATTGTTAGGAAAAATAAAATACTAAGAACAAATCTTTAACAAGATCATGTAGATTATGTAGAAAAAAATTATTATGTTTTGAAAAAAACTGAGTGTAACACTTGCCACAAAAGTGGTTTTCAACTGCTACTAGATTTTCTGACAGTACCCCAAAACAGGTTTTCACAGTCATATTCTTAGTATCATATATATATATATATATATATATATATATATATATATATATATATATATATATATATATATATATATATATATATATATATATATATATATATATATATATATATATATATATATATATATATACCATATATTAAACAAGTGTAACATCTACCACAAATGTGGTTTTTATCTGTTACACTTATTGAAAAATTAATGTTCAGGTAGCACAGGGGAATGTCCCCCTACTGCTGTAACATGAACATAAGAGTCCGCAAGAATGTTAATAAATGAATCCTTCGAAGCAGGTTGATGATATAACCTTAGACGGTGCATATTAACCAGTAATGGCGTCTTAGCACTATCAATTTTAACCAATTTTACAGTCCCATTGTCAAATATTGTATCTACTTTGTAAGGACCTAGCCATCTGGTGTAGAGCTTGCCCTTGAAATTATTGAATCTTGAATTGTATAAGAGAGCCCAATCTCCTTTATGAAATTTATTCTTTTTAATGAACCTATCACGCCATCTAGATATTTTCTCTTGAATGATATTTTTCTGATGAATTTCAGCCATTCGTTTCTCCTCCAACTCATTGAGTTGATTCAACCTTTGTCTTTGTGTTTTTCTCAAATCCAAATTTACCTGTAATTTTTTTCTCGGTGTTTTTATTTCGAACTCTATGGGGAATAAAGGATTATTACTATACACTAATTATTATGGTGATAAGCCCATATTATTCCTCCATGTTTTTCTGTAAGGCCATAGTACTTCTGGAAGTTTTTCAGCCTAATTTCTCCCATTTTCTTGTGGATGATAAAGTGAGGTGATCTTGTGATGAATTCCATAATTTTCAACCAGCTTCTAAATCATATAATATGTGAATTGGGGCCCTCAATCTGTCATTATCTCTCTAGGTATCCTGAAATGAACAAAAATATCTTCAAACAGTAAGTATCAAACAACGTGATCTGTAGATCTAGTTAGTGCCTTTGCTTCGACCCACTTTGTGATGTAATCTGTATAGATGAATATGTATGACCTCTGATGTGATGAATGCTAAATTGGCACTAAAAAATCCAAGGCCAACTTCCCAAATGGATCTAACACTATTTGAGGTTGTAATTAAATCTCATCTAATTGTAGTGGTCGACCCATCCTTTGGCAGCCATCACACTGCTTCACAATATTTTTTGCATCCTGGAATATATTCTGCGAGTAGTACCCTATTGACAGTACCTTGTACCCATTCCTCATGTCTACGAAGTGCCCTCTGTTACACCATTTTTTGGTCATCTAACCTTTTATCATTAGATGAAACCAAGTACACCATGTAAGAACAATTTTACCCTAAGTAAAATTGCTTTCACTATGTGAAATAACTTAGTAAAAGACCTTTATTAAGTTGTTTATGGTCTAAACAGGAAACCCCAAAAGGAAATAATAAACAAATCTACATTTGTTTATATTTCCTGGTCATATTTAACCCAAAACAAGGAAATTAATTAAATAAATCATTATTTATTTGATTATTTCCTAGGAATAAGTTATTTAAATCATTATTTAAGTCATATTCCTAGTTAAAGTTGACTAAATCATTTTTAAATAATTAAATAAATCAATATTTATTTAATTATATTCCCACCGTTTCCCTAAAATAATAAATAAATCATTTATCTATTTATTGTTTATAAATAAATGAATTGACCCAAGTCAAAAATCCTTTTCTCTCCAACAAATATAATAAAATATTCCTAAAAGGTGGTTCTAGAATTTGATTAATAATATTTTATTCATGCACCAAGTTCTAGATAACCCTAATATTTTGTTATAAATAGAAGGGTTTTCCCCATTCATTAGTCACCTTCCATTGCATTAGATCACTCTGGATCTATACAAGGTCACATTCTCCATTTTTTCCTTGTGAGCTCCCTTTTGAGTTCTATGTTTGTGTGGGTTTTCTACACCAACAAGAGAGAGAAATTTTAGATCTGAAATGCTAAGGACTTTCAAGAACCCATCCCATTGAGGAGAATTGGAAAACACCTTTTTTGTTTTCCTCGCAGGTGCCCCTTTTTAATATAATATAAAAATTCCTTCAAATACATTGTTCTTGTCTTTTCTATTGGATGCATGGAGCCACATTTTACTTTATCTGCTTAATGTCTTTTATGCTTAGATCTGGATTTGTGCATCATTATTTGGATCACGTAATTCCAGATTTAAAGATATTTGGCAGCCATAATCGATGTTAGGGATATTTTTTATGCATAGCTAAAGTGGTATTTTATGACGAAAGATTCATACTAACAATTGGTGACTCCACACGAGTTTTCTTTTGCGACCGTTTTTGTTTTATCTCTTCTTGCATATTCAGCTATTTCAGACCCTAGGGTGACAGACATCAGTCGTAGCTGAGACGAAATTTTTTTCTGAAATCTACAGGTCGCACTTATTAGCCCAAAAAAAGCGACCTGGACTGGAGATCGCACTTTTCTGCCCCAAAACTGCGACCTAGACTGAAAACAGGTCAGAACTTGTGACCTGCACTTTTTTCTGCAATTTTCCAGCAACTTTTCTGGGTTTGTCTGAAGCTTCTGTCAGGGTTTTCCATCCTCCTTCTCTGCTCGTTCAGACATGTTTCTGATCTGTTTCACTCAACTAAGTGGGAATATTGCCCCTTAGGGCTTTAGTACCCTCCACCTTTTGTGGACGAGTTTTAGCTGTTTCAGACGTCTGCTTTTCTAGAGTTTCAGCCTTCTTCTTTTCATATCTGATACCTCATTTTCAGATCCATTTAGATCAACTCTTATCCCTTTCAAATCACATCATATAGTTTTGTTTGGGTTCATTCATAGGGGCGCCTCCTGGTCCCTTCTACCTTTAGCTGATCCCCTCCTCTCTAGAAGCAACCTTGCCTCTCCCTCTTTGCTATTCTCTGCACCTCTTTTCAGTAGATTTCTCCATTAGATCCCTATCCCTCATGACCTTAGATCTATTGGCCTCTTTTTAGCGTTCTTTGATTATATTTTTTCATCTTATCGACTAGTTTTGAGAGACCCGCCTTCTTGGGTTAGATTGATGCATTGTTAGCTGTTAATTTTTTGTTCTTTCAGTCTTATTTATTGCAGATTCATTTTCAGTTACGCAACACACTTTTTATTTTACTCTCAAAACATTTGGGTTTAAAAAATTAAAATTAACGCACACCACACACTGACCCTAAGCGAAGAAGAGTCTGGTTAACATCGCGTGGCAAAGACTTTCAAATCAATTAACACTGCACCTCTCTGCCCTTGTTTCGACATTGACCTCACTTGATTTTTCACCTCCCTGCCCTTGTCAGTTTCTCTTCTTCCCGTCATCATTGCGCCTCCAAGGCGTTTGTCCCAGAGACTTCTTGGCCTTCACCCTCAGTTTCTGGTTGGTCGACTTCCTCCTGCCCATCGTCATCGAGTTAGTCCTCCCCCAAGTCTGCACTCCGACTCTTCTAATTGTTCGAGTTCCCCCTCTACTCCTAGTTCCTCCCTATTACCTTCACCATGTCTAGTTCAGGGCCTAGCGCTAGCGGCAACCCCAATTCTACTGCTGGGTCCATTTCTAGCGGAACCACTACAAGACCTACCTCGACTTCCCCTTTACTCCGTTATATGGCTGGTCTCAGTCTCCCCAACTTCAATCAGCTAATCAATTATCCTATCCGCCACGATTTCAGTTGGCCTACTATGCCAACTAAGCTCCCCTCCGACATTCCCAAGTTTGAAGGCCTTACTAGTGAAGATCCCTCCAACATATTTGATCTTTCCACATGTGGTGTTCATCCAATTCCATTACTGACGATTCCATCCGTCTTAGATTGTTCCAATGCACACTTACCGGCGAAGCTTCTGAATGGTATGTTGACCAGGCCACCTCTTCCCATACCACCTTTGCAACCATTCCCCAAGCCTTTCTATCTTATTTCCAACTCCCTCTCTGATACAACACTGGTACTGAACTCTTGACTTCTTTTCATCAATACTCTTCGACCCACCTTTCCGCTCATGTCTAGGAATGGCGAAGAAGACGGAGCTTATGTCGCACTCCCCCCTTTGAAGATCGGGTTTCTATGGACTGGTTCCTTCACTCTCTCTTACCTCCCATTGGAAAATATGTCACATCCCATTTTCCCCAAACCGAAGAAGCCACCCTCTAGATAGCCTTGAAATATGAACTTATCTATGCTCAATTCGGTTACGTTTATACCGTCCTTCCTGACCTCCCCAAACCCGGTGGCCCTAACGCCCCGGGGGCATCTCACTCTATCGACGGTATCGTTGGAGCTCTGTCACATACCTCTGCTCAACCTCTTCTGGGCTATGGTTTCCCTCCAGGAGGGGCCAGCACCTCTGACACTTTTTCCCCTCCAGGTAGCATGTATCTAGGATACGACATGCCTCCTCCTTTTTCCCACACTCCTACTTACCTCAATGTTGCCCATCCTATCCCTTATCCTTACCCCCAGCTTGGTGTCCCAGCTCCTCCAACATTTGGACCTCCCACTCTCTTGCCTTCTCTACCCCTGCAACCGCACTTACCAGCCCCTCTAGGGCAAGTCTTTGCACAGCAGGGTGCAACCAATCCTATTCCTTCTCAAAGAAAGAGGAAAGAAAATCAATCCACTTCTGGTAATCGTGGATCCAATTGTTCAAGTATTGATTTTGACACTGCCAACCAGCCACAGGGTTCCCAACCCAAACCAAACAGGCCACTTCGCACCAATAAGCCCTGTTCGTGTTGTGGTGTTTATGGTCATTACACTCATGATTGTACTCTATTACCACAAATGCAGCAGATGTGGGAGTCTCAGGCCACCGTGCGAGGACAACATTCCTCGCCTATTGTCCCTCCCAATATGGCTACTTCTCAACCCACTCTGTTTACCGATCCTTTTCCTCCACAAGGATTTGTGGCTACTCAACTGCCTCATGTCCCGGTATCCACTCAACCTTCCCCTTCTGGTTACTCCGATTACCATATCCTCATGATGGCCTCTGACCAACCTGTCACCGTCGACCTTAACCTTCAAACTCGGTATCGTCAGTACCACACACACCCCACTCCGTCTATCACCGAGTCCTCACCTTCAGGTCCTACAGAACCTCTGTCAACACCCAATGGTCCCTTCCAAATCCCTCCACCCAAAGCATAGGTTCACACCAAGATTCCTAAGGGCCCATTTAGCTGAAACGTTGCCTCTGGTCGAGCTTCCCATTCATATAGCATAGTAGATGATCTGGCACAATCCCTTGCTGCCATTTCAACACT
Source organism: Pinus albicaulis (assembly GCA_034641835.2). Classification (NCBI taxonomy): domain Eukaryota; kingdom Viridiplantae; phylum Streptophyta; class Pinopsida; order Pinales; family Pinaceae; genus Pinus; species Pinus albicaulis. The sequence continues at coordinate 917,844,571 of CM076572.1, read as the reverse complement.
AGAACTCCTTCAGTCATGCCCTTCTCAAAAGAAGGCTCTACTATCTACCGTGGGCACTGTAGATCCTGCTAATGACCAAATGATTGTTTTCAATACCCGTCAGTAAGACAATCCCCCACTTCCTGCTTTTGTTGCTTTCCAAATCCCATTCAAAATCTGAAATTCCAACGTCTCTTGTTGTATTCTTGATGAGGGGGCATCTACCTGTGTGATGTCTGCTTCGGTTTGGAAACAAATCGGATCTCCTGAACTGGCCCCTTCCACAATCACCCTTCGTGCGTGGGATGGCCATGCCTCCCAACCCATTGGCCTATTCCGTAACTGTCCTATCACCCTTGTAGGCAAAAATTTTTGTGTCGAAGTTGAAGTTATCGACGCCATTCTTGACTATAACATTATTTTAGGGCGTGTTTACACCTATGCCATGTCTTCCATCCCATCCGCAGTCCACCGCAAGATGTTTTTCCCGCATAATGGAAAGATTGTCACTATTGACCAGTTGACATATCATGAACCAAAATCTCAGACCTCCCCTGAGTCCACTATCTTTGCTGTCACCAATAAGTAAACTCTCGATTCTTTGACCAGTCTTTCCTTGGCATCTGCAAAGACTCCTCCTTGCCTGGAACATTCCCAGGTCCTCCCCCCCTCCCGTCTCTGATCCTAGCTCAGCGAACGTTTGCATGATGCAATCATCTTGGGCTGACCTTAAGCAACCCACTTTGGCTAGTCAGCAACCTCAATCTCACACACCCCCACCTGCTCCCAGCCCTTCGCCCCCACTAACTATCCTTCTTCCTTCTGAGTCTCCTTCTACCAATATTCCCCACGCAACCCTGTACCCTCTTGGGTTGATTCCGCCTGATATCAACCCCCTTGGCACCATTCCTCCTGACCATTACCTTGTTGGTTAGATACCTTTCCTTACCCCCCCTCCCGGAGCTTATTCCGTACCTACCTTGGCCACCCTATCCCTCCCTAATTTGACCTTGGGTATACCCGTCTGGTACCTTGATCCTCCAGCCACTACCCTACTTGGTCAACCCAAACCCTATCTTGCTGTGACCCTGGTTCAACCAATTCCCATGACTTCTCCCGCTGCAATTGTACCTCAGTCACCTCATCAGGAACCCCCTCCTATTGCGACTGCTTCGGGTAAGAATAGTAAAGCTTGTAGGGGGGCATCAAAGGACAAGGCTGCCCCGAAAAACTCTACCCCCCCTCAGCCTCCAAAGCATGCCATCCAGTGTTCTTTATATGACGTTGTCGGCCACGCCGCCCATACCTGTCCCGAATTACCCCTTCTCAAGACCATGGTCAATGACACATTACCGGACTTCGATATCCCTGAGGTCTATGTCACCATACTTGATTCCATTCCTAAACTTAAAAACTTGTGCACCAATCATCCTTGTTCTTTGTGCGATTTCCATGGAAATTATACCCACCTTTGCCCCTGCCTCGACAAGCATCGTTCTTCTTTAGACGCATACCGCCAATTCAAAGTCACACTTGCCCATAATCCTTCTTCACTTGCATCAGACCACCTATCTACCCCAGTTAACATTTCCCATCCTGATATTGAAATGACTGAACCTTTTGCCACTATTTCTTACCTTTACTCATCACTGCGTTCCCCAGCAACCAACCCCTTAGTGCCTTCCCCCGATGTTTCACCTACTCACTCATTTGCTTACTCCTCTATCACCCTGCATGATGGCACACATGTGAGACTTTCCCCTCCCAATCAGGTATCTCATATTTCCACCTCATCAGGTCATCCTATTCCCTCCACTCTTCCCATATTCCAGTCGGATGAAGACATCATGGAAGCCATGACCGAACCTGATTTTTCGTGAGACGATATGCACCATCATGCATAATTCATTCCACATCAATCCCATGACCAATATGTTGTCAAATCTAAAGACTTCATTCCCGATAAAGTCGATTGGTTCAAAAACCCCATCCCTGCACCTAACGCTTTCGAAGAAGGCAATATGGCCAATATCTCTCCTACCATCAAAATCAACATTTCTGTCAAACCAGGTATCGAAGAACATATCACCATGGGAACCCAATGCACTCCGGAAGAAATTGAAGCTTACACCAAGCTCTTCAAATAATTCCGTGATATTTTCGCCTGGTCCTACTCAAAAATGCTTGGATTCAATCCTGCCATTGTTGAACACCATATCGACACATGGCCTGATGCCACTCCAGTCCATCAAAAGTTGAGACCCATTCATCCCACCAGACGTGAAGCCATCAAAGCTAAAATCAATAAGCTCTGGCAGGCTGGTTTAATTTATCCAATCGAATATACCACTTGGGTGTGCAACCCCGTTCTCGTCCTCAAGAAACAAGGCACCATTCGTGTTTGTACCGACTTTCGCGATCTGAACAAAGCTTGTCCCAAAGAAAACTTCCTCACACCATTTATTGACCAAATCATTGATGAGTGTGCAGGGCACGAAGTTATATCCTTTATAGATGGCTTCTTCAGATACAACCATATCGTTATCCATCGTGCTGATCAACTTAAAACCGTGTTCATTAGTCTGTGGGGCACTTTCGCATACCAAGTTATGACATTTGGCCTTAAAAACACCGGCGCCAATTTTCAACGTGCCATGTCTTACTGTTTTCATGACTTAGCTCATATTATCCTTGCCTATTTAGATGACCTTACTGCGTGTTCTAAAGATCGGGCGCAACACCTCCATGATCTGCATACCATTTTCCTCTGATGTTGCAAGTATAACATCCACCTTAACGCATTGAAATGTGTCTTCTGCATTCCTTCCGATCGTCTCCTCGGCTTCATAGTATCTAAAGATGGGATAACTCTTGACCCTTTGATTTTTCAAGCCATTCTTGAACTTCCTATTCCTCATACCTTACACCAGCTACAAAGTCTCCAAGGTTAAGCTAATTTTCTTCGTCGATTCGTTCCTGACTATGCCACTAACACACACAGATTCCTTAGACTTCTTCGATCTCACACCCTATTTGTCTGGGATACCTACGCTCAAGAGTCTTTTGATGCCCTCAAGCATGCTCTCACATCTGCTCCCTTGATCCGTCCTCCTGACTTTGACCGAGATTTCATCCTATACATCTGCGCTTCCTCCTATTTGGTTGCTAGTGTCCTTGTCCAGGAGGATGATAACGGTATCGAATATGTGATCTATTACATCAGTAAAACCCTTTCCGGTCGACCTGTTTCTTACTCACATGAAGAAAAATTAGCACTAGCTATTGTGTTCTCGGTCCAAAAACTGCATCATTATATCCTCATGCATTCCACCAAGGTTGTGACTAATTCCAACCCCATGGATTTCCTATTGAGTTGAAGCATCCTCAATGGGAAGTACACTCGTTGGGTCATAATCCTCCAAGAATTCGACCTTGAATTTGTCACCCCAAAAAATAAGAAAGGTTTAGTCCTCGCTGAACTCATTTCTGTTTTTCCTACCGAAGCGCCAAGTACTCCAATTAATGATGCTCTTCCTGATGAACATTTATTTTCCATCACCACTGACAATCCTTGGTACGGTGACATCCTTACTTACTTGCAAACCCAAAATTTTTCCCTTCATCTTGATCGTGATGCTCGAAGACGCATCCGACACCAAGCACCTCGCTACCTTCTAATCGGCGATGACCTTTATCGTCGTGGAGTAGATACTGTCCTTCGTCGTTGCCTCACACATGATGAAGCCGAGCAAGTCCTCAATGCCTGTCATAGCGGTGCTTGTGGCGGCCACCTCTCCGGCCTCACCACTGCTCAAAAAATAATGCACGCTGGGTATTTTTGGCCTTCTCTCTTCAGCGATTGCATTGAAGCAGTCAAACATTGTTCCAATTGCCAACATTTCGCCCCCAAGGCTCGAGCTCCTCCCGCTCCCCTCCATCCTGTCATCATAGCTGGTCCTTTTTGTAAATGGGCCATTGACTTTATGGAATATCAACCTCCATCTGCTGGTAACCACAAATATATCATCGTGGCAGTTGAATGTTTCAATAAATGGGCCGAATCTATGCCAACATTCAACAATACGGCAGCCACCGCAACCCTCTTTTTCTTTAACCACGTCATTATTTGATTCGGAGTTCCAAAAAAATTAGTCTCTGACCATGGCCGACGTTTTGAAGATGAGATTTGGCATGATCTATCCTAACTATTGGGTTTTGAGCACCAATATTCATCTTCCTATTACACCCAAGGTAATGGCCAAGTTGAAGCGGTGAACAAAATTCTTAAGACCATGCTTCAACGAACGATGAATAAGAACAAAACCAATTGGCATCTTATGCTCTTCCCTGATTTGTGGGCTTATCATACTTCTGTTAAAACTGCCACCAGTTTCACTCCTTTCCACCTTGTCTTTGGCGAGGAGGCAGTCTTACCGATCGAGTGTGAAATCCCTTCCCTTCACTTGGCCGTCAAACTTCTCCCTGATACCCAACCTTTAGAACAATGACTTATCATGCTCGATCGCACCTCTGAGGACCTTCGTGTTGCATTGCAAACTCTTGAAGTGACCAAAAAGCGCATCAAAGCTCAATATGACCGAAAAGTACACCCTCATACATTTCATGAAGGTGAACTTATTCTAGTATATGACCAAGCCCACGATACCCTCGGTCATGGGAAGTTCGACTCATTATGGCTAGGTCCTTACATTATCAGTAAAGACCTTGGTAAGGGGCATATCTTTTAGAGGACTTTGAAGGCCACATCCTTCCTAATCCTTGCAATGCACTCTATCTTAAGAGATATTGCCCTTAGCATTTCTCGTTCGAAATGCATGTTTCTTTTACATAGCCAGCATCTGTTTGTTTTCATTATTCGCTAATTCACCAGGACACTTATTGTCCATGAAGACTTACTTCACCTCTCCTAAAAACCGGATTTTCTCACTTACAACACCTTTCATTGGGGGGCACTACTTTGCCTCCATACTCATTCCTGTTCGTGTCAATTTCTGTCATGAGCTACCATTTTGTACTCATGTTTTTTACAATCCCCTTTGTATCTTCCCGAATTTCATTATCATCATTAGTGTCCATCTATTCATCGCTCTACTATTTTATCTCATGCCTTAGTTGTGGATCCCTTGTTGCCTCACCTATGGCGGACCTCCTTTACTCCAGAAGCTAGGTCTAGAGGGCAGTGTACCTTGGTTCGAGCTCCTTTCAGCATGATCGTGACCCGTATACTTGATGGTCCAATGATGCAGCAACAGCTATTGGTGATTCCCGGGTGTGTGTGAGATGTCTCAACCCTCATGAGGGGGTGGCCCTGTAGGTAACCCCCCACATGCCCAGATGACTTCTTCATTTCAGCCCTTGATGCATCTCCTTCCATTTGATGATATCGGTCTCAACCGCTTGCAGCGCCTCTTCGACTTGCATGTATCAGTCAGATTTTGCGAGCCCTTCCCCATGTGTAGGGGGAATTTGGGTTGTATTTTTATCTCATGTACTCAAATATTATTGTATAAGTCCTGACTGTTATTCCAGGCACAACTTGTATGTGGGATTCATCCTTCTATTTTTCTGGCTCGTATTTATGCCAGCATGTACTTTACGATTCGGTTCCTTGTTTACTGGACTTCCTATTATTTTTTACTTTGTCTCGGCAGGCATAGGTATGCCTCCCCTGCCGCCTTTAACACAGGTAACACTTCATAAACTAGATACTTGTTGCACCTGCAAGTCTCATCTCCTCCGGGTCTAGTCCTTAAGCACATTAGACTACCTTACATTTCTCTGTCTGACTTCCCTCTTGATGTCTAGTGATTGAGTTCTTACAACATACTTCAGTCATACGATTTTCTCCTAACACTCGTACGTTGGGGGGAAATCTATTACACCATTTTTTGGTCATCTAACCTTTTATCATTAGATGAAACCAAGTACACCATGTAAGACCAATTTTACCCTAAGTAAAATTGCTTTCACTATGTGAAATAACTTAGTAAAACACCTTTATTAAGTTGTTTATGGTCTAAACAGAAAACCCCAAAAGGAAATAATAAACAAATCTACGTTTTTTTATATTTCCTGGTCATATTTAACCTAAAACAAGGAAATTAATTAATTAAATCATTATTTATTTGATTATTTCCTAGGAATAAGTTATTTAAATCATTATTTAAATAATATTCCTAGTTAAATTTGACTAAATCATTTTTAAATAATTAAATAAATCATTATTTATTTAATTATATTCCCACTGTTTCCCTAAAATAATAAATAAATCGTTTATCTATTTATTTTTTATAAATAAAGGAATTGACCCAAGTCAAAAATCCTTTTCCCTCCAACAAATATAATAAAATATTCCTAAAGGGTGGTTCTAGAATTTGATTAATAATATTTTATTCATGCACCAAGTTCTACATAACCCTAATATTTTTTCATAAATAGAAGGGTTTTCCCCATTCATTAGTCACCTTCCATTGCATTAGATCACTCTGGATCTATACTTCGTCACATTCTCCATTTTTGCCTTGTGAGATCCCTTTTGAGTTCTATGTTTTTCTAGGTTTTCTACACCAACAAGAGAGAGAAATTTTAGATCTGAAATGCTGAGGAATTTCAAGAACCCATCCCATTGAGGAGAAATGGAAAACACCTTTCTTGTTTTCCTTGCAGGTGCCCCTTTTTTAATATAATATAAAAATTCTTTCAAATACATTGTTCTTGTCTTGTCTATTGGATGCATGGAGCCACATTTTACTTTATTTGCTTAATGTCTTTTATGCTTAGATCTGGATTTGTGCAGCATTATTTGGATCACCTAATTGCAGATTTAAAGATATTTGGTAGCCATAATCGATGTTAGGGCTATTTGTTATGCATAGATAAAGTGGTATTTTACGACGAAAGATTCATACTAACACCCTCCATAAGGCTCCTCATGACAAGCCTTCAAGATGTCAAAAATATCATCTTCTCTAACACATCGCCGAATCTGAAAGTTCGCTCTAGTGTGATAGAGATTTCCCTCTATTAGTATGAAATCTTAACACAGGTGTAAAAAAAGATATGACTTTAGTTGCACATGAAAAACATCCCTAACAATAAATATGGTTGTTAAAATACTTCATATCTGCAATAAACGGTCGAAAAAAATGCAAAATAAACCAAGATATGTGAAAATAAATCAACTAAACAGCAAAAATAGATAAGAGTTTCTCCAAAATATCTGATGGACAAGAGAAGAATTAAAATATATATTTTTAATTATGTAACACTGAGGGAGGGAACATAAAGAGTTCACCTCAATGGGATGGTTTCTTATCTATCCTCAAATGCTTAAGCTTCAGAGTTTCCCTCTCAATGGTTGTAGAACACCAAAGACATGTAGAACTCAAAGGGAGCTGTATAAGAAAAAATAAAATAAAAGTGAATCAAAGATAGACAATGATAAACAGATAAATTTCTGACCAAGTTAAAAGAATCATTGGTAACAAATTAATGGAAAACCATTCTATTTATAAAAAAATATTGAGTTATCATTGATAATGGTGCATAATAAAATATTATTAACCAAAATCTAGATCTAGCTACTTGGAATATTTTATTATATTCTGTTGGAGGGAAAATGAATTTAAATTGGTTAAATCCCTTTATTTAGAAAAAATAAAAAAATAAAGTATTTATTTATAATTTGGAGGATGGGATCAAGGAATAATAAAAAAAATTATGATTTATCTTATTGTTCCTAAACGATTTAGTAAAATTTAACAAGGAATATTAATTAAATAATGATTTAATTAATTATTCCTAGAGAATAATAAGATAAATAATGATTTATCTAAATATTTTTGATTAATTGGCATAAATATTACCAGGAATATAATAAAAAGGGGTTTAATTAATTATTCTTAGAGGAAAATCAAATAAATAAGGATTTATTTAATTATTCCTCATGGGGCTTTCTATTTTTGACCAGAAATAACTTAATAAACTATGTGTTATTAAATCATATCATAGTGAAATAAATTTTACTATGGTAAAATTGGTCTTACATGGTGTATTTACATCCATCTAATTCTACATGGTTAAATGAAAAAAAATTGGTGCAACACCCTCTATCCACGAGTAAGTGGCACTCTACTGTATTATCTTTCTTTTGTCTCTGGAAGATAAATGGTGTGGTAATTTACCTCCAGCAAGATAGTTGGCTATGTTTTCATACCATGGTGAGTAAGTAGGTATGGAAAAAATATACTCATCAGGAAAAGAATCATGAGTAGGAGTGAAATTATCACCTATGATTAACCTAGAAAGAAAATCAACAACTATATTACCTTTTCTAGGTTGATCTGAAATACTGATATCAAATTCATGTAGAAACAATAACCATCGTGTAACTCTACCATTAGTAATTGGCTTATTCATTAAAAAATGAATGGAAAAGTGGTCAGTGTGTACAAATACTTGATACCCAGTGATATAATCTCAAAACTTAGTAATAGCATGCACTATTGCTAGGAATTCTTTCTCAGTCACTATGTAATTGGTCTTGGCTGGGGTTAAATTTTTGTTGATATAATAGATGGTGTAAGGCTTATTTTCTTCCAACGGGCCCAAAATAGCACCTACAACCATGTCAGATGCATCTGTACCAATATGGAATGGAAGATTCCAATTTGGTCCTCACAAAATAGGTGCTGCTATTACACATTTCCTCAACTTCAAAAAGGATTTCCCACACTTCCCTATCCACACAAATTCCACATATTTCATAAGCAAATAAAATGGAGGAAATGAAATATTTAAATTTTTTTCTATAAATATCCTATAGTACCCTGCGTGTCCCACAAAGATACATACATATTTTCGAGTTTTGGGAGTTTGGATTCTTGGGATTACCTCAGTTTTTGTAGGGTTTACCGTGATTCCATCTGCCGAGATGAAATGTCCCAGCACGATCCCCTCGGTCGTCATAATGTGGAAATTTTCATTGCTAAAGAAAAATTAGTTTGTACAGAGAATTCCAAAACCTTTTGCAAATTAAATAATGTTGTTTCAAAGGCATCACCGTAAGGTGTAAAATCATCCATGAAAATTTCAAGGCAGTCAATCAACAGATCCAAAAAGATACCCAATTTCTCCCTTTAAAAGGTTGCTGGAAAATTACAGAGGCCAAAAGGAAGGAATCTGTGTGAAAAAGTACCCCATGGGAAAGTAAAGGTTGTCTTATCATGGTCTTCTAGGGCAATGTGTATTTGGTTATAGCCACTGAATACATCCATGAATGAAAAAAAAAAATTCACCAAAATAGTATCTAGGATGTGGTCTATAAATGGTAAGGGAATATGGTCCTCTTTGGTGGCCTTATTAAGTTCTCTATAATCTACATAGACTCTCCACTTGACATTATTTTTTGGAACAAGGACAAGAAGAGACACCCACTGGCTATCATGGATGGTATAGATAAAATTGGCATTAATGAGTTTTTGTAATTCCTCTTTCATTATCTCCTGAAGTGTGCGATTCATTCGGTGCTACGAATGTCTAACTGGTTTGCAACCATATTTATTTTAAATATTTTGAGTTTAAAGGCTCAGATGGATTCCTTTCATGTCAGTGCAATCCCATGAAAATGCAATTAGTTTTGTTCAGCAATCAAGTTAGGATTAATGTTTAAGTATTTTCCTGGCTCAATTTCAACCAGACTGCTATCAGTATGTGGAGTGGTTCTCATATGTCCAATATTTACATCATCTTCCTCACCTTCTTCCCTTGGATATCTAACAAAAGAAATAAAGATTGAGTTTCTAATAAAAACATTAATGATGTAGTCCTCTGTTTCATCTTTAAAATATTTTACTTTTCCAAGTGTGAGGAGAGGTAGGGAAAAATCAAATTCAGGTTCAAATTCATCCCACCAAGGACTATACAAATTCATATGGGATTTTTCTGGGGAGTAAAGGTTAAGGTTATTGGTGGCTTTCCCATATGATATCATCATAGATCCATATCTACATTCAATAAATGCATTTTTGGTGGCTAGCCATGGTCTTCCCAAATCAAAGGATTCCCCCGAGGTTGGATTTGGTTTGAAAAATGAGAAAATTATCAAGATATCTCCAAGAAGCAATAGTAATCACCACATATTCTAACACCCCTTTGGGTTTAACATGGGACCTATTTGTTAATTCAAGCACTTCAGGTGCAGGTCTAGGCCCATACAGTCCTAGGGAGATAAAAATATCCTTGGTAATCACATTAATGGTCACCCCCAAATTGATTAAAGTATTGGTTATGGGATGGTAATAAATATAGACAGTAACTATAGGATTTCTCGGGTCGTTATATTTAGTTAAAAAAGTTTGATCAATCATTAGTTCAGACAGTCTCCCCATAACATGGATAGTATCAGGGTCCTTCGGCTTCCTTCCAGGCTTTTTGACACACAGATCTCTCACTGTTTTAGCGTAAATAGGTACTTCCTTCAGAGCTTGTAATAGAGAAATCCATACATACAATTCTATAATTCCTTGAGAAACTCAGATTCAATTTGTGAGGCAGTCAGAGTTTCAGTTAATATTTGAGGATACGAATGATGAGCTTTAACAACAGAGTCAACTGTCACATGTGCACCAGCCCTACTCAAGTTGGTTGTCGTAGGAGTAATAGTCCTTCCTGAGTTGGCTGCTACAGGTCTAACAGACTATGTTGTATCAGTTGTTACATCTGTAACAACCACTTCAAAATTTACTATACCCCTTCTAGGTGACTCACATTCTTCCTTGGTAATGATAGGAGAATGACCAAGTCTAATTATTTTTCATGATCAATGTTGAATCGTATTAAGTCCAAAAGGAGTCGTAAGGTAAATCTGGAAATTAGTCGAGGTTTCTATGCTCTGGGTTTCCTTATTATTCGGATTGGGGTTAGGTTTTATAGGTAATTGGGGTTGGAAAGGAGGTGTAGGAGTTTGGAGAGGAGGAAGTTGTAAATGTTGTTGCACTAGTACTATAGAGGGAGCTGGACCTTGGCCATTACCTATCCAATTCTCACTCTAAGAGTAATATTGAGATGGAGGATATTGCATTAGTGGAGGGGAAGGCCACTAGTTCAAGGGTGAAGGAAATTGTGTTGAGGAAGGAGTGGGATATAGCCATGGAAATTGCTGACCATTATAGGCATTATTCCAAGAATTAAAAGAGGAAAAATATAGAGGCATACCTATAGGTCACAGCTGCCATAGTATCCTTTTTCCAATGAAGTAGGAAGACTGGACCTCCTTGTTTGATTCCTTAAGTACTACTTTCAGTCTGGGTAGTTATGTGCATGGACCAGTGAGATGCCCTAGATCACAGATATTACACAAGATAATGTTGTCCATATCGCATTCTCTTCGTAGATGTTTCTTTCTGTACTGAGGAAAAGATATTTCCAAAGCTTCTTCATCTTATCCTTGTTCTTTCTTGACTTTTTCTATGGTAATCTAGATAGATAGAGTACTGAGGAGATTAGTTTTTAATATTCTCAAACAGATTCCTGATCTCTACTCTAGTCACTCCTCCACTCGTGGACATCTGTATATGGGTTGATGGGTCTTGAACTGAACTCCTCCCTTTGGTCAATCCTCTTCAACTCCGCAGAGAAAGATTCATTATTTATTCAAACAGTTCCTTTGATATGTCTCCCTTTCCTAACAGATTCCAGTCTTCTAGACAGACATCTCTCATGCCTCTTAGAAATATTGTTTTCAAAATTTCCGGGGCTAAGTCACCAAACTTAGAGCTTTTCAAATTGTAATGGAATCATTCGATATAATATTCATAGCTTTCCTCATGCTTATGTGTAATCATAAATATTTCTTCCTTCAAATCCCTGGTTCAACAGCAATCCTGATACTTAGAGAGAAATGTCTCCTTCATTTCACTCCAGGTCTGGATCGAGCCAGAACTCAGTCCCATGATCCATCTCAAGGCTACTACTTTCAGAGTAGTAGGAAATAATTTTAGCTTCTGAGAGTCTGAAATGTAGTATTAACTCATACATAAGACATTGAACTCGAACATAAAGGTATCACAATATTCAATAGACATGCATTGGAAGGATGGAAGAGATGATAAGGGAATATTCTTCATAGGAGCTTCATCCCTTGTTTCCAGAATCAGGAATTCAAAAGTAGTAACAATACCATCTATTCTAGTGTTTTCATCCCCCATGGATGATCCTTCTCGATGATATGAGTTGAACTCGGAATGTGCAAGGGATTTACTGATGGTTAAAGGATCAGGTTGTTCTAGGACCGACTATTTCACTGTGCTACCCAAATCCAGATAATGATAATCAAGTAAACATTGTTCTGGTTCAAACCTTTGCCGTGCCTTGCTAGTTTCCCCTTGACCTTGAATTCTTAAGTTTTGATAAATGTCTTCCCACTATTTCTTCTGATATCGGGTCTTAATTTCAGAAGTGGATATGTTGTTTGAAGGGTGATGAGGTCCAGACACAGAAGGTGCAGATGCCTCAGACCTTGATATAGTGACAACCTGGCGTGCTCCTATATTCCTAGTGTCCTTGTATGAAGTGGAATGTTATTTATTTTCTTTATAAATTAGATCCCCAAACAATGTTTTCGATCCGAAATTTTCACTCATGTTTTCCTTTTTACGAACCGTCTTTCTTGTGGTTAGTAGAAGTGGGTTTTTCTTGGTTTCTATGCTATCCTGAAAGCACACATGGACCCTATGTGTATCAATCCTCACTATAATTTCCTTAGTTATACAATGGTGAGCCTACTCAAGTATGTTAGAGTGATTTGCAAGTTCTTAACTCACGTCTTATCAACCAACAACTGTATAGTTGAAGACACACTCTAAACAAACACCCAAAACTCACACTTCTAAGTGTCCAACTGTAGCAACGATGAGCCCACTAAATTATGTTAGAGCGATGTGCAGGTTCTTATCTCTTGTATTACCACCCAACAACTAGTGATTAGGAACACCCTACCATCAAACAAATACTTTTAGTTTATTGTATCATCACTACCATCCCCAGAAATAGCACCAAAATTTTGGAATGTATTGGTCAGTTTTAAATGAATAATACGGTACACATAAATTATCAACCAGGAACGTCTTTTATTTCAATGGTATTTTCACTATCCGTGTTGATACACCATACTAGAAGAAGAAATAAAACAATAAGGAATCATTGCTGAACCAATTCCTGAAACTAACACTTATGGAGGAATCAAAATGATCTACAAGAATGTAATCAAACTTCAGATAAACTAGTATCTAGCATGCCACATACTAACTACACCAGCTAGTACCTCTAATTGGATCTATGTAACAACACAATAAATGCCTGGAACTGAAGAAGACCTATTTATAGCTAACAAAACAACAACTACACTCCACGAATATGCAGAAATAAATATAATATACAATAAAAATACCCTACCACTTCAGTCCCCACTAAAAAGAAGGACCCTACCTCCGTAGTAGGGCATAGGAAGAAATGAGAATTAGATCAATCAAAACATGTAACAAAAACAACACAATACTCTATATTATGATGATCAAAATTCACAAAGTCAAAATGACAATACTATTATGTGATAACCCCCTGACTTTGATGGTCCGAGTGTTTATATAATAATTACATATCCAGAAAATGAGGAATAGATCAGTCATGAGATTCTCATGTTGATTGAAATAAATTAAATACAATTACAACCGTTTCCCTCAATAAATGTCCTGAATGGGAAAGCATTGATTTCAACCAAAATTGCCTGATTTTTTTATTCTAAATAATAATACATGATAACTACTACAGCTTTCATTGGAATATGATAGCTATAGCATAACATCTTTTGAAGAAATATCAGCATCAGTAATTTAAAATATGCAAACAGTAGCACAATTATACTAGTATTCTCTTGTTGTGGATCTGTAATAGCATCGCGATGTAACAACGAAGGATTTGATAGCCAAGGTTTTGACTCTATGTGTAATAGGAATGCTATGTAACATCATGTTGTAGCAGCATGCTTCCAACTGGTTCTATGTGCCTCTATGTCCTAGGTCCATGTGCCTGAAATAGTATCTGAAAGAATAGATAAAAGGCTAAAGAACTTCTCCCAATGTTCATCTCTGTTAGCCACAAAAAAGGAACAATACATCATAATAATTAACGATAATGGAAAGGTAATGAAAAAAGGTAATTTTATGTTGTATCGTGATAAAGGAAAGGAAAAAGGAAAGTACGGTCCCCAGGTTGGAGGTCAAAATGACATAAATGAGGAAAGAAAATGTAGGAAATGAGCATAAAAATGACACCCAACAGTAGGCTTAGCCTCATTCTATATATTTCAGCCTTATATAACATCGTATCAAAAGTGCAGAAATGTTGCTCATCATCCCATAATGACGAACATAACTTGAAAAGCAATTCTTTTAAGTCAGGTTGATACTTTACAATCCATGGGTAGGAATCTGTGTCATGTAATACAGTGAGATAACAAATTGTACATTGTATAGAATTATTCAAAGGACTAGGACGTCCAACATTCAGATTACTGTTAAAAATATGAGATTGATATTTATGGTGCCCAGAGGCTCTACATTTTATACACAACACATCTGTGTAGACCTCTTTGCCTTTTTCCTTGTGCGAGATTTGAATTTCTACATGCATGGCTTCCAACGGATTTTGAATATGTTGAGTTCCAAGTGTAATAGGTCTTGGTGTGGCCTCTAGTTTCATTACAACCTCCATAGCTTCAGGTTGTGTGGCAATATTTTGTTGACCTAAAGGTTGGCATAGATGCAGAAGCAACATATCAATGAGACATTCCTTATGTTGAGTATCATCATTAATGAATCCACCATCTAAGATAGTGCGCTTCAGTCTCTGATCAGCCTCCTATACAAATTCATTAGCCTCCTCTTGAATATCTTTCATTTATATCACCAAATGTGTGTATGATTTAGGCTTCTTAAACTACTCTTTTATGGAATATTTTATTTCATTCAAGATGGAATTAGGGTTTTCTTGAGCATACCTAATGTACAAATCTAATGCGTAATCTTGGAAATAAGTATCCAGTTATGCCTTCCTAATATCAATATTTTTAATCTACTGAGCCTGCCATACATCCTCAGTCACGAACCAAAAGTGATCATTATCGTAATCTCCAATGCCTTTTAAATTAGGTAACTTCATTGATGAAACCATATCTACTTCAGGGGGAAGTGGAGGTGGTGGTGGAGATGGACTGCGTGGTGGAGTAGGTGATCTACGATGTAATTGCAGAAAGGGAGTGGATGGAGTGGGAAAAAAACTCAAGGGTTTCTAGTGTGATCAACTTTCTCCTTCAAAATCACATGGGCTAGCAGTTTATGGTTCAGGTTCACTTTCAGATCTAGGCTTCAAAGGGATATAAATAATTTTTTTTTTAGAATTTTCATGGTAATCTCTTCCACTACGCATAGTTGGACCTCTTTTATGCATTCGAGTAGTATGTTTGCACAGACAACCCCATTCACACAATAGAATTTTTAGCAATAATTTCAATGAGCATAGGAACTTACCTCTAGGACCTTTGAAAATCATTCTTTCTACTCTAGAATATGACACAAACTTATCAATGGAAAATATAGTCACAAATCCTCCAAAGAGGCGATCGATCCAATGGTCTACCATCCAAGTGATATTATTGTCAATATTCTCTACTTGTTGGATCAATTCAAGAGTCTAGTCAGTTACTGCATCGTCGTTTATGCAGTGATGTAATTCAGCTAAATGCAACAACCTCTCTTGTAGTTCATGCAAAAAATAACAAAATAATATTTCATGCACTCTATATAAATATATTTCTATACCTAATTTTTGTTAGACAACTTAGTACTTGTATTCTCTTGGAGTGAAAATTCGAGGATATTTCTATCCAATCAATCTTGTAATTTGTTGCGTGAAGGATGCCACAACATAAAATCTCCCTCAAAATGATGATCCCAGTCCTAGCAACGGAACCATTACTTAGCTTGAGGGGACGTGACCAAGGTTCAGAGTTTATGGATAAACTAGCAAACTGTCCAACTACTGGGTGGAAATGACCTACTAGTTCAGATCAAAGTCTCACCCGAAGCAGTATGGGGGGGTGTTGGAACCAGGTTTCTGCACCTCGAGGGGAAAATAATGAAGTGTTCCTCGACAAAACGAAGGCAGAATGATATCACTTGTAAACATATATGAGCAGGAATATATAATATAATCACAAATAATGAAAAGTGTTTAATAAAATAACACCGAGTCATTATTTTCCTTAGCACAGATAAACGTGTCAGAATCAAATCTAGATCTTAACCAAAGAAAATACTCCAATAGATCTAACAACCATTAATAAGCATTCAGATAATAAATGAGTAATACAGATAATGCGATCTTAACAGAACATAATAGTAACAACTCAGATTCATAACATAAGAAGTTCACTAAATCTATCCTTTCTATTAGCTTCAGAACCGTTCAAATCATCAGACCTTGAATACATCAACTTTCCCTTACAAAACCTTTCTACGCACATAGTCAACGGAGTCGACACACACCCAAGAGTAGGTATCTATGCACGCAACTGGTAGGAGCTTCTTCACTCAACCTAGAAAAAACCCTTTCAACATATCACATACACATAAAATTATCAACTTATGATTCTATATTATGTATCTCTATACTCGATCTATCTATTTATTTATGTTCACTTAGCACGTAGATACTATGGTCTCAAACCATGGTTTGAGGCCCACCGTTTGCCCTTATACCCAATTACATCAATATTAGGGACTTTGACCCACCCCAAAGCCCCTTGAATTTATCGAACAATGTGCACATAAAAATTTATAAAAAGTTACATAAAAATAGTGCCTCAGGGAACCCTGCTACAACAGATGCAATTGTTCTTTGGATAAGAGATTTGGTCGTTAAGTTTGACTCACAGTTCATTGTGTTACAATTGAATGGCCATTATTCTATGTGGAACCCTCAAATTTTTCATATGTATTTACGTGTTAGATTATTGGAAAGGAATTTTGGTTTTATCACATATCAACACATTCCAAGGCATTTAAATACATTAACAGATTCATTATCAAACCATCTATTAGATAAGCATTTGTGCAATATGTAAATCAAGTCATCGTTATGATACACAAGTAGTAGTAGAAACATTCATGTGTATGTAAATATATATATATATATATATATATAATTTTGTAAGTTTTCTACATCCAAAAGCTCGAAAAAATATGTGCTATGATACAAAAATGGCTCTTTGAGCATACATCAGTACAAAATGTATAAATAGGGCTGCTATCGGCCCACATGGTGCTCATGGTAGCAACTGACTACTCAAATTACTTGCGGGAGTTATTGACGCAGTCTGCCTAGAACTCTAACATTGTTTCTCTAAGAGTGCAATGGGATCTCATCAAATGTGGGATAGTATGGGATGCCTCATATGAGGCCAACCTATTTCCACTCTAGCTCGGCTAAACTATCTACTCCATCCTCATAAGGATCATCCTCTGCTAGATGGGGTACCTTACGTGCAATCAGTGACATGCCAGGAGGTCTCTAAGGACCCATACATCTAAAAAAATCATAATTTTATGTGTTAGAGAATATAAAAAAAACATATAAAATGTAAAAAAAATTCAAAAAACACTTTTTACCTACATCGGTCCACTACGTGTATGGTGGGATTAGAAGATCCATATCTTCTCTGAAGTTGACGCTGGCATAGGCATATTCCTCGACTACAATTAGCTGACGTCATAGCCAATCGAAGAAGGATGCGGGGAAATGCATCTATTTCCCTCCACCCTATCTGGGCATTATGTCACACCATCGCATCAGCCTCACATCCCTCGAGGCTGGAATGTGGATCTCTAAACACTAATGCTGGAACAGGGGTACTCCCTCCAGAAAGAAGGATACCAGAATTGACCCATACTCGAATTGTTTCAGTCTCACTTTATTGTACTTGGTTAGATGCCTCTTCATGTTAGCTAATAACCCCTCACACCAGTTGAACATCGTTGGTTCAAAGAAATCCATTGCATACTTGAACTACTCTAATATTCCCAATTAGCTTTTAGCTAATTGGAATATTATATGTTGCTTCTATTTCATAGTTAAATGAATAATTTGGGTAAAGAGACCCTTAAATCTCTTTAGTAGGAATAAACCACCTCTAGTATGGATTTGGATCAGTTTAGATAGCCAAAATAAAGCCACCTTGGGTGTGAAAGGGGAAAATTCATGTAGACTGTGTCAATATTGA
The DNA here is from genome assembly GCA_034641835.2 of Pinus albicaulis. Lineage (NCBI taxonomy): Eukaryota > Viridiplantae > Streptophyta > Pinopsida > Pinales > Pinaceae > Pinus > Pinus albicaulis. The sequence continues at coordinate 917,826,237 of CM076572.1, read as the reverse complement.
CCAAATCAACAACGTTTCCACAGGATAGAGTGGAGCTAGTTGGGACAATAACGTTTTGGAGGAAGAGTCTTTGCATGGAAGTATCATCATAAATGAGTGGGGCCAAGGGTGAGGAAGCTCACCAAGAATATAAGGAAAGTAATGGCAGCCATGAGAGCCATTCAGAATATTTTTTACGATTGAGTCTTATGACGTCTTTCATGCTTTAGCTGTTTAGCGGATTTTGTTGTACTGTTTAGTACAAGGGCATTTCCAGGAAGGAATCCCACACTCTACGTTGGGGGACTTTGAGTTCCCACTCAGGAGAAGTATTTTGTGCTTCAATGCCACCATCTGGCATTGGGCCAAGCAACCACCTTTATCTACAATGCATACTCCTTGAGGAACTACATTATTTTGCAGTGTGTTGCAGTGGAGGGCTGAGAAGCCTTGTTTATGAGCTAGTTTCCTAGCAAAATGAGAAGCTTTCCACTTGGAAATCTAGGGAGGAGGAGATACAACCATATCTTTGTTATTTCAGCCATATTTTAGTAGATATTCAATGCTACAACTTGATTCAGACACAAAGTTGCAGTGTGCACTTTTTCATCTTGTGTATATCAAGAAACCCTTGTCGGGTTATCTTGGGATTGTGTTTGAGAGACTAGTTATCCATTTTCAGCTCTTTTTGAGTATCATATGAGTAGATACACCTGTTTCCATTTTCCAGTAGCAATAACCCTCATTGGGACTACACTGTCATGTATTCCAACATTTCTGTATAGAAGCATCATTTGGGATTCTAGTGTATTTGGGCTTTGGAGGCTTCTTTGCCTAGTTTGAGTGATTTGTTCCTCAAAACATTATATATTTTGCTACTTTGATACATAATATAATGGATCTATGATTTTCTCATGTTTTTTTCATTAATATTTGTTGTACATTCTAGTTTTGTGTTCAATATTATTGTCTTTCCTAATTTGGAATATTACAACTACGATGTCATTGTCTCATGCAACACCTGGGCTTTTGCCACTCTGGTGATATCATGCAGTATCCTGCATAGTGGGATCGCTCTGATGGAAGATATGTCTACCTTCCCACTCTCTGTATTTTGTGCCTCAGAAAAGTATCTCTTGATGAGCATGCTCATGCTCTCACCCCCTGTGCGATCACTAAAGAGTTGGATTCTCTCTCCTTGCCTCGATAATCCGATGATAAAACAGATGCTCATGAAATCTAGCTCAAGTTCTTTATCCCCGATAATGAACAATTGTCGGTACACATCCCAGATACTGGTCAAGTATTGGAGAAGCTCCAGTTGACCTCTTAGGCATGATCTCATAAATAATTTCAACAATCCAAAATTGCGAAAATATTAATGGAATATTGGTCCTGCAAAGCTTGGTGGTCTTCCACCTCGTGGCCTCGTTCTTTCCATTTGTTAGGAATATTCACTGAAAGAGCCTATAAAAAATCTCCAAATGGTATTTTAGGAGCATCCAAGGAATAATTTTTAGAAAATAACAGTGGATTTGGGAGATTTTATCAATTGAAAATCATCCCCGTGATTAGCGAGTCTGTCTGACATGATTCGGCGTTGGTGGTGCACTTCCCTAATGGGCTGCACATGATGAGCGCAACCCTGATAGCTTGAAGTCACAAGATATTTTAAATTTTGAAATATCTCCCTCAAACACCGTAATTCTAGAAAATAAATGATAAATTAATATGACGAAAATGAAGAAGGGGTTTAGAGCTCTTACCTGGCGGAGACGGATCTACGAATGGTGTCTCAGATCAGTCGCACCACTTATTTGAAATTCGGAGGGAAAATGGACAAAATTCTCTTCTAAAAATAGAAAGGTGAAAATGATTTTGTTTTTTCATCTATTTATATATTTTTGAAAAAAATTCACCAACATTCAAAATGTTTTGAACAATATTCAAAACGTTGTTGACAACTATCGGTTGTTACATATCTAACAACTAAGACAGCCAATGCTTTATCCTTCATAAAACATTATTGTTAGGAAAAATAAAATACTAAGAAAAAATGTGTAACAAGATCATGTAGATTATGTAGGAAAAAATTATCATGTTTTGAAAAAAACTGAGTGTAACACTTTCCACAAAATTGGTTTTCAACTACTACCAAATTCTTTGACAGTACCCCAAAAGAGGTTTTCATAGTCATATTCTTAGTATCATTTTTTTTTTTTTTATTAATTAATTATATATATATATATATATATATATATATATATATATATATATATATATATATATATATATATATATTAAGCAAGTGTAACATCTACCACAAATGTGGTTTTTAGCTGTTACACTTATTGAAAAATTAATGTTCAGGCAACACAGGGGAATGTCCCCCTGCTGCTGTAACATGAACATCAGAGTCTGCAACAATGTTAATAAATGAATCCTTCGAAGCAGGTTGATGATATAACCTTAGACGGTGCATATTAACTAGTAATGGCATCTTAGCACTATCAATAGTAACCAATTTTACAGTCCCATTGTAAAATATTGTATCTACTTCATAAGGACCTAGCCATCTGGTGTAGAGCTTGCCCTTGAAATTATTGAATCTTGAATTGTATAAGAGCGCCCAATATCCTTTCTGAAATTTCTTCTTTTCAATGACCCTATCATGCCATTTAGCTCTTTTCTCTTGAATGATATTTGTCTGATGAATGTTAGCCATTCGTTTCTACTCCAACTCATTGAGTTGATTCAACCTTTGTCTTTGTGTTTTGCTCAAATCCAAATTTACCTGTAATTTTTTTCTCGGTGTTTTTATTTCTAACTCTATGGGGAATAAAGGATTCTTACCGTACACTAATTATTATGGTGAGAAGCCCGTAGTATTCCTCCATGTTTTTCTGTAAGGCCATAGTACTTCTAGAAGTTTTTCAGCCCAATTTTTCCCATTTTCTTGTGGATGATAAAGTGAGATGATATTGTGATGAATTCCATAATTTTCAACTAGCTTCTGAATCAGATGATATGTGAATTGCAGCCCCCAATTTTTCATTATCTTTCTAGGTATCCTGAAATGAACAAAAATATCTTCAAACAGTAAGTATCAAACAACCTGATCTGTAGATCTAGTTAGTGCCTTTGCTTCGACCCACTTTGTGATGTAATCTGTATATATGAATATGTATGACCTCTGATGTGATGAAGGATAAATTGGCCCTAAAAAATCCAAGGCCAACTTCTCAAATGGATCTAACACTATTTAAGGTTGTAATGACATCTCGTCTATTTGCAGTGGTCGACCATTACACCCCTTCACAATATTTTTTGCATCTTGGAATATATTCTGCCAGTAATGCCCTATTGAGAGTACCTTGTACCTATTCCTCTTGTCCGTGAAGTGCCCTCCATAGGGCTCCTCCTGACAAGCCTTCAAGATATCAAAAATCTCATCTTCTCTAACACATCGCCAAATTTGAAATTTCGGTCCAGTGTGATAGAGATTTCCCTCTCTTAGTATGAAATCTTAACACAGGTGTACGAAAAGAGATCACTTCAGTTGCACATGACAAACATCCCTAACAATAAATATGGTTGTTAAAATAATTCATATCTTCAATAAACGGTCGAAACAAATGCAAAATAAACCTAGATATATGCAAATAAATCAGCTAAATAGCAAAAAGAGATAAGAGTTTCTCCAAAATATCCAATGGACAAGACAAGAATTAAAATATATATTTTGTATTATGTAACACCTGGGGAGGGAACATAAAGAGTTCACCTCAATGGGATGGGTTCTTAGCCATCCTCAAATGCTTAAGCTTCAGAGTTTCTCTCTCAATGGTTGTAGAATTCCCAAGACATGTAGAACTCAAAGGGAGCTCTATAAGAAAAATTAAAATAAAAGCGAATCAAAGATAGAAAATGATAAAAGGATCAATTTATGAAAAAGATAAAATAATGAAAGATAATAAATTAATGGAAAACCATTCTATTTACAACAAAATATTGAGTTATCATTGATAATGGTGCATAGTAAAATATTATTAACCAAAATCTAGATCTAGCTACTTGGAATATTTTATTATATTTTGTTGGAGGGAAAATGAATTTAAATTGATTAAATCCCTTTATTTAGAAAAAATAAAAAAATAAAGTATTTATTTATAATTTGGAGGATGGGATCAAGGAATAATAAGACAAATTTTGATTTATCTTATTGTTCCTAAACGATTTAGTAAAATTTACAAGGAATATTAATTAAAAAATGATTTAATTAATTATTCCTATAGAATAATAAGATAAATAATGATTTATCTAAATATTTTTCATTAATTGGGATAAATATTACCAGGAATATAATAAAAAGGGGTTTAATTAATTATTCTTAGAGGAAATTCAAATAAATAAGGATTTATTTAATTATTCCTCATGGGGCTTTCTATTTTTGACCAGAAATAACTTAATAAACTATGTGTTATTAAATCATATCATAGTGAAATAAATTTTACTATGGTAAAATTGGTCTTACATGGTGTATTTAGATCCATCTAATTCTACATCGTTAAATGGACAAAATTTGGTGCAACACCCTCTATCCACGAGTAAGTGGCACTCTATTGTATGATCTTTATTTTTTCTGTGGAAGATAAATGGTGTGGGAATTTACCTCCAACAAGATATTTAGCTATATTTGCATACCATGGTCAGTGAGTAGATATGGAAAAAATATACTCGTCAGGAAAAGAATCATCAGTAGGAGTGAAATTATCACCTATGATTAACCTAGAAAGAAAATCAACAACTATATTACCTTTTCCAGGTTGATCTAAAATATTGATATCAAATTCCTGTAGAAACAATAACCATCGTGTAACTATACCATTAGTAATTGGATTATTGATTAAAAACTAAATGGCAGAGTGGTCAGCATGTACAAATACTTGATACCCAATGATATAATGTCAAAACTTAATAATAGCATGCACTATTCCTAGGATTTATTTCTCAGTCACTGTGTAATTGGTCTCGGCTGGGGTTAATTTTTTTTTGATATAATAGATGGTGTAAGGCTTCTTTTCTTCTAGCTGGCCCAAAATAGAACCTACAACCATGTTAGATGCATCTGTACCAATATGGAATGGATGATTCCAGTTTGGTCCTTGCAAAACAGGTGTTGCTATCACACATTTCCTCATCCTCAAAAAGGCTTTCTCACACTTCCCTATCCACACAAATTCCACATATTTCATAAGCAAAGAAAATAGAGGAAATGCAATATTTGAATTTTTTTCTATAAATATCCTATAGTACCCTACGTGTCCCAGAAAGATACATACATATTTTTGAGTTTTGGGAGTTGGGATTCTTGGGATTACCTTAGTTTTCGTAGGGTTTACCTTGATTCCATCTGCCGAGATGAAATGTCCCAGCACGATCCCCTAGGTCATCATAATGTGGAACTTTTCATTGCTAAAGAAAAATTATTTTGTACACAGTGTTACAACACCTTTCCCAAATTAACTAATGTTGTTTCAAAGGAAACGTGTATTTGGTTATAGCCACTGAATACATCCATGAATGAAATTTTTTTTTACCCAAAATAGTATCTTGGACCTCGTCTATAAATGGTAAGGGAATATGGTCCTCTTCAATGGCCTTATTAAGTTCTCTATAATCTACATAGACTCTCCACTTGACGTTATTTTTTGGAACAAGGACAAGAAGAGACACCCACTGGCTGTCATGGATGGGATAGATAAAATTGGCATTAATGAGCTTTTGTAATTCCTCTTTCATTATCTTCTGAAGTGTGCAATTCATTCGGTGTTGTGGATGTCTAACTGGTTTACGACCATATTTATTGTAAATATGTTGATTTGAAAGGCTCAGATGGATTCTTTTCATGTCAGTGCAATCCCATGAAGATGCAATTATTTTTGTTCAGCAATCAAGTTAGGATTAATGTTTAAGTATTTTCCTGGCTCAATTTCAACAAGACTGCTATTAGTATGTGGAGTGATTCTCATATGTCCAATATTTACATCATCTTCCTCACCTTCTTCCCTTGGATATCTAACAGAAGAAACAGAGATTCAGTTTCTAATAAAAACATTAATGATGTAATCCCCTGTTTCATCTTTAAAATATTGTACTTTTCCAAGTGTGAGGAGAGGTAGGGGAAAATCAAATTTAGGTTCAAATTCATCCCACCAAGGACTATACAAATCCATATAGGATTTCACTGGGGAGTAAAGGTTAAGGTTATTGGAGGCTTTCCCATATGATATAAACATAGATCCATATCTACATTCAATAAATGCATTTGTGGTGGCTAGCCATGGTCTTCCTAAATCAAAGGATTCCCCCGAGGTTGGATTTGGTTTGAAAAGTGAGAAAATTATCGAGATATATCAAAGAAGCTATAGTAATCACCACATCTTCTAACACCCCTTTGGGTTTAACATGGGACCTATTTGTTGATTCAAGAACTTCAGGTGTAGGTCTAGGCCCATGCAGTACTAGGGAGATAAAAATATCCTTGGTCATCACATTAATGGTTGCCCCCAAATTGATTAAAGTATTGGTTATGGGCTGGTAATAAATATAGACAGTAACTATAGGATTTCTCGGGACGTTATATTTAGTTAACAAAGGTTGATCAATCATTAGTTCAGACATTATCCCCATAACATGGATAGTATCAGGGTCCTTAGGCTTCCTTCCAAGCTTTTTGACACACAAATCTCTCACTGTTTTAGTGTAAATGGGTACTTCCTTCAGAGCTTTTAATAGAGAAGTCCATACATACAAATTCTGTAATTCCTTGAGAAACTCAGATTCAGTTTGTGAGGCAGTCAGAGTTTCAGTTAATCTTTGAGGATACAAATGATCCTGAGCTCTAAGAACAGAGTCAACTGTCACATGTGCACCAACCCTGGCTGCTATATATATATATATATATATATATATATATATATATATATCAGTTTGTAAGTTTGTTACATCCAAAAGCTCGAAAAGATATGTGTTATGATACAAAAATGGATCTTTGAGCATACATTAGTACAAAATATATAAAGAGGGCTATTATTGGCCCACATAGTGCTAATGGTAGAAACTAACTGCTTGAATTACTCGCAAGAGTTATCAACACAGTCTGCCCAGAACTCTAACAGTGTTTTCTAAGAATGCAATGGGATCTCATAAAATGTGGGATAGTATGGGATGCCTTGTATGAGGGCGGCCTATTTCCACTCCAACTTGACTAAACTATCTACTCCCTCCTCATAAGGAGCATCCTCTACTACATGGGGTACCTTCCGTGAAATCAGTGACATGCCAGGAGGTCTCTAAGGACCCATACATCTAAAAAAATCATAATTTTATGTGTTAGAGAATATAACAAAAACATATAAAATGTAAAAAAAATTCAAAAAACACTTTTTACCTACATCGGTCCACTACGTGTATGGTGGGATCAGAAGATCCATATCTTCTTTGAAGTCGATGCTAGCATAGGCATATTCCTCGACTACAATTAGTTGACGTCATAGCCAATTGAAGAAGGATGTGGGGAAATGCATCTATTGCCCTCCACCCTATCTGGGCATTATGTCACACCATAACATCAGCCACACATCCCTCGAGGCTGGAATGTGGATCTCTAAACACTGATGTTGGAATAGGGGTACTCTCTGCAGAAAGAAGGATACCAGAATTGACACATACCTGAATTGTTTCAGTCTCACTTTCTTGTACTTGGTTAGATGCCTCTTCATGTTAGCTAATAACTCCTCACACCAGTTGAACATCGTTGGTTCAAAGAAATCCATTGCATACTTGAACTACTCTAATATTCCCAATTAGCTTTTAGCTAATTGGAATATTATATGTTGCTTCTATTTCATACTTAGATGAATAATTTGGGTAAAGATACCCTTAAATCTCTTTAGTAGGAATAAACCACCTCCAGTATGGATGTGGATCAGTTTAGATAGCCAAAATAAATCCACCTTGGGTGTGAAAGGGGAAAATTCATGTAGACTGTGTCAATATTGACCAAATCAACAATGCTTCCACAAGATAGAGTGGAGCTAGTGGGGACAATAGAGTTTTGGAGGAGGAGTCTTTGCATGGAAGTATCATCATAAATGAGTGGGGCCAAGGGCGAGGAAGCTCACCAATAATATAAGGAAATGGATGGCAACCATGAGAGCCATTTAGAATATTGTTTACAATTGAGTCTTATGATGTCTTACATGCTTTAGCTATTTAGCGGAGTTTGTTGCATTGTTTAGTACAAGGGAATTTACAGGAACGAATCCCACACTCTATGTTGGGGGACTTCGAGTGCCCACTCAGGAGAGCTATTCTGAGATTCAATTCCACCATCCGGCATTGGGCCAAGCAACCACCTTTAGCCACAACACATATTCCTTGAGGAACTATGTTATTTTGCAGTGTGTTGCAGTGGAGGGTTGAGAAGCCCTGTTTATGAGCTAGTTTCCTAGAAAAAGGAGAATCTTTCCACTTGGAAAGCGAGGGATGAGGGGATACAACCATATATTTTTTTACTTCAGCCATATTTCAATAGAGATTCAATGATACAGCTTGATTCAGCCACAGAGTTGCAGTGTGCACTTTTTTCATCTTTTGTATTCAAGAAATCCCTGTCGGGTTATCTTGGGATTGTGTTTGAGAGACTAGTTTTCCATTTTCAGCTCTTTTTGAATATCATATCAGTAGATACACTTGTTTCCATTTTCCAGTAGAAATAAACCTTACTAGGAATACACTGTCATGTATTCCAACATTTCTGTATAGAAGCATCATTTGGGATTCTAGTTTATTTGGGCTTCGGAGGCTTCTTTGCATAGTTTGATTGATTTTTTCCTCAACAAATTGTATATTTTGCTACTGTGATACATAATATAATGGATCTATGATTTTCTCATGTGTTTTTCATTAATATTTTTTGTACATTCTAGTTTTGTGTTCAGTATTATTGTCTTTCCTAATGTGGAATATTACAACTACGATGTCATTGCCTCATGCAACACCTGAGCTCCTGCCACTCTGGTGATATCATGCAGTATCATGCACAGTGGGATCACTCTGATGGATGATATGTCTACCTTCCCACTCTCTGTCTTTTGTGCCTTAGGAAAATATCTCTGGATGAGCATGCTCATTCTCTCACCCCCTGTGTGATCACTAAAGAGTTGGATTCTCTCTCCTTGCCTCGATAATCCGGTGATAAAATAGATGCCCATGAAATCTAGCTCAAGTTATTTGTCCCCAATAATTAAAAATTGTCAGTACACATCCCAGATACTCGTCAAGTATTGGAGAAGCTGCAGTTGACCTCTTAGGCATGATCTCATAAATAATTTCAACAATCTGAAATTATGAAAATATTAATGGAATATTGGTCCTGCAAAGCTTGGTGGTCTTCCACCTCGTGGCCTTGTTCTTTCCATTTGTTATGAATATTCACTCAAAGAACCTATAAAACATGTCGAAATGGTATTTTAGGAGCATCCATGGAATAATTTTTAGAAAATAACAGTGGATTTGGGAGATTTTATCAATTTAAAATCATCCCTGCGGTCAGCGGGTCTATCTAACATGATTCGGCGCTGGTGGCGCACTTCCCTAATGGGCTAAGCATGACAAGCGCAACCCTGGTAGCTTGAAGTCACAAGATATCTTAAATTTTGAAATATCTCCCTCAAACAGCATAATTCTAGAAATTAAATGCTAAATGAATATGACGAAAATGAAGAAGAGGTTTAGAGATCTTACCGGGCAGAGACGGATCTACGAATGGTGTCTCAGATTAGTCACACCACTTATTTGAAATTCGGAGGGAAAATGGACAAAATTCTCTTCTAAAAATAGAAAGGTGAAAATGATTTGTTTTTTCATCTGTTTATATATTTTTGAAAATATTTCACCAATATTTTATTTTTTTTCCTTGATATCCATGATTTTTTATTTTTATGCACATTACAGTACTTTTGAACTACTAATGATTGTTTCCTGATGCAAACGAGATGAATTTTATCTCTTTTTCAGGCTCGTTAAACATTTACGAAAGAGGAACCCCACTGGCATCAACTTTCAACTCTTTTACGACTCTTGAAAAATGAAAATATTATAGAGTACTTGTCATTTTGAACTCGTTAAAGTGAATGAATTGATGTGATCTTAGTATACATTTACCCCATTTTGGGGCTGAGGTTTAATATTTATGAAAAAGGAATACCTTGATCGAACATGGTCAAGAGGTTCTCTCGAACATAGTTTTCTACCTTTTCAGATTTGAGAGATGATGTATGAAAAGGGACATGATGGAGTTTCATTTTTGTTTCTTTTAGAACTCCTTAAACATGAAAAGTTACCAAGTTTTCCTTTCGTTGGACTCATTAAATATTAAACGAAGAAATACTTGTCAACATGAAGAGGCCAAGTTCCTCCTTCCTAGGGATTGTTAAACTTACTGGGATGGATTCATTCAAAGAATGAGGTTACATGCTCAACATATGTTATCCTCTTCATGTTGGCTATAAAAAATAATGAGGTAATCATTAGCAATAATGCGGGGAAATTGAAGGTAAACATCCTATATTTATTTTGGGCGACTTGTTGCTATTGAACATGAAAATCATCTTCAATTTGTTTCGGGTTGGGGACATCCTACATTCGTCACTTTTCCTCCATGGGTTTGGGAAATTCTTTTACCTCTTATATGAGTACCAATTTTGTAAACATGATCTCTAATCCTATTTGAGTCAAATGTTGCCACCCTCTAGAGTCATGTCTCCAATATTTTCAAGAGAACTCCTTTTTGTCAAAAATATTCTGCATATCTGAACTCCTCTGTTACAATCCTAAATCACTGCTATCATCTTTAGATATTTTATGTTTTTTTCGATGTTGTGGGAATAATTATGGCTCTCCTTCGATGAATCACTTTCTGCGACCTCAGTTCATTAACCAGGATAGTGGTTTAGAAAATTTTGTTCAGTACCTTGGAGCTTTCCTACATTAATAGAAATTTATATGTGTTTGATGACAGGTTCACATCATTATCCTTCGATTGAATGATTCAACAGGTGTTCGAATTCAACACATCAACTCACACTTTTAGATTGTGTTGGTGTGCCTTGAGGTCTATCGTCATTATTGGTGGTCTCTTTCATGCCTATTAGTGGTTTTCATCATTGTCCAATAATTAGGTGGTTTCTACCATGTTTGACACAAACACATTTATTCACATCGCTAGATTCATACATTGGGTTGATTGAGATCACCGTAAATACCCTTCGTCACATTTGATTTTTTTTCCAAGATCTGTGGAGTTATTTACTATTCATGATTGTATACATGATCCTATCTATACGGATGGATGTGTCCATACCACAGATCCATTTCTATGATCTATTTTAGATGAATGGCTACAACCATACCGTGGGCTCATGTGTTGTTTGATTCCAAGTGCAACATTATGTGGTTAGGTATAATTATACTAGAGATGTCATATATTGTAAATGTTTTATTTGATAGGTTTTCTGAAGGTGGTATGTGTTTTTTTTCCTTGCTTCATAAAGCATGTCAAACATCACTCTGTATTCTACCTTAATTCCTTAGGGGGCATATATTAAACAATAATATTCCACCATGCTCATTTTCCTATCCCTAATCCTGAAATGCCCCGTGATGAATTCTGTCCAATGTTTCCATCATCAAGAAATATGCTAACATATCCCCTTAAATATCCAAATAATACTTCCTTGAAATATCATTGCAAAAACTTGGTCAAATTCCTAGATTCTTGTGTCAACACCCTTCCTGGTGCCATGGCCATGCTGATATCCTTTTCCCAATTCTGGCCCAACACTGTCAGCACTTTAATTTCTTGGAAAACCACGTTGATCCCCTTTTTTCTAGTTATTCCTCAAATGGAGGAGAAGATTCAACCTCTAGAAGCTCAAGGGTGACAAGTTGGTTTTTAAATAGAGATGATAAGGTCGAGCTCTCTCATTATAGATCCCTGATCTCATCGATGGGAAATTATCCCTTCAAAGTGGGAATTCCTCCTCCTTCATGGGCTCCCAACCTCCTTCTCCTTGCGATAAATTCATATCCCTCATTCCAAAAAATTTAGAGCTTGGTTGATCATTGTCAGAATGGTCTGAACTCTCATCCCTATGCATGTTGGCATCATAATTAAGCCTAAGTGCATGGGAGAAGGAATGAATTTGAGTTGGGTGAAGGACTCATATTTTCACTTGAGGATGCCTCCAATATCAAGGCCTTGTTTTAAGCTCTCCTTTTGTAATTTATCAATAATAACATCTCATGTTTGCTTTCTATACTTTTCTACATGATTATATAAATATTCCAGTACTCCTTGATCTTATAGATGTCTAATTTTTACATTTATTATATATTGTATCATGTTTTTTTTTGCCTCCTGATCATCGATAGGTATTCGCATGCCATCAGTAACAGGAAGCATGCCTACAAGGATCGTGGATCGAGGTCACCATCAAAGGATCCAAGGATAAGTGATTGGAAAAAGGTATTTATGTCGCTTTCCTTTTTTCATTGTAAACATTAGTTAAGAAGGCTAATGTTAGAAAGAATATCCTTTTTCTAGACCCAATCTAGGGCGATAGATATCTCCTCTGTCCATAGAGGGGATTTCTCTTGACAACAATCATCAAGTGAAAACAAGACAATATATACTAGAAATAAAAAAAAATATTTTAATGTGAAGCACAAAAAATCCTAATTGAATTTTTTTCAAAAGAAGTGTATGCTTTTGAATCAACCAATTTCAAAAGTGCTACGAGAACAATAAATTTCGATGAAACTATAGAATAAGAAGTTGACAATATTAGGCTACTTGATTGAATTGATGTTTTTGTTTACTGAAAATCATGAAATAATAACACAAATTCTGAATGAATCGATCATTTTTAATGATGGTTCTGTATCATTGTGAAATGAAAAATATGAAAATAATAGTGAACAAATGAATATTGAAAAGGCAAAGTTTCATAGAAATAAATTTTTAGAGCAAACAAAATGAAATTTGATTTTCCTAGAGCTTCCATCACATCACTCATGGAGCTACATCAAGTTACTGGTAACATTTTTACATCGTCTCTTTGTCAATGGGAAGCGAAAGAGTTAAACTTAAAAATAAAAATAAATGACCTAGAAGATGCTATAGATTTGGTTCCTTTTTTTATGACTTCATTATCAATATGAACAAAATTTCCCGCAACTACTATTTGCGGCACATCTTATAGATTTTCTAAACCTATCAAAGAGGGTGGAGGGACCCATAAACTCCATATATGAATAAAATCTACTTTTGATGTGTGTATGTGGATAATTTAGAAGTAGATCAACATAATGGAGTAGTGGAGCAGATTCTTAATGAAGGAAGACTGGAGATCATGGATCATTAATGAGAAGATCATGGGGATAATGGAGGAAGTCAAATGATATCATGGTGAAATAAAGTAAGATCATAAAGAAATAATGATGAAATAGTGGATGAAGTGGTGCATATATTGAACACATGATGGAGAGAGTGGGAATTAAATGCAAAGATGGTGGAGAACATGGAGAGACATCGCAGTATTCATGGAGGCTAGTGGCCACATGTGCAGTGAATAATGAGGTGGGCCAGCGATATGGAAGGCTCACAAACCATATAAGGAAGATGAAGGCAGAAATAGAAGGCATGCTTTAGATTTTGATTATTGTTCAGTTTAGATTTGGATTTGTCATTTGAAATTTTTATGCACACGTCAGCTATTTAGCTAAGTTTGCAGTGTTGTTTAGCACATGGGTGTTTCCGAGTGGAAATCCCACCCTTACCGACGGGGGACTTCAAGTGCCTACTCTAGGAAGGCTATTACGAGTTTCCATGCATCATCAGGATTTGGTGCCACATTTAGCCCCTCTCTGTTAGGTCCTTACATTACTAGTATAGTCCCTTATTGTTGTTAATGTAACCCCCTTATTGTTATTTTCATAGCCCTGTAACCCCCATATTGTTACTATTGTGCCCTTAAATTATTATTGTTAGGTCAGCTAGGATTACATTGTGGCCCCATGGAATCATATATATAGAGTGGACGTTTTGTCATTTGTATCATCCAATAATTGTTCATTTATGTAATGTATTGGAGGTTTCCCCCTCAAAGTGGATATTTATAAGGCTTTTATCTCTCTTTTATTATATTTTTTGAGTTGGTTTCATGGCATTTCGTATTAGAGCCTTGGATTCTAGGGTTTCATTACTCCAAACAGGTCATCGTGGAATTTTTAGTATAACGTTGTTTTTACGAGGGTTCAGAAGCTTAAATTTTTGGAAATTCTAAAATATAAATCCTAGAGAACATGATCACAAAATTTTTAGAGTCTGTAGTTCTTAGCATTTTGAATATGATTAGTGGATGTTTGGGCACTACTGACTCACGAATTTCACCTAAATAGGTCATCGTGGAATTTTTAGTATAACGTTGTTTTTACGAGGGTTCAGAAGCTTAAATTTTCATATATCGAAGTTGAAAGCCTGAGGAACCTCCTATAAAAAATTTTGATCTTGGTTCGCAATAGTTTGGGAGATAAGATCTTTGGAAGTTAGGATTGTTTCAGGCACCCAAATTTCATCTCAAAGAGGTGACCGTGGGAAAAACATCATAAATCTATCTCTGAGAATCAGATTGGGATTTAGTAAAAAGTGGCCATCAGTAAATAGAATGTAGTTTGTGCTATATAAATTTCAGAGCCAAAGGAGGAAACAATGACACGTGGAAAGTCATACAATTTCACTCTACCGAATCAGTCCATAATTAGGTCATCGTAGGAGATTGGGCATACATTTTTCTTCAAGAATCCAAATCAGGTCAAACCTGTGGCATTTGAAAGAATATTTAGAGGGATACTTTAGAGCAGAATTTTAGATATTTAAGATAAAAATAATAGAGATAATTTAGTTTCAATATTGAGCTTCTCAAAATCAAGAAAAATGTGTGTATTGTTTTTCAAATTGCATAAGTCTTGTTTGAAAAATCAGTTTTAAGTGATTTCAAAGGCCTATTGAGCATAGATATCAGTATTGGGTTCTAAAATGCATCCTAAAAAGAATTAAACACCCATTAATCCCTCAGAGTACTCTACTATGACTCATGAAGATGACGAATTGCAACATGATCTATAAAAATTACAAGAGCAAGTACACCAAAATTCGCTCTCATAAAGAGCAAAAAAAAATGAAACCAATGTTTTGAATAAAAATGTGGAAGATAAGATGGATGGTTTGAATAAAGGTGTGGAAGCTACGATGTGGATTTTTTGAAGAATGGTATGGAGGAAAAAATGGAAGGTTTGAAGGAAGACATGGAAAGTTTGAAGGAACGTTTGTCAAACTTGATACAAGAAATGATTCCTAATGGTGAAAATATAGTAGAGGAAAGTCATGATGAGAAAAAAATGAATGTTAATTTTGATTTCATAAACTCTAATGTTGGAATAAAGAACCACCATATTCCAAATATGGATAGGGGGAAGTTTGATGGCAAGGATCCCGTAACATGGATACTACATATGGAGCAATATTTTGATCTCAATAATGTGCAAAACACAGAAAAGGTATGCATTTAAACTTTATATTTAGAACAAAATACATTTTTACAGTATCGATGGGTTTTCTCCTGTAAAAAAAATTCACTTGGTCAATTTTTATGGAGGAAATGATAGCACATTATGAGGATACAAAGAGCAACACCTTCTTTAGCCAATTGATAAATATCAATTTACAAAAGGTTTCAGTGGCAGAGCACATTAAGGACTTCCAAAAATTGAATATAAGGGTAACTGATATTCTATAGGAACATAGGATTGATGTCTTCATAGGGACTTTAACATGAAGTTCGCGTTTAGGAACCAGATTCATTAGAGAAGGCATTCAGGTTGGCAAGAAAAATTGAATGTAAAATTATGGCGACAAGGAAGCCTACCACTCACATCTATAAAGATGGAAGTGGTGAGTGAGTAGATATGGAAAAATATACTCATCAGGAAAAGAATCATCAATAGGAGTGAAATTATCACCTATTATTAAACTAGAAAGAAAATCAACAACTACATTATCTTTTCCTGGTTGATCTAAAATACCGATATCAAATTCCTGTAGAAACAATAGCCATCGTGTAACTCTACCATTATTAATTGGCTTATTCATTAAAAACCGAATGGCAGAGTGATCAGTGTGTACAAATACTCGATACCCAGTGAT
Source organism: Pinus albicaulis (assembly GCA_034641835.2). Classification (NCBI taxonomy): domain Eukaryota; kingdom Viridiplantae; phylum Streptophyta; class Pinopsida; order Pinales; family Pinaceae; genus Pinus; species Pinus albicaulis. Next base: position 917,809,928 of record CM076572.1, on the reverse strand, counting down.
ATAATGTCGAAACTTATTAATAGCATGCACTATTGCTAGGAATTCTTTCTCGGTCACTGTGTAATTGGTCTCTGCTGGGGTTAAATTGTTGTTGATATAATAGATGGTGTAAGGCTTATTTTCTTTCAGCTGGCCCAAAATAGCACCTACAACCATGTCAAATGCATTTGTACCAATATGGAATGGAAGATTCCAGTTTTCTCCTCACAAAATAGGTGTTTCTATTACACATTTCCTCAGTTTCAAAAAGGCTTTCTCACACTTCCCTATCCACACAAATTCCACATATTTCATAAGAAATGAAAACAGAGACAATGGAATATTTTAATTTTCTTCTATAAATATCGTATAGTACCCTGCGTGTCCCAAAAATATACGTATATATTTTTGAGTTTTGGGAATTTGGATTCTTGGGATTACCTCAATTTTTGTAGGGTTTAAATTGATTCCATTTTCCAAGATGAAATGTCCCAGCACGATCCCTCGGTCATCATCATCTGGAAATTTTTAGTGCTCAAAGAAAAATTAGTTTTTACAAAGCATTCCAACACCATTACCAAATTAACTAATGTTGTTTCAAAGGCATCACCATAAGGTGTAAAATTGTCCATGAAAATTTCAAGGTAGTCAATCAACAGATACGAAAAGATACCCAATATCTCCCTCTAAAAGGTTGGCAAATTACAGAGACCAAAAGGAAGGAATCTCTGTGCAAAAGTACCCCATGGACAAGTAAAGGTTGTCTTATCATGGTCTTCCGGGGCAATGTGCATTTGGTTATAGCCACTAAATACATCCATGAATGAAAATAACCTTTTCCCAGAAATAATATCTAGGACTTGGTCTATAAATGGTAAGGGAAAATGGTCCTCTTTGGTGACCTTATTATGTTCTCTATAATCTACACAGACTCTCCACTTGAAATTATTTTTTGGAACAAGGACAAGAGGAGACACCCACTGGCTGTCATGGACGGGATAGATAAAATTGGCATTAAGGATTTTCTATAATTCCTCTTTCATTATCTCCTAAAGTGTGCAATTCATTCAGCACTACGGGTGTCTAACTGGTTTGCAACCATATTTATTGTAAATATGTTGAGTTGACAGGCTAGGATGGATTCCTTTAATTTCAATGCAATCCCATGAAAATGCAATCATATTTGTTCATAAATCAAATTAGGATTAATGTTTAAGTATTTTCCTGGCTCAATTTCAACCAAACTGCTCTCAGTATGCAGAGTGATTCTCATATGTACAATATTTACATCGTATTCCTCACCTTCTTCCCTTGGATATCTAACAGAAGAAACTGAGAGTGACTTGCTAATAAAAACATTAATGATGCAATCCTCTATTTCATCTTTAAAATATTGTGCTTTTCCAAGTGTGAGGAGAGGTAGGGAAAAAATAGATTCAGGTTCAAATTCATCCCACCAAGGACTATACAAATCCAGATATCTCCAAGAAGCTATAGTAATCACCACATATTCTAACACCCCTTTGGGTTTAACACAGGACCTATTTGTTAATTTGAGCACTTCAGGTGTAGGTCTAGGCCCATGAAGTCCTATGGAGATAAAAATATCCTTGGTCATCACATTAATGGTCACCCCAGAATTGATTAAAGTATTGATTATGGGCTATTAATAGATATAGACAGTAACTATAGGATTGCTCGAGTCATTATATTTAGTTAACAAAGGTTGATCAATCATTAGTTCAGATAGTCTCCCCATAACATGGATAGTAGCAGGGTCTTTCAGGTTTTTTAGCGTAAATAGGTACTTCTAGGATTTTTGACACACAGATATCTCACTGTTTTACAGTAAATAGGTACTTCCTTAAGAGCTTGTAATAGAGAAATCCATACATACAAATTCTGTAATTCCTTGAGAAACTTAGATTCAGTTTGTGAGGTGGTCGGAGTTTTAGTTAATCGTTTAAGATGCGAATGATCCTGAGCTCTAACAACTGAGTCAACTATCATAGGTGCACCAGCCCTACTCAAGTTGGTTGTTGTAGGAGCAATAGTCCTTCCTAATTTTCCTACTACAGGTCTAACAGTCTATGTTGTATCAGTTGTTAGAGCTGTAACAACCACTTCAGAATTGACTATACCCCTTCTAGGAGACTCACATTCTTCCTTTGTAATGATAGGAGAATGAAAAATTATAATTATTTTTCTTAATCGAAGTTTAATCTTATTAAGTCAAATAGGAGTAGTAATGTAAGTGTGGAAAGTAGTCGGGGTTTCTATGCTCTGGGTTGCCTTACTATTCGGATTAGGGTTAGGTTGTACAGGTAACTGGGGTCAGATATGAGGTGTAGGAATTTGGAGAGGAGGAAGTTGTAACTGTTGCTGAATTGGTACTACAGAGGGAGCTAGACCTTGGCCATTACTTATCCAATTCTCACTCTAAGGGTAATATTGAGATTGAGGATATTTCATTGCTGGAGGGGAAGGTCACTGGTTCCAGGGTGAAGGAAATTGTGTTGAGGAAGGAGTGGGATATAGCCATGGAAATTGCTGACCATTATAAGAATTATTCTAAGAATTAAAAGAGGAAAAATATGGAGGCATACCTATAGGTCACAACTTCCATGGTCTCCTTTGTCAAATGAAGTAGGAATACTGAACCTCCTCACTTGATTCCTTAAGTACTGCTTTCAGTCTGGGTAGTTTTGTGCATGGACTAGTGGGATGCTCCAACTCACAGTTATTACACAAGATAATGTCGTCCAGATCGCATTATCTTCATAGATGTTTCTTTTTGTACAAAAGACAAAATATTTCCAAATATTCTTCAGCTTATCCTTGTGCTCTCTTGACTTTTTCTATGGTAATCTAGACAGATAGAGTATTGAGGAGATCAGCTTTAAAATTCTCAAATAGATTCCCGATCTCTGCTCTAGTCACTCCTCCAGTCAAGGACATCTGTATATGGGTTGAAGGGTCCTGAACTAAACTCCTCCCTTTCGTCGATCCTCTTCAACTCCACAGACAAATATTCATTATTTCTTCAAAAAATTCCTCTAATATGTCTCCCTTTCCTAACAGATTCAAGTGTTCTAGACAATCATCTCTCATGCCTCCTAGAAATATCGTTTTCAAAATTTTCGGGGCTAAGTCACCAAACTTATAACTTTGTGAATTGTAATGGAATAATTCCATATAATATTTGTATCTTTCCTCATGCTTATGTGTAATCATAAATATTTCTTCCTTCAAATCCCTAGTTCGACAACAATCCTGATACTTAGAGAGAAATGTCTCCTTCATTTCACTCTAGGTCTGGATCGAGCTATCACTCAGTCCCATGATCCATCTCAAGAGTGTTTATTTCAGTGTAGTAGGAAATATTTTTAGCTTTAGAGAGTCCAAAATGTATTCGTAACTCATACATAAGACATCGAACTCGAACATAAAGGTATCACAATCTTCAATAGCCATCCCTTGGAAGGATGGAAGAGATTATAAGGGAATATTCTTCATAGGAGCTTCATCCCTTGTTTCCATTATTGGGAATTCAGAAGTAATAACAATACCATCTATTCTATTGTTTTCATCCCCCATGGCTGATCCTTCCTGATGAGATGAGTTGACCTCGGAATGTGCAAGGATTGACTGATGTTTAAAGGATCAGGTTGTTCCAGGACCGAGTATTTCACTGTACTAACCAAACCTAGATAATGATAATCAAGTAAATAGTGTTCCAGTTCAGACCCTTGTCATGCCTTGCTGGTTTCCTCTTGACCTTGAATTCTTAAGTTTTGATCAATGTCTTCCCACTATTGCTTCTGATATTGGGTCTTAATTTCAGAAGTGTATATGTTGTTTGAAGGGTGATGAGGTCCAAACATAGAAATTGTAGATGCCTCAGACCTTGATATAGTGACAACCTTCTGTGGTCCTATCTTCCTAGTGTCCCTGTATGAAGTGGAATTTTCTTTCTTTTCTTTTGAAATTAGATCCCCAAAGGATGTTTTCCTTCCCAAATTTTCACTCTTCTTTTCCTTTTTACGACCCGTCTTTCATGTGGTTAGTTGGAGTTGGTTTTTTTTGTTTTCTATGCTACCCTATGAGCACACATGGACCCTATGTGTATCAACCCTCACTATAAGGGTCTCAGTTCTACAATGGTGAGACTGCTCAAGTATGTTAGAGTGATCTGCAGGTTCTTACCTCGTGTCTTATCGTCCAACAACTGTATAGCTAAAGAAACACTCTAAAAAAACACCCAAAACTCACACTTATAAGTGCCCAACTGTTGCAATGGTGAGCGCACTCAAGTATGTTAGAGCAATGCTCATGTTCTTACCTCTTATCTTACCACCCAACAACTAGTGATTAGGAACACCCTACCATCAAACAAATAATTTTAGTTTATTGTATCATCACTACCATCCTGAGAAATAGCACCAAAATGTTGGAATGTATTAGCCACTTTTAAATGACTAATACAGTACACATAAATTATCAACCAGGGACGCCTTTTATTTCAATGGTATTTTCATTGTCTGTGTTGATACACCATACTAGAAGCAAAAATAAAAAAAGAAGGAATCGTTGTTGAACCAATTCCTGAAACTAACACTTATGAAAGAATAAAAATGATCTACAAGAATGCAATCAAACTTCAAATAAACTAGTATGTAGCATGCCACATACTAACTACACCAGCTGGTACCACTAATTGGTTCTATGTAACAACACAATAAATACATGGAACTGAAGCAGATCTACTTATAGCTAACACATCAACAAATACACTCCATGAATATGAATAAATAAATATAATATAGAATAAAAATACCCTACCACTTCAGTCCCTACTAAAGAGGAGGACCCTACCTTCGTAGCAGGGCACAAGAAGAAATGAGAATTAGATCAATCAAAACATGTAACAACAACAAGACGATATTCTATATTATGATGATCAAAATTCACAGAGTCAAAATGACGATACTATTATGTGCTAACCCCCTGACCTCAAAGGTCCGAGTGTTTATATAATAATTACATATCCAAAAAATGAGGAATAGATCATTCATGAGATTATCATGCTAATTGAAATAAATCAAATACAATTACAATCGATTCCCTCAATAAAAATTTTGGATGGGAAAGCATTGATTTCAACCAAAACTTCCTGAAGTTTTTATTATAAATAACAATACATGATAACTACTACAGTTGTCATTGGAATGCAATAGCTGTAGCATAATAAAGAAATATCAACATTCTTAATTTATAATAAGCAAAATAAAACACAACTTTACTAGTATTATCTAGATGTGGATCTATAATAGCATCGCGATGTAACAACAAAGGATTTGATAGCCAAGGTTTTGACTCTACGTGTAGTAGAAACGCTATGTAACATCATGTTGTAGCATCATGCTTCCAACTGGTTCTATGTGCTTGTATGTCCTAGGTTCGTGTGCCTAAAATAGTATCTGAAAAAATAGTGAAAAGGCTAAAGAACTTCTCCCAACGTTCATCTCAGTTAGCCACAAAAAAAGAACAATACATCATAATAATTAACGATAATGGAAAGGTAATGAAACAAGGTAAAGGAAAGTAAAAAGGACAGTATGGTCCCCAGGTTGGAGGTCAAGAAGACATAAATGAGGGAAGAAAATGTAGGAAATGAGTATAGAAATTGTTGGGCCAGAATTGTAATCTACGGATAAATTACGCTTCCCTAGACAGGTGCTAGTCTATAACAATAGGTGAAAGACTATACTACCATTTCTCCTAACTCATAACATATACACAGAGAGGATTGGAGGTTTACTTGTTCAGTTGCTTCCAAATGACTCCTTTTGTCACTTTTGTTGCAGCTTCAAATTCAAGAAGTTAATGAGCTGAATGCTTCTTGCAAGAAAGAACACTGAAACAACAGAAGATGCAATATTATAGATATTTTTTCAAGCTAGTTAGCTAAATCATTAAAGAATAAACTACATTCATCAACCAAGATCTTACAATATGGAAAATCAAAGTTAACATAGATGCATGTAGGGAAAAACAAGAAGTACTCTTTATTGATGATAGAAGGAGAGGTTACAACCTAGTGATTGATTTTAAGTGACCTTCTAGCAAATTTCCCAAGTCTCATCACATCATAAATCTCTCTAGCAGCAACTTCACAAATCTAGCTCTCAATTGAAAATTCTCCAGCATTTCTCTACTCAAATTCTTCCCCCTCAAACACATAGATCTATGTTCAATTTATAAATGAACTCTAGTTTGTTTTGAGATAAATAACTTTCCAAAAATAGGCAAGACATGTTTCCATTCATGTAGATGTCAAATGGACACTTGGATCCGAAGCTTGACACATGTGAAATTTTCTAGAAGGCACTGGCCAAGTGGAGATTCTGAAACAATGAGAATTTCGCTCCCAATTTGACCAACGCACCTGTGAATGTCGGGAAGTGCTTTGCAGAGCAGCCTTTAATGGGGCTACCTTCATATTCAATGCACTTACACCCCTTAGAGCCTGCGTTGGTGAGCTCTCATATGCTATATAATAAGCTTCAAACCATGGAAACCTTTGCTTGATGAAAGTCTTGCTTGATTTGTATTGTTTCTTGTCTTAGGGCATGTAGCAACTAAAATTATAGGGAATGATAGACCCTTTGATAATTTTTCCTAGAGATGATGCCCAGTTAACTAGGTCATTGGGAATGGTGCCCAAATTGACCTATAACAATTCCCCCCTAAAGCATGAGATCCAAATAATAAGAACATTTGATTGAGATGCTTTACACTATGATGAGCCTGGAAACGAAGAGGAATGGTCACCTGCATCAATATTACAATACATTTCATCATGATATATCCTCTATCCTCTATTGATCATAATTGTTGAGGGTAGGCATTCCCATGTTAAGCACATAAAAAAATCTAATAACATCTACATAATTCAGAAATTCATCTACATTGGAATGTTGCTCAGATGCAAACATGCCTACAGATATAGGCCCATTTTTGGATGACAATCTATATGTAAGGTCACTGTACAGATGATGTGTATAACAATCCTGAAATCATAGCCGAGATGGATGAAACTAGATTCGAGGTCTTCTTATGTCATTCTCTCGATCATTCGTGTACAAGTCTAGCCATGCGAATATATGATTTGTTGTCGAACATGGAAAGACATCGTTTGATTACCATCCAATGGTGTGAACTGTTAACAAATGTAAGAGAACCACCATTAATGTCAATGGCCCTCAAGGTACTACAGTACATTTCATAAGGCATGAATAGATGATTTGATGTTGAACGACAATTAAAATATTTCGGTCAAAGGTCGAGAAGCAAGGATCTTGTCGATGTTGTAACAAGCCTCATGGTACTGGAATCTGATGTTTCTATGTGAATTTCTTGGATACTGATTTGTTGTCGACAGGAAGTCACATTATTTCAAAACAAGAGTTATTGATTTCGAAGACAAGGGTATGACTTGATATAGTAATTTTTAGGAATGACGGTCATGAAAATGAAGGTTTACTAGTATTGCAGATGGATCGGTTTTTAATCACTGGATGACTTCTCTTGAACATATCAGCGACACTATGATGAGTTGGCAGGATTGACCCAGAACCGAAGTGATGGTATGATGAACCATAGGGGTGAATAAACCATCAAGATGATTACCCAACCTAAACAGTCACGGAAATGGAGTGAAAGAAGTGTCATATTCAAGAGTGACTCGCTACCAAAAAGAAGCTTTTCTTACTTTTCCCAAATTTTCCCCAGTCATTTTTCGACTAGTACATCATTATTTTTCAATAAGATTGAGGAGGATAACATTTTATTAATCTATAATTCAACCCTTTGGGTGAATAAATTATTCGTATTTAATAATTTAACAATTCTAGCGATGAATGAAACTCGATTCTTGCCATGACCGACAAGCCCATCGCTATTTTATGTTTCAACGAGCTTAACGAAAGTGATAGCCCGGTCCTTTTTCATATTTAGAGAGTGTTAAAAAGAGGACAGAAGAGAACTCCAAAAGCACTTTTTCGTAAATTTGTCACTTAGATCCAAAAAAGTGTAAAATAGTATCCGAGAGAACCTCTTTGGTCATGCTTAACCAAAGTATTCCTTTTTCATAAATAATCCATCTTAGTCCGGAAAAGGGTTAAGCTTATATTGAGTAGATATCAATTCATTTAATTTAAGGAGCTCAAAGGGACAAGTGCTCAAAAATATTTTCACATTATCGGAGTCTAAATAGAGCTGAAAAAAGACTCCAGGTGTTCCTTTTTCACTATTATCGAAGCTCAAAAAAGAGATAAAAGTGCGCTTCAAATCGTTTTTCGTTTTTAACAAAGCTCGAAAATAAGGAGAAAAATTATGCTTTGTGGTGAAGCCATTCTTTAATAAATTTGCACGACAAATCTGTTCATCAGTTTTATTTCCTATTCAGAACAACATCAAATGGATTAAAAATACCTGTTTCATGATAAAAACATAATAAAACTATATTCATAGCAATAAATTTAACTTGCAAACAATTAAATGACTATAAAAAGCAGTTTCACTATTCATTTTTGCCATTCCATAGTTACCATTTGCATTTTGGAGCTCTGAACCTACTTTTTCCCTAGAACTTCAGTCGTTGATTGTGGTCATTTATGTGGACGGATTTCATCACCATTTGATCCAGGTTAGTGCCATGAACCTCCTCTTTCTTTCAGTATTCATTTCATTCCCATTCCTTCCAATTTTTTAGGGTTTTGAGGCCCCTAGGGTAAATTCTGCCTAAAATGAGGGCAACGCAACCCTGAATTTCAAAACCTGTGTTGCATAGCAGGTACACTGAAGGGTACTTGCATGTGCAGTGCACTATCTTAGCCCAGGGAGTGCGTTGGGTGCAGTTGAAGTTTTTGGTTTTTTTACTGTGTCCAAAATTTGCCTAGTTTTCTACAATGAATTGTATCTAATAGATCTTATGGCTTATTTTCAGGTTTCCATCAGATTAAAATGATGATTACATGGAGGGAAAGAGAACATGAAGAACAAGATATGATTTCCTTGAATGATCTGGGTACTGTAAGAGCCTTAAGAGATTGTGGACTACTTAAGTACTTTAAACTATTGGGAATGAAGCAACAAATAGAACTCTTGGAGTTCTTAGTTTGAGCATGGGATCCAGTGATAGAGGCATTTCACATAAAAAATGAAGTGTTTTACATAACAGTTAAGGAATTGTATTTTCTCACAGGTTTTTCGAGGAGAGGTTTGCCCATTTATCTCAGAGGGTCTACCGTTGGAGGAGAGATTGTGATGGATTATGTTATGCAGTATTTCTATCCAGGGTCAGAACCTAGCAAAGATGGAAAAATAAACATCCGAGATGTCAGGTATTTTCCTTTGAGAACCATCCTTTTCATGATCGCTAAAATTTTTGGCACCGTTACACTACATGTATCAAACCAATCGTATATGCAGTATGCGCTAGAGTGCTTACAGCCAACAGTCTTCAACTAGTCTCAAGCTGTTATATCTCAGATAAAGGAACAACTGAATAAAGCGAAGGGAGGAAGGAAGAAAAATTTCAGTTATGGTTCCATCCTTATCTCCTTCCCTTTGGAACAGATTCCACTGATGTAGCCACAACATGTAACATTGGATATATCCAGTCCTAGAGATCCTCAAATTCAGAGACAGGTATAACTCATGGGTCGACATGCAGGCCACTTGACCATTGTGTTCTTGAGTGCATTCTTTGCCTGGTTTCATGACAGATCATCGCCATCGATGAGTATGCATACGCAGGCATCTACTTCTGAGGAGATCCAGATCTAGTATTACCAGAAGGTGCTCAGTGGGGTGAAATAGGTAAGAACAATTCGACCATGTTTTTTTTCCCTAAGGTTTATACAATGTTTTTGTGTTTTTTATTTCTTTCCAAGACTAAACTAAATGTTTGATGTAATGCAGATATCAATCGCATTCAACCAGTATAGGAACTAAAGAATGAGGCAAATGCGCCAGCAGAGAGGGATGTCAGGAGAGAAGTCCTTTAGGACCTTGATATGGATGAGACTCTAGTTGAGTTTCAGCAGAAAATAGTGGAATTAACCTTCGGGATTCTGGATTTCTGTCTTGAAGATTTACCCATGTGACTGCAGTGACACACTATTGGGGTTCCTAGCCATTGGATGCGGTTGCTCCGTAGGATTGCTATATCTATAGCAAATTACTATAAGCATCACTAGTTTACTTTTGAGTTTTTGCATACATTTTGAGGTCAGATGACCAACGTGTCTTGGGCATAAATTTTGTAAAAGCCTATAACTATCTATCTATATGTTTTCATATTTTTTCCTATGTTTAATGCACAATCATATTCAATGATGTGAATGTTTCTTTATCTATGTCACAAATGTCTGTCTAAAACTTGATTAGCTAATGAATCAATTAAAGTGTTCATATTTCTGCAAATGTATTGATATTGAATGAAGTCAAAATGGCTTTCCAAAAGTCAAACTCTTAGGAAAAATCAAAGAAGTGTTGGATTTATAACAAAATAAATACTATTAATTTGTAGTACCACAAGTTGTCAGTCTAACCTTATGATTATGTGGTTAATACCAAATGAAATGGCATCAGAGAGAAGTTCGATCAACGTGCTATACTCAGCGATATTATTCATCGATCTACTAATACAAATCCCTTGAAAACTCACTAACTCACCATTCGGAGCGAAAATGGCCCATGCTCCAGAGGATAGATTCTGCGTAATACGACTAGCACCAATAGCATATCCAACAAATGGTTACAAAGATTCAGACATCTGCCATAAAATGTAAAGCGGATTACTAATGTCAAGAAAACTCTAAGAACAAATTAAGATAGTTAATGAAAATCAATAGCATATGAAAAATATAATACAAAAAATTACTACTCTCATGATTAAGCATAGTAACGCTTCAAATACAACCCATTTCTAGGTTGTGCCAACGGAATTCCATCTTATTCAACTAACTCGTAGGCACCCTTAGCAATAAATCTTTTGACTATATAGGGGCCATGCCATAATGGTTCGAATTTCCCTGTACCTATAACTTCAGCTTCTTGATCATAAAGAAGGACCAATTCATCCTCTGAGTAGATGCGAGGGTGGACATTTTTGTTGGATTGTGCCTTTATACATCTCTTATGCAATTTGTTGGCCAATTGGGCTTCATGATGCATTTCATCTAGATGGATGAGGTTAAGGATACGTGCTTCTTCTTCTGAGGTGTCAGGTAACAAGTCTATCATGAGTTTTAATGATGATATTTCACGTTGGGTTGGTAAGATAGCTTCTAGACGATACACCAATTGAAAAGGAGTAAATTCGGTTTCATTTCTCACCGAGGTTCGATATGCCCACAAGGCAGAGTACAGGATCAAGTGCCAGTTCCTTTTACAGACTCATATCATTCGTTGAAGCATTCATTTAATAATTTTGTTAATAGCCTCAACTTTTCCATTTGATTGTGGATAATTAGGAGTAGAATTATCATGTGACAATCCTAACTTGGCAGTCAATTTAGACAACATATGGTTGTAAAAATTCTTCCCATGATCAGTAACTATAGCCTATGGGACCCCAAACCATGCAATAACGTGGTTAAAGAAAAACAATGCAGCTGTCTGTCCTGTGTTGTTGAATGTAGGCATCTCTTTGGCCCATTTGGTAAAATAGTCGACTGCGGAAATAATATAACCATGTTGGCAATATGATGTAGAGTGTTGTCCTTGATGGCAACCCACTGAATGAAGATGAAGACATGTGACTATTGACATGTGTTGTCCTTGATGGCAAACTACCTGATGAAGTTACTCTTGACCTAATGAACTTGGTAAATGATGTAAATCTGATGTGATATGATGTTTGTTAGCAATATGGTGCTGAGTGTTGTCCTTAAATGGCAACTCATTTGATGAAGATGATGACAACTTACTTGATGAAGTTGTGCTTGCTAGAATATGTTCTTGATGAGCTAAATATGATGTATCTACAGTGTGTACAGAAGGCGATTGAAAGAGAACTCGGCCTTGAAGAGTATGTCTCTAGGCATACGCGGATTGGCCTAGGGGAAGTCGCGTATGCACGCGAGAATCAACGTTCCAAGTCGCGTATGGGAAAAAGCGCTCAAAAGGTGCAAAACCAAGGGTAACCACCATGGTATTGACCCATTGTATTGGGTTATGATTCGTCTAAACGACCCCGTCCAGGAATACCATCGGAAGTAATGTGGTTTTGGGCTCATGGTATTGAAAAAGGGGCTCATGGTATTGAAAAAGGGAAAACCTATATAAAGAGAAGAAATTCATTGTGCAAATGATGAGTGTGGGAGCAATATGTCTGAGCTTTAATGAATACTTCTCTATGAAGTATATCTGAATGGAAAGGGTAAAGGTTTGATAATAGATCTAAATCTATGTTGCACCTATGAAGAAATGATGAAGCGGAAGATCTAGATCTGAAATGTGTTTGTATCTGCTAGATCTGTTTATGGAGTGACTAGATCTGTGATGAGGCGAACATCTGTCTGAAGTAAAGGGATAAATCTGCACTAAATATCTGATCTGAAGAAGTATGCTGCTCTATAATGATTGAAGATCTATATGCTACTTCGCCGCAGAGGAAGTGCGTATATACGCAACTTCGATGAAGAGAAAGCGCGTATGTGAAATGAATATGTACGGAAGTATACGCTGGTTTGTGTAAACGGAAGTGCGTATATACGCGACATTAGTGAAAGGAAAGCGCGTATGCAAACCAAGGTTTGCTGAAGTCTGTGGTAAGAAAGTCTGATCTATTCTGCTGTGTTATTATCTGTATTCTACAGTTCTGAGTTGTCTGTATCAGTCTGGTTGTATGTTTGAGCTTAAATATGTGGAGTGGGTCCAGTCTGAAAATATGATGAAACGTGGCCTACAAGTTGTGTTCTATTGAATTTGTTGGATCCAGTGTGAAAATTGATGAAACATGGTCCAAAGAGGTGCTGAGGGTTGTAGCCTTCAGTCAGGGGGTGGTAGCTCCCTTCCAGGTGAGGCTGGTAAATGAGAGCAGGGGGTCGTAGCTCCCTTCCAGGTGAGGCTGGTAAACGAGTCAGGGGGTTGGATCTCCCTTCCAGGAGAGGCTGGTAAACGGGCGCAGGTGGGTGCCTGCGTGCTGGAAGGAGTCTGCGCCGGCACATATGTTGTAAATTTTTTTCTCTATAATAAAATATTGAAGGCTGAGCAACTACAACGGTGGTTTTCTCCCGACTTGGGTTTCCACCTGAAATTCCTGGTGTTCATGTGTGATGCTTATGTGTGATGGTTTATTCTGTTCTTACTGCACATGTTTACAGTTTATTGAACATCTAATGAATGAATGATGGAATGATATAAGTGAAGAATTAATGGCATAACAAGATCTCTGTGTATATGCGAGTTTTATGAAGGATATCTGCGTGTATACGCTAGTTAGCTTCAGCAAAGTAGCATATGGGTTTTAGTGAATGGAAAAGTAAAATTTTTTGATTAAGTCCTAAATACTGATTCACCCCCCCCACCCCTCGTAGTATTTTTCCCAACAATTGGTATCGAAGCAGGTCTTGTGCAGAAGCTTGATCGCTTAAAGGAGATCCGTCACAATGGGAAGTCAAGAAGGAGTAATGTCTATAAAGCCACCTCTATTCAATGGAAGCAATCTGATATTCTGGAAGGTACGAACAAAAGCATATCTGCAAAGTCTTGGTGCGGATGTATGGGCAATCGTGGAAGAAGGTTATCAATACCCGGCAAGTATTCCTACTGATGTTGCTGAAAGAAAGAAGTATGAAATCAATGCCAAAGCAGTGAATGTCTTATTAGGAAGCATGTCTGAATCAGAATTTGCTAAAGTGATGCAGCTACATTCGGCAAAAGAAATATGGGACAAAATAATTCTAAGCTATGAAGGAGACACAAAGGTAAAAAGTGCAAAACTCCAAACTCTTAGAATTGAATATGAAAATTTGAAGATGCATAGTGATGAGAGTATTGCCCAATTCTTCTTACGTCTGGATGATATTGTAAATCGAATGAGAAATTTGGGTGAAACCATAACTGATACTACTTTGGTTGAAAAAGTCTTAAGATCTTTGACTTCAAAATTTGACTCTAAAGTTTCCGCTATTGAAGAAAGGCAAGATCTGCAAACTCTTACTGTTGTTCAATTACATGGTATTCTGACTGCTTTTGAAATGAGACAAGGAGGTCCTTCTCAATTAAGAGAAGCTGCTTTTAAGGTATCTGCAAAAGGAAAAGAAAAGGAAGTTGTCAAAGAATCCAGCTATATATCCGATGAAGAAGAAGCAAATTTCGTGAGAAAGCTCCAACTAGGTACTGGAAGATTCAAAGGTAAGCTTCCCTTCAAATGTTTTGAGTATGGAAAAGTTGGTCATTATGCTGCTAAATGTCCTTATAGAGAAAAGCATGGTAAAGGGAAACAATTTGAAAAGAGAAAGAGTTATTATGCAAAAGAAGATGATGATGAAGTGTCCAGTGAAGATGAAGAAGATTCTAACCATGATCTGAAAGTGCTCATGGCAAAGAAGCAAAAGAAGAAGCCTACTCGAAACAAGGAGATACCTCAGAAATCATGTATAGAAAAAATTGAAGAAGATGAACCAGGTATTAATCATTGTTCTTGTCTCTTACTTAATTGCATGTGCAAAGATTATGATAGTGAAAGTGACAGTATGGATCCAGAAGTTTCTGACGAAGCTCTACAAATACTCATGGCAAAGAAGGAAAAGAAGAAGGCCACTTGTAATACACTTCTTTGTGCAAACAATAGTGAAGATAGTAAAGTTGTGGAAGCTATCAAGATCAAAGTTGAAGAACAACAAAAGGAAATTGATACGAAAGATTCTATTTACAAAGAGATGACCTCTCAAATGAAAGATCAAATAGAAATTTTGAATGGACAGGTGGACAAGTATCAAAGGTTTCATACTTATGCATCCAATCGAATTAAAGAACTAGAAGCAGAAATCAACGATCTAAATGCAGATCTCGAAAAATCAAGCAAGAAGAATGAAGGACTTGAAGCTGCAATCATCTCTCTACAAACAAATCTTGAAGCATCAAGTAAGAAGAATGAGGAACCTCTACAAACTTTTGAAAAGGAAGGCCTTGAAGCAGAAATCATCTCTCTCAAAGAAGATCTGGAAAAATCAAATAAGAAGAATGAAGAGCTGCAACAAACATGTGAAGGAAACGAAAATTGGTTGAAAGAAGAGATCCTAAATCTGAAGGATCAAGTTGAAGATGGAAGAAGAAAAGAAGAAAGCATGACAAAGCAATGTCAAGCCTTGGAGGTTGAGGTAAACATTCTCAAAGGTAAATTAGAAGAAAAGGTTAAACTTTTGAGATTTCAAGATAGTACTAACACTTTGGACAATATTCTAAGTAATCAAAGGTCTCCTGCTATCAAACTTGGTCTTGGTTTCCATGAAACTGTTAAAGGTGAATCTAGCTCACAAGGAACTGCTAAAAATTCAGAGGATGTCAATGCAAAACCTGAAGTGTTGAAAGAAATAAAAGATCAACCAACAATCATGAATTCTCAAAAGAATTCATTCAAGAACGTTGAATGTTTTAAATGTCATAATTATGGGCATGTTGCAGCAAATTGCAGAAGCAGATCATTTCAGCCACAAACAAACAGGTTCTACTCAAAAAGGTACTCTAGTTTCTTCAGGGGATATTGTTTTTCATGTAACAAGTATGGACATAAAGCAGCTGATTGTAAAAGGAGGAAGAATAGAAATACTCATTATGATTCTTATGCTTATTTCTCTGGACATATGAGATGTTATTCTTGTAACAAGTATGGACATGTAGAAAAGGAATGCAGGTTGAACAGATATGAGAAATTGGATAACTTCCAGCACACAAATAGAAAGTTCAAAAAAATCTGGAAAAAGATGGAGGACCGATCAGAAACGTAGGGAATTCTGACCCTACTGCAGTCATCCGCTTCTGAAGCTTACTTCTCTGATTGACTGCAGGAATGATGTGGGATACATTATGAGATTTAGTAATGTATCGTCACAGGGGGAGCAATGTATGATGTCTCTCATGGTTGATTTGATTTTTCTGGTTATATGTATTTCTGACAGAGCATCTGATATGAAGAAGACAGGTACAGGAGTTACAAGTTCAGGAGAAGATGAAAGAATGTGAAAAATTTCTATGCTTCACTTTCCATACGCGGGTTCGATGAACCAAAGTCGCGTATACACGCGAGTTCCAGCAGACACAGTCGCGTATGCATTGATGATAAGAGAATTTATATGCTAGCTGAAGATCTGGAGCAGAGGTTCAGGGGGAGCATCAGTCTGATTGTTAATAACTGTATTATTGACTCTGTATCAGCTTAGTTTCTTAGTTCTAAATAATGATGATATAATACATGGTTTCTTGTGTTGAAGATTGTGGATGAGTCATGTTTGCTTGTTGATGAAGAGTATTCATTGTTGAGATGAAAGTCCTATAATTCGGAGATAAGGGCAGCCCTTGCAGAGATTGTTTCTGATGACTTGCTAATGAACGTGTTCAAGTTAGAAAGGAGCACTGGTCCAGGGGGAGTAGCAGGTTGAATACTAATGATTGCATTGTTGGCAATATGACTGCTTATTCTTTGGTTTTTGTGATACTCATGCTCAAATGATGATGACATGGTACATGGTTTATTATGATGAGATTTTGAGCCCTGGTTGCTGATAAGTATCTTTTGTGCTCACACATGGATGATTTGGATGTCGTTTGATTCAGAAATAAGAATAGATCATGCAGAGTTGGTTACTATGGTTGAGATCTTTTGCCTACATATGTTACTTCATGTTAAATCTTGAAGATCATGGTGATATTGGACCACATGGATGATTGCTTGACACATATTTGAAGATGTCGTTCTGGTATGATAATCTCTCTTGGAAAGAATGTATTGATGCTGCACGAAATATGAAGACTTGGCTACTAATGCGCTTATGCTACCACCATTGGATGACGCTTGAAGACACAACTACTCTGTTCTATCTGTAGTCCAGGGAAGCAGTCAAATATCTCAGAAAGAAGCTGAACACTGTCTTTGCCTCACAGAGAATCAGATCTGGTTGAAATTTAGAAGATGGCTTGGGATACACGGGTTTCCTGAAACACAGTCGCGTATATACGCGAGTTCCTGCACAGAAAACCGCGTATGTCTGATTGCTGACAATTTTTGGTTATAGTCAGCTCTCTTCAGCACAGCTGCAATGCTGTTTGGTATCTCTGATACTGTTTGGTATCTCTGGTGGTGTTCCAGTTCTCATAATTCCATTTCTAATGTTGTGATAAAGATGCCTTGATGATTTGTTGGTGAAAGTGTTCAGGATGCACAAACTAAGGGGGAGCCTTAGTCATATGAAAAGGATGCTTGGATGCACAGATTCATGGGGAGCATTAGCGTTGCTGAGTATAATGCTTTGTTGGCTTTATGATGGTTCTGAAATATGTTCTCTTTCTTGAGGATTTTCTAGGTGTTGGTCCTAAATGGTCATATTTGTAATTTAATGAAAAGGTCTTTTTAAGACCCATGATGTAAAATTGTAATATTCAGTCATGTAAGGACTTGTCAAATTTGTAAACCCACTTGGTTGGGTAGCTGAGTCAAATTTTGTAAACCCACTTGGTTGGGTAGCTGAGTTGAATTGTGTAAACCCACTTGGTTGGGTACTTGAGTCTTATATGTAAATCCACTTGGTTGGATATTTGATGTAAGTATGAGTCTTTTGGTGATAGGAAGTTCATAGAGTCATGTACTTCATTGAAAAATATTCAGCATGAACTCAGGGAGAGCTTGGTCACTTCAGTATACATCAGATCTGCAGAACGCTTCTTCTACATGAGGAGAAAAGGGGGTGAGTATGTTGGTTTTGATCCGCCCGTTGCCCTTGATGTCAAAGGGGGAGAGTGTGTTGGTTTTGATCCGCTGGTTTTGATCCGCCCTTTCGCTGGTTTTGATCCGCCCTTTGCCCTTGATGTCAAAGGGGGAGAGTGACATGGTGTTTGAATGCAGATAATGGTGTCAAAGAATTGGGAGAGTGACATGGTGTCAATGTACTTATCTGTTGTGGTAACGAAACACCATCGTGGTTGCCATCAAGTCCAAAGGGGGAGATTGTTGGAAATATGATGCAGAGTGTTGTCCTTGATGGCAACCCACTGAATGAAGATGAAGACATGTGATTGTTGACATGTGTTGTCCTTGATGGCAATCCACCTGATGAAGTTATTCTTGACTTGATGGACTTGGTAAATGATGTAAATCTGATGTGATATGATGCTAAGAGTTGTCCTTGAAAGGAAACCCACTTGATGAAGATGATGAAAACTTACTTGATGAAGTTGTGCTTGCTAGAATATGTTCTTGATGAGCTAAATATGATGTATCTACAGTGTGTACAGAAGGCAGTGAAGAAAAGAAGTCAGCATGTGCTAAATCTTGATGAAAAGAGTATGTCTCTAGGTATACGCGGATCTGTCTAAGGGAAGTCGCGTATGCACGCGGAAAAGAACGTGCCAAGTCGCGTATGGGCTAAAGCGCTCTAAAAGTGCAAAACTAGGGGTAACCACCATGGTATTGACCCATTGTATTGGGTAATGATCCGCCTAATTGACCCCGTCCAAGAATACCATCGGAAGTAATGTAGTTTTGGGCTCATGGTATTGTTTTGGCTCATGGTATTGAAAAAGGGGCTCATGGTATTGAAAAAGGGTAAACCTATATAAGGAGAAGAAATTCATTGTGCAAATCATGAGTGTGGGAGCAAGATGTCTGAGCTTGAATGAATACTTCTCTATGAAGTATATCTGAATGGAAAGGGTAAAGGTTTGATGATAGATCTGAATCTATGATGCACCTATGAAGAAATGATGAAGCGGGATTTCTAGATCTGAAATGTATCTGTATTTGCTAGATCTGTTTATGGAGTGACTAGATCTGTGATGAGGCGAACATCTGTCTGAAGTAAAGGGATAAATCTGCACTAAATATCTGATCTGAAGAAGTATGCTTCTCTATAATGATTGAAGATCTATACGCTACTTCGCCACAGAGGAAGTGCGTATATACACAGCTTCGATGAAGAGAAAGTGCGTATGTGCAATGAAATATATACAGAGGTATACGCTGGTTTGTGTGGACGGAAGCGCGTATATACGCGACATCAGTGAAGTGAAAGCGCGTATGCAAACTAGGGTTTGCTAAAGCATGGGGTATGGAACATCTGATCTGTTATTCTGTATTACTGCTATCTGATCTGTGTTGTCTGAATTGGTAAGTATCTGTTGATGATGTATGTTTGAGCTTAAAAATATGGAATGGGTCTAGTCTGAAAATATGATGAAACGTGGCCTACAAGTTGTGTTCTTTTGAATTTGTTGGATCTAGTGTGAAAATTGATGAAACGTGGTCCAAGGTGGTGCTGAGGGTTGTAGCCTTCAGTCAGGGGGTTGTAGCTCCCTTCTAGGTGAGGCTGGTAAACGAGATCGGGGGGTCGTAGCTCCCTTCCAGGAGAGACTGGTAAACGAGTCAGGGAGTTGGAGCTCCCTTCCAGGAGAGGCTGGTAAACGAGCATAGGTGGGTGCCTGCGTGCTGGTAGAGTCTGCACTAGCACATATGTTGTAAGATGTTTTCTCTATAATAAAATATTGAAGGCTGAGCAACTGCAGCGGTGGTTTTCTCCCGACTTGGGTTTCCACCTAAAAATCCCGGTGTTCATGTGCGATGCTTTGTGTGATGGTTTATTCCGTTCTTACTGCACATGTTTACTGTTTATAGAACATCTAATGAATGAATGATGGAATGATATAAGTGAAGAACTAATGGCAAAATTAGATCTCTGTGTATACGCGAGTTTTATGAAGGATATCTGCGTGTATATGCTAGTTGGCTTCAGCAAAGTAGCGTATGGGTTTTAGAGAGTGAAAAAGTAAAAAGTTTTGAATATGCTGTAAATACTGATTCACCCCCCCCTCTCAGTATTTTTCCCAACAAACCATGCCCTCTGGACGAAGGAGGGTTACAGTTCATGAAGTCAATACCCCATTTCGTAAATAGTATAGAAGAGACAACAAGATGCATTGGCATTGGCGGTTTGCGAATTTTACAATGAAATATCTAGTATGCATGACAACTTCTGACTGCGAGGATACAATCTCAAAAAATAGTAGGCCAAAAGTAACCGGCGCGAAGTATCTTCTACACGGTAGCATATCTAGATAAATGTCCACCACAAGCCCCATCATGACAATCATTTAATACTTTCTTGGCCTCCTCATCAGTGAGGCACCTCCTTAAAATCGTATTGACACCACGATGATAAAGTGTATCGCCGACGATCAGATAATCTTTGGCTTGGTATAGAATACGTCGCTGATTAGAGTGAGAGGTATTAGGTATAAAATTTTGGGTTTTGAGATAAATGATGAAATCTCCATACCAGGATCAGATGATATGATCAGAAAGAGAGACTCATCTGGAATATATGGTTCTGATGTAGTTGCAGTACTATCAAAGGGAAGGTCATAGAGAAGCTCAGCCAAAACTAAAGACTTATTTGACTTGGATTTAATTAATTCCAAATCAAATTCCTGCAAAATGACAATCCATTTTGAATATTTTCCCCCCATCAATTGATGTGATAAGATGTAAGTCATGGGGTTGAAATCTGAAACTATTGTTGTTTTTTGGAGCAAGATATAATGGTGAAAACTTTGGACATCTTGAACAGCTGCCAATGCAAGCTTTTCCACGTACGAGTAATTAACTTTAGTATCATTGAGATTACGACTCAAATAATAGATTGGATGTTCAATTCCATTTTCTACTTGGACGAATACCATAAACTGGGGGATCGAACCCATAATCTCTAGTTTTTAGCCGCGACAATATATAGGAAATAATCATTTTGATAATTAGGAGGATACATTAATGACGCTCGGACAAGATGGTCCTTGACAACATAAAAAGAATCTTGTGCAACTTGGTCCCAATGGAAGGGAACTCCTTTTTTCAATAATCGAGTAAATCCTTTAGCCATTTCGGCATAGTTTGGAATGAACCTTCTCAGGAAGTTAGCCTTTCCTTGAAGTTTCTGTATCTGAAGTAAGTTTAATGGTGCAAGAAAATAAAGAATGTCGTGTACCTTCAGTGGGTCTATTCAAATTCCTTATTTTGAGACTATGAATCTGAGCAATTGAACAGAACCAAAAAAAACCACACATTTGTGTGGATTGAGTTATAGTGTCAACAGCGTAAGAAAATGGCTCTCAAATGCATCGGGTGATCAATCCGATTTAGTGAATGCGTTGGTAAATCATCTACATATGGTTGAACAATGTGCTTGATGTCGTTGAAAGAATAATCCATTGCTCTCTAAAAAATTTCTCCAACATTCTTTAAACCAAACAAAAGTTTCCTATATACAAATTTTCCCCAGGGACAGATGAATTTTGTCTTATGTTGGTCATCTGGGCGGATATTGATTTTATTGTAGCCGAGAAATCCATCCATGAATGAAAAAATCTCGCATCTAGCACAATCGTCAATAATCTGGTCAATAAAGGGAGTAGGATTGTTGTCTTTTGGACAAGCCTGACTGACATCCCGATAATCAACACACACTCTAATATTTCCTTCTTTTTTCATAACAAGAACGATATTGGAAACCCACTCAATTCGCGGAACAAGGTAAATGAAACCAACACACAAAATGTTTTCAACTTCTACTTTGATGCAACGACTTTCCTTGGATGAATAGGATGAAGCTATTGACAGACCGGTTTGACATCAGGATACATATTAATAGTGTGTTCAACTATACTAGTATCTATCCCTGACATTTCCTCATAAGACCAAGCGAATACGTCATGAAATTCATGAAAGAGAGAGCGATATGAATCAAGTTCTAATGGAGAACAAGATACACCGACATGAATATTTTTTACAATGCGAGGCGTAGTTGAAATATCGATAGAAATCGTTTCTTCGATATTTGATAAATTTCACTCAGATTCAATTACATTAATCGATAAAGAATTTGAAAATAAATTTTGAATGGATGGGTGATATAGTTCACTAATATTATTTTATTCATAATTAGGAATATGGGAACGATGATGATGATGTTCCCATGGTTCTCCTTTTGACATCATAGATCCTAAAATATTTTCATCTGTCAAATTTTTTGAGGAAAATGGAACAGATGGAGTACCAAAATGTAATGAAAGATAAACCCAAACATTTGGCGATGCTGATTTGGATTTTTTTGCCCAAGCGAAATAGATTGATTTCTATCGTAGCTCAATAGGGTTTAGTGGTAAAACTTCATCCAATGTAGAAATATCAGAATCACCCGTACTCTTCCTTAAGCCAGATAGAGTGGAAGAGATCATGTAGCAGGTCTCTATGCTTGCAATTTCTGCTGATGTCGCAGGCGACGGTAATGAAAAGGTTCCCATAAGAGTGGAATCATTTAAGAGTCCTACACCAATGTTATGAATTTCTAGTTGGGTTAAGTGAACATACAAAATGCTTCCAGTTACCTACGAAGTGAAGGCCAAAAAGGATAATTGATTAATGACTATGATTGTACCCTTATGTGGAAAGGCAATAATTCTAAAGTATTTAGAAACAATGGCAGTCATCGCATATACCCATGGTCTTCCAAGTAAAATATTATAGTCAAGGGGTCCGTCAACGACCTCAACATCAATACTTACTTTTTTTCCCCCTAATTCAACTTGCAGGTTATTAATAATACCACAAGGTTTATATGTTCTTCCATCAAAATCCTTCAACGACATTAATGATTGTGATAAAAGATCATATGATGAAAAACCTCCTCATGCTGCCTTCCCCTTCCTTTTATAAGATGAGAGTGTGAAAAACCCTAAACCATTTTCAATAAACTCATCCTTTTTACACAAGATGTATTCAACTAGTATTATGTTGTGCCTCATTGATGAGCACTCCTCCAATACAACACTGTGGATCTGGTCAAAGTTTACCAAGTCAAGATAATTAACCCCTTTCGCACATAAGGGTGCTTATTTACATAGCCAAGATTTATCCTTTTTCATATTTGGCATTGATTTATTCTTCATTAGGAGTTTGATTAAGCTCCTTTGTACATTGATTCATCTAAACAGATTTTTAGACAAAAAAATAATATTCCTATTAGCTGCATGCTAATTTAGGAATATTACACTTAGCCCAGTGAGTGCGTTGGGCACATTTCAAGTTTTTGATTTTCAAGTTGTGCCCAAGATTTTCCTTGTTTTTTGCAATGAATGGAATCTAATGGATCTTATGTTTAAATTTCAGGTTTCCATCGGATTATAATGACGATTACATGGAGGGAAAGAGAACATGAAGAACAACATATGATTGCCTTGAATGATTCAGGTTCTATAAGAGCCCTAAGCGATTGTGGACTACTTAAGTACTTCAAATTATTGGGAATGAGGAATAAAATAGAACTCTTGGAGTTCTTAGTTCGAGCATGGGATCCGGCTATAGGAATTTCACATTAAAAAAAAAGTGGTTCCCATAACAGTTGAGGAAATGTATTTTCTCATAGTTTTGTTGAGCAGAGGTTTTCCCATTTTTCTCATAGGCTCTACCATTGGAGGAGAGACAGTGAGGGATTTTGTTTTGCAGTATTGCTATCCAGGGGTAGAACCTAGCGAAGATGGAAAAATAAACATCCGACATGTCAAGGATTTGACTTTGAGAACCATCCGTTTCAGGATCGCTAAACTTGATGGCACCGATACACTACATGTAGCTAATATATCGTATATGCAGTATGCACTAGAGTTCTTAGAGCCAAAAGTATTCAACTTTTCTGTAGTTGTTCTATCTCAGATAAAGGAACAACTGAATAAAGCAAAGGGAGGAAGGAAGAAAAATTTCAGTTATGGTTCAATCCTTATCTCCTTCGCTTTGGAATGGATTCCACTGATGCAACCACAACATGTAACATTAGATATATATAGTCCTAGAGATCCTCGGATGTAGAGATGGCTAGAACTCATGGATCGGCATGCAGGCCAATCGACCGTTGTATTCTTTACTACATTATTCTCCTAGTTCTGGCGACATATTGTCGCCATTGATTAGTATGCATACACAAGAATTGACTTCCAAGGAGATCCAAATCTAGTATTACCAGAAGGCGCTCAGTAGGGTGTAATATATAAGAATGTTTTGACCATGTTTTTTGATTTTTCGAAGGTTTATACAATTTTTTTGTGTTTTTAGTTTTTTCCAAGACTAAACTAAATGTTTGATGTAATGCAGATATTGGTCGTGTTCAACCAGTAGAGGAACCAGAGCGCGAAGCAGATGCACCAGTAGAGAGGGCTGTCGAGAGAGAAGTCCTTCAGGACCTTGATATGGTTGAGACTCTAGTTGAGCTTCAAAAACACATATAGGGGTTGACCTTCGGGATTCTAGATTTCCAGATCGAAGAGTTTCACATGCGACTGCAGTGACACACTATTGGGGTTCCTAATCATTAGATGCGGTCGCTCTGCATGATTGCTAGATCTATAGCATGTTACCATGAGCACCACTAGTTTACTTGTGACATTTTGCATACATTTTGAGGTCAGATGACGAATGTGTCTTGGGCACAATTATTTTTAAAAACCTATAACTATCTATCTATATGATTTCAGAGTTTTTCCTATGTTTAATGCATAATACTATTCAATGATATGAATTTTTTCTTTACCTATGTCGCAAATGTCTGTCTAAAACTTGATTAGCTAATGAATCAGTTAAAGTGTTCAAATTTCTAGAACGTGTTGATATTGAATGAAATCAAAATGTCTTTCTAAAAGTCGAACTCTTAGGAACAATATAAGAAATGTTGGATTTATAACAGTATAAACACTAGTAAGTTGTAATACCACAAGTTGTGAGTTTAACCTTACAATTATGAGATTAATACCAAATGAAATGGCATCAGAGAGAAGTTAGATCAATGCGTTGTACTCAGTGATATTGTTCGTTGATCTACCAATACAAATCGCTTGAAAACTCATTAACTCGTCGTTTAGAGAAAAAATGGCCCACGCTGTGGAGGATAGATTCTGTGTACTATGACTAGCACCATCAGCATATCCGATAAATGATTCTGAAGATTTATACATTTTCCATAAAATGTAAAGCAGATTACTAACGTCAAGAAAACTCTAAAAAAAAATCAAGATAGTGAATGCAAATCAACAACATATATATAATATCATACAAAAAATTACTACGCTCATGATTAAGCATAGTAACGTTTCAAATACAACCCATTTCTAGTTTGTGCCAATGGAATCCCATCGTAATCAACTAACTCATAGGTACCCTTAGAAAGAACTCTCTTGACAATATAGGGGCCATGCCATAATGGCTAGAATTTCCCTGTACCTATTACATCAGCTTCTTGATCGTAAAGAAGGACGAAGTCGCACTTTAAGTAGATGCAAGGCTGGAAATTTTTGTCGTATTACACCTTTATACGTCTCCTATGCGCTTCGTTGGCCAATTGGGCTTCACGATGCATTTCATCTAGATGGATGAGGTTAAGGAGACGTGCTTCTTTTTCTGACGTGTCAAGTAACAATTCTATCGTGAGTTTTAATGATGATATTTCGCATTGGATTGGTAAGATAGATTCCAGACCATACACCAATTGAAAAGGAGTAAATTCGGTTGTGTTTCTCACTGAGGTTCGATACGTCCACAAGGTGGAGTACAGGATCAAGTGCCAGTTCCGTTTACGGACTCCTATTATTCTTTGAAGCATTCGTTTAAGAATTTTTTTAATAGCTTCAACTTGTCAATTTGATTGTGGATAATAAGGAGTAGAATTTTCATGTGATAATCCTAACTTGTCAGTCAATTCAAACATCATATGGCTGCGAAAATTCTTCCCATAATCTGTAACTATAGCCCGTGGGACCCCAAACCATGCAATAACGTGGTTGAAGAAAAACAATGCAACTATCTATCCTGTGTTGTTGAATGAAGGCATCGCTTCAGCCCATTTGGTAAGATAGTTGATTGCGACAATAATATAACCATTCCCCGTAGAGGAAGGAGGGTTACAGGTCATGAATTCAATACCCCATTTTGTAAATGGTCCAGCAAAGACAACACAATGCATTGGCACTGGCAGTTTGCGTATTTTACGATAAAAAATATGGCATGCATGACAACTTCTGATTGCAAGGATGCAATCTTGAAAAATAGTAGGCCAAAATTAATTAGTGTGGAGTATCTTCTACGCGGTAGCATATCTAGATATTTTTCCACCACAAGCCCCAACATGACAATATTTTAACACTTTTTTGGCCTCCTCATGAGTGAGGCACTTAGTTAAAATGGTATCGACACCACGCAGATAAAGTGTATCGTCGATGATCAGATAATATTTGGCTTGGTATCGAATACATCGTTGATCATAGCAAGAGGCATTAAGTCTAAAATTTTGGGTTTGGAGATAAACGATGAAATCCCCATACCAATGATCAGATGATCCAATAAAAAACATAGACTCGTCTGGAATAGATGGTTCCGACGTAGTAGAAGTACTACCATAGGGAAGGTCAGAGAGAAGCTCAACCAAAACTAATGACTTCTTTGATTTGGATTTGATGAATTCCAAATCAAATTCCTGCAAAATGAAAATCCATTTTTAATATTTCCCTCCTAGAAATTGGCGTGATAAGATGTAAGTCATGGGGTTGCAATCTGAAACTATTGTTATTTTTCAGAGTAGGATATAATGGCAAAAATTTTGGATAGCTTGAACAGCTGCCAAGGCAAGATTTTCCACGTACAAGTACTTAAATTTTGTATTATTGAGATTACGACTCAAATAATAGATCGGATGTTCATTTCCATCTTCTACTTGGTCCAAAACCATAGCGATGGCCATTTCAGCTGTGGCGATATATAGGAAATAATCATTTTGATAATTAGGAGGATACATTAATGATGCTCAAATAAGATGGTCCTTGAAAGCATCAAAATAATCTTGCGCAACTTGGTCCCAATGGAAGGGAATCCCCTTTTTCAATAATCGAGTAAATCCTTTAGCCATTTAGGTGTATTTTGGAATGAACCTTCTCAGGAAATTAGCCTTTACTTGAAGTTTATGTATCTGTTGTAAGTTTTATGGGGCAGGAAAATCAAGAATGGCCTGTACCTTTAGTGGGTCTATTCGAATTCCTTCTTTTGAGACTACGAATCTGAGAAAACGACCAGAACCAACATAAAACACACATTTGTGTGGATTGAGGCGTATCTTGTAGTGTTGACAGCGTATTAAAATGGCTCTCAAATGTATCGGGTGATCAATCCGATTTCGTGGATGCGCTGGTAAATCATCTAGATATGGTTGAACAATGTGCTTGATGTCATTGAAAGCATAATCCATTTCTCTCTGAAAATTTCCCCCAATGTTACTTAAACCAAATGGAAGTTTCCTATATGAAAATGTGCCCTAGGGACAGATGAATTTTGTATTATGTTGGTCATCAGGGCAGATATTGATTTGAATGTAGCCGGAAAATCCATCCATGAACAAAAATATTTCGCATCCAGCACAATCGTCAATAATTTGGTCGATAAAGGGAGTAGGATAGTTGTCTTTTGGACATGCATGATTAACATCCCACTAATCAACACACACTCTAATGGTTCCTTGTTTTTTCATAACAGGAATGATATTGGAAACCCACTCAGTTAGCAGAACAGGGTAAATGAAACCAAGACGCAAAAATTTTTCAACTTCTTCTTTGATGCCAGCGGCTTTTTTTGGATGAATAGGATGAAGCCATTGGTGCACCGGCTTGACATCAAGATACATATTGATAGCGTGTTCAACTACACTGATATCTATGCCTAGCATTTCCTCATAAGACCAAGCAGATATGTCACGAAATTCACTAAAAAGAGAGCGATATGAATCGAGTTCTGATGGAGAACAAGATACACTGACATGAATATTTTCTACAATGCCAGGTTTGGTCGAAATATCGATAGAAATCATTTCTTCGATATTTGATAAATTTCACTCAGAGTCAATTGCATTAATCGGTAAAGAATTAGAAAATAAATTTGTGATGGATGGGTGATATAGTTCACTAAGATTGTTTTCTTCATAATCGGGAATATGGGAACAATAATCATAATATTCCCATGGTTCTCCTTCTGACATCATAGCTTCCAAAATATTTTCATCTGTCAAAAATTTTGAGGAAAAGGGATAAGATGGAGTACTAAAATCTAAGGAACAATCAACCCAAACTCTCAGTGATGCTGATTTCAGATTTTCCACCCAAGCCAAATAGATTGATTACTATGCCAACTCAATAGTGTTTGGCAGTAAAACATCATCGAATGTAGAAATATTAGAATCACCCGTACTCTCCCTTAAGCCAGATAGAGTGGAAGATATCATGTAGCAGGTCTCTATACTTGAAATTTCTTCCTATGTCGTGGGCGACTGTAATGCAAAGGCTCCCATAACAGTAGAATCCTTTAAGAGTCCTACACCAATGTTCTGAATTTCTAGTTGGGGTGAGTGAACAAACGGAATGCTTCTAGTTGCCTACGAAGCAGAGGAAAAAGAGGATAATCATTTTATATGGAAAGGAAATCATTCTAAAGTATGTAGAAACAAAGGCAGTCATTGCATATACCCATGGTCTTCCAAGTAAAATATTATAGTGAATGGGTCTGTCAACAACCTCGACATCAATACTTACTGTTTTCCCCCCTAATTCAACATGCAGGTTATTGATAATACCACAAGGTTTATATGTTCTTGCATCAAAAGCCTTCAACGCCGTTGATGATTGTGATAATCACGGCGAGCCAAGTGACTTCCAACAGTTTAGAGACATAATGCACATAGATGCTCCCTCATAAATAATAGTGTGATGAACGAGGTGATTGAGAACATTTACTTGTATGGAGAATACCAATTATGCTGGTAATTGCAGCACATAGCTCGTATGATTAAAGACGACAAGATTAGAATCAGTCAGATCAATTCCACCAATGGCCGACAATAAAGCCTGCTTTTGGGAGGGACAATTTTGTAATACTTCAAAAGTAGACATAGCTAAAGGGGATTAAGTGAAATCTTCAACTATATTATATTTTTTTGTAGCTCTTTCTCGAGGATTATATTTCAATTTATGAATTACTCCCCTTGGTGGCTTAATTGTCAATTCAGGAATAACAGTAGGTGGTACTGATTCATTAGATGGATTCATTGCCGAGGTAGTAGGTTGATCAATGGTCTAACTACCATAGTATATATTCCATGTCCACACCAAAATATCTTGTGAAGGTTTCGTGGGGGATACATTAACACTTGGGAACTAGGAGCTCAATCCGTAGAAACGAAATTAGTGTTCGGATTTGGAAATGGATCAGTCAACACAGCTGATGCATGAGAATTAATGATGATTTTTGAGAATTTAGCATGGTGAGGAAAATCCCTAAAAAAATGTTCCTCGTTACAGATTATGCATGGATAACGAGGTTTTTGTGGTCTAGACGGTTGATCAGATGATCTTTCCTGCGGATTATAAGTTTTCTTTTTCTTTGATTTCCCCTTTTTCTTACCTCCTAGTTGCTTGTCACTTTTGCCTTTGTCAAATTACATGGCATTAATTTTGGAAGTAGGAGTAGGATCAGATGTAGTAGCATGGTGTGTGTTTGCAGTGCCTATCAGGTCGTCTCTGGCATGGGAATCCTTTATTTGAGGAGGAACATTGAAATTAGATCGCAGCGCATTAGGAATTTTTTCATAGAGCATGCTAGACTGAGTATAAATCAAGTATAAATATTGAGCACGAGAAATAACTTGCTCTTCTGTGATGACGCCACCTTTAGCCACATCCTTAGTTATAGATGGTAACAGGGATTTAATGAACCATTCAGCAAGGAGTTGATAGGAAAAAAATGTATTATCCATTCATCAATGGTGATGCCACTTATGGATATGATCAGAAATGTGAGTAGCATTAGTCTGTTTGAAGTTCGTCAAGATTTCCATTCCAGTTTCGTATCTGGTTGGTAACTAGAAATGGGTCAAAAAGACAGTAGCTAAAGCAGTGAAATTGTCAAAAGAAGCTCTAGGTAGCTCAATGTACCTTTTAGTAGCCAGACCTATGAGCGTACGCTGAAAAAGACGTAGTCGAATAGAATCATCATTCAAGGAATTTAATGAACACCATAAATGATAAGTCATGACATGAGTCGACGGATCTTCTCTAAGGATTCTGTTGAATTTAGGAATATTGGAGGGTAATTTATGAGGTATCACCGACCACCAATGAGCATAATTTATAGGATCATTGGTTAGCCGGTTTAAATCTGGTAATTCCAAGGTTGCAACAAAAGGCAACTGTCGATTAAGGCTAGGTTGAGCATAGCCAGGATAAGATGTAATTTCTTGGGCAATAGGCCTTTGAGCACCAGAATATGGAATTTACTGCTGGTAACCCAAATAGGGGTTATTTTGCATAGAAAACACTTGAGAATTCTATTGACCAAAACCTGGATATGATACTTGTTGAAATTAAGTTTGAGGCATTTGCGCTTGTTAGTATAAGTTGGATTCGGTTGATATGTATAACCAGGTTGCATTTATGACATCCCATAAAGTGGTACACCAGCTTGTGAATAGATGATTCCGGATATAGGTTTTTGTAAATTAACCAAAGGATTTTGAGTCCGTGGAACCAAAATTTGATGATATCGAGTCAAAGAACCTGCCTGATAAGGTTGTTGTACAATATTTTGATTCTATAACAGGTGTATATATGTATTAACAAGTGGTAATGAGGTGGGTGTAACAGGTTGAACCAGTTGATATGAGTGTACAACTGTTTGTGGCTGGATAGGCTGAGTGGGTTTCTATTGACAAACATTCATGTCAACATTAGTTTGACCAAAAAGTGACTGAGTACTATGATATTGGGTGACCAAAGGTTGTCCCCCAGAATAAGGAGGATAATAATATGAAACATAATTTTCTCCAAATGATGGGAGTCCAGTTGATATGGTACTTAAAGGAATTGACCCAAAAGGACTGACTTGATATTGCCCTGATGATGTATGTAATGAATCAAGCCATTCATTACTAATGATATGACTACTAGTTAAAACACTAGATGATGACATTGGCTAAGACCATGAACGTGAATATGCACCAGAGAAAGTTACAGACGATGATTTGTAACCTGTTGCAACCGAAGGGCCACCGTGCAAATATGACTCTGGTGAGGTAGTGAACATCGACGGAGTAGTGAGGGTAGGAGTTGACATAATTGGAACAACAGACCCAACTGAATATGTTGGTTCAGACATGGTTGTATGACCAAATGTATATCCTCAAAAATTGATGGGAGATTGAATGGGAACAGGATCGACAAAAGCAGATGGAAATGATTGAGGAAACGACTCATACAGTTAAAGGTTCCCTCCAAAATGGGTTGGATTTAAAGGTGTATCATCTTGTGGTATTTCTTCAATTGAAATTAAACCAGGAGGAAGAACTTCACCATCAGGCCCAAAAAATATTTCAAACGGTTGACTATGTGATATAGGAGTTTCAATGGCTACAAAACTTTGTGGGATGACCAAGGTGGGAACAACTTCCGGTTGTTCGACTTAAGGATTTATATTTTCTAGCAAAGAAGAGATAGGATCTGGATCAATTTGTCATTGAACAACGTCGGGTCTAGGAGGTATGGTCTCAATGATTGAATGGATCGTGACCATGGGTAGCTATGAAGACTTAGTTTTGAGAAAAGTAAATGAACTGGGATGTGTGGAAACAATTTGAGTTAACTCTAGTTTAAAAGATGATGTTTCTCCAGACGTACGAATCATACTTGACTAGGAAGATCGTGATCGCCTTCACCTATGCGAACGACGGGGGATATGATTTTGTTCTTCCATGATTACTGATTTATTTTAACCAAAAAAAAAATAAACAAAAAGAGGGTAATGCTAAGCAAAAGGGTTTACCAAGAAACTGTGGACTGTAGAATACCTCCTAGCGAACCAAGAAGTATGGGCAGGTAATTTCCTCAAATGTTGTGTTTGGTGTATCAAAATTTCAAGGCGGCTGACTCAGTTCACTATGGATGGATAGCACCTAAAATTTTTCCTCCAAAATATACCCGAAGGTACGTGGAGGCCCAAGTCTGTATTAGCACTGTCTGATGGGAAACCGCACAATGAGAGCACCCCTTTATACCTATCATACTGTAACACCACCCGATATACCCGAAATTACGTGGATGGGCTACGATATACTTACGTACGTGGAGTGAGGTATCACACTCGAAACGTATCACAGACAAGTTAAAGACAACTACTATTTTTGATGACGTCGGAACACGTCTCTAGCCTATACCTTCTAAATTTTATCGTTATGGTTCCAATGTGTTGTTAAGTAAATTGAGATTAATTTTATGTTTATCTTTCTTAATAATTTTCCTTTCAAAGTTTCACCGTGATGATGTGTATGAAATTCCTAAAATGCAAGCTAAGAATGATAAACAAACTTTCACTTTCAGATTTTTCAATGAAGAACCTAGCTACTAAGGGAAGAGAGAAAATAATTTGTGAGCAAACAAATCAATCAATCACAAACTAAATGGAGATTTCCTAATGTTCCTTTTGCAAAACACACATAATCCTACATGCAAATGAAAGTTTTTCTTTTTAGTTTCCTTAATGCTATGAATGCCGAAAAGAAACTAGGTGTAATAGATCAATAATTCAAATGCCTTTTACTTTCGAGAAAGCAAGAATACAAACAAAAATTTCTCTTTTGAAGGAAAAACAAGGATTTCAACAACAATTTATCCTATCAAGGAAATGAAGATTTTACGACAATTTCCTATTTCAAAAGAAAATGATTCTTAATGCGACCATAAAAAGTACTTTGAAATAAACTTGTCAATGATAAAGAAAAACATTTTTAAACAAACATTGAACAAATTTTCAGCCAAAGGAGGAAGAAGTATATAGAGTCACTGTTCAATTGAGCATCAAACTTTTCAAAACACAACAACAAACAAAACTGAAGAAAGTTGCAAAGTCAAATACAAGGGAATTTGGGTACTTTCAAGAGTCAACGCAGTCTTGAAGGGGAGACACTGCTCTGCAACGCAGGCTAGGAAGGGAGACAATGCTCTGCAAAGCACTGTGTCCAGTCTAAGGGTGCATTGGGTGCAGTATAAAAAGAAAAATACTATTGTTTAACTCACTTCCTTTGTAAATTAGGCTCTAAAAATGTTTAATCTTTATGTGTAACAACTACTAGGTGGACAAATAAAGAAAATCAGAGGCTAAAACACCTAGAACTAAGAGAAATTCGTCCCTAGTGGCGTTGCCAATTTGTTGGGCCAGAACTATGAATTACGGATAAATCACGCTTCTCTAGACAGGTGCTAGTCTAGAACAAGAGGTGAAATACTATACAACTATTTTTCCTAACTCAGAATAGACACACAAAGAGGATTGGAGGCTTACTTGTTTAGTCGCTTCCGCTACAGCTTCAAATTCAAGCGGTTTGTGGACTGAATGCTTCCTGTAAGAAAGAACACTAAAACAATAGAAGATGCAACAATATAGATATCTATTTAAGCTAGTTAGCTAAATCAGTAAGGCATAAAGAATATACATCAACTATGATATTGCAATATGGAAAATCAAAGCCAATACAGATGCATATAGGGAAAAATAAGTAGTACTCTTTATTGATGATAGAAGGAGAGGTTACAACCTAATGACTGATTTGAAGTGACCTTCCAGCAACGTTCCCAAGCCTCATCACAGTATAAATATCTCCAGCAGCGACTTCACAAATCTAGCTCTTAATTGAAAATTCTCTAGCATTTCTCTACTCAAATTCTTCCTTCTCAAGCACTCAGATCTGTGCTCAATTTATAGATGAACTGTAGGTTGTTTTGCAATCAATGAATTTCCAATAATAGGAAAGACATATTTTCATTCATGTAGATTTCAAATGGACACTTGGATCTGAAGCTTGACACATGTGAACTCTTCTAGAAGGCACTGGCCAAGTGGAGATTTCATAACAATGAGGATTTCGCTCCCAATGTGACAAACGCACATGTGAATGTCGGGAAGTGCTTTGCAGAGCAACCTTGCATGGGGATACCTACATATGAAACACACTTAGGCCCTTTAGAGCCTACGTTGGTGAGCTCTCATATGCTATATAATAAGCTTCAAACCTTGGAAACCTTTGCTTGATGAAAGTCTTGCTTGATTTGTCTTGTTTCTTGTCTTAGGGCCTATAAAAACTGAAATTATAGGGAAAGGTAGACCCTTAACCATTAGTCCTGGAGATGATGTCCAGTTAACCAGGTCATTGGGAATGGTGCCCAAATTGACCTATAACAACTATGTAGCAGCATTTCATGTTTTGACATATGTATCCACGGGAGGCTTGTTTTCCTTGATCACTTGAGTTGTGCCCATTTTTATTGTACTTAATCTCTACTGATTTACATAATAAAAATGGCTCCATTATTGTCACACATGTTGGTGTAATGTTATTCACTGCTATTTCCAGTATTTTGTTCTATATTCTTGTCTTTTCAATTTTGGAATATTACAGAATATACTATAGGTATGGTTATGGTTCAAGAGGATAATGATCTTTGTGATCATGTTATTTATTATCTAAGATGAGGCTTGGTAGGTCCTAAATTATGATATTATCCCATAGAGAAGTTAGCTTTCATAGTCGTACATGTTGTCCAATGACTTTGGAATTATATTCTGCTTCCCAAAAATTATGTTTTAGCTGTCGTCATCCATTTAAATTCGTTCTCAGTAGGCGATGGATTGGGGGAAAATGCAATATATGGATTTTCATTTTACAAGAATATGATTTGGAGTTATTGTTTGCCAAATATAAGAAATTATTGGTATTTGTGGAGTTGATTTATGAGTTTCCTTGTGGATACGAGATTATTTATGAGGAATATTTCCCTCATGAACATATTTTCCTCATTTCTTCACCAGATCATTGGTATGGAGATATTGTTTTGTATCTCTAGATTTCGAAGTTTCCCCTCACTTTTTCGAAGGGTGAGCGTAGAAAATTGTGTCACTTGGTGAAAAATTATCTTATCATAGGTGACACTTTATATCATCATGGGGTTCATTCAATCCTTAAACGTTGCTTAACTCTAGAATAAGTTGAGGTTGTTCTCAATTAATTATATGGTGGATCTTGTGGTGGGAATTTATCTGGGCTTGCTACAACCCAAAAATTTTTGCATGCTGGATATTTTTTGCCCTAGATTTTCAAATATTGCATTGAGGTGGTCAAAAAATTTCATCCTTGTCAAGTTTATACTCAGAATATGTGTGCTTATGCAAGTCTGCTCTTTCTTGTTATCATAGTTGGTCTATTCACAAAGTGGGGAATTGATTTTATTGCTTGTAACCCACCTTTAGTAAAGGGTCATAAGTACATTATTGTAGCAAAGGAATATTTCATGAAGTAGGCCGAGGTTATGCCTAATTTTGTGAACGATGGTAAAACAACAACCATGTTTCTGTTCAACCAAGTAATTTATCACTTTGGTATTCCCAAAGAGATTTTCACTAACCATGGAAGTCATTTTTAGAACTCCATGATGGATGAACTGGCTCTCAAGTTAGGTTCCGGTAGGAGAATTCATCTCCTTATTATCCTCAGGCCAATGGGAAAGTGGAAGTTGTGGATAAATCCTTGAATGTTATCCTACATAGAACAATCAATAAGGCTTGATCCAATTGGCATGTTATGTTGTATCCTACACTTTCGGCATGCTGGATGTTAGTTAATACAAAAGTTGGGTTCATTTCTTTCCAACTAGTTTACGGATTGGAATTAATCTTCCTTGGGTAATGTGACTTTTCTTCCCTTAAGCTAGTTGTTGAGATTTTTCCTAACACTTCAAGTCTTGAAGAAAACCTTGTTTATCTGGAACGTCTCAATGAGAAACATTGAGATGCAGTCACAGTTAATGAGGCTCATAAGAAGCAAGTGAATGTTCAGTGTGATAAGATTGTATGACCTAGTGTTTTCTCTAAATGTGATCTCCTCCTTATCTATGATCAAGACAAGGGTGCATTGGGGGAAGGGAAGTTTAAATCCATGTGGTACGGTCCTTTGAATTTTAAAAGAGTCAATAAAAATGGAGCTTATGATTTGGTTTACTTTGACGTAAATAAGCTAGAGGAGCCCAGAAATGGGCTCTATCTTAAGAAGTATTATGCCTAGGCTTGTGCCTACAATTTTCTTTGGTTGTATATATTGTATTTTTTTTTTGCATATATTTCTATCGGTTTCATTATGGCATTGATATTTTTTATTTTCCTTGACAGGTATCTATGGATGATATGATTCATTTTGGCTTTTCCAATGGTGCTAGTTGACACACCCGAAATGCTGCTTCTGTGGCTTGGGTAATTTTCTATCCATCCAGTCATTTTTTAGTCTTAAGGGGCATATGTATTGTTCTTGCTTCAAACAATTTTGCAGAATATACTGTTGTGGTCAATATATTTTATAAAGCAATGTCTTTTGGTATTGGTTCGTGAATAGTGTACGTGGAGTCACAACTTCTGGTGTATCAACTGAATAACATATCTCGTGTCAGAGATCCATATTTATATTGCCTATTTATGAGAGTGAATTTATTGAAAATATATTTAATTATATTACATATATCCATATTCCATGATCATAAAATGCACTTTTTTATTCATTAGCTAATCAAGCAGTCAATTGGCATATAAATCATGCATCACATTAAAATAAAAAATAATCAATAATCATTGTATATATGAGACAGTGACATTATGAAATCGTTGTATATAGATAAATTATATGTTCAAAATATACAAAATTTAACAATAATGTCCTATAAAATTAGGGCTTATGCCCGATCATTTCTATATATAAAATATCAAGTCATCCAATCATCCTAAAATCCATGCCTGAGGGCCCTACCCTAGATGAGCATTTCATAGGAACATTATGGAAATTTCCACTCATTAGAATAGTCACATGCAATCCCATGGTACACCAATGGCGTGTCTTTGAATAGCTTCTGGGAGGTCTTCCACTGCAGCCATAGGCACCTAGCAAGTCAAACCCTCCAAATTCCTCTATATGGCATGGAGGAAACTATCAGGATCTCCTGTGACATTCTTTGCCTCTCCTCTATGGCGCTTGTGCCTTGGTAGAACCTCAGATCTAACTGGTCCAATATCTATGTCATGGTCAATAATTTTATAAGTACTTTGTCCTATCAAAAATATTTTTTCATCTCATATTTTTATCGAAAATCGAAAAAATCATATCAAAAAATCATTAAATGTTATCTTACTAATCACTCCCCATGTAGATTTGGGTGGTAGGGGAATATATAGGTATTCCCTAAATTCCATAACTGCATATAGGTAATCCTCTATGGTGACCGCTTGCTCTCCCGACCACAGGAATAACTTATCATCCCAGGTAGCCCTAGGGACCTTGCCAACCCCTAGTCTCTTCATTAAATCATCCCATCATGCTATACGTGGATCGGTTGGGATAATGATGGTTTATATCACTTTGGGTCGAAGCCCAGGTAGTATCTCAAAAAACAAAGTACACAAGATACTCCCATACCCAAAGTGCTTCATCTTATTTTTCTATATTGAAGTTAATTATTTTTCAAATTGGTCAACAATGCAATGCACCAATCATACAATGTAGTTAGGAAATCAGTTTTCAAACTCATGGTAGCATGGGAGGCTTGGTGTAGTGAAGTTGATCTGGATTACCCGGAAAATAGTTAAAATAATTATTTTCATATATAATCCTTGTATATCTCTAATTGGGATCTGGATCCCAATATTCTGAGTACCTTCCGAGCAGTATAGTCGGATGTAGTCGTCTACATTCAACTCTCCTGGGGCGTTCCCCTGGAAATTCACTAGTTATCCTCTTCGGGAAATCCTAATGATGAAGTATATGTCTTCAATCTTAACTCTCAAATGCATTTGATCAATCATGAATGCATATTTTTCGGGCTCCTAGTAATCTACAAGCATATTGAGCAATTTGGTGTTCATTTTCATATTGGGAATTTTGAAAAACTTTAATAGTCCACATCCTTGGAGCACTTCCAAGGACAAGGCATATTCCATTACCTCATTTTCAATTGCACTATGCTCCCTCTCTCCCCAATTCATGGTCATCCTGCAACAATTAATTTTTTCATCCATTAGATTTTTAATTTGAAAAATTGTGCTGCACATGTGCAGATTTCTTTTACACAGAGTTGTGTATATATGAAGCTTCAACATTTCAATCTACGTATACGCAGAGGGTTAATAAAAAAATATAATTCCTACGATGAAATCAAGTTAAAAATAATTGAATTGATAAATAAAATCATTACAAATAATTTTTAGAGGATTACCTTGAGGATTTAAGGTGATTCGGTGGAGAAAATGGCTGGATTGAACTTGGTTGTTTTTTTCTCCAAAGATTTTTTTCTCAAATTGTCCCATGCACAAATGAAAAATGTGAGTTCAAAGAGTCTATTTATTCTTAAATTTCAAAAAAATTCAAAACCTATTTGTATAAAGTTTATTTTTACTTTTTGAATTTGTCCAAGACTTTATGACCTTTTGGCTTGCAAGTGGTGGGATAGATTTCTTTTAGGATGATTTGATGATTTTGAGATGATTTTTACCACTTTTATTCCATGACCATTGAACCGTCATGGAAGGTATTATGTTCAAAACACTCATATAGGTTAGGGAAATTCATTTTCCATCACATTTTTCATACTAGCCTCCGTCCTGAAATACTACCATATGGTCGACCCCTAAGTATTAAACCATTTTCACTCGTCAATTTATAAAAACATGATATGATGGTAGATCCATCCTTTACATGGGGTTCCTATTTATATCCACTCTAGAATATGTTTCCATGCTGCAAAAATGTGTAGGCTCGGGAGTCCTCTTTAGTCTTTCCATGCATTGTGTGATGAAGCTTCATTTTTCTTCTTCGATATATTTGTGGCTTTTATACCCTAGAGGATTCTTATTATTGAGTTGTTCTGCCACATTGCATGTTGAATATTTTTATCTCTTGGCCTTAATCCGGCTTCACTTGGACTCATGTTGATCTGAAATCGTGAGAACAAAGAGTTTCTCATACAGAGATTGACTGTAGAGGGCATTCACCGGATATTTCACCTTTACTAGAAAGGATGAATCCGGAGGCTACCTGGCCCTTCTACAGACTCTGCCTAAAGAAATAAAATGTAATCACTAATGATCTTGATCAATGAAAGTATTTGTTTTTAAGTTCAAAGTATTCATTGATCTGTTTTTTATGTGTGAATAAGCAAGAATATATGTTCTGCAATTGAAGTGTAGAGGTTTGATGATAAAATAACAAGTTTTGTTTACTGTATAAACTTGTTTGGGAAAAGCATGCTTATGAAAATTTATTGTTTAAACTATCAGAATCTGAAAATAAACAGCCAAAATATACAGAGTGACAGCAGATAATTGTTTAAGCGGTTCACCCCTCTCTTGGGCTACCTCCGCTGGGTCCAAAAGCCTCTAATTAGGCTCAGTCCTCCTTTGATTAAATGATTAAAATGAGATTACATCTGTATAAAATCCTCAAATGGAAAAATAGACTGCAAAAACAGATTCAGAAGACCCAAATCAGTCTAAAATGACTACAAAATCACCTCCATTGGATGAAGGTAGTCCAATGCAGCTCTCTTTCCCTTAGGCCCTGATGACTCCACGATCAAGAACGCTGTAAAATTCGCAGATAGAATGCCCTGGTGGCTCTGCAAACACTTACAACAGCTCCAGAATGATCTCTACACCCAAAATCAAAAAACAATTCGTATCAAAAGACCTCTCCTAGCCAAAGTTATGGCACCTTTACTCCCACTGCCAGTTGGCCTGAAAAAACTCCAGTTAAATCTGGCTAACTACAGTTAAATGTGGAGGTCCGCCTTAATTGGAGGAAACCGGCGCTAAAATGGTGGCAACGTTTGCTGTGACATTAAATGTCAAGTGGTGCATGTGGCCGCACTGTTCGGCATTAACTGTTTACTTATCCGTTGAACGTGCTGCACACGTAATTAAACCTCCGCTCCAAACGCTTGTACTAACCCACGTAACCATACTTAACATACGTGACCATATGACATTTTTAAATCACGTTGACACAATATACCCACGTGCCTTTTAGATAACTTTGGAGTTATGGGTTTTAACATACGTTGCATTACACCTTGGAAATGTTAATAAAACATTGCATTTGACTTTTTGAACCAATACGTTGCCCATAACGTGCCACATTAAACCTTTGATATGTGGGTTTGTACTCCCTTTTCATAAAATTTTCAATTTGAAACTTTAAAATATATGTGTGGGTTTAATGATTTAATTTTAATAAGGTTTTCAAAAATTAATTAAAACATATATAAAATAATATAATATATGATTAATTAAAATCATATAAAATATTAATAAATATATAATTTTAATTTATTAATTAAACCTTAATAAAAATTAAAGATTTTCCCAACACATAAAATTAAAAAATTTCTTTCAAAATTGAAAGTTATTGGGCAAATTCAAACTGCAATATCTCCTCCATACGGCAACGGATTTGAGTGCCGTTTGCGGCGTTGGGATTGTATCGCCGAGCTCTTTCCAGTCGATCTATTTTAGAGCCAATCTGAGCAACTTCATTTTTGAGCATTTTTCTTCAAGAGACTTGATCTCCTGGTCACACCTCCCAAATGGGAAGCTTTTGGACCCTCAAAAGCTTTCTGATTACTGAAACTGATGATGTGGAGACTGATTCTCCACTCTTCCACCCTTAAACAACTGAAATCTACCCGATTTCATCAACTGAAGCTTTTGAGAAAACGATAACCTGTCTCTGGAA
This sequence comes from Pinus albicaulis, assembly GCA_034641835.2. Lineage (NCBI taxonomy): Eukaryota > Viridiplantae > Streptophyta > Pinopsida > Pinales > Pinaceae > Pinus > Pinus albicaulis. The sequence continues at coordinate 917,768,784 of CM076572.1, read as the reverse complement.
TCAACTGATCTACCATTGCTAAGATTGACGGAGTCATGATGCAAATGATTAAAATTTGCAGAACAACAATTGTAATTTGCAGAAAATAAACTTTCTCTACACTGATCAAACTTTCCAGAAGACTTAAAATGACTTTCACCTTGCAAACTATTCCCATGGCGAACTCTACCATTCTGAAACCAACTTTGTCCCATGCTGAATTTTGTGTCCTTCTTGCTTGCACTACTTTGCTTTGACACTTCATTTTCTGCATTGGCTGACCCAAAAGGTAATTCGTGCAACACAACATCATCTTCTTTCAAAGACAAACTGTTATCAAGCTGAGACATATTATTAGCAACATCATAAGAAGGCAAATGCTCAAAATCTGGTCGTTTCAACATCAACAAAGTTAGACTTTGACTCGCATTAACCAATCTTTTCAATTGACCTGCATGTAGTAAAGAAGATTCCATCTTCTTCTTATGAGCTCTCACAATGTACTCTTTACCATCTTTAAACAAGTGATACTTGTTTTCATGGCAATGAAAGATGGCCTTCCTGTCAAACAAATAAGGACTTCCAAAAACAATACCTGAGATATCAAGCGGCACCACATCAAGTTCGACTGTGTCAATAAAGTGTGCAGTTATTGCAAAGCACAATATGCAATATTGAGTTGTTCTGCCACATTGCATGTTGAATATTTTTATCTCTTGGCCTTAAGCCTGCTTCACTTGGACTCATGTATAAGCCAAATTTTTGACCATGTCTTTCAATGAAACCATCCTTTCAATCACTTAACATTTACAACTTGACACCTTTTTCCCATGGACAGAACATTCCTTTTGAGTGTCATTTACTAGTTTCACCACCTTACATTGAGCATAGGGTTATTCCTATCCTTGGAAATAGTGCATATGTTTCACAACACTCATTCTATCCACTGTACTATAACCATTCTTTTATTCTTTTTCAAGATTTCAATATGAAAAAAGAAAAAAGAAAAACAAATATCCTAGAAAGAGCGGAAATGGGACTTTACTTCCATATTCAATGGAAACTAAGAGTCATTTGTGTCTTCCTTTAGCAAAGCACAAAAAGAAAATAATTTTATCCATTTGGATGGGCTTTAGTTTAACTTAGGAGAGCCATAAATTTGTTATTGAGTCAGTACTCCCCTAGTTGGTTATCTTTTCCAATCATATGGAGCAGGGAAAATTTTAAGGATAGAAGTTTATCTTAAAGTTTAGAAACCTTGGCGAATTTTACTAGTCCCCAATATGTAAATTATAAAATTTTTTATGGGATTTTTGTAAAAATATTTACGTTTATAATTATTTATATTAGTATATATAAATTTTTGGCAATTTTTAGGGTAAAATAATTTTATACTATAAAATTTGGGTGAATAAATTTAAAAAAAAATGTGAACTGGAGAATATTCTTTTTCGAAAAAGCATTGAAAATTAGCCCACCTGCGAATATTAGCCCCAAAAATTCTCCCTGATATGGAGGGTTTTTTCATGCCTCCTAGATGCCAAGTTTATACAAAGTTATCATATGTTGCCATAGTCATATTTGAGTCTTGTTTTGTTCAAGGGAAGTAAATGTGGGTCGGCCTTTCAGTGGTGTCTCTTGACTCATTTTTCAGTCGGCCATCCCTGGTCTATCAAAGTATTTTTTTTTATCACATTAGATATTTGGTTGTTTCCTCCTACTAGTTTGAGAAGGTCTCCATTCACTTCTTGCTGGTGGGTTTTCTATTATCCACTTTGAAAAATTTCTCTAAGAGTGAACCTAGAGTTGCACCCTAGCCCTACTTACATCATTAATAGGTGACCTTGTGCTCATAATTTGATCAAAATCATGGGTCTTTGACTGAATGGTTTCCATTTTGTTCGATGTCATATTTCATTGTCACACCTAGGATTCTTGCAATACCTTGGTTTCCATTTGACCTTATCGATGGATTCCTCGCCTCCTTTTCAACTCTCATTATTGATTGGTTCAGAGGGTTTGTTTCGAGCTCTAGCTACATTTTTTGTACGCTGGAAACATGCTTCAGCTTGGTTACTTCATTTTTTTTCATTTTATTCCTTCCAAATTTTTGCATGCCAGTTACACTCACGCTCGATTGATGTGGGATGCATTAATTCCTTCCTTGCAATAGATATTTTCCCATCGACTGTGACACATTTCTGTAGGAACAAGGTCGAGTTCTTTTTTAATACCTTAGGGTTTGTAGTCATTAGGGTTAGATTCATTTGCTGTCAACAGTGAGAATACACCAATGTATCCTAATTCATATATTCTATCAGGTATTTGACTTCAACTCATTAATTCACACTTGTCATATTGTACTAGGGTACCTTGACTCTCGCTATAATTATCGATGAGTTGTCTCATGTTTGTTAATTATATATATATCAATGAATGGTAATCAAAAAATTTCTCACATGGTCGACTTCAGATCATTTATTCCCATAGTGTAGAATTGTACCATGGTGATCGATGAAGACATCGGGTTTGCATCAGCATGCTTTGGTTCAATTTGACATCTCATTTATTTTTCTATCAGTGACACCATTCACCTTATATGTTGTAGTTCATCACAACAACATCCTATAAATTGGCACCTGAGTTGTGTGTAGTACCATTATTCCACTACTTATGGTTCGGTACTTGGAGATTCAGTGATCATATATCTTTTAGCATCATGATCAGTTGTCTATATGTGAAACTTTGGCATGACTTTCATATGTACCTTTTGATGCAGTTATCAAATGATTCATGATGTACTTTATAACTTCTACTATACTTGTATACATATTGGATCTGCTCCATACTTGTTATGCAAACATGATTTACTTTCACTGGGTATGGGTATGCTCAGCTCAGAAATGAGCTTTCTTTTTTATCTCTTCCATTTGTTTTTGGGAGGCTAAAATCTGGTAGTTGGAGAAAGGTCTCATGAGGCACTATGTTTTATGTAATTTTGTATATGTTTGTAAGTGCACGTTGCATGATGGAGTCAAAGGGCTTTGGGGCAGGTCAAATTCCATAGTTTTGATGTAAAAGGGTCTAATAATAAACTGTGGGCCTCAAACAATGGTTTGAGACCATAGTATCTGCACGCTAAGTGAATATAAAGAGATAGATCGAGTCTAGTCAGTAGGGTGGATGAATTTAATGTTTTCATAATTTTATGTGTCTATAATATGTTGTAAGATATTTCTCTAGGTTAGGTTGAAAGGCTCCTTTTGGCTGTGTATGCTAAGACCTAGTGCTAGCTGTGTGCAGACTCTGTTGGATGTGTGTGCAAAAGGTTTTATGTAAGTTAAAGTTGATTTGTACTGAAAGATCTAAGTTAATGGAAAGAATGGATTTTGGAAAGCTTACTATGTTATGAAATTGAATTATTTACTATTTATGTTATGTTAAGATCACACTTTTTGTGTTACTTATTGATCATTGCACAAAGATATCTGTTATATTTGCATTGATTAATGATATATTTTCTTAAGTAATCACATTGGCAGATCTGGATCTGTTTCTGCTATACTTTATCTGCACTAAAGGATCTGCAACTATGTCTTTTCTCTTCAGAATTCTGCACATTCTGTGATTCTGCTATATACTGTTGTGTGCATTTGTTTATAATTGATATAAGTTTGAATTATATTTTCTTAGTACCACTTCATTATTTTCTCCCTCAAGGTGCAGAAACTTGGTTCCAACACCCACCATACTGCTTCAGGTGAGACTTTAATCTACACAAGCAGTTCATTGCCGAAAGGGCCAGTAATTGGAGGGTCTGTTGGTTTATCCATAAACTATGAAACTCAGTTAGGACCCCTCAAGCCAATAAATGGCTCTATTTTTAGGACCATTATCATCATTTTTAGGGATATTTTATGTTATGGCATCCTTCACGCAATGAATTACAAGATTGGATGGATAGAAAGATACTTGGATTTGCACTTCAAAAGAACCAAAGTACTAAGTTATCTAAAAAAAAGGGGGTAAAAAAATATATTTATACAAAAGTTCATGAGATATTCTTTTCCCCATTTGCAAACAAATTGCATGAGTGGTTATCACCCTTAGCTATATTTCATCACTGCATAAAAGATGACGTAGTCACTGAGTGGACTCCTGAATTAATCCAGAAAGTAAAGAAGTTTGAAAATAAGATCACCCACATCGTAGATCATTGGATCGATCACCTATTGGGAGGATTTATGACTGAATTTTCCATTTCATGTCATATTCTGAAGGAGAAAGGAGATTTTTCAAAGGCCCTAGTGGTGAGTTCCTACGCTCATTGAAATTGTTGTTGAAAATGTTATTATGTGAACGGGGTTGTCTGTGAAAACATAGTGCTTGAATGCATCATAGAGGTCCAACTACGCGAAGTGGAAAATTTTACCATGAAGATTATGAAAAATCCATTTGTAGCCCTTTGAAGCCTAGATCTGATAGTGATTTTGAACTAGAAACTAGTATCTCAAGTGATTCTGAATAAGAAGGTTTTCAAACCAGAAGCCCTTGAGTCTTTTTCTAGATCCATCAACTCCACTTTTGCACTCAAATCATAGATCTCCCACCCCGATGCGCATTCCATCTCCACCACCCCCTCCACCCCCTCTGAAGCAGATATGGTTGCATCAATGAATTCACCTAATTTGAGAGGAATTGGTAATGAGGATACCAAACACTTTTGGTTTGTGACAGAGGTCGTATGGAATGCTCAAAAAATTAAAGATATTGATATTAGGAAGGCACATCTGACTACTTCTTTCCAAGATCACACATTAGATTGGTATATAAGGTATTATCAAGAAAACCCTAATTCCACCTTAGATGAAATAAAATATACCCTAAAAGGTCATTTTAAGAAGCCTAATTCATACGCGAAATTGGTGATATAATTGAAAGGTATTCGTCAGAAGGCTAATGAGTCTATATGGGAGGTTGATCATAGGTTGAAGTGCACCATCAGATATGGTGGATTTTTCATTGATGATACTCAGCATAAGGAATGGCTCATTGCTATGCTTCTCCCACACCTGGGTCAGCCCTTAGGTAAGAAAAAAATTTCCACACAAGATGAGGTTGTGGAGGTTGCAATGAAATTGGAGGCTACCCCAACACCTATTGCACTGGAAAATCAATGATTCGAAATCAGTTGGAATCCGTGCATATAGATTTTTAAATCCTGCACAAGGAAAAAGGCAAGGAAGTCTTTGCAGAGGTTTGGTGTATAAAATGTAAAGCTTCCGGGAACCATAAATATCAACGTCCTATATTTAACATTTATCTGAACGTTGGAGGTACTAGAACATTGAAGAATGATGTATGGTGCATGATCTTTCAGCTCGCTGGATTACATGACACAGATTTGTGCCCAAGGTTCAAAAAGTATCAACCTGACTTGAAGAAATTGTTTTTTAAATTATGTTTGTCATTAGCACATGATGAGAAGGATTGTTGCACTTTCTATGTGATGTTAGATAAAGCATAAATATATAAAATGCAGGTTGAGACAACATCACTAGCATCCTCTTTTAGGCATGGAGGATTTTAGGGCATAGGAAGAGGCCGAGGAGTTGTATTAGCTAGTTGAGGAAGAGGACAAGCCATTTTTCTATAATAGTGGTGATGCTAGTCATTATGTGCACAAATTTCTGAATCCAACACGATAGTCCTGTAGGTATTGTATACAATTTGATCATGTCATAGAATATTCTCATATCTTGATTGATAAAATGTAGGAAAAGAAGATGCAGACCCCAACAAAAAATCTTCAGATGATTTGTGATGAAACTTGTGAAAAAGATCCCAGTGTGAATGTGGTTACTAGGAGTGGTGTAGCCACCAATGAAGAAAAATGAAAGAAACTAGCCACTGATGTATGGATCCGTAAAGCACCTGAAACCAAGGAAGTATTTAATCTTCAACATGCGAAAGAGATTTTTGTTGAAGCATGGAAATAATTCAAAGAAGAAAGAACATCAATGTCAGATAGACCAACAGAGGAAGTAGGAGAAGATGAAGAGATCAAGCCATTTACAAGAATGTATAATGTTACTACACAACAAGAAGGAGGTAGAAAATATGCAGGATTTGATAGATAATTTCACAAAGAAGGAAAAACCCATGGTATAACAGTGAGCAGTCAAAAAAACATACAAGATCTAGAAGAGAATGGGTAGGGAGATGCGTATGATAGCACATATTGGTGGTTATGAATTGGACCAAGTTATTCTAGACCTGGGTTCAAATGCTAATGTTTTACCTAATAAAACATGGAAGCACTTAGGATAGCCAAAGCTGGAATGGTCTACTATCCAACTCCACATGGCCAATCATCAAAATATCATTCCTTTAGGGAGGTTTTCACAATTTGTGGTGAGTATAGAGGGTGTGAAGGTGATGGCATACTTTGAGGTCATCCAAATTGAAGACGATATTGATCCCTATCCTGTACTATTAGGGTTGGAATGGGATATTGACATGGATGGTGTTATAAATCTCAAGAAAAGGGGAATGGAATTTGAAAGCAATGGATTTAGGGTAATCATTCCTCTAGATCCTATAGAAGGAAAAAAAATATACAGAACTAGTACGTGTCGATGATGATATTGATCCAATCTATAAGCTGAATTTGCGCGAGGAAGACTGGATTAAACCAATAGCACATGGGAATCTTAAGTGGGAGAAGGATTGCTCTTGTTTTTCATATTGGGATGAAAAACTAGAAAATTGGAAGAACCTATTGCATGAGGTGTGTGCATTGTGTTGTAATCGCGTGACCCAATCTCTCTTATGTATAACATCTGAGGTATGTGATTTACCACACTATGATGGCTCAACTGATGTAAACATGTTTATAGGATATCATGAAAGGACCATGCTTGAAGGGAAAAGATTCCATACTTTGGATCTTGGCTTGCATGCTATGCAAGCAAGATGGTGGGAAATTCATTAGGAGAATATGGGCAACTAGGAGGAATGTATGCACATGATGAGGTTTTTGTTTGAATGTCTAGTCATTAAAATGGAAGATGTGTACTCTGGAAAATAGGATCCGTATAGAAATTTGGCAAGATGGAATCAGGTATGGGACGTAGATCCAAGACCTAAATGGGTCCATATGTCTATTCCCACATTGGGAAATGTTCCTACTGAATGGTACTTGGAGACAGAGCTATGTAGAGCTACTAGTGAATGGTTTGCGCTGACAACAAGTTTTATTGTTACATTATGCTTTGAGAGTGGATTTGATATGACTGGTCGAGCTTCGATTCCACAAACCAATAATGCATTGATAATGGAGATTGTGAACTGCAGGCACTTCGAAATTGTAGAATAAATGGAAAAATGCATGGTCTTTGGAACCTCGACTCTCCCCTTCAAAATATCAGACAAGTGCACTCCATGATAAGCCTTGTTGGGTATTATAGGAAACATATTCCACAGTATGAGTTCATGACGACGCCCATGACTAAGTTACTCAGAAAAGGTGTCACATTCCATTGGGATAAATAATGTAAAATGAGTTTTATTTATTGAGGGACACGTTGGACAGTACCCAATATGCTTTGAATTACCTTATCAAGAAGCCTATGTTGGGGCAGTGCTCTCTAAATGGTTCTCATTAGTTATGGATCATATTCACAGAAACGTGTGACGTGCACGTGGTAGCTGCACGAGGAGGTCGACTGGGGCACTGAGGTATTAAAAACTAACCATTGGAAAAATAAAATTGGAAAAGGGATATTTATTACCGCTTTTGGGAGCATCTTGGATGCATTTAATGAAGGTATTTTACCATATTTGGGAATTTTTTCTCAGCAACATAGCCTCATTATCACACGGGGAGTTGTTGAAGTTGTGCCACAAGTATAAATATGACCTAAGGGGTTGTAATAATTCCCTTTGCTTTCTGATTGAATTATGTGCTTTGAGCTCCCTAATTGTCGCTGCATACAGTATGTCTATGTCTACTTTGGATCTGATGTTCGAGGACACGTTGTACTGAGCAGGGTTGTGATATGTTATTTCTACCTATATGACAGACACACGACCTAGGGATGACCATGCTACGCCTAAATTCCCCATTGTTGAAACACATGTGCCCACAATGTCTAATAAAGGGCATTTGCCTGCTATGCGTAAATCTCCATGAGAAAATACCCCAAGTTCATGCCCTTCTATGGCTAAGAAGATGAAAATACCTATGTCTGAGGTCTCTAAAACTATTGAAGAAGGAAAGGAGGATGTGGTCGAAGTGGCCCCATTCTCGCAATTACCAAGCTATGTTTTTCCACGCAAACCTTTAGTTATAATCCCAAAGGACCTATAGAAGGTGGCCATCAATATTAAAATGCCCCTAATCCCTGGGAATGTCCTGGTGGAAGGGGACATGTTCTCTAAGATTCTGAAGCTCATATTCGATGATTGGGACATCGCCGATGTCGATAAATTCAAAGAGCTTGCACCAAAGCTATACCAGGATCAGATTACTTATGACGGAGGCATTGCGCACCTCAAACCAAAAATATTTGTGCTAGGTCTGCACAAGGTAGGCCTGCTAAATTTTCTCTAGATCCCTCATTTTAGGCATAGCCACATAAATCATGTCTACATTAGACAGTTGCACGCCCGTGTACACGGCGAGGTGCTATGGTTGGGCGAGTGCATCCTTATTAATGTTGCCTTAATACATAGGATCAGGATTCTGCATGCAAAAGGGGTTGACCCTCTTGATGATTTCGGTGGTAAGGCGTAAGAGAAATTCATTGCGGACCAAATAAAAATGAAATATAACGTCACACGGAAGAGTCAATGTTTTTTTTCGATGAGATCAATGACCCAAAAATGCACTTTGGTACGATCATATTTTCCTGCAAGATGATGCACAAGTGTAGACCAAAGAAGGCGCCCACACACGTTATTACTCTCTTTGGACGATGCAAGAAGGGAGTGCTTTATAATTGGTCTAGCTACCTATGCAAAGAGTTCCTTGAAAATGTGCGTGAAGTGCAAGAGGAAGGAAAGCCTTTCCACTATGTTTGTCTTTTATTCTTGATCACATTGATTGGGTGGAGGATCCTTGAAAACACTCAGTTCCTCGAGATTGAGCCTCGGATGTGCGAGGTTCCGTGATATGAAAAATTCTAAAACTCTTTACACCCAATGCACGGAAAAGAGAACAATAATTTTTGGGTCTTGTATGATGCTACTTTGTATTAAGCAGTATAATGGAAGTCGCGACTCTTGACTACATTATATGACTAGCACATGATGGTAAATGAATTTAAAGGTACATTTCATAATATGAAATCTGTAGAAAGGGCATCAATCAAAGAGTGTGGTATGATTTACCATAGTGATAGAGAATGAATTTCTTAGAGTGACAACAGAATGGTCAGCCGCATGGTTCACCCCCATCACACCAATGAAACCACACACTAGTTATTAGTCGAAAAAACCAACCGATAAGGTGACTAAGAATCCAAAGACAAAGAAGAAACACCCACTACCACTGGAAAGACCATAGACCATAAAACAAAACATGTGCTTGAAAATAACGGGTTTGTGCTGAAGGACACCATAGAAGAGGTCAAAGTTCACACATTTAAGGGAAGAAATAGTGACTTTGAGGCCATTGGAGGGTCTAGAAAGAAGAGGAAAGGCTCAAAATAAGGTAGCAAAGAGGTCTTGATATTGACAGAAGACGAATACATGAAATAGAAAACACTATCACATTTGCAACCAAGGATGATAAGACCGACATGGAGGTGTAGTACAAATCTTCACTAGAACTTGTTCAAGTGGGACTATAGGAGCTGAAGGTGCAGACGAGCTAGATACAAGCGAGCGTAGCTCACGTGAGTTAGAAAAATGGACAAGTCATGAAGGCATAACCATTAGACATTCCTTTACCAGCTTCGGGTTATACCTTCCTTATTCAAATCCCTGCACCAACAATTCAGATGGACGTAGCCGACACGTCCAATTAAGAGGAAAAGGTGATATAAATATTAACCTTTCTGTGCTAGCTGCCGAAAATTTATACTTAATGCACTCAATGATCATGGACGAGCTTCAGTATAGAGAGGATACTTCACACACTCATACCATGGAAGCTAAGTAGTAGGCCTAAAAAGCACATCAACAACAGGAAGAAGCAGAAGAAGCGTGATGAAAAGCTAAAGAACAACATGTTGTGTTGGAGGAATAGATCCACCAATTCTACCACGATATTCCAGATGACCTGGCCACAGCTACACCCAAGGATAAATTAGAAGGATTGGTTGTCATGGTGAGAGCAGCGTGCACTGAGGTGCATGGTCAGAAAAAAATATTGTAGATCTCCAGACAAAGTTGCATCCTGAGAGTCCATCAGAGGTTCATGCGCAAGAAGCAACTGAATTGAAGCAAGCCTAAGATAGTATTGTTGTTACAATCACCCAATGTAATAGCTTGTTAGATGAATCTATCAGTGTTTGAACATCTGTCCAAAATAATCTGGTCGTTCAACAGCTGTGTGCCGCACTCGATCAAAAGCAACAATAGTTTGAAGAAATCTGGATAGTGGTGCCAACATTGGTTCTTACTCAATGGCTAGCTCGTCTACAGGAGTACCAAATGATAAAAATAGAAATTGAAGAATTGGGCTGGAAGGAACAACTACTAGAAGCATGTTTGCAAGCGTGTGTCGAGGAGGGACTTCAAATTTCAGAGGCGCTAGATAATACTTTGAAGACTATTTAGCAAACTCAGCACAGCATAGAGATGGCCACTTAAGGGCCCATCATAGAAAAATTAGTTTAGAAAGTGCAAGGCACCATAGTGCAAAGTTTGGAATCAGTGCTCCCTCTAAAATCTTCTGTTAGCACGATCCAGGCCAAGATTATGGAGAAGGCTCCTTAGTGAATCAGGACGAGTCACATTTTTGTGTTGGAGGCCTATTGGAGCTAGGTCCCTTGAAGCACAATTTTTGATGTAATTTTGTATAATTTTGTGTGTGCGTGCTACGTGATCGAGTTAAGGAGATCAAGGGTAGGTCAAAGTCCCTAATTTTTATGGAAATGGGTTTAAGGGTAAACTATGGGCATCAAACCATGGTTTGAGATTGTTGGGGTTCCTGATTTTTGATAGATTGGCAAACCAAAATATAAGACAACATCAAAACCAATATTCAGAGTTCCAGGATCTAGTCCTCCCGTTCTCAGAGAGGGATCTCTCAAATTATTCGTTTGCAAAGGTATATCTTGTTTGCTTTTAAGTATTGATTTTAGACTAGTTATTAAGTGCAAGTGTTTGTTTTGTTTGTTTGTTGGGTTGAATTAGTACATCAGACAATGAAATGTTTAGGCAATATAAACAGAAAGAAGAAGTGTCAGATTCATTGGGAAATGGAGTCAAGAAGAAGTAAATAACAATCTCATCAATGGATATGGGATATCAAATGGAAAATCTAAATTGGCCATAGGATCCTTTAGTTTTTGTGAATGAGATGGACATTAATGATTTTGGAAAGAGAATTTTAATTCTCAACAAAGGGAACTTAAAAACATAACTTGAACAATAAAGAGGTATTTGATAGACAGGGCTAACCATGAATTCTACAAACCACACTTTAAGAAAATAATGACTTCAAGACAACTTTCAAAATGAAATCTAAGATTCGGGGAACACCCTATTTCCTCAAAGACTTTATTTCAAAGGAATTAGAAAACATGAAATATTCATTGATAATTGCAGTCATAGAAGAGGGAACACCTAACACATCTATGATCACAACTATGAAGACCTTTAAAATAAATTTTCAAGTAGGGACAAAGGGTATGATCAAAACAGACCTCCTTGTCTAACTATAAACAATGGTACTTCAAAGGGAGACTTCTAAAATAGTTTTCAAGTGGCAGCAGACAAGCACAAAAAACCATAAATCATGTTGGAACCAATTATTGGAACTATTTGAGAAATAAAAAAGCATACGGGCTAAAGAGAAAGATTAAAGACTCTAAAATGCCTTAGCCGAAGAAAATATAAAATAGTGAAGGATAAATAGGTCTAAGGTGCTTCTAGGAGTCATTTCATAGCCTAAAATTTTCATCCTACTGTAGTAAGAATTTATGGAACAAAATGAAAACAGGAAAGACAACAAACAGTTCAGAATACGTCACCAATATCCAAGCTTAGGGATCCAATGATAGAGCCTTCTCAAGAACAAGCACGTAAAAACATCATCAAGCTTCCAAGACTTCAATTTCTTCCTCAACTTCAAACAGAATATGTATTATTTCAGAGAGTTTCAGTATTACAACTAGTGAACATCCAACCCTTTACAATGTGCTCCTCAAGGAGATTTTATAAGAAAATGAGGAGGTGGAAGAGTTCGTAGGGTTGAAGTGTAATTAATTCTATACTAAATGCAACTCCTAGCCTTGAAAACGATGCAAGGCATAAGGTAGGAGTGAGTTGAATTATAAATTTGTTTCATTTATTCTATTTCTGCTTTTTAGGCTTAGTGGATAAAAAGATTGACTTTAAGAAACTTTGTTACCTTTACAATAACTTCTGCTGACAGTCGAGATATTTGTTTTTCTTGTAATAACTATTTCGATGCCTTTGGCCTTAATGTTTCGAGCTGAGATTTGATCTGTGTATTCCTTTGAGGCAGAGAGGCTGCAGGTGGCAATTTTGGTAGTTGGGGATTCAATTAGCCCCTTTGATGTGGCTCTGAGGTGTCCTTCGACTGATATTTCTCTGTTTTATAAAGACAGTGATTTATCTTTGGATATGTGTTTAGGCTTGATTATGCCATAATATTCATCTTTGGCACTGATAATATTTTATTAATTAAATTTGACTGTGTTTGTTGTTGCAGGTGCGTAGAGGGTTTGTCGGAGAAATTGTTCAGAAAAAACGATAATCATGACTTATTGATCTTCTAAAAATATGTAGTTATCACTTTAAACCCTTAAATTCGTATCAAAGGCCGTGAGGATCATCATCCTCGGCCCATAATAACACTGTAATGGCTGCGGGAGGGTTTACCTTAATCTTTATTAAAACCGCATAAAACAAACAAAGTTAATTTAAATCCTGCGAAGATTTGGTTTAAAACTGCTTTGGAAGGTTCGTGGAAGTGTTTCGGAGCAGTGAGGATGAGTGGTTGTAGCAGTGGAAGGAGAAAAACCGTGGTGGAAAAATGAAAAAGAGGTTTAAATTTTATTTTGGGTGCGAATTGAGAAATAGTGGTTTTGGGAAAACCGGCAACGGTTTTCGCATAGCATTTGGGGGGGTAAGTGGTATTAGCTTTTGGAACGCGATATATGTTAGCATTCGACATGTGGATTTCTAAAACCACTTTTATCGTGCGAAAGTAGCACACTGTGAGAAGGGGCCAAAAATTATGTGATATGGATTTTATTCCATTGGATTGGAGGCTCCAGATCCAATGGTGCGGGTTGAGCGCGATGGATGAAGAGCTGCAGGGTAAAAGGGTACGCGGGGTCCATGGTGACGTCAGCAAAATTGGTGCATAGTGGAAATGTGCGATAGGCTATCAGGTTAAGTTTCGATCATTAGATTTCTTTGATGGAGGGTTATGACTAAGAGAAGGAGAAAATATGAAGAAATGAAGGGTAAGGGAACAGGCGGAAGAATGGAGCCTATTGGCCTTTGATCTTTGTAGATCGACAGTTAGTATTTTGTTTAAAACTATTTTTTTTGGGAAACGAAAAATATAGAAAAGGTAAGGTTTGAAGGAATTTGGCAGAGAAAAATGAGGAGAAATGGAGGGCCCACCTTTTATAAAGTGTGGAAGGAAGGATCAATGGGAGCCATAGGATTTGAGAAGATCAACGACGGGGATTGCATCACAGAATCACACAGGACGTGAAAAGGTGCGAGGGGAGGGGAGACAGGTGATGATGTGATTGAGCACAGACCGTCGGATCGGTATGAGAGATCAATGGTCAGGATTAAATTAGTGGGATTGCATCAGTGGGAGGAAAGGCCAAAGTGTTGATGCAATATGCCGATGCGAATGAGCATGGAGCATCGGATTTGACGGAATGAATGGCTGGGATTACATCACATCATAGAAAATGAAAGAGGCAAAAGTGTCGGGGTCTTTGAGTTCGCAATATGCGACTAAGCGCTGGCCGTTGGATTGGTATGAGAGATCAACGGTCTGGATTAAATCGGTGGGTATGATGTCGGAGGGGTAATAAGCAGAGCGTGATTGAATCCGGGCCGTTGGTTCTTGTGGATTCAACGACTGAGATTAAATCGGAGGATCGACATTGGAAAGAGGAAAAGGGAAAGGATAAAGGGAATTTGCAATTGTCGATTGCGATGGAATGAATATTTGTGATGCAATGAGCGCTTCACGCTCAGTCACAGCACGGGTTATATGTGGAAAAAGGGGCTAGGGCTTAAGGCCGAAAGGGGCTTAAGGCCTTATAGAAAAATGAAGGTTTTTTAGGATTTCTAATGGGTTTTTTTAGGGTTTTGAGGGTTTCGATAAGGGAAAAAAGGATTTTAAACCAAATTAAAGTGGAACATAAGGTTTAAAAATGGTTTTGGAATGGTTTAGAATTCAAAAGAAGGTTCTTACCGATGAATATGGAGAATGAAATGGAGAATTATAATGAGGAAAAACAGAGTTTTTAAGCAGTCTTTCTCTTAGTAAACAACAGGTTCTTCAGGGCTTTAAAGTGAAACAGTAGTGAAGATTAACACCAAGGATAAAGGTCATCATAAGACTTCAAGAACTCACAATTTTGGAAATGAATTGTTTCTTGAAGGATGAAAATATTTAGCCACCATTTGGTATGACAAATTTTTATAGGTGGCTGACAGAGACCATAGTATCTATGCGCTAAGAGAATATAAATTGATAGATCGATTCTAGTCAATATGGGGATGAATATAATGTTTTTATAAGTTTATGGGTCTGTAATACGTTTTAATGGTTTTGAATGGGTTGGTTGAAAGGCTCCTGCTAGCCATGTGCATGGATACCTAGTCATGGTTATGTGCCAACTCTGCCAGTTTTGTGCCCAGAAGGGTTTATGTAAGGGAAAGTTGATATGTACTAAAATATCTAAGTTAATGAAAAGAACAGATTTTGGCAAGATTACTGTGTTATGAATCTAAGTTATTTACTATTTATTTTATGTTAAGATAAAATTGTTTGTGTTTCTTATTGATCATTGTGTGAAGATATATGTTATAGTTACATTGATGAATGATAGATTTTCTTAAGTAATCACATTGGAAGATATGGATATGTTTCTATTATACTTTATATGTGCTAAAGGACATGTGACTCTGTATATTCTGTTAATAATTTCACATATTGTATGATTCTTATTTATAGTGTTGTGTGCATCTATTTATAATTTATATAAGTCTAAATTTGATTTTCTTAGGACCACTTCATTATTTTATCCCTCAAGGTGTGGAAAATGGGTTCCAACAATCCCCATACTACTTTGGGTAAGAATTTGATCTGTGGAAGAAGGTCATTTCTGAAAGGGCTAGTAGTTTGAGGGTTTGAGGGTTTTCCCATAAACTTTGAACCTGGGTCAGGACTCCTCAATCCAACACTAGTGAAGTCCTCTCAATTCCTCACAAGATTATTTCTTAAGTACATGACACATTTCGACCATCATGTACCCCTTCTGACCTCAAATATTAGGGGGCATATATTATAGCATCATTTATCACCTCTATATACTTGATGATCTATGTATTGGACTTGGGTAGCCCTTTCCATTTGGTCCTTTACCTCGAGAAAATTATTTTAAATTCCATGCATGACTCTGCCCTCTCAAAATCAAGTGTAGACGTGGGTCTAGTTATAGCCAACCCACATATATAATATAAAATATGAAATAATATATAATTCCATATTTTTTGGGTGGGGTTTATGGGTTACACCGGAAGCCCACCTATAGGAGCCCATGGCCAGACTATTTCCCAATTGAATAAACTATTTTGAGGAACTAAAAATACACCTCATTGGAATGCCTAAAGGGGATAATGATACAGGTATTGATACTATAACCTATTAGTCACAGATCAAGTCTGATTCTCCTTCTGCCTCCTACACTTCCCAAGTTGTGCAAACCCTTGTTTCCCTCTTTGATATGTTGAGCTTTCTTATGTGACATCCTTGTGTACCTTTATGGAAGAATATTGTTGAGGCTTTGACTAGAAGGATTCGGAGGATGGTTTCTCTTGGATTCGTGGCTGAATGAGGTGGTATTCCTCCACATCTTTGAAATACATCAATAAATAAGCTTTGTACTATTCATGATGTCATGATATTTGATAATTTTATACATGTTAATTATATTATTATATTTGTTTTCATGTTATTTTCTATAAGCTTATACGATCTAACCACTGACATCTAGAACATGCTTCGTATTATTACTAGTCTATGTGATTTTCTTGAATAAGTTGCAGGTTTTGAAGCAAGTGGATAAGTAAAGGGTTTTCACCCTGCAAGAAATAGCTTAAACGTAGGACTTACGAGTAAGGTCACTTCCCCCAAGTTTACTATTTGAACCATTAAGACTGGTTGTTTTCTTATTTTTTGATGGTGTATGCCTCTTGCTCTATTGGGGCCCTCAACCCAGACCCTAGGGTAGTTTATCTCGTAACACATATTAGTTACTCTTTGAGAATTGAGTTTCTTTTATTGTTAGGATCATTAATAATAACATATGATAAGATAATCCTATCCAATTTCCCTTTATGGATATTAACATAGAATCAATGTCTTCCATATGAGACATGTAGATGGAACATCTTACATATAAAACATGCAGACCTAGATTTGACATCATGGCATGGATCAAGGATTTTATTTTATACGAGTTTCTTTAAGGAGAAAAAAAAACTACTTGGTCTTAGGTCATGGTCATCAATTTTCAATCCATTTCCAAATTAGAGTGATTATCTCACTATATGAATGATCAATCATTGTTGAACATAAAAGTGGAATGGAAGCGATATGAATATATCCATAACTCAATTGGTGCAAGTGATATTACAAGTGCTAGAAGGATTGATTTACAATAAGATGAAATTTGTGTGATAGAGTTTTTGAAGAAGTTTGGAACATAAATTTATAAATACATGAAGCATTATCATAGAGCTCAATGGTAGGACCTACAATACAAAAAATCACGTGAACTGTGTCTACGAGGGACAAATTTTTTTATAGTTGATTTTGCAGAAGATTACATATTTGTATCACAAAATGAATTACAGAGTGAATATTATTAGTATCACCAAGTTTTTATGCTTGCGGATGTTCTATATAGACATGTTGAACAAAATATTGTTCATATAGAAAATACCAATAGAAATCGACATGTTATTAAAGAATAGCATTTTCATATTAGTGATGATTGTACACATATGTGGATGGTGCTGGACCAGCCACCATTCAAGGGGTCTACCGAATATGTAGTCCCAATTAGACCCCACAGTACTTGGGTTAGGATCCCCATCCGAAATATGGCCCAGTTGATGTTTTCTTAAATTTTTTTCTTGGATATAATTATCATCAAGAGAGAGGGATGCACATGTACCTTCGAAAAGGAGGTGTGCTTCGTGAGTGTTCAATTGTAGGTGCGTCAAGGTTATTCTACTGCAAAGGGAAATAAAAGTCAGCCTCTAAGAGAGAGGTAATAATACCACTCTATTAGAAACACGCGTATACATGAAGAATCCATCTAACCTACAACATAATAGTCCACAAATATGTGACGGTGATTGCAAATAATACAATACATTCTGAATATGATAAGAACTAAAATAACTAAAATAGTTCAACTACTTTATTACAAATGAAAACACACATGAATTACAAAAATTCACTTAATAGTCTTACAAACATTCATAATCCATGAATTAAGAACACACTAGACATTAGGATTCATATATTAAGTAAAATTTCCCAGAAACATGTATACAATGAACACCACTAGCTCAAATAGTAGAGCGTTAGAGCCGCTACTTGCTCCCCAAAATAACTATCTTGTCTCTCTAATACCTTGGGGGAGGATCCTAGGTGAAAAATACTTCTCTCATACAATGAGAGTGTATATATAACCAATGGGGTGATAATTAACTTCCCTTGTGACCCTTTGACTACCCTCGTGAGTATTTTACTTCCTATGAATTTTCTATTTTACACGACTCTTCATCTTCTATACATGTCCTTTGGACTTACAATTTACAATTCATTTTTGAATAAGAATCTACATAATCCACAATAACAATATGGAATATGAAAACTCATGTCAGGACATGACATGACATTGTTGACATGGAGTTCCTGATGACATGGAAATTTAAAGCCACTTTTTTCACTCCATGCTATATGTATTCCTCAGAATTGTCTTATATCCACCTCCATATGGGTCATAGGTAAGGAGTCTTTAATAATATCAAGTCTTGAGTTGAGGTTCCAAAGTAGTGACTCTTTTATTTCAGTTGATTGATCAACTTTCATAATCAACTACAAAAATCTCTTTTAGGATGTCTGCCTTCTCCATCTATTTTTTCATCATCCTATGATGGTATGATTGAGTACCTGTATCTACAATTCACTTATGAAGAGATGAAATTAGTTTGATAATCCCCTAGTCTAAGATGGTGCATGTTGATCCACTGATTGAGCCATAACCAGGTAATGAGCTAAGGAAGAGGCCCAATGGATGTCATAGTTTCACAACTCAAGAACTAGGGGTGAATCTTGAACCTTGATATTATGGAATACACAGTTTAGGTTGTACATGGTAGGCATATTGCACATGTTTAGGACTCAGTGAACTGGGATGAGGTGTTTTTCATTGTTTCAGCCAACTTTGTAGTTATAGGAGGCATAAAAGACCTAGTGATTGTGAAATTTAATATCACAGGAGCTCAATGGATGTGCTTAAGCTTAGAGACAACACAATTCACATTTTAGGCCATTCTATAGGATTGTATTACGTAATTGTGGGGGTCAAGATCTCGGTCGATTGAGAACTGGAACTATACATTGCACAATCTTGGGAGGTAGGAACTACACATTTCTTAGTGCCAAGGGGTAGGGTTCTAGCTTTAGGGTTGCAACTGTGCAATGCACAATTGAGGATGAACGAATGCGGCTAAGTTGTTGGGAAATTTTTAGAATTTCGCTAAGTGTGGCATTAATGAGGTGATTTGAATTAGTGACATGACTCAATTGTGAATACTTGATGACACACAAACATATATCATGTAGGACATATGAGCAATATGTTTCCTTCAGTACGACAACTACAACACCAAAGATACACTTTGCAATGACCATGACGAAACTTTTGCAACAATGCTTATAACTTTGGACATGAGTGTGATAGTTGTTTCCATGGTCAAATAACGTGATTTACATAAAGATAACTGATTGAAACAACCAAAAAATTCTTATATACATCATCCGACGCTTGACATGTGAATAGACAACACTTTTATTTTCTTGAAAAAGGGACTCAAATGTGTAGAGAAGACATATGCAATGGATTTCAATGTTTTCCATAATAATAAAAAAGACCAAGGTAGGCTCCGAAATTTGGTGTAGGAAAAATTTTGTAGGGCATTGTAATGATAGCACTTTCAAACACATTGGTAGAATTCCATATTATTTGTATCCATTAACTCTTTTGGGCAGGGTCTCATTTCTTTAGGGAGTATTGATTCATCATACATATCACTTTGGGTTCCCCACTTACCCCATGAATAAACACGGTCCCCTTTGTGAATTTTAGGTTGAATACAAGCATAATATTCATTAATATAGAAATGTTTCGAATCAGAAATGGTAGTGAATTTCATTAGATTTATATTTCAAGAGTATAGTTTTTCATATCTGGTGTTGCTCTACTACTAGCAGGGCTAAAAAATACCCCAATGAAGTCACTTTAGGAACAAAAACATTTCTCCACTTATAGCAAGCTTGGACAATACCCTAACAATGTTGCTTGCTTCACCTCTCTACGTAGGAAGACTTTCTCTTCTATCACCTCTATTTATATATTTAATTAGGATTGTATATTGTCACTTATTCATTCTGTGGGAGAAAGAGGGATCCTGAATTATTGAGCAAAGGAGAGGTTGTTCCTTCAAAGAATCATATAAGTACCTTTGATTTAGGTTTGATCGTTTATGTTTTTCCCCTTTCCTCATCTACTGATTGGATAAGAATGAAAAAAAAGAAAAATAAAGAACCAAGTGTGGTGTGAGGTTTTCAAAATAGACACAAGGATCATGGTTTGACCAAAACTCTCCTTATGGATTAATCGTACTTTGCCTTAGAACTTCATCGACCAAAAGATGTGACCAGAAAAAAAGAAGGAGGTATGAAGGTTAGACAAGTGTTGAAGTTTCAAAAGACTATTTTCAATTTAGCCACACATAAATAATCTAGAAAACACATTCACACATGACCCTTATTTGAGAAAATTAAATAAAAATAAATATGACATAAACAAACAAGAAAAAGAAATAAAGAAACTATGTACATAGTGTAGGGAAAAACACCAAATCATCATTGAAATAATGTTTTAAGTCTTTTCCATTAACAAGAAAAGAGTCAATCTCCCCCTAGAGTGATTTTATATGATATGTGTGATTGCCAAGGTTTCTATGCATGGTGAACAATCTGGTCCACAAGCATTGGAACTTCGTGTGTTTTCCTTCATCCTCATGTACTTTGTCACACATCAAGACTAAGTCACGCACATTGAATTCATTCTTCCCTACAAAATTATTATTGAACCACCTATTGATACAACACTGAGAGGTAGAAAACACACATTGTATAGTGTCAAGGCACAAGGTTGTAGCCTTAGGGCTGGAACTTCATGATTCACAGTTGAGGAGGGTTGGATGAGGTTAACTAGCTAGGAAATTTCTAGAATTTTGCTAAGTGTGGGATCAATGAGCTAATGTGAATAAGTGACATGGATTAAATATTATCACACAATTAGAACACTTGAAAAAATAATAACATAGATCATCCAGGACACAAGAACAATACATTTCCTTCATTGCGACAACTTTTTGATGACTTACCACAAGTGCAACACCGAATATACACTTTTTGACGATAGTGGCGACACTTGTGAGATGATGGTTAAAATTTGTAAGTGAGTGCGATAGATGTTTCCATGCTTAGATAAAATTATTTACACAAATATAACCCCTTGAAACCACGAGAACATGCTTATATCATCATGTGACACTTGACATGTGAAAATATGACATTTTTTTTCTTGAAAAAGGAACCAAAACACTTAGAGGAAACAAATGGAATGGATCTCAATCCTCATGATGACAATATAAAATACCAAGGTAGGCTCTAAAATTTGGTGTAGTCCAAAATTTTGGAGGGTGTTGTAGGAGCAACAACAACATGGTACACATTTTGTACAACATTTCTTCGATAAGATTTACAATTCATTGAAAGCTTGTGGAATAAAATTCAATGAAATTTGGATGTGGTCACATGGATGTGTAGGTAAATTAAAATCTTCATGGTGATTCTTTTGTTGGTGTCATATTCATATGAAAACCAATATTAAACATTGTTGGAAATTCTTTGAGACTGGTCATGGAAAAGGAGAACATGATGGTGCAGGGGTATGTATAAAATGATCACTTCAAAGATATCAGATGGACCACTCTGCTAATTGACTTGTCTTACGTGATTAAGTTGTTCAATGGTGAAATTTTGCACTAATCCGTGAGACTAACCCATGAAGGGAGGTATGTAGTTATGTATATATATGAACTTGAATATATTTTTAATATATGATGATTTTTACTAATTTTAAATTTTTTAAAAATTATATTTTAAATAATTTACCAATGATTGTCTTTGATATATAAATTGTATTTTAAATAACATAATTATATTCTTGTTTCACTTTACTATAATTTGTTTGGAATATTGGAATCCAAGATGTAGATAGATCAATTCCATATAAAGTTGAAACAGTAAAAGAGACTCAAAATTTTCATTCAATTAAAACGAAAGAGTACTGAAATGTGTTTGCATTTGATAAATGAAAAGGATATTGTTTTTGTCTTGTTTTCATATAAGAAACAAAATTCAATTATGCTTGTGAAAAAATATGTACGTGTAAGCATGGAAACATATAAAACTTGATACAAAATGGAACATGTCACCTACAAGCTTGGGAGAGATGGAATTAGAGTAGATCATACTTTATCCAAAGTTGATATAGTTTCTAATTTTTTTATAGAATGTAACATTTCAATTTATTTCAAAGTATATAAATAGGTTTTATGGTTTTAATCATTGTGTATAATTATAGATAATGGTTAAAATATAGAACTAGATCTAATAAAATTGATCATTTGTTTGAATTATAGTCTATAGAATGGGTATTTACTTCTAGTCTTGCTTGAGTTTTTTCTTTTTTGAATGCACATATGTGAATTAATATTTTTTGGAAATACAATAAATGATAACATGTGATGTATTCTTGTTTTCTTACCTACACTCTTCCTATGGGTTTTATTTCAATATTTGTTTTGTCCTTAAACTATAGCAACTCTACTTTCATCATCTCAAACAAATGTTCTAAGATGATAGCTCTCATAGTCATATCTTTACCAGCGAGTACAAGATATATGAAACTTAAAAAAAAATCCAGACAAACAAATTACAGTCTAGAGGAAAAAACAAATATCTAAGTCTATACTCATCAAGAGATTGAAAAAATTCCACATTGAAAATACTCCTAAGATTTCACCATTATCATAAATAAAAGGGTCTCCTTTATATTTTTAAAATGCATGTTTTTTTATTTTTAAACACTCATGTTGCACCCAAATTAAATAATACCTATATAACATATGTATCTAATACTCACATTTAAAAAATTAAACTAGTATAACAACTTTCAATCTGCCACCATTTTTATACAATTTAAGCTTAGAAATTTAAGTATATACCTCATATTTAAAAGCATATGGATAACCCTTGTGTTATCTCTTTTTCATTCATTCTAGAATGATTGATCCCCTTACCTTTTTATTTGAATCAATCATGTGCATTGTGACTAACCATTTTTTTTGAATAATAATGTAATGTGTCACAATTATTCTTACCCATTTTTGAGATAAAATTAAATAATGAATTGCGTCATACTTATTTTGATCCATTTTGAAATCATTTGAATGCGATTTTTTTTTTGCACTATTTATTTATGACATAAGGTTTTTCACTAAATTTTGTTCAATTCTAACCAAGGTCACATGAATTGTATGTCAACCTTGTTGAAATTCAATTTTAACCTAATATTTTTGTCTGCTTGGCTCGAGTAAAACTTTTGAGAGAAGGAACAAAATTCCATTAGTGCGGCACTAGACAAGTCATGCAAAATTTAAGTCAACTCAACTTTAGATATTTGTACTTATGTGTAACTTTTATTGTCCATACACCAACACTCCAGTGGTTTGCATTAGCAATGATTTCATTTTGACATTTATTTCAAGTAGGAAACCATCTTCACAATATCTCCATACAAGACTAAACTAGAACTCTACTATGAAACTTCCTATTATATTACTTCCATAAAGAATCTAGAAAATTCCATATATTGTCCATAGATAGACAAAAAAAACTTATGAGTCCTCTCCAAAATAACTTTCTAGACACATGCAAATAAAAAATAGAGGACCCTACAAGCTTGTTTGTCAACACAATACATCCAAGATGCTTGCATTTTGATTACGATTGAAAATGAAGAATATATTGTAAGAATCACATGTAGATAATAGGAGGCGAACATTACAAATTTAATTAAATATAGTAAATTTGGAACACATGAGAAAAAAATAGGTTGTTCTTTTTAGCAACAAGCATTTTTTGTTTAACCCTGTCTTTATTGAAGCATCCCATTTTGTATAGGGGTGACACTAGTGCTTCTGTTTGATAGCAATTTCAATTTTCAAGAACATGAATTTAAGGCTTTATGACTCATATTATTTTAAACCTCCTTGATTACAATATGAAAGGAATGATTCACATTTTTTGCATTTAATGTTGAAGTTACTATGAAAAACAACTTATCTTATTTAGCAATGGCTTGGCGTTCTTCAACTAGTACTTATCCTAGAGACTCCAAATCACATTTATTACCAACTAACATTGTAAAAATATTAATGTAGGAATTCATGGCACAAATTTTACAACCATGTATCAACGTTTTGATACAAAAATATATACATACCACATCATTTACATATTCACAAAAAGAAATCAGTGATCGTAAGGACGAGAAAGATATTTTTTTACAATAAAAACAAATGGTTGACTCTAGCCCCCTCTATGATTTAGCAACTTATTTTCTATTTGAATGGTACATGACATCTACTACCTACATAAGATACATTGTATTAGTACCAATACCAAGCTATGAACCAGATATATCTGAAACTCTTCTAGGAAATAAAACAACATTGTTCTACAAACCTTATAAGTGGATGTCGTGTGTACAATATGTTAAGTTTCCCTTCCACCCCTAAAATACCTTTCAATAAATATATTTTCTTCTTACACTTCAGTGGCTAGGGGATAGTTTTTTATAGAGACTAGTGAAAGTGACATGTTTGTATCTTTTGTTTTTCTCTATTATACATTTGTTCAGTATTGATTACTTGTGTATCAAAGATTTATTATCCAACAATAACTATTTATCATCGGTACATTATTTGATCGTACAACTTTAGAACACAATATAGCTTTATTCGTTCTAGAGATGCAGGGTATGTTTCTTGCCAATATCCATGTAAAGAAAATCCTAGATGATAAATGTGTGATATGCATACAAACATTACATCTTCTTCCATTTTCTGTTAGTGGATTGCAATGGATTTTAATTGTCAATATTTTAATATATGAATACTATAATTATTGTATAGTAGAGGTTTAGTATGTTTTGCCTAGGTTACAAGTGAATGATCTGTTTTCCATGGTCTGAGTACCCTTAGGGCCACACACCATGTAAATTCAACATAATTCAAAAAGAAATATATTTTTTGATAAAAGGTAGAAAGTATTACCTTTAATCAACATTCATTTTAAAAAACTATCATGGAGATGGTTGATTTTTTCAATTTAAAATTTTTTCATGCAAATATCAAGTTGTGTTTTATCGGAAATCTGTTTTTGTGAACTCTAAAACGAGATCAAGTTTTTAATGAACAAAAAAAATTAATGTCAAATAAATGTAAGTTCCAAATGTGATTTTTTTTTTTTTGAATGAAATATCCAACTATTTTAGGGAGTTAGGGACTTCACTAAGTGACCATTTTTCATTAGAACCTAGTTCTAGTACAACACAATATATTAGATTGAGGGATAATCATGCTTATGTTTAGATAGGTGCTCAATTTTTTGGAAGCTTAAACTAAACGTTGGACAAGACTAATAAGAGGCTATATTTAGTGTTGATCATTTTAGATTTGTAATAGAAAAGACAACATTTAATGGATTGTTGATCTGAATATGGAAAAAATAGGTTTGTTGTTATAGCTTCATCATCAATATTAAATAAAAGTGTGCTTAAGGATAATCTCAAATAGAAATTACATGAGAGGGTTTGTGTGTCAAATTTATGTTTGTGTCAAATTTATGTGTTTTCTTATGATATATTTATGAGGTAAAATAGCTTTTTAAAAACACAAATCCAACAAGTAAATTTCAAAGAATGTAATGCTATTCAAACACATAACACAGAGCTGATAAAGGAGTTCACCCCTCCTGGGCTACATCTTCTTAAACCCACTTCAATGGCTAGGAACTCTTTGGATTAATGGTCAATTATATTATTAAATGCTCCTATAGTTCTCCAATGCATTCCCAACCTACTCCAATGTATTCATAATACCCAAAAACCCCTAAGTAGCCTCTTCTGGCTCTGAAAATGGTCTTCATTTGAACTAGACATGGCCTCCTCTCCTGGTGGCCCAAGGCATCTTTAATCTTCAAAGAAGAAAAATCACTTACATATATGCTCTTCTGCATATATAACCTGCACTATCATGCAAAGAGAATCCAAATAATCTAGAATTTACTCTTTATAAGCCTAATTTGGCTTAATTATGAAAAATTTATGGCTTCTTTAGTTTCTCCTAGGAAAGCTCCTCTAAATCTGGAGAAAATCCATTTAACCTCGACAAAACTTGAGGTTGCACCAAATTTGGCGGACTCCAGCAACTTCCTCGCATGCTAAGATGGGTTAATTAATAGGTAAGTGGATTTTAAGGTGCAATTAAGCACCAATGGAGGGATTATGCATCATTTTCATTAACAATGGAGGATCGCATTACAGGCTGAATTAGTGTTTAATAAAGACATGTTTAGAAATAACCCTACGCACTTAAGTCCCGGCCTCGCCATTTGGTTATAGAAATCGGTCGTATGCAATGGGTCTGGCCCCCATTTCCCCCAGCGCAAAACTTAGTTTAAAACAAAACTATGCGAACTTTGATATATATTAAGAATCAATGCAGTGGTCTAACAATATGTTGTAGAGTTTGTGTGGGGGAGGCTACAGGGTCGAGCTCGACCTCCACTCGTCCACCATATAATTTGTTTCCAAAAAACATATATTTCAATTCGACCTTTGGAGGGGCACATGGCGGTCACCAAGCTAGCCATGTTTCAGCACCTAATTAGTCTTCTCACATCTAATCACATTGCGACAATGAACCATAATTTCAACCAATCACTAGCTTCCACTTGTTAGCACCTCACTGGTCCACCTGGGGGAAATTTTCCAATAAAGTTTCCTTGGAATATTGTTTTTTTTAATTGGGATGTACAGATGCCTAGTCAGCATCCCTCTCACTGAAATTTACCTATTTAACCAAGCGATTAGAACACTATAAATTTCTCATATAAACTCCATTTTGAGTGAAACAAAGTGTGAAGGAATCAGTAAGACAAGATATATATATTCATTCTTCTTTCGAGCGATTCTAAACACTTTCATTTTTTAGAAAATTTTGGCCCCCAATTTAGTTTCTGATCACTCCTTCCCACTAATAGGTTTTTGGACCCACACAAGTAGGTTATCTAATGAGAGATTAATACTCTTCTCTTTTCCAGGTTATATCGACTTTATTGTACTTGGAAAAATATCCCAGCAACCACGTTGGTTCACTGACATGCCTTTCCTTGCAAATAGATTTTCACTTCAACCAATTTACTCATTTCATTGCTCACCCATTCCAATACTTGTTGGCTGCTTGATAGCTCATTAAGCACCTTCATGTACCAAAGTGATCCCTCTGTGCTTAGAAAGATGACTGATGGCCTTCCATCTGGGAATCATGTTCCTCCTTTGTAAACATATGCATTCGATGCAACCGTCTCTTTGGAAACCTCTTTTCCAATTTAAGCCCATCTAAGTGAACTACAACAATGAATTCAAATATCATTAATAACATGAAAATAAGCTACCATTATTTTCACGTCCATGGTTCTAATTTCCACATCTAGAATAATGCATTCACCATCTCTTTCACTTCTTGACACCAACCCATCAAATGGTCTACAATGGTTGTTGTTTTGGCTGTAATATTTTTTGTCATTTTGTCCCTCTTTCTACTTCTTGATTGCATCATCCTCCAGTATTGACATACTAATCATGCCATGATTTGCGAATGAAGGCTAATCATGAGCCTCTCGCTCAAGGGTGGACCTTCCAAAATCTTGATCCATCTTGTCACAAGAAAAACCGATAACTTGAAAAACACATCATGCAAGAAACACAACTTGACAACCTCTTTCTTTTTCTCCTTTAAAGAAACAAATGTCACATCATATGAAAATCACCATGTACTCTTACATATTGGTGTAAAAACCCATCGACCAAATACAAGTTGACAAAACATGCCTCTCCAAACAACTGACTCTCAAGTCAAACAAAAGCATGTATAACAACTTGACGATTCTTTTTCTGAAACAACAAGACTTTCACATCTCATGAAACAATTCGCCAACATCTCCCTTTCATCCTTGGAGAAAAAATCAACTTTTCGAAGTCGATATGACATGCATGTAACACACTATCAACCAACACAAGTCGAAACTCATGCATGTGCAAATGATCAACACTCTCAAGTTGACAACATACATGTTAACAAAGAAATCATCCAACACAAGTCAATCACTCATGCATGTTCAAGCACAACGAAACTATAAAAAATTCAATTTTTCACACACAAACTCTAATGCATGTATACAATGTTCTAATCTCTCACAAGTATAATCACAAGTACAATAATCCCATTGGTATGTAAAATTACATAAAGAGCTGGTATGAAAATTTTTTCTACAAAAACGTGAGTCAACATAATCCTTTTTCAAAAACCTTCCTGTTCTAAATAGGCCACATGCATTATAGATAAAAAGAGATTCATTTACATGCAAGTTACAAGTACAAATTTCCATGTTTTTGGCATCCAAGTGAGTTAAGATAACGATACTTCTCCAACATCCTTTTTTGTGCAATATTCAACATACTTTCAAGAGAAAATAAATGCATTCAACTGGAAAAGAAATACAAGGCCGTAATTGTTTAAAAATATAACCATATATTAACAAACAAATTCAATGACGCTTATTTTAGTTTCACTTCATCATGTGAATAATCCCGAACCAAATCAGTTATGGAATCTTCTTTTCCATTCTTGTCAAGATCTCTTTCCACCTTCTTCAAATGTCTTGGATGACTTGTTGGATATAAAGTCCAAAAATTGTCTACAAGATTACCATGCTGATGGAAATGAGTGAAAAATAATTGCATCTTATTTTCACCATGGTTTGAATTGTCCATTGGACCTTTGGTTTTGTGTCTCCTTATTTTTTAAAGTTCCATGTCTATGGCTATCTTACTCCAATGCCTTGAAGCAGTATGGTTATTAAAACCAAAAAAGGATCATGTAAAATTTCTCCAAATGTTATGTGAGGATATTCCATGTTTATCATAATCAAAAGAAACCTGAATAAAGGAATATTTATACCTTGCACATTCACCTTTGTCGCCTTCTTGAGGAGGTGAATTTGATGAGGTAGTGGCTCTCTTCGATATATCAACAATGGATTCAAATGGATTTAGAGATTTCAACATCATCTTGTTTGCCATTCTCATTGGTTGCTTGTAAAGTGGGTTTAAAACTGTTGCATTCCTCATGAACAAACTTCACAAGCTTGAGCTAATGAAAATTTAACGAAAGTCCTTCTTGGAACACCTTAATGAGCCTCATTGGCTTTGGAGCATGCCTCATCATTTTTTCCATAACCAAGATACAAATACCTAGGCCTTTCCTCAACAACTATTGCCTCAACTATGCCTCATGCATGTTTTCCCAATCCTTTAACTTCATAGCCCATCTTCATCAATAAACTGGATCCCATTCCTCTAGTCTACGTTTAAAAGCACACAGACATTCATTTTAAGAGCAAATTAAAGATAAACCTGATTTTCATACCTAATTTTCCTGCACATACTTAGCTAGGGTTTCTTTTGCATCATGGAGTTGAATCTCCATCTCTTGCAACCTTGCTACAGTTTCATTTGCAATATGGAGTTGAGTCTCCATCTCACACATATTTTCAATAATCTCTTGCTTCTATTACCTCATGGCCATCAAATTATCTTGAATTATAGTGCTCTCTTTCCTATCTTCAACCATATCTTGCAACATATCTTTCATGATGAAGAGATTCTACAACATCTCTTCATCAAAGAGTCTTTCTAAGGAAGATTGATTATAAACATCACTTGATGAAGTTGCAGTCACACTTGAAATGCATAAAAAGATTATTTTCTTTGATTTGAGAGCTAGTTC
This sequence comes from Pinus albicaulis, assembly GCA_034641835.2. Lineage (NCBI taxonomy): Eukaryota > Viridiplantae > Streptophyta > Pinopsida > Pinales > Pinaceae > Pinus > Pinus albicaulis. The sequence continues at coordinate 917,738,841 of CM076572.1, read as the reverse complement.
CTCAATCTTGAACTTTTCCTAAAGAGAAGAGATACACATAAACTTGCACACAGTTAAATTATCCTTGCACAATTACAAAACCAATATCTAATTTTCTAGCTAACCTTGTCAAAGCGCGAGATAAAATGGGGCTAAAATGAGCTAAAATGTTCTATGATACCAACTTGATATGAATATTCACAAACAATTCTTGTTGTGTTAGCTTGCTTATTAGTATTAAGTATAAGTGTGCTTAAGGATTGTCTCAAATAGCAAGTTCGTGAGAGGGTTTATGTCTCAAATTTATGTATGTGTCAAATTTATGTGTTTTCTTATGAGAGATTCATGAGGTAAATTATCTTTTCAAAAACACATATACAAAAACTAAATTGAAATCAATTTAATACACAACAAACACATAACATGAAGATGATAAAAGATTTCACCCCTGTTACACCATTTTTTGGTCATCTAATCTATTATCATTAGATGGACCCAAGTACACCATGTAAGACCAATTTTACCCTAAGAAAAATTGCTTTCACTATGTGAAATAACTTAATAAAACACATTTATTAGGTTGTTTATGCTCTAAACAGGAAACCCCAAAGGGAAATATTAAACAAATCTATATTTGTTTGATTTTCCTAATGGAATAATTAATTAAACAATAATTTAATTATTATTCCTAGTCATATTTAACCAAAAATAAGGAAATTAATTAGATAAATCCTTATTTATCTTCTTATTTTCTAGGAATAATTATTTAATTCTTTTTTAAATAATATTCCTTGTTAAATATAACTAAATCATTTAAAAATAATTAAATAAATCATTGTTTGTTTAATTATCTTTCAACGACTTCCTTAAAATGATAAATAAATCATTTATTTATTTGTTATTTACAAATAAAGGGATTTGACTCAAGTCAAATACTTTTTCCCATCCAACAAATAGAATAAAATATTCTATAAAAGATGGATCTAGATTTGGTTAATATTATTTTAATCATGCACCAAGATCTAGAATGACCCAATATTTTATTTTAAATAGGAGGGTTTTTCCCTACCATTCTTCACCTTTTGTTGCCTATTAGATCACTATGGATCTATGCTCTTGGTCTGACTTTGAGCCATTATCATTGTCAATTTTTCTATTATTTCATTGTGAGCTCCCATTGAGTTCTATGTTTCTTTGGGTTTTCTACACCAACAAGAGAGAGAAATGCTAGATCTGAAGCGTTGAGGACTTTCAAGAACCCATCCCATTGAGGAGAATTGGAAACACCTTTCTTGTTTTCCTCTCAGGTGCCCTTAATATAAAATTCTTTCAAAAAGATTGTTCTTGTCTTGTCTATTGGATGTATGGAGCAAAACCTTATTTTTACTGTTTAATGTCTTTTTATGCACAGATCTGGATTTTTGCAGCATTTGTCTTGATCAACTAACTGCAGATTTGAAGATGTTGGTAGCCATATTTGATGTTAGGGATATAAGTTATGCGTAGCTAAAGTGGTTTTTTTTCGTACACTTCGACAAAAGATTCATACTAACAATTGGCGACTCCACACAGGTTTTCAATTACAACCATTGTCATTTTTCATATTCCTGCATATCTAGCTGCTTTAGACCCTAGGGTTTCTTTTCAGCTTTTTGTTTTTTCTATTTTTATGTTTTTTTTCACCTATAAAACCCTCAAACATTAAAATTTCTAACTTTTGTGTGTTTCTGGCCCTATTGCACAGGTAACAGATACCAACCGCAACTCAGACGGTAAATTTTTCTAAAATCTGTTGCCCAGACACCCGGAGCTGCAGGTTGCACTTTTTGGCCCAGAACCTGTGACCTAGATTGCAGGACACACTTTTCAGCCCAGAATCTGCGACCTGGACAGAAAACAGGTTAGAACCTGCGACCTGCACTTTTTTCTGCAAATTTTCAGCAATTTTTCTAAGTTTGTCTAAAGCTTCTGTCAGGCTTTTTCAGCCTCTGTCTCAGCCTGTTTAGACCTTTTCCTGATCTTTTTTACTCAAATAAGTGGGAATATAGCCCTCTAGGGCTTTGTAACCCTCCAATTTTTTTGGAAGAGTTTTTAGTTGTTGCAGGTGTCTAAATTTTCAGAGTTTCAACCATCTCTTTTCCAGATCTGATCCCTCCTCTTCAGATCCCTTTTAGATCAACTATTTTTCCTTTCAAATCACCTCGTATAGTTTTGTTTGGGTTTAACTTTAGGGTCACCTCCTTTCCCCTACTGCCTTTAGCTGTTTACCTCCTCTTTTAAAGCAACCTTGCCTCTGCCTCTTTGTTGTTTTTTGCACCTCTTTCCAGCAGATTTATCCTTTAGATCCCTGTCCCTCCCAACCTTAGATTTTGGCTTAATTTTAGTGTGTTTTGATTATATTTTTTCCCTCTGTTAGACTAGTTTTTGAGAGACCCGCCTCCTTGGGTTAGATTGATGCATTTTTAGCTATTAATTTTCATTTATTTCAGCCTTATATATTGTTCTCTGCATATTTATTTTCAGTTACACAACACACCTTTTCTTTTTCTCTCAAAACGTCTGGGTTTAAAAAATAAATTTAACGCATGCCAGACACTCACCCTAAGTGAAGAAGAGCCTGGTTAACACCGCCAGGCAAAGACTTTAAAACATTTTAAAATCAATTGAGCACCTCTCTGCCATTGTTTCGACATTTTAATCACTTGATTATCCACCACCCTGCCCTTGTTGGTCGTTCTTCTTCCCTCTCTGCCATGTTTGTGTTGTCATCATTGCACCCCCAAGGCGTATATCCTGGAGAATTCTTGGCCTTCATCCTCAATTTTCGGTTGGTTGAACTACTCCTTCTCGTCGTCGTCGAGTTAATCCCCCTCTGAGTCCACACTTTGATTCCTCTTCTGATTCATTGGGTTCTCCTCTTACTTCGAGTTCTCCCCCTATCACCTTCACTATGTCTGGTCCAAGGCCTAACACTAGCAGTAATGGAGCTTTTTCTCATCCGTACGCTCAACCTCCTATGGCTATAGTCTCCCTCTGGGAGGGGCCAGAACCTCCAGCACTTTTACCCCTCCAGGTAGCATGTATCCAGGATACGGCATGCCTCATCCTTTTTCCCAACCTCCTTCTTACCTCAATGTTGCCCAACCTAGCCATTATCCTTATCGACAGCTTGGTGCCCCGGCTTCTCCAGCATTTTCACCTCCGCCTCCCTTTCCTTCTCAACCACAACAACAACAACTACCATCCCCTCCGGGGCAAGTATTTGCACAGCAGGGCGCAACTAATCCTCCTTCTTCTCAAAGGAAGAGGAAAGGCAATCAAAACCAATCTACCCTTGGTACTCGTGGACCTAATCCTCAAGGTATTGCCTCTAAAATTGCTAACCAGCAACAGGGCACTCATCCCAAGCCGGACAGGCCTATTTGTACAAATAATCCTTGTTCGTGTTGCAGCGTTTACGGTCATTACACTCACGATTTACCCCTTTTACCACAGATGCGGCAGATGTGGGAGTATCAAGCCACAATTAAAGGACAACACGCCTCCCCTAATACTCCCCCCAATGTGGCCATTACTCAACCAACTTTTTTTACCAATCCTTTCCCCCAGCAAGGATTCATGGCTACCCAACCACCTGACGGACAGGTGGCCACCAACCTTCCCCTTTTGGTTCCTATGATTACCAGCTCCTCATGATGAACTCTGATCAACCTATAACCCTCGACCTTAACCTTCAAACTCGGTCTCGTCAGTACCCCAAGCCTCCCACAACGTCTATCCCCGAGTCACCTTCTTCAGGTTCTACAGAGCCTCTTTCGACATCCAATGGTCCCTTGCATATCCCTTAGCCCAAAGTAGAGGTTCATACCAAGATTCCTAAGGGACCATTACACCAAAATGCTACTTCTGGTCGAGCTGCTCATTCGTATAGCATAGTAGATGATTTGGCACAGTCTCCTACTACCATTTCAACATTGGAACTCCTCCAGTCGTGCCCTTCCCAAAAGAAGGCTCTACTATCCACCATGGGTGCTATATATCCTGCTGATGACCAGTTTATTATTTTCGACACCCACTAATCAGAACATCCCCCTCTTCGTGCTTCCGTAGCCTTCCAAATCCCAGTCAAAATCCGGAATGCTCATGTTTCTCGATGTATCATTGATGAGGGGGCATCCACCTGTGTGATGTCCACCTTGGTTTGGAAACAACTCAGATCTCCTGAATTGGCCCTTTCCACGATCACCCTTCGAGCGTGGGATGGCCACACCTCCCAACCCGTTAGGCTATTCCATAATTGCCCTATCACTCTCGCAGGTAAGACTGTTTGCATTGATGTTGAAGTTATCGACGCCCCTCTAGATTACAACATTCTCTTGGGGCAGAGCTACACCTATTCCATGTCTGTTGTCCCTTCCGCAGTATACCACAAGATGTATTTCCCTCATAATGGAAAGATAGTCATCATTGACTAGTTGACATATCATGAGCCAAAATCTTAGACCTCCCCTGAGTCGACCATCTCTTCTATCGCCAATAAGCAAACCGTCGATTCTTTGAACAGTGTCTCTCCTGGCGTCTACAAAGACTCCTCTTTGATCGAAACCTTCCCTGGTCTCCTACCTCCCCCTATCTCTGATCCCAGCTTATCGAATTTTTTCATGATGCAATCGTCTCGGGCTACCCTTAAGCAACCCGCTTCAGCTAGTCAGCAACCTCAACCTCAACCTCGCTCACTGCACCCTGCTCCTAGCCCTTTGTCTCAGAAAGCTGGACCTCCTCCTTCTGGCCCTTCTCCTACATCTGGTACCCATGAGCCCCTCTATCCTCCTGGGTCGGTTCCACCAGGTCTCAACCATTTTGGAGTCGTCCCTCCTGGCCATTACCCCGCTGTTCAGATACCTTTCCTTGCTCCCCTTCCTAGATTTTACTCAGTCCCCATCATGGCCACCCTCTCCCTCCCTAATTTGACCTTGGTTATACGCTTATGGTACCTTGATCCTCCAGCCGCTACCCCGCCTGGTCACCCCAAACCTTACCTTGCTTTGACACCTTTTCAACCAGTTCCCCTAGCTTCTCACGTTGCTACAGTGGCCTCAGCACCTCAACAGGACCCCTTTCCTTTTGGGCCAGCTACGGGAAAGAAAGGCAAAACTCGCAAGGGGGCATCCAAAGACAAGACCACCCTGACTGACCCTGCCCCTCCTCCACCCGCAAAGCCTTGCAACTTGTGTGATTTCATCAGTCATGCCACACATACTTGTCTCGAGTTGCCCCGTATTAAACCCATGGTTAAAGTCACATTCCCTGAGTCTACGGTTCTTGAAACCTCTGTTTCATCCTCAACTGCAGCCAAGAACCCAAAGAATATTTGCACCAACAAACCTTGTGCTCTATGTGGTTTCCATGGCCATTATTCCCACCATTGTCCCCACTTGACGCATTACTGCGCCTCTTTAGAGGTAGTCCGGGGAGTATGAGAATGAACAAAATCAGTCCGCCTCTCCCATATTTGCGCAGTATGCTTGAGGTCAGCTTAAGGATTTACCCGCTCCCATTGACATTCCCCCTCCCGATGTCGAGATGACAGATCCTGCTGCCACCATCTTCTACCTATCATCATCCATGAGACCCTCGGTGGAAGTCCCCTTGGATACTTCCCCTGATGTTTCACTCGACCCCCTTTTAGAGATCACCCTGGGCTCAACATCAGTAGATCCTTTATCTTTTTACTCTTCTGTCACCCCTTGTGACGATGCGCATGTGACCCTCTCTTCTCATGATGATGAGTCAGGTAGCTTCGTTGCGTCAGGTGGTATTTCTTCCACCAGTCACCCCTTATTCTATCACGATGACGACATTATCGAAGAAATCACCTCCCCTGACTTTATCTATTCCCCCTTACATCAACCCCATGCGTTCGAACCATATACACCGTGTGGCCATTAGATTGAAACCCAATGTTTGGGTAATGGGGCACCCATATTTGAGAGACTAAGAGAAGAAATTCTCTACAGCTCTCCTAGTGTATTTGGTCATGTCGACTCTAGTACCATTATTCTTCCACATTTAGAAGAACCCTTAGAGTCCCATATCACTTCAGATCACTCTAGGGACGATACCCCTTATCGTTCCTTCATCTTACATTAGCAACCCAGTCTCTTATAAATTGTTGTTGACCAACCTATAGTTTTTCTAAGAGAGAATTAGTTCATTATCTCCAAATCCTCTTTTTGGGATAGTGACACTAGGTATGCGAACCTAGAAACTTAAAGTCCATTTGATTGATATATGGAGTACTAAAAAAGATTGGTAATCCTCCATTTCCTTTCTCAAGCTGCATAACCATAACGAAAACAAATGGCACACCACATCATTAAAACGTGTTTATATTCCCCTTTTCCTAAATACATTTTGGCATGACCACAACATGATTGGGGGCACCTAGGCCCCTCAACCATAAAATTCTGAGATCTCAACCAAAAATAGAACTGAAACCCCCTTTCTCTGACAGGTCGCACTTTTTAGGTCATTTCCTGGGACAGGTCGCAGTTTTCTGTCCAGTACCTGCTACCTAGGTCACAGAATAGACCCAAAAAAGTGTGACCCAGCCTGTTCATGAGCTCTGGGTACCTGTTAGTTTTTCGTACCTTGATTCTTCACTAGGACACATTTTTTGTACAAAGGGTCTATTCACCTCTCCTCCAAATCAGATTTCCTCACTTACAACACTTGTATTTGGGGCACCACTTTGCCTCCTTACTTGTCCTTGTTCGTGTTGATTTTCGTCATGAGATACCCTCTTGTACTCATGTTTTTATGGTCCCCCATTGCACCTTTACTGTGTGGCAGCACCATCAAGTCGCCCTTTTTTAGAGCATCTGATTTGAGTCATCATCGCATTCATGGAATCTATCTCGAGTCCCTTTGTATCTTGCTATAGTCCTCCATCCTTCATTGCTTGGTCCCTCTCTCGTGTCACACATTATGGCCTTTAATCCCACTATCCCCTATCCCTCATGATATTGTGTCAGTCGTTGCCAGGTCATCCATGCCCTTTATGCTTTAACAAGGGAAGTCGTCCATTCATTACTCAGTACCCCCCATTTCATCATCATCATTGGTGTTAGTTTGTCAGTCGCTCTACTATTTTCTCTCGTGCCTTAGTTGAGGATTCCTTATTGCCTCCCCTATGGTGGAACTCCTTCTATCGACATCAACACATTCATTCCAAAAGACAGGTCTAGAGGGCGGTGTACCTTGGTTCCAGCTTCCAGTCTTGTTTGACGCCCGAGATCAGGCAAAGGGACTACTTATTACCCTTTGACTTGGTTGTTTCTCACCTTCATCTCCTTTCAGCATGATCAATATCCATATACTTGATGGTCCAGTGATGTAGCAGCTGTTCTCGGTGATTTCCGGGTGTCTGTGAGATGTCTCAACCCTCATGAGGGGGTGGCCCTGCAGGTAGCCCCCCACATGCCCAAATGACCTTTTCCTCGCATCCTTCGATGCAGCTCCATACATTTGATGATGTCGGCCTTAGCCGCTTGCAGCACCTCTTTGATTTGCATGTATCAGTCAGATTTTGTGAGCCCTTCCCCGTTGATAGGGGGCATTTGGGTTGTATTTGTATCTTATGTACTTAGATATTATTGTATGAGTCCCGGTTGTTATCCAAGGCACAACATGTATGTGGGATTCATCATTATATCTTTTATCTGGCTCATGTTTATGCCAACATGTACTTTATAGTTCGGTCCCTTGTTTACTGGATGCACTATTCTTTTGTACTTTGCCTTGGTGGGCATCGGTATGCCTCCCCTGCCACCTCTAGCACAGGTACCCTCTCATAAAGAGAGACTTGTTGCACCTGTAAGTCTCATCTCCTTAGGGTCTAGTTCTCTAGCACATTAGGCTACCTTACATTTCTCTCTCTAACTTCCCTTTTGATGTCTGGTGATTTAGTTCTTACAACGTACTTCGATTATACAATTTTCTCCTAACACTCGCACGCTGGGGGGAAATTTGTTACACCATTTATTGGTCATCTAACCTATTATCATGACATGGACCCAAGTACACCATGTAAGACCAATTTTACCCTAAGTAAAATTTCTTTCACTATGTGAAATAACTTAATAAAACACATTTATTAGGTTCTTTATGGTCTAAACAGGAAACCCCAAAGGGAAATATTAAACAAATCTATATTTTTTTGATTTTCCTAATGGAATAATTAATTAAACATTAATTTAATTATTATTCTTGGTCATATTTAACCCAAAATAAGGAAATTAATTAGATAAATACTTATTTATCTTCTTATTTTCTAGGAATAATTATTTAAATCTTATTTAAATAATATTCCTTGTTAAATATGACTAAATCATTTATAAATAAATAAATAAATCATTATTTTTTTAATTATCTTTCAACCACTTCCTTAAAATGATAAATAAATCATTTATTTATTTATTATTTACAAATAAAGGGATTCGAATCAAGTCAAATACTTTTTCCCATCCAACAAATATAATAAAATATTCCATAAAAGATGGATCTATATTTCGTTAATATTATTTTAATCATGCACCAAGATCTAGAATGACCCAATATTTTGTTATAAATAGGAGGGTTTTTCCCTACCATTCTTCACCTTTTGTTGCCTATTAGATCACTCTGGATCTATGCTCTTGGTTTGAATTTGAGCCATTGTCATTGTCAAATTTTCTATTATTTAATTGTGAGCTCCCTTTGAGTTCTATGTTTTTCTGGGTTTTCTACACCAACAAGAGAGAGAAATGCTAGATCTCAAGCACTGAGGACTTTCAAGAACCCATCCCATTAAGGAGAATTGGAAACACCTTTCTTGTTTTCCTCTCAGGTGTCTTTAATATAAAATTCTTTCAAAAATATTTTTCTTGTCTTTTCTATTGGATTTATCGAGCAAAACCTTATTTTTACTGCTTAATGTCTTTTTATTCATAAATCTGGATTTGTGCAGCATTTGTCTTGATCAACTAACCGCAGATCTGAATATATTGGCAGCCATATTTGATGTTAGGGCTATAAGTTATTCTTAGCTAAAGTGGTATTTTTTCGTACACTTCGACAAAAGATTCATACTAACAACCCCTGCAGGGATACATCTCCTTGGAACTCCTTCAATGGCTAGGCCCTCTTTGGATTATTGGTAAATTCTCTGATTACATGCACCTATAGTGCTCCAATGGATTCCCAACCTGCTCCAATGGATTCAGAATACCCAAAGACCTCCAAGTAACCTCTTTTGGCTCTGCAAATGGTCTTCAGATGAACTAGACATGGCCTCCTCTCCTCGTGGCCCTAGGAATCTTTAATATTCAAAGTGGAAAAATCAGTTACAAAAGTTCCTCTCTCCCTCTCAAACCTACACCATCATGGTCATATCATCCAAATCATCTAGGATTTACTCTTTATGATCCTAATTTGGTTGAAATGTGCCAATGTTATGGCATCTTCAGTTTCTCCTAAGAAAACTCTTCTAAATCTGGAGAAACCCTAGTACAACTCGACAAAACTGGAGGTCCCATTAAATTTGGTAGACTCCGCCAAATTCTTTACCATTTTAAACTGGGTTAATTAATAGGGTAGTGGAGTTTAAGGTGCATTTAAGTGCTAATGGCGAGATTATGCATAATCTACATTTAGAATGGATTAGTGCATTAAATATTGGATTAGTGGTTAATAAAGCTGTGTTTAGCTCTAACCCTCAACACTTAAGTCCTGGCCCCACCATTTGGTTATATTAATTGACCATATGTGATAGGGTTGGCCGCCATTTCCCTCGTTGAAAACCTTAATTTAAAAAAAAACTATGCGAACTCTGATATATATTAAGAATCAATGTTGTGGTTTAATGGTATGTTGCAGAGTTTATGTGGGGGAAGTTGCGGGGAGGAGCCCAACATTCGCCTATCGACCATTTACAATTTTTCCACCAAACATATATTTCCATTCAACCTTTGGAGGGGCATGTGGTGACATCTGGGCTAGCCACGTGTCAGCACCTAATTGGTCTTCCCACATCCAACTGCATTGCAACAATGAACCATAATTTCAACCAATCACCAAGTGACACTTGTCGTCACCTCACTGGTCCACATGGGGGAAATATTCCTGGAAAATTCAAATGAATATTCCTTGGAATATTATTTTTCTTGACTGGGCGGTACGGATACCTAGTTAGCATCTGTGTCACCAAAATTTACCTATTTAGCCAAGCAATCATAATGCTTTAATTTTCTCATACAGACTCCGTTTTGAGCGAAACAAAGTGCACCAAAATTAGTAAGATGACTCCTATTGATTCATTCTCATTTAAGGTAATTCTGAACACTTTCATTTTTTAGCAATTCCTCTCCCAAATTTAGTTTTTGATTAATTGTAGTGTCTTGGGTGTTTCCTTAACTACTAAAATTTTCTTGATTTTAAATTATATGTAGTATTTTCTGAAATTGAAAATATAGTCCTCAATTGTGACAGTTTGGATACGATAGGTGTATGGAAGATAATGAAATACAATGAAATTTAACTAGTTGTTTTTAAAAATATATTTTTTTTCTCTTGGATGGACTGCAATAATAAGAACTACCGCTTCAAGAATTTACTTCGAAATGTATTAATTTTTCTTGACATAACTACTATCCTCTTATTGCATGGATCCCAAGTATGGAAATCATGTGATTGTTCATTACAAGAAGTGGCTCTGTAATTATTGTTCCTTTAAATATCTTATCTATCTTTTTCTCTTATTTCCCCTCAAATAAAAGCTTTTATCAGCCTATAGGAAATAGTCATATTGTAGTTTCACTCTAATCTAGAAAATTACTGGAAACTTTAAGGGCCTTAACAATACGACAGAAACAATATGGAGAATACACCTTATTTCATTTAATTGTTTTATGATTTAGAATTAGGTGGTAATTTTTCAATTATATATCAACAAGAACATAAGAGGAATCATTTATTTTCCCCCAAGGACCAATAAAAACACCATTTCAATGTGAAGGAAAAATAAAGTGAACATGAAACTAGATAACAACACAAGTTTTAAAAATGTGGAGGAAACAGAAAGAGAGCATGATACTCAAGAACAACAAAAGTTTCAAATGTTTTGGCAATGCCGTAATTCAACTAAACATTTTTGGCAATGTCATAATTCAACTAAATATCCTTGACTGCTTTAGGCTTTGCAAAAATACAGAATAATTAATTTTTAGACCAATAACATGTAATTTTATTTCCAATTGAAAATGAAAAAATTGTAATGCTTGATATTTGATTAGGGTCAACATTTTTTCTGCATTAGGGTTTGGAAATCATACACATTGCTAAACATGACATTCATATCTCAGCATCTATTTATTAAAATATTTTTTGGTATTAAACCATAAGAGACAAGGAACTCTCATTACCTCATTCATATCAAGCATCAAGAAAGAAAAATTGAAGAATTGCATATTAAATACCTGTCTTTTGCAGCCTTGTTGTGATTTTCCCTCCATGAGTATATTGAACTATGATACAACTTGACCCACCAAGGTTTAACATTAGAGTTAAGTAGAAGAGGACACCTTATGACAATTGGCCATGTCTGATCCCACTGCTACCATTAGAGTTCATGGAAGACGTTAGCTCTATCCCATAAAAGCCATTATCCAAGCCCATAAAATTTAGATTCGAGAGCTTACAAGTTTGTTAGGTGATGGACAAATTTTATTATTCCTATCCTTTATAGGAATCTCTAAAATTTCACTTATTTTTTATGAATATAATGTCTCGTTTGTTTGTGCTTTTACATATATGACAATAGTGAACTCTGATATGATTTGAGCCACATAGGTTAGGCCTTATGAATAAATATAATACACACCCTATTACAATTTTCCATGTTTGAGTACACATTTAGTATTAGATCTCATCCCAGACAGTTTTAGTCGATTGTGGTAGAATGGTATCAAGCACTACAAAATCTCAATGATGTATTTTACGTGGAAGAAGCTATAGTAAACTAGGCAAGGCTAACCAATCCATTATTTATGTGTATTTATGCATACTTTATATTTTCAAACATCAAACCTAATGGTTGGGGTTGGGAAAGAGTTATTTGAATTTACTTGCCAATCAATTGTGATATTTTGTTTGCATGTTTACTAAGTCTTCTTGACAAAGACCATCTTTGAAAACCTATAGACTATTACAATATACACACTACAACCTATTACGACCTATTACATCATATACTATTTTAGGCTATCACAACCTATTACAACCTTTTTTGACAAACATATTTTCGAGATGTACACTAAGCCAATTAAATATCTTCAAGCCCCTATCAAGGCAGGGACTTGCTACCCTGTGACCATCCTTGTTATTATTGTAATATTATATTTATTAATATAAAATTATTGATTTTTTTTTCCAAGCATTTCTTGTCGAACTCTTTCAAACTAGTAAACACTAATATTATTGAATATTAATATAAAATATTCTTGAATTAGTACACACTAATGTTTGTGGGCCAATGCAAATAAAATCACTTAGAGGAACTTCTTGTTTCCTCATGTTCATTGATAGTACAAGGTTCACATGGGTCTATTTTATAAGAATTAAAGGTGATGTTTCTGAATATTTCAAAGAAATATGGTTGAAAAAAACATAGGTAAACTTGTCAATTTTTTAGATCAAATTAAAGAGGAAATATTAAAACAAATGGAGTGTTACACATACCCTTCAATGGAATGGTGTGGTTGAGTGGAAGACCAAAACCATAATTGAGTTGCTAGGCATGCTCTTACCTAATATTTTTTGTGTTGAAGTTGTAAATACAATTGTGGATCTACAAAAATAAGAAGTCAATTTAGGATTGTAGAGCATAAAACACCTTATGAAGCTTTTGTTGCACATAAAATTGACGTCAATTCACATATTCAAGAGAAATGGTAGGGAACGTTATGATAAGTGAGTCAAATATACTTTATTGGTTTCTGTTAAACATTATGTTAATACAATGTATAATCCCAATACTCATAAAGTATTTAAAAGTAAATATGTTATATTTAATAAACATGAAAATGATATGAAATAAGAAGATGCCCAAGGTTTATGGACGCTTCCTAAAGAAGGCATTGGAAGTGATTAAATATCAACAAGATGATGTTGAAAATTAAAGTAGCATTGAAGATACTAGTGGGAGTACACCAAGAAAGAGTGGAACTACTTCAACAAGAAAAGAGGTACTAGGATGAGCAATGAGGTAAATGTTCAGACACCTATCATGTTTAAATATTATACTTTAATTTTTCAAGTTATGAGTATTGATGAACTCCTAAATTTTGAAAAAGTTAAGGATTGTAGAGAATAAATCAATGAAAAAAATATGAATATGTTTCTATTATAAAAAATGATACTAGGGAAGTCCATGAGGTCTTCGATAGATGGTGATCGTGTGCTTTGTTAAGACACTCCTTTATGTGAAGTCACTGATTGAATTCCATGCCTCGATCGGGGTGAGATATTGGACATCTTGAAGATGTAGTCCTGCAAAACTTACAAACAAAAAAAATGATACTACGGAACAAACTAACTTTCTTGAAAATAAATTTGTTATGTGATCATAATAGTTGTTCAATTCTAAATTCAATTTGTTGACATTCCATTTTTTATTATAGACATGTTTAAAACTACATTGGTTGCAAAAGGTTATTCACAAAATAAAGGAATAGATTATGAGGACACATTTGTACCTATAGCTAAAATGAACATTGTTAGACTAATGATTTCACTTACTACTGAGCATAATTGGGAGTTATGTGAGATGGATGTTAAGTTAGTATTTATGAATGTTGGATTAAAAAAATACTTCTATCTTGTTTAACAATGAGGTTTTCTAAAATAGGGACAAGATATCTTGTAACTGGGTTAAAGAAAACACTATATGCTCGCAACTAGGCTCTCATATCATGGATGTGAGAATTAATTTCTTCTTTCAACCAGGATTCATAAAAAATAAAAGTGAAGCACATCTTCATATATAGAGAAATGTGAATGTGAATGTTTTTTTGATTTCACTATATGTGTAGATGATTTAATCGTAATAAGGAGTAATACAAGTTTTATTAATGAAAAAAAAAACACATCGTAGGAATCTAAAATTAGAGATTCTTGACAAATGAATTACTCTTTACACATTGAGGCATGGAGAGAAAATGAGAAGACATTGATCACTCAAAGTAAGTATGCAAGGTACTTACCCATATTTCTAATACCAATGAGCGTAAACAAGTCTCTACCCAATTACAAAATATTCTAGTATTTACATTGTAGATGGTACAAATGAAGTGAATGGTACCTTATATTATTTTTTGGTGGGATGCAAAATTAATTAATAACAATAAAACAAAATATTGCATACCAAGTCAACATACCTAACTAGTTCATTACTAAGTAGATGAAAAAATAGATGAAAGACATTGGAAAACAATCAAGAGAAAAATTCAATACCTAAAAGGATTTGTTTATTTTTATATTGAATATACTAACCATTTGAATGTAGAGGTGAGATGTTATTCAAATTATGATTAAGTATACAAATTCAACCACTCGATGTGCATTATAGGATGTAAGATTGTGTCTTGGAACAAAACAAAGTAACAAATTGTTTATTTATCCTCTTATCCTCTACTAAAATGGAGTAGAAAGCATTTGAAGTCCTACCTATGAAGTAATTTGGCTAAGGTGTATTCCTAAAGAAATGGGAGAGACACAAGGAGTGCTTATAGCTATAATTACAGTGAACAAAGATCTGTGAAATTAGAAAAGAATCCAATTTATTATGCAAACTCAAAATATGTTAAAATTTAACATCATAATATAAGGAAATGATTTAATGTAAAAGAAAATGATTTAATGTATTGTGACACAAATGACAAACATAACTTATATATTCATTAAATCTTTGAGGAATGAAAGGTTTGCAATATATAGAGATATGTTGCTTATCATAGAAAGATCATATCTCCATTAAAAGAAAATGTCAGAAATAAATTAAAAGTTAATAGTTAAGCAAACAGCTAGTTAAAGCGTTGATAGTAGAACCTTGAGTTAGTCGCTTATATGAGTGTCAATAATATTTATATGATCCAGAAATAAAAATTCCAAACATATTAATTTAGTTAAACAAATAGGGCAGTTATTATGTGGCAAATCAAGTCATTTAGTTAAACAAGTTTCATGGTAAAAGTGACAACACGTTATGTCCATCGCAAACTCGCTGAAGCAAACAACAGACAACGTCGTCGTTTTCATGTTCATCTCCCAATTCCTCTCGTATCACACAAAATGTTTCCAGGTGAAGCACTCTGTGTTGATCCTGCTCTGTCCTAAGAAGGGGGATAGACGTTGTATTAGGATTTTCCCACCCAACTTCAGCAGATTCCTTAAAAAAACCCACAACGTACGTTATATGAGTGTCAATAATATTTATATGATCCTGTGTTAATGCAATTTGTGTACATGCATTTTGATTTTGGTTAACAAATAAACATAAGCAAAAAAAATAAATAAAAATTATTACATTATAAATATATTCCTTTTCCCAGGGAAAATATACAAGCATCGGATTTTCATTAGTGAAATGCACGATAAACATAATATATATTTTGATTAAAAAAAAAAAAACATTATTCTTTCGCATTTTTAGTCATTCCTTTTCCCAGCGTAAATATACAAGCTCGCATTTTCATGAGTGAGATGCACGATTTGGATTTGGGAACAAAGTGTTAATCAAATTAATTAATTTAATTTTATGATATCATTGATGATTTTTAAAATTTAATATGGATATAAAATATTTATTATTAATAATTGAATTATTGTTTTGATTTATAAGATGTTATTTTATAAAAAAGTTTGGGTAATAATCATATTCAAATAAACATTGTCGAATTGTTTTCAGCTAACCAGTATAATTCATCATCAGAAGTACATTGGTAACACACGTTGACAATGTTTATTTGAATATAATTACTAAAAAAAATTCTATATAAAATAACCAAAATTATAAAATATTAATTTTATTAAATTTAAGATATTATTTTTATTTATAAAATATTGATATCTTTACATTTATAATATTATATCAAATACTATGATATAGATGTAATGAATATTAACTAAATTATTAAAATTATTTTGTTAATAAAATTCAAATTTATGATGTTAATTGGGTTTAGTTTTAATTATTGAGTACCATGACTAATATCTTTCTTGTTAATAATGTAGTGAGTTGTAATAACTTGATATTTATATTTATCATTACACTAGCTTAGTGTGCATGAACATTTCTATTCATATATAGATATAACTAACTTATTTTGTTAATATTTTTAAATTTATAATAATATATAATTAATTAAATTCATATAAAATAGTGATAAATATCTTATTAATTAATTTAAATATTAATTTAAATATATGGGGTAAAATATATGTAAATGTGTAATAGGGTCGGCCTAATAAAGGGGCCACATGTGCAATGAATTGGAATATTATATATAGAATAAATGTAGTCATTATTTAGGGGAGGAGGTGAATTGGATATATGAATGTATTGGGGTATTTATAGGAGGTTCTCCTCTTATTTAAGGGGTTATTGTGTAACTCCTCTCTCTTCCTTTGAATGGCCTTTCACTACTATGATAACCTCTCACATCTAGCGAGTAGTCTTTTAGCCTTGTCTTATATATTATAGAACTCCTTCTTAAGTATAAAAGACTCCTCATCACTCAATCCAGCAATAGAATAATATCTAGTTGCAGCAGCTGGGGCCCTAACCAACCCGTACATGTCTTAACCTATCCTCATACAAATCCCGCTGTATATCTAGCTGCCTCTGCATACCATCCTTTAATGTATGCCATGCATAAGGAGTATCAAGATATCTCTCTCTATGCTCAGGATCTACCCGTAGCAGTAATCTGTACGCATCATCTCTTTGTACTCAATCATCCTTGATCATAGCTAAAACTATCTCAATAAGAATCTAATTTTAGTGTTATTATTTTATTTATTTAAAATTTCGTGAAAATAAGCTACATTATAAAATAACAATAACAAAAATATATATTTTCAATTATTTAAATGAAAATCAATAAAATATTTTATATTAAAAAATTATAAAGATAGATTTTAGCTAGGGAAAATAAAGAAAATAATATGAATCCATTGATTTGTTGAAAATTTAATATTTTCAATTATTTAAATAAAAATCGATAAAATATTTTATATAAAAAATTATAAACATAAATTTTAGCTAGGAAAAATAAAGAAAATAATATGAATTAATGTTGAAAATTTAAAACTAGCCATTTCTATTTAAGGGATCTAATGAATGTTGTCTTTTGCAAAGGAATTAGCAACCCCCAATACCCCTTATTAGTCCCTGCCTACAGCGATGAAGGGACTCTACCTATCGATAGAGAGTTGACTGCCAATTAAACCTTTCTTTGACCAAACATTTCGCTTTCTTACAAAAATTTAAGAAAAATTTTCGGTGACAATTTGGCTGCACCAAAATTTTAAACAAAGTTTTCAAATCAACCTCTTATTGGAAACTTCATGTTTGCCGAGGCAACTTTAGACATGAAAAGCATTTTTATCCAAAGTCTGAGGCAATAAGAGATATTCAAAGCGTTTTTATCCAAAGTATGCTAGGAAGATGCAGGAGAATCCTTAAAGTGTGAGGCGATAATAGGTATTAAAATCATTTTTATCCAAACTATGATAGGAAGATACAGGAGAATCCTTAACTTTGGTTATGTCTTGTATATATTCAAATAATTATTCGAATAAGCGCCACTAAACTTTAACAAAAGTTTCATGTTAAATGACATATTTGATTCCAACGTTGGCCCTATCAAATGACTAGGCAAGGACGATGGCGCGATCAAATGGTTCGAAGGAACCAGCATTGGAGTTGTCCCATTTATTTTATTTATTATAAGCCATGCCTCAATTCACTTTGTTTGTTAGTCTGTTTATATAATCAAAACCTAATGAGAATGACGTGTTTTCACCCCTTAAACATGCGCCTCAACATTATTACATTTGTTTTGATAGTTTAATTAAAATAACTGTATTTTTTTTTCGTCTTTCATCTACAAACACAAATCATATAATCCAATATTATTTTATATACTTATCATTACTGCCCTGCAATGCTTCTTGATATTTAAATACATAACGAGATATATACACTGAATTAATTTATAAGAAGAAATAATTAAATTTGAAGAAATAATTAAATTAAACAATAATTCGCATAGATAAGGTACAGTTTATCACAACCTAAAATCCATGTTTAAATTAACACATAACAACCTTAGTATCTATAGGATTTAGGTCATATATATATATATATATATATATATATATATATATATATATATATATATATATGCGAAGATAACTAGTCAAATGCTTGGTATTCTGAAAGCATTAAAAAACCCAGCACTGGATATCAATGTTCCGGAGAGACGACATATTAAAACATAAATTATGGTGAGTTCATAAAAAATTTCAAAACACAATTATGATAAGTTGAAAAATATTTTTATGCAACTAATACTGCCTTTCAAAGTTTTAGTCTCGTTGAAATTCCTTCAAATTTTCAAAGTTTTAGTCTCGTTGAAATTCCTTCACATATTCTCTGAGGACATGGTAGAATTCACAAATAAGAAGTTCCGTGCCAAATTAGTCCCTAAGGAAACAACGGTTCCTTAAAATGGTTATTGTAAAGATAGAGGCCTACGAAGGAAGAAGTAAAAAACATGTAAGCGGGATTAAGGGAATCAGTTACATCTGCCTACGCAGCAACTGCATTGCAAGGCCTCATTATACTTCAATATCATTTCTGCACTATTCACTATTGATCAGGGCTTTGGACTGCAAACGATTAATGACACACACTTGCAACCAAATAAGGATTTCTTACCAGGCAGGGACTATCGTTGCTTGCAGGTCTTGTTTATAATAATAAGCCAACCATTACAACTCACCTCTACATTGGCTACACTGCTATCTATTTCCATTATAGGATATATGTATCACTCTCCCTCCTTATATATATATATTATTATGAATTTTCCAATGTCATGGGTAATGTAAAATCCTTTTAAAAAAGGAAGAGATTTTTGGAAATATATATATAATGCTCGATTAAACCATTTGTGAAAGAAAGAGTTAAGAATGTGTTGTAGCCGCTACAACAACACCCAAAATTTTGGGGTATATTTAAAATTTCGGGTTCCCCCTCTGCTCACTTAGGCGTTAAAGTCTTTCACCCGACCTGTAGTCAGTGACATCCCACCGACCTATCCCCAACCCCTCATGAGCTTTCTCACCATCATGATCAGATGTTGTTGCTGCAATCACGCCATATGTGGGAGGGATCATCCAGCATACGCTCGAACAGTCTTACCGCAGTCGTGCCATGTGTAATGAGATTGCCATGCATACATTTGAATGGAAACCTTTTTGTGTATTGACGATTAAAGGCCCTCTCGCCGTGGGTCATTAAGCATGTTGTTTGAATACTTCTCTTAAGCTCGTAAGTCTCATATGTTTATCTAGGGACACCGTTCTCAAAACAAGTAATTGTGATGTGATAATGTTCCATACAGGTCGATCCCACGGGTGATATACTCATAAATGTCATCACCACACCGATGAGAAGGATAAGAGTAGTATGAGCTGAAACATGAGAAGTGGAGGACATCTATCGCATGTATGCAGGAAATAAGACCGCGCTAGTCAAGGGAACTTGCAGTCACAATGGGACTTGGGAACACATTGCAGGCTATAAGTTTGTTGGCTTACTTGAAAGATCAATGGAAATGCCCATGGCCCTTTTGGTGTTGTGTCCACTAAAGTTGCGACCTTGACTCAAGGTGACAATACCTCTGGATGTAGCAAAGAGTTCAAGCTGCTAAGATATATTGTGCATGCATTCATGCTTCGGTGTACAAAAGTTGTACTTGTCAAGAATGGAACTCCTACATTGCCACCACTATCTGGGGTTACAGTACTGGCTCCATTGGTCCCATTTCAAAAGAAAATTTATGTATCTGTATTGCATCAAGAGTTGCCCAGCTTCAAACAAGTGGTTCAGGAACTCAGCATCAATCTTTACAAAATATTGTGGTACAACTGCGAAAACATGTAGTCATTCTTATCTTTTCAATGGTGTGGAGCCAGAGCCATTTGAAGAAGGTGAACACTTAGTTCAGGCAAGTGGAAAGCTCATCATCTTGGACATTTTTCTTGAGAAGCTGTATAGTCAAGGACATCGTGTCTTGATTTCTTCTCAAACGACGCAGACAATAGACATTCTTCGGGATTACTTCGAGCTGCGAAGGTATTCTTATGAGTTTCTTGATGGATCAGCAAGAGAAGAAGAGCTATTTGCAACTGTGCAAAGCTTTGGTGACAAAGCATAAACAATTCCAGAGTCAAGTGACATCAGAAAGGCCAATGATGATACTCGTGAAGCATTTGTATTTTAATATCTACCCGAGCTGGTGGTGCAGGTTCGAATTTTACAGGAGCTGATGTTGTCATTTTCTGTGAGTAGGACTGGAATCCACAAGTTGACAAGCAAACATTACAGCGTGCTCATCGCGTTGGTCAGCTGCATCATGTTTTGGCAATAATCATTAAACATAATTGAGGAGGTGATGATGCAAAGGGCCCACAGAAATTTGCAACGTAGTCACAATGTGATTGGCCATGATGATGTCAATCCAAAAGCACATAGATCAGACAGTATATCAGGTGGTAATTTGAGGTCCATAATAATTTATGGCCTGCAGAAGTTTGGCCCATCATGACAACATAGAAGGAAGCTCTTGGTTATAAGTCTTTAGCTTTTCGAGGTACATCTGAGAGTCTGAGTGTTGTACCAAAGTCAAATAATGGCAAAGTACATTTTGTCTTTGGAGATTGTACAAATTCTATAAAAGGCCATTCTTCTGAACCAACAATAATTTTGAGTTGTGTTGACAACTCTGGAAAACTGGGGAAAGGAAGAAATGTTTGTTAGACCTAAGCTACATGGCGGGCACACTTTCGATGGACCAAGGTTATGATTTTTAAATGTTATGTAATTAAACCAAGGCGCAAAACAATGTAGTTTCCAAAACCATATAAATGGCAGACTAGAACTATATGAAAACACATTAGAAATGGGCGCAAATGTTTGATGGCAAGTTTTCGACTTACGATAAATGTTTGAGAGCAAATATATATATGCAGTGGTCAAATTTTATGATTAAAACACGTACAAGTGGACGGAAGTGTTTCTATGACGGAGTTTCAACCCGTGGAGCGGACATATATATATATATATATATAATGGTTGAAGTTTACGTTTAAAATAGAGGGAAGAACGTTATAAAAAATATATAAAGACATATGTCTGATAACTGCGGTGCGATGTGTTCAATCCACCCTGTTGGCTACAGTTTTGCTGGGCGTTTGTTTGGTTGTTAGAGATGGCGTGCTAACACTGTGCGTACACGTATTTCTCTGCGCATTAAGGATGGGGGGTATCGTAACGTATGGATTTTTTAGAAAACGAACGCTCTAGTGAACGAGCACAACGTCGACATTTAATCTCTGATTCTTCATTCTATTGATTTGCTCTCTTCATGCCTTTTCCTCATGGCTTTGTATTTTACCAAACATCATCCCACACGGGCTTTCTCCACGATAGTTTCGCTACGTGAAATTGGCGCATGATCTGTCATTCTACGTTATTTGAACTTCGACGAGACATACGCTCCACATCGGGAGGGGCCTCTTCACATCATTCTCTTCCACATAATTTCCAAGTACTCTCGAATGCCAAAGCAGATAGTGGCCTTCAAGATTTATCATTTTAGGATGCAACGCATATGCAAAGTCTTTGAGCATGACTGGCGTAGGATCGTAAGTGAGGTCGTAGTTTTCCTTGGTCATTGGGTCGTAACACATCCAAAGCGACCAACATGCGACCTGCCCAGAATCGTGACTATGTGACTCCCCATGAGGTCGCAGTCTTCCCCGGTCGCCAATTCGCAACAGATCCAAAGAAAACAAAGTGCGACTTGCCTAGAATCGCGACTATGCAACCCCTGTGAGGTCGCAGTCTTCCCCGGTCGCCAAGTCACAACACATCCAAAGCAAACAAAGTGCGACTTGCCCAGAATCGCGACTATGCGACCCCTGTGAGGTCGCAGTCCTCTTTAGTTGCTGGGTCACATAAAAGCAAGGGAACAACGATGTCTACCTAAATGAAGAGAGCTTCCAGCTCCCTCCAAAGGATGCGCAGCTGGGCATTCCAATTACAAGTGGGTTGGTTTCAATTTCTAACAAGAGACTATTTTCTATGACGGGGTGACTCTTGAAGAAGCTGGTTTTAGGTTCCCATGGGGCACATAACTCAGCAGACTGTAATTGTAGCCTTAAGCTTCCCAAAAGACTTGTTGTTATATATTCAAAAATAAGTGAGGACCCTATCAAGAAATAGTTAAAGGCAGAGAAATCTGTTTTACATTCATTAGTAGAGCCTCAAAAGAGGGAAGAAGCGAAATGCCCTACCCCTTCTGCTGGGGCTTCAAGAGTACAGAATTGGCTTTTTCTTTCGAGTGAGGTATCCATTTTACCCTAACCTTTGGATTTCGCTATGATCATGGAGACTAATGATGATGTGCCTCTGTTTGACTCAAACATATATAGGGTTGGCATACTTCCTTCGATATTGGAAACGTTGAGAGGTTTTGTAAACATATATCATGACATTGTTTCGTTCCCTGAACCATTTGCATCCTTGTACCTCTCTTGCATGAAATGGTCAAAGAAAACAAGATACCTGAGATTCTCCGATTGAATATGACAAGTATTGCTCCTCTAATGAATGGGAAAATCGATGAGCATGAAGACCTACGGTTACCACTGAGAATGTGAATGAAGAAGCCCATGCCTATCAAGCAATTTAATCCAAGACTTGAAGAAAACCTTGTGCATGGGAAATATTATGATCCTAACAAAGAAAGGGCACAGAAAAATATTACCCTAGCCATTCTCTCCGACGATTTAGTAGTTGACCACACAGGGGTCTAAGTTATTATTTTCATTCTTACAATTGATTAAAATTCCCTTAGCATTATTATTATTCAATCATAAAGACATGTGAGCTGTATTATTTTATTGCAGGAAGAACCTTTCTGTTTGCACATAAGAGCCAAGGTTTTCCCCAGCAAACAAGGGGACCTTTTCAAAACAAGTAGATGCTGGCGAACCTCCAAAGAACTCACTTTAAGTTCAAAGGCACCTGGCCCCATCCACCGAAAGGAGGCCACAAGTCACTGATTTGCCCAAGGTCGCAGGTCACATATCTGCCAAGGTCGCAGGTCGCATATCTGCTGAGGTCGCAGGTCTTGGATGGTGCAAGGTCACAAATCCAAGGAGGTTGCGAGGTTGCAAATCCAAGGAGGTCGCCGGTCGCAGATGGTGCGGGGTCGCGAGGTCGCAAATCCAAGGAGGTCGCAGGTCGCAGATTTGCTTAAGGTCGCAGGTCGCGAATTGCCCGAGGTCGCAAGTCGTGGAGGTCCCCAGGTCGCTAGGTTGCATCCCCTACTAAATGCCCGACGAAACGACCCAGCGACCCAGCGACTAAGTCGCAAGGTAGCCTAACAGTTGGGAAAGCGAAAAGTCAGGGAGTCCAAAGGGCAAGCTTTGCTCTATAAATGTTTCCTTCGGGAACTTAGAATGATCTTTTTTTGGGGACTCAAGAGATATACAACATTGTATTGAAAGTTAACACTCTTTTTGCATATGAATACAGATACCTGTTGAAACTCCTTTTGGATCTGATGTGTTTTTCTGTGCGAACACTATGAGTATTTCTATACAGTTTCAAACATATTTTGATTAATGAAACTGCAGTCTTAATGGCATCATTTATGCATTATGGTTTCCTGTACTTGTGTTAATGATGTTCAGTTTAATCGCTTTCTTAATGGATGTTAATGACTTTGTTTATTAGCATTTAGTTTTATCTTTCAGGAAGTAAAGGGGCATCTCACCATAAGGAACTGTTTCTTTTGTGGTTAGAATAGCCTACAAGCATAACCCCAAATATGTGTTGTTAACAACACCTCCTTTGGTGTGTATGCTTTATTATTTGTCTCGCTACACATAGTGTTATATACGTGTTTAATGCATCAACCATGTATCTTGTATCATGTGAATAAGTGTGTGTCCGTAGGTTCGATCGAGTTCTTTTGAGACCGAAGGGAAGGTGACTTAAGCGGTAGCCGGACCCACACCCCGGATGGGATCCCTATTACAAACAGTTCAAGGTATAATTGGGACTTCCTACCGAGGAGATACCCTACTATTGGTCGGACATATTTTCCCGTCAACAGAATGTTAAAGGTTATTAAATTGAAATTCTAAAAATAGAAATGGTTTCCAAACCCATTGACTTAAATTTCATTTTTGTAGGTAAAGCAATATTTGTAATTATAAAATCATAATGATACATTATATTTGTAATTATAAAATCATAATGATACATTATATTTTAGAAAACTGATCTATAAAAGTTTTTCAAATAAGATTAATATATGGTTAGAGAATCAAGAAAATAAAATAATAAAGCATGAGCAGATTTAGAAGCGATCATTCCATTATGGATTTATCAAATTGAAGAAAGTATTTGATAGTGTGCATGGAATTATAGTTTGGAATATCTCAAGAGAGATAAAGATTTCATTTGAGCTGAGGATCACTTTTAAACATGGAAATATTTAGGGGATAATATTACCAAGTTGGCTAATATTTCATTTTTTTTCCAAAAAAAAAAATCTTCCAATTTTTATTTGTCTAAAAATGAAATCACCCAAATTTTATAGTATCAAATTATTTTACCTTAAAAATTTCCAATATTTTATATTTTCTAATATAAAATAATTAGAAATATAAACATTTTTACAAAGTGATAATAAATAAATTTAAGTTTTAGATATAAGGGACTAGTAAGATTCGCTAAGGTTGCTAAACTTGAAGACGAACTTCCATCTTTAAAATTTACCTTTCTTTCAAAGGTTGTATAAAAATGTTATTACTACGTTTAGTAACATTAATGGTTGGCCAAAGGAGGTTGCCTGTAATATAGGATTTAAGCAAGGATGCTCTTGATCTTGTACCCTCTTTTGCATTTAAATTGGCACATTAGAGGCATGTTTGGGACATGTTGATTGTGTTCACACTGCTTTAACTAGAAAATCCATCATTCTTCTTATCTACATTGATGAGATTGTTCCTATGCCAAAGAGTCCCTTTGATCCAATAAGGTAAGTAAGAAATCACAAGCGCTTATATTGTGGCATGGGTATGAGGTTAAACGCTAATTAAAAAAAGGTTATGATTATCGAATAATAAATGACCACTTACACTAAATTTCTGTATGCAACTAGCAACTCATATAGGAAATTTCTTTACATAAACACCCTAAAGTCACTACAAGTATGGAATTAAGAAAGAATTAATGGAAGAAACAATTCCTATTTTAATATTTGAAGCAATTGCAAATCAAGTAACTTTTGGCCTTGAAAAGGAAAAATAAGAACAATATGCCTTATCCTATGAGCCTCATGGAAGCCATCCTTCCCACTATTCATAGCATTTCTATGACTGGTTATCTACTGTACAAGCACATAACAAATAATATGAAATAGAAGAGTCTTCCTAAGTAATGGGGAACATATATGTACATTTCCTGAGGAGGTTGCACCCATGGAAGTATATAGATATATTGAGATTTATTTGATTTTTCCTTTCACATTCACATGGAACTTACTTGATATGTGGACACATACTGAAGATTTTGCATCATTCTAGCCTTTGGGCTAGGCACACTAGTTTATTGATTATGTATCTTGCTATTGAATTGACTGCATCATTGTGTGAAACCATTTTCAAACTATATAAGGCCATTGTCTAGTAGGAATAGGATGAAACAATTTCATATCGACACTCTTGTCTTATATTTTTTTCTTACTCCCTTATTTTTTGGCATAATTACTTTTTAATTGTGTGCTTCCCTATTCATTCTAGGTTCATAGTTTGAGAGGTTCCATTTATCTTCAATTGGTTCTATCTATTACTAAGTAATCTGTATATCCCTTTGAAAATTATATTTTGAGTAATAATTTCCATCCCACAAACCACACTCCATTCGATCCACTTACTTTTTGGAGAATGCCTTTGCACTTAGATCACCCTCCAATGCAAAAGAATACATCACCATTCCTAACTCTTCTCTTATGATTGTGATTCATCTTCACTCATATATCATTTTATTCTAGAGCATTCCCTCCTACCCATAGCCATTTTATTAGAAACCTTAGATTATTTATTCCTATGAATTATTTTTTATTAGTATTAGGATTATTACAAGTTTGTATTGCACCTAACATTAACATGAATCGGGTGAAAATGTGAAGCTAAGTTACACTTTTTTCCCCTTTTTGAGAAAAAAATATAATTTTTTTTTGTTCTTCAACTTTCTGCAAGCCAAAGCAATTTTTCTGTTTAGAATTACATTTTATGATAAAAATAAAAGTTGTCAAAAATTTTATTAGCTTTCTACTAGTAATTTTTTGGAAATTTTTTATACACATTTGATATGTCAACTTAACATTTATTTGAGTGTGTGTTCTTTAACAATAAAAGGATTCATAAAAATTTATGTTCAAATGCGTTGGTGTATTCTTTGAAAACTTTGTGTTTTTGAGAAACAAAATGTGTTACGACAATCTAGATAGAGTCTACTTCGTTTTCGTTATATTTATGAAAACGACTAATGAATATTATAATTACTAGATTTTTTTTGTACTAATCCAATGTGAAAAAACTGCATATTTTGAATATGTTTCGGCTCACACAAAATTTGTCAACATATAAGTTATAAACTAAAATATAAAACTACCCATTACAGACGACAGACCAATGTAATGCACCATAAATTTTTCAATATTTTTTACACTGTATTTTTGAAGATAGAGAATATTTATTTCGAGTCATGATGACCTTGAGAAATTGTTTGCACCCGTTTAATTACAAAATTAATTAACATTAGTAAATATTTATGAAATTCCATAAAATTTATATTTCCTGAAAGTAGATTGAATTTGGCAAATTCTCGTCTTGGTTCCGACAATTAATTCATAAAGTTTCATGGAGTTTAATCGGTCCAAAGTTGAAGAAATTTGTTAAGATCTTGGCTCTGCAAAATTGCAAACGTGTTAGTTCCACCGCACTTTAAAAAAAAATTCAGTCGAATTGTTTTTTGTCGCGATGGCTCGTCAAGTCTAACGACACAAAATTTTGGCCAAATATTTTACAAAAGTTTGGCCGAACTTTTAATTGACTTTATGTTGACCGGAAAATTCAATGAAGCCCCTTCAAAAAAAATCATTTCTCAGTAATATAAGTAGGTGTAAATAGATTCATTATTTTCGCATAATTTCACATATTTATTCATTTGGTCCGATTTTGCAAAGGAATTTTTTTGGGCTTAATTTCAAAGGACTCTTTTTGGATTAACATTCAAAGGAAATTTTTAAGAGGTATGTGATACATTTTTTGGATGCTTTTTGGGCTTAATTTTCAAAGGACATTTTTTTGTACGTATTATTTTTAGAGGTTTTGGGCTTAGCTTTCGAAGGACATTTTTTTGAGGTATTTTGTTTTTAGAGGTTTTTGGGCTTAATTTTCAGAAGACATTTTTTGGACTTTTTTTGGGCTTAATTTCGAAAGGACTCTTTTCAGGCTTATTATTCAAAGGACATTTTTTGGAGGTATCTTTTAAAGTGATATTTTTTTTAGAGGCATTTTGTGCTTAATTTTAAAAGGACATTGTTTGGACATATTTTGTTTTTAGAGAAATTTTTTAGAGGTTTTTGGACTTAATTTTCGAAGGACATTTTTTAGAGGTATTTTTTAAAGTGAAATTATTTTATGTGGTTGGGATTAATTTTCAATGGACAATTTTGGGAGGTATTTTTTGAAGTGACATTTTTTTAGAGTACGTGTTTTGGGTTGAAGTAAATATTTTATATTGATTTTTTATAATGAGTTTTTTTCTAACTTTTTAAATGAATTTTTTTTGCACAACTTGGAAGGAAATATTTTGAGCTTCATTTCCTCTTTAGAAGAAATTTTTTTCTCGGATTTTTTAAGGTAAGTGTTTTGGATTGAAGTATGTCTTTTGTGCAAAATTTTTAAAATGAGTTTTTTTTTTTTACGTTAAATATTTTGTGATGTTTTTTTTAATTGAATTTTGTCTAAATTTTTGAAGAAAAAATTTTGAGCTTCATACTCAATTATCATGGGAAATAGAAGGAACCACAAGATAAAATATCATCGAATAAGAGACCCTGAGGAACATAGAGAACATGGGAGATAATATGGAAAAACAAAGAGAGAAGAATGCTCAAATATTGAAAGGGAAAACCAACCTTATCTACAAGTTGAAGCATGTATGTAAATGTAAATATTATAAATCTGATATTTAAAATTTTCCTAGTGTAAATTCTGAAGCTTAATTTTTATTTGATGAACAAATTTGAAAAATATTTTGCAATGTAAACAGAGAGAGATATTCCTCAAAACATTGATGATGAGATACAAAATTTTGAAAGATAAAGTGAAAGAGATATTGAACCAATGATTGAAGATGGTGAAAATTTAGAGAGAAATTCAATTTATTGATTTATTATTTATTAATTTAGAAAGATATTTATCAATTTAGTTATTTATTGAATATGTAAACTTATTATGTACATTTAATTCAAATATGTACAAATGAAATCAATATCGATGATGAGATGCTAGAGAATGTTGACACTCACACATATGGAGATAAAAAAGCTAACCATGTTTTATGATATCATGTTAATCACCTTTTTGATTCGTTCCTCAAAATGAAACTATGGCAGTTCAAGCCCAATTGTTGAAAAGTATCTTAACATCAAGGAAATTAAAAGAATATATGACTTTATTTGGTATTCTAAAATCAACAAAAGATTAAAAAATAAAGGAAAATGTGATACAAAATATAATTAGTGATCTAAATTTAGTTAGAGGATATACACAAAAAAATGTTTCAGATGCACATAGAGAAATACATATGGTAGTGGTTTCATCAAGTACTAAAGAGAATCACTTGGTAAAGTCTATTGCACGAGCATTAGGAACCTCATGAAAAAATTTGCACAAAAATCAGAAATTTCTGTTGCAAATAGATGTAAATGATGAAATCACTTGTTGGAAAGCTATTTGTAGGCAACCATACAAAGATAAACTTGGAGAAAATGTTAAAAAAATAATATATGAATATTGGATGAAAAATTCACGTGTTTCACCAAAAGCAAGGGCTGTGATGCGAAGAAGAATAACACAAAATCAGTATGAAAAGCACCCAAAACATTTCTTCGACACCACTCAGATAGAGTTGTTCGACAAGTTCAAAGAAGGGAATCATGAAATTTATGTCTAAATCAGTTCTTTTGTGCAACAAAAACCATGGTATGTAAAACCTACCACCGTACGCGACACTTGTTGTTGTCATTATCATGTGGAATTTTAGTTATATTTTACACATTCCTTAATTTTGGTAAAACATTTTGGAAAGATTCACCTCCTCCTTCCATTATCCATGATTTCATATCTCAAATTCTATGTGGAAGAGAAAGCCATGAATTATTTTACCAAAAGAAATGTGTTGGTAGTAAAAAATGTGATGATTGTGGAAATTTGACTAAATTTCAAAACAAATATCGTACTGATATAAATGATCAATAATTTTCCAACATGAAAGTGAAATGGAAGAGATATGAATATATCCATACATCGATTCAAGGTTCAAGTGATAAAAGAATTGATTTACAAGAAGAAGAAATTTTTGTGACATATTTTTTGAGAAATTGTGAGGTCGAAATTTATAAATACACCAAGAATTCCCACAGAGCTCGATGGTAGGACTTGTCAGTAATTGATTTTGCAGAAAACTACACATTTTTTCCACAAAAATAAATTCATATTGAATATTATCATTCTGAAAAAGGATTAATGCTTGTCCATATTCTATATAGATATGATCAGAAAAATGTTGATCATATAGAAAGAACAAGTTAAAATCAGCATGGTATTAAAGAATATCACTTTTAAATCAGTGACGATCGTACACATGATAAATATTTTTTACAACACTATTTTGGAAAGATTTATGACTCCTTGAAAGTTCATCGAATAAAATTAAATGAACATTGGAGATGGTCAGATGGACACACTGGTAAATTCAAATCTTCACAATCATTCTTTTGGTTGTATCATCTTCATGCGAAAACATGCATTAAACATTGTTGGAATTTCTTTGAGGCTAGTGATGGAAAAGGAGAACATGACAGTGCAAGGGCATGCATAAAACGAGCACTTCGAAAATATCAAATGGACCCCTCTACAAACTAACTGGCCTCGGCTAAAGAAGTTTTTGAATGGTGCATTGTTGCACTAAGCGAAGAGACTAACCGATCAAGGGAAGTGCTAAGGTACATTCAATTTAATTTTTATTGGATTTCTAGTTTTAAATAGTGTACATTTATCACAATGATTATATTTGATGGTATTTTGATATCATATTTATATTCTTATTTGAATTTTCCATATAGTTTTTTTTTGGCATTGGGATCGAAGATGTAGATAGATTGACTGTAAATGAAGTTGAAACAATAAAAGGGACTTGAATATTTCATTCAATTAAAAAAAAGTTTTCAAAAAATGTGTTTGCATTGGATAAAACAAAATATTCTTGTTTTTGTCACGTTCGCATAGACAACACAAAATCTAATGATGTCTATGAAAAAAAATATGTATGTAGAATATTGGCAACATATAGAACTAAATAAAAAGGGGAAAATGTTTGTTGCAAGGTTTGAAGAAATGAAATCAGAGGAGAATACAATAACATGTGATGGTGATTGAGTTTCTGATCATGTTAAGGTAACATTTCAATTGCTTTAAAGTGATAGGGATCCAGAAATATATAATAAAATCAATTACACAAGTTAATTTTAAAGTTAATTTTTCATGTTAATTATGTTTTAAATTTAAATACATAAGTTTATTTCACTGTGCATGAGATGTTTTTGTTGTAATTGCACCTACTATTAATGATGAAAATGTGAAGAATTATATGATGTGTTGCACTGAACAAAATATGAAATTATTAGATAACTATGACGATCACAAGTTTACATATGACAGAGGGTCTATTATATGAAAAGGTTATTTTTTCAGACAAACTAATCAAAGTGAGTAATTTTCTTACTTTCAAGACTATGAACCTTGTTAGCCACCTATAAAATTTTCCATATCAAATGGTGGCTAAATCTCTTTTAGCCTTTAAGAAGAAATTCATGACCAAATTGTTAGTTCTTAAAGTCTTTTGAAGATCTTTACCCTTTGAGTTAATCTTCACTACTCTTTCCCTCTTTATCCTAAAGAACCTACTATTTGCCAAGAGAAAGACTGTTTAAAATATTTTTTTCCCATCATTTTCACTCCTCCTTTAACTCATAAATAAACCCTATTTTCATTCTTATTTTCCTTCATAAAATCCCTCCATAAACCTTCATTTTAACCTTCAAAATCATCATACTCCCCTTTAAAACCTTATATCTCCCCTTTATTTGGTTTTAAAATCCTCCCTTTAGCCTATCAGAACCCTCAGTTTGGCTTAAAACCCCTGTTTTTGGCCTAAAAACAATAATTTTACATTATATAGGTCTTAAGCCCCTGAGGGATTATTTCCTTTAGCCCCTCCATCTCATGCGACCTTAAGCCCCGCAACCAGGCGCTAAAGGCCTTTAACCCTGTCCAAATCTCTTTTTTCCTTATATTTCACATTCCCAACATATAAATCCTTAAAGAGATCTGGACCATTGATCTATCCAAATCAACGACCATCGAGCCATCCTTACCTCCATTGTTCACTCACCATGCTTTGCTCCATTCAAATGAACCCGTATCTTTACTAAATCTTGACCGTTCATTGTGGAGATCCAATGATTTGGATTTAACACGATCCCACCATTGACCCGCTACGCGCCAAGGTAGAACACGTCATCCCCAGCCCCACTATCATTTCAACCCTTGAAAATTTCAGTTCATCACGTTCTACCTACACCGTCCGATCTCCCGACGATCATCCGACGGCCAAGAACTCATATTGTGTAATTTTTTGGACCCCTCACAGTGCACAAGTTCTGCGCTAAATGGGCGGTTTTCAAAATACATGCATCAACTGATGTGTGGAATCACATTGTTTTTGCGAATACCACCTACCCCCCTAGAGCCCGTATGGAAACCATTAATGATTTTCCGCCAAACCACTCTCCCCCGCAATGTTATTTTTGGCTTTAATCCCAGCTGTCGATCTCTGAGATTGGACGGCCCTGACTTAATTTCACCCTCATTTACTTTTCACCTAATTCACTCCCGAAATACTTCATCGGTCGATCTCTACTGTTCATTATTCTGATCGAACGGCTCTCGTCAGATCGCAACCCCAAGTCTTTCGCCCTCCATCTTTCTCCAAACGATCTCATCAGACAATCTCAACTGTTGATCATTCTAAATCAATGACTCCTATTCATCCTCACACCCAAAATCCATTTTCACCTGGTTAGCTGTTCTTCCAAGGTTTTTTCATGTTTCTACTCCATTCCTCTATTCGCACAGCTCCAAACCACCTCCGCATGAACCCTCCTAAGCAGTCAAACCAATTTTGTAGGTTTTCTTAATAATTTGTTGTGTTTTTTGCAGGTTTTAAATGGTGTTTTCTCTGTGTATTTCCACGGTCACAGATAGGTGACAAAAAGGCCCAGAATGACGATTATGTGGCTTTATCAAAGGAGAAAAATGACCAATGAGTTATGAGCTCACATTTTATCAGGGATATCACGACCCTCGATCTCAGAAACCCTCCACTGCATAATATCAGTTGTGCTACTGAGACAGAGAAACAAAGTGTATCAGTAATGAAGAATTAAGGTTAAAGAGGGATTAATTAGAGCCAAAGATTGAAGATAATAGTTTTAATCCTCAGGTTTAAAGAAACAAAGACAATATCAGAAGAATGAAGATCTGAAACAAAGATTATGGCTTAATTAAGCCTAAACACAGTTCAGGGATATATTTAAGGTGTTTTAAGGAAAAGACAAAGAAAGTATCAATAAAGAGGCCTCCACTGCCACATCAGAGGCCAAAATATCCTCTTTAGCTACCAAAATGCCACCTACAGCTTCAATAAATCAAATGGAGGTAGATTTATTGCCTAGTCAATGATATTTTTGCCTAAAGACAGCCAGAGTTATGGCCAACCTGCCCAAAATTTTTTTAAAGTAAAAAAAAATTCCAAGCAACTTAATACTTAATGAAAACCTATTAATATAGAGGAAATATCATAAAACTTCTCTATTGAGCCCCTCAAAGGTAGCGAAGCGTTAACTTGTATTAATTGAACCTAGAGATCATTTCTTTCATCCCACCTCTTCATTTCTTCTATAAATACTTCTATAGAAGATATTTTAGGGGTTGGTATCTAGATATTTGTTGCATGTAAATAGTTTTCTGAAGCTTCTGTAGCCCTGTTTTTAATTGAAGATACATAAGCTGAGATGAGAAGTTTGAAGCTATAGAAACCTACTAGACTTGATGATTGTAACTGGTTTGAACATCAAATACAAATAACTGATTTATGGGATCTTGGTCTATGTCAATGGTGATGTGTTTCTCATTGTAATTGTTATTTTTCTTTATGTTTCCATTCTGTCCACTTTTCTCTGATAAAGAACAACAAATATAGAGCTAGGATTTACTCTTACAAGTACCCTACTCTCACTAATAAGATTTATCTTTATGTTTTCCTCCTTTGTGTATTTAAGAATGATTTAATACATTCAAAGTAGTTAAGGAATGTTGGTGAGCCCATGTCCTACTATATAAACTTTAAACATTGTTCTTGAATAATATTTTCATTACATGCTAAGTAGAGTTGGACTAGGAAAGTTTATGGTTTGCCCTGTCTTCTAGTCCTTTCTACAAAGGTTGTTTGAAAGTTTCTCTTTAGATTATGTTGAAAGTAGGATGGGTTCAAAGTCCTTACCTGATCTTAGGATATTATTTGTTTATCTTAAATGTCATCTTGAAAAGTTTGCTAATTAAATTTGAACTAGAGAAGTCTATGGTTAGCCCTGTCCTCTAGTTTCTTCTCCAACAGTTGCTTTGAAAATTTACCCTTTGAATATGATAAAAGAAGGCTAAGTTAAAAGTCTTTACTTGATCTTAAGCTATTCTAAGTGTTTTAAATGTTTTCTATTGAAAGTACATCAAAAGAAGGATATTTTCAAAGTACTTACCTGATCTTAGATTACTTTTGTGTGTTTTCTTAAGTGCATGCCAAAAGCACGATAGTTTCAAAGTACTTACTTGATCTAAGGTGCTCTTTGTTTATTCATCTATTTGATTTCCCTCACTCCATTTATTATTGTTCCATTGCATAAAATCAACTTAAAGAGATCCTTTGACATATATGACTTACCCCATGGACCACTCTTGAACCTTGCTATTTCAATTAAATCCTCTTATGACTCCATAGCCCAATGGATTAAAGCTGCTTCTTGCCTATCTTATTAGCTGAAACATTCTCCCACTTATTTACACATTCACCCGTCATATATACTTCCTTCACCTTCATCATATCCTTGCCCAACCAAAACCAAACAAAAACCCTTGTTCTTAATAACTAGCCTAATATCATACCAAAACCTTAAAAGATAAATCAATCTTTGCACTTATAGAGAGATCCCTCTCTGGATTTAGGAGGGCTAGATCCTAGAATCCCAAAGTGGTTCATATGTAGGCTCTGCTGCTTGTACTCTCCAATCTTGCAAATTATAGAGACCTAACATTCTAGCAACTCCACTGGGGAGTTCTGAGTAAAATCCTTAAAACAAAACACTCAACATTTAGTGCAGTATAAGTATATTTCTTCAAGCATAACCAAGCATGTTGGTAATCATGATATGACTTATTTGAATCAGTGAAAAACTAAGTAACCCTTAGGATTATCATAGATTTTATCAAACCTTGAAGGAATCAGCTACCTAAGCCATAAGAGTAAACTCTCTTTGTCTCATCACTGTAGCTAAGTGTTGAAATAGATTTAGGACACTCTCATAACCCATAGGACTGAAAAAACTTAGAAAACCCAAAAATATTTCAGATTGGTATTCAAATTGATAAATGGTGGCGGACCATAAAAAAATTTACCTCCAAGAAGCTAAAAATTTCCACCTGGTGACTCCACAATCCTAAACAGACCTAAAGACTCCACTGGGAAACCCATTACTATGATAAAATCATACAAACTCAATTAATAAGACTTTGATGATTAAATTTTTCTTGCTAAAATATCAGTTAGCCTCTTAAAGATTGTCATATTTGGTTAAAATTTTCTTGTTAGTAGGTCTAAAACACAACATTGTGGCTTCTAGAAGAGTCCATACTAGGAGACACCCTGACCCAAATCCTCCTGAGATAGTTGATAACCCTTAAAGAATACTTAGGAAGTTTCCTAAGGTTCAAGCTTCAACTATTGTTAGACCAGTTCATAGAGCTAATTTTGTTCCTGAAAACCTTACAGCTCTACAAGATTCACAAGTTGACTTAAGGAACCCATTCAGAACTAGGTCACTTGATGATATAGATCAGATAGACCTTGAGCCTTCACCTTCATCCCAAGATAGAAGTGAACATCCTAGTATTAGAGAAACTACTCCACCTGATTCACATTTCCTTCATAATTTTGGTTTCTCTCAGCCTAGATCTGCTCAACAGTCTCTTGCTGGTCCATCCACTTCTGTTATCCATACACCCACTATTCAAACCACCCCATTTCATCAACCATCTCCCTTTTTACATCCTCCACCTGTAAACCCCCCATTGTTTCCACAACCTCCTATCATGGCAACATGGTATGCCCCTCTAGCCCTTCCTTTACCTTTAGTCAATCTTCCACAGGAATATCAGTCCAAGATACCATTGTATGATGCTAGTGGTGCTACTACTGCTTCACAACATGTGGGCAAGATGAATGATTATTTTGATAGAAATGAGATTGGTGATGAAACTGTCAAACTTAGGTTGTTTGCTCAAAGTTCAGGGGGAGAAGCAAGAAAATGGTTCAAAGGCTTAACCCATAATAGTATCAATGAACTTCAAGCCCTCCATCAATTATTCCTAAATGAGTGGGAAGTTAAGAAAAAACCTCTCCAAATACTTTCAGATTACAATAACCTCAAAAGAAACACTGGGGAAAGTGTTCAAAATTATTGCACTAGATTCAATACCGTGTATAATTCCCTACCCCCAGAATTGAAACCTCCACAAGGCTCAGCCTTGAACAAGTTTCCTGAGGGATTTGATCCTGAAATGGCCTATCAGCTAAGAGAAAGAGACCCTTTGACTCTAGAAGATATGGAAAAAGGAGCTCTTGCTGTGGAAGTGAATTTGATGGAGAAAAGAGAAAGTATGAGGAATGAGAAGAAAGTATCATTTAGGATGGAATCTAAACCCTCCACCTCTAGCTCTAAAATGGAAAGAATGATGGAGGAAATGATGAAAAATATGAGCATACTTGAGAGAGCACAAGCTAGTCAAAACCAATCAGCTCCCCAAAATAGAAATCAATCTCAAAATCAAAATCAAAATTTCAGAAGAAGCTAACCTCAAAACAAACCAAGAGACCCCGATCAGGAAATTATACCTCCTTTTCATCAAAACTATGTGAGTGAGGTTGAAGAAAAAATTGAACAAAAAGAGGAAGATGATATAAACATGTTGGGAGTAGACAATGATTCTTTTGATGTTCCTCAAAATAGGAAACAAGGTCTATATACACCCTATGATGATGGAAGATTGGAAGATGAAAATTACTATCAAGAATTGGAAAATGTCATCACAGAGACTTCAAAACAATATGACTTTAGAAGTAAAAAGAATCAGGAAACTCCCAAAACTAAAACCTCTGAAAATTCTACAAAAAATCAGCCCTGTGAATAAACGCAAAGTTACAAAACAAAAAGACAAAATAGTGGTTGTAAATTCTAATCAAAACAAAGAGAAAGGCACTCAAATTAATGAAAAACAGAGTGCAGACCTTAGAAGCATTAGTACTTCAGCAAGTTCTCCTGTTAAAACAATTTTGACCAATGTAAATAGAGGAAATCAACAAACTGATTTTGCTGATAGAATGGTGATTAACAAGGCTGAAACAAACATTGTAAAAAATAAGATGCCTTTTAGTTTGGAACAGGAAATTGCCAAGATCAAAATCTCTGTTCCCCTCACTAAATTAGTCACCCAAGATGTATATAGATCAAAAATTTTGAAAGCTTTCAACATAGAAGAAAATAATGACACTGTCAACCTCAATGATGACCAACCAGAGCTCTTATTTGATCCTAAGATTGAATGAAGATACCAAGAAGGGCCAATTCCTCCTTTTTATGTTAGTTTTAAAATTCATGAAATTTTTTTACACAATGCTATGCATGATTCAGGGGCCTCTCATAACTTAATGCCCAAAGCAGTAATGGAGAGTCTAGGCCTTGAAATCACCAGACCATATAAATATCTATACTCCTTTGACTCCAATAGAGTGAAATGTTTAGGTTTGATCAAATACCTCTGTGTTAACTTAGCACAAATACCAACCAAGTGTTTAGTGATGGATATTGTAGTGGCTGATGTACCCCCCAAGTATGGTATGCTGTTATCAAGATCATGGGGAGCTAAGTTACAAGGAACAATGAAAATGGATATGACATATGCTACCATCCATGTTTTCAATCAAACTAAAAGACTTTATAGGGAGTCTCATATGCAATACATGGTCAGTAGCTAAGAGAGACCATAAAACTCTCTTTATTTTGTGCATACAAACCTTGACTCATTTATTCTTTTCAATTATGAAACATTTAATGAGCAAGAAACCTTAAATAACTTAGTGGCCACCTCTCACTATAACATAGTGGTAGACACAAAAAAGGGGGAAGACAAGACAAAAGCATCAAGACAGTTTGCCAAAATAGAAAATCACAGCAAACAAATCACAGGTCTAGAGCTACAAAACAATCATTCATTGGTTTTCAACTTTGAGAGTCAAGAGAAGAGTCCTCAACATGATTAAGAACATGAGGAACTAAACCAAATTCAACATAGTGCTAATTTACAAGAGAAATCTAAAAGCACAATAGATAAAGAGGATAGTAGTCAAACTGGTCAATCTAAAACTAGTCCTCTTTGGAGTATGAATTTTGATGGGTCTTGCAATAGAAATGATGCTGGAGCAGGCATATGGATACACAACCCTGAAAACAATAATGCTGAAGGGAATTCCTATAGGTTAAACTTTCAACATACCAATAACATAGCTGAGTACGAAGCCCTCCTTTTAGGCCTACACTTATTGAAGAAATTAGGGGCCAAAAGGATAAAAGTGCATGGGATTCAAAGTTGATTGTTAGCCAAGTGAATTGATTATTAGCCAAGTGAATGGGGAAAATAGTGCCAAACACCCTAGACTTAGAGCCTATAGAAATGATTTCATGGAATTATTAAAAACATTTGATGAATTCCAACTTACCTTTGTCCCAAGAAACCAAAATGTCCTTGCCAATGGTTTAGCTTTTGATGCTAGAACTTGTCTAACACCTTATGAAAACAAAAAATGCGCTACCCAAATCAAATTTAGACCAGTTGTCCCAGACAATGAAAAATATTGGCAAGTGTTTGATGGAGATAAACAAATAGAAGACTTCCTACAGTCTAGAAATGAATTTGAGCTGCCAAGTTCAGATTCAAATTATGAAAATGATTGTCATGCTGAAGAAAATCTGATTGATGAATAATTAAAGTCTTCAGAGATTGCTGAGATAAATTTGTTAGCTAATAAACTTGAACATACAATAGAAATTAGTGCAGATTTAGAAAAAGAAGATTTAGAAATGCTGCAATCTAACACTCAAATATTTCCAAAGGGACTGGTCCCATTAGAAGAGTTGTTTGATTTCAATGATGTTGCCAAAAAACCAAAACTGGAACCTACTGAAACTAAAGTAGAAGAGTGTAATATAGGCAGTGAACAAAAAGCAAAAATTATCAAACTGTCTAAAACATTGCCAGCTCATATCAAACTGAAATATATAGAGCTATTTAAGTAATTTTCTGATGTATTTGCATGGAGTTATGAGGATCTAAAATCCTATGAAACAGAGATAATTAATCATAAGATACCCCTTAAGGAAAACCAGAAGCCCTATAGATAAAATTGCACAGAATAAATCCTGTTAAATTACCCCTAGTTGAGAAAGAAATTAAGAAAATGAATGATGTTGGAATTATAGTCCCTATTAGATATTCAGATTGGGTATCTAATCTTGTGTCAGTTAGGAAAAAGACAGGAGAAATAAGGCTTTGTATTGATTTTAGGAACTTAAACAGAGCCTCATTGAAGGACAACTACCCTTTACCAAATATGGATCACATTTTACAAAGGGTAGTTGGTTCTAAAAAAATTTCTTTGCTAGATGGCTTCTCAGGTTATAACCAAATTTTAGTGCATTCCGATGATCAAATAAAAACAGCCTTCACCACACCTTGGGGTACTTTCATGTATGTGAAAATGCCCTTTGGTTTAATGAATGCTGGTGCCACATTTCAGAGAGCCATGGATATTTCATTCTCAGAAGAATTAGGCTTCTTCATCATTATTTACCTTGATGATATCACTGTTTTTTCCAAAACAGATGAAGAACACCTAGAACACTTGAGAAAAGTCTTGGAGAAATGCAGAAAATATGGGTTATATTTAAATCCAAAGAAAAAAATGTTTGGTCTCCAAGAAGGAAAACTACTTGGACACATCATATCAGAAGAGGGTATAAAGATAGACCCAAAGAGGATTGATGGTATATTACAAATCAACCATCCAAGAAACATCAAGGAACTTCAATCTTTCATTGGGAAGATTAATTTCTTGAGAAGGTTCATACCCAATCTAGCTGAACTCCTTAGGAACATTACAAACATGCTGAAAAAGGAACAAGTAGTTAAATGGACCTTAGAAGCAAATAAATATTTGAATTGGTGTTAAGTCCCTATATTAATAGTGTAGTCCTCATTATGTTAGTGTAGCCCCACTTATTGTTATGATTGTACCCTTGTAACTCCCATTTTCTTATTATTGTGCCCTTAAATTATTAGTGTTAGGTCGGCTAGGATTACATTGTGGCCCACTAGGATTACATTATGGCCCCATGGACTCCTATATATAGAAAGGAGGTTTTGCAAATTGTATCATCCAAGAATTGTTCATTTATGTAATGTATTGGAGGTTGCCCCCTCGAAGTGGCTTATTTCTAAGGCGTTCATATCTCTTTTCTTCTATTTTTGGAGCTGGTTACACAACATTTGGTATTAGAGCTTGGGATTCTAGGGTTTCGCTGCTCCAAACAGGTCATCGTGGCATTTTCGCTATAACTTTTTTTCTACGAAGTTTCAGAAGCTGAAATTTTTAGGGTACGAAGCTGAAATCCTGAGGAATATTGTCTAAAAATTTCAGAGCTTGGTTCGCAATATTTTCGGAGATATCATCTGTGGAAGTTAGGTCTTTTTTCAAGCTCCTAAACAGGTCATCGTGGAATTTTCGCTATAATTTTTTTTCTACGAAGGTTCAGAATCTGAAATTCATATGGTACGAAGCTGAAATCCTGAGGAAATTCGTCAAAAAATTTCAGAGCTTGGTTCGCAACATTTTTTGAGATATGATCTGTGGAAGGTAGTGCTTTTTCAGGCTCCTGAATTGCATCTCAAAGAGGTGATCGTGGGAAAAGTTCAATAACTCTCTCTCTGGGCATCGGATTGGAGTGCCGTAAAAATTGGTCACAATTACACAGACTGTAGTTTATTGGCTATCAATTTCAGAGACAAAGGATGAAACAGTGACACGTGGAAAGTCGTACAAGTTCGCTCTACTGAACCAGTCCATAATTAGGTCATTGTGGGAGATTGGACACAACTTTGTCTTGGAGAATCCAAATCAGGTCAGACCTGTGGCATTCAAAAGAGAATTCAGAGGGATATTTCATTGCTGAATTTCAGATATTTAAGAGTCACAATCACAAAGATAATCCAATTCCAATATCGAGCTCCTCAAAAGCAAGTAAAAGGTGTGTATTGTTTTTCCCGAATTGCATAAATCTTGTTTGAAAAATCAGTTTGAAGTGATTCCAAGGGCCTATTGAGCATATATTTTAGTATTTCATTCTGAAATGCCTCCTAAAAATAATTCAACACCCATTAAGCCCTCAGAAATCTATACTATGACGCATGAAGAGGAAGAATTGCAGGATGAGATATCAAAATTACGGTACCAAGTGCAACAAGTTTCGATCTTACGAAGAGCAATTGAAGATGAAATAGATGGTTTAAAATCAGAAATGGAGGCTAAGTTGGATGGTTGGAAGGATCAAATAATAGCAAATATGGATGATAAATTAGTGGAAGATCACATCGAGCATCAACAACAAGTTCTCCAACTCTCAAAGTATAACCCAACTTTGGTGCAGAATCTAATGAAACAACAGGAAGATCAACATCACATTGAAATAAGTTATGAAGCAGTCACAAAAACAAGAACTCGACAAGTACGATCAATTTTAGAGTATCTCAACAAGTGGAAGAACTTTCCTGTAAAATATTCCACATGGGAGGATGAGAATTTTATACAGAAGCATCAAGAAATAATCAAGCGTTGAGGACAACACTTGTTTGAAGGAGAGGGGCATGTTAAGTCCCTATATTAATAGTGTAGTACCTCATTATGTTAGTGTAGCCCCACTTATTGTTATTATTGTACCCTTGTAACCCCCATATTGTTATTATTGTGCCCTTAAATTATTATTGTTAGGTCAGCTAGGATTACATTGTGGCCCATTAGGATTACATTATGGCCCCATGGACTCCTATATATAGAAAGGAGGTTTTGTAAATTGTATCATCCAAGAATTGTTCATTTATGTAATGTATTGGAGGTTGCCCTCTCGAAGTGGCTCATTTCTAAGGCGTTTTTTTTGATATCTCTTTCTCTTTTCTGAGTCAAGTCATACAACAACCGGTAAAAGAAGAATTAACCAAAAGACCATTTCTCATTAGTCCTGATTTTAGAAAATATTTTTTCATTTTTTCATTTGCATCAAAACACACAGTGGCTGCTATCCTATTACAGAAAAAATTGAAGGGACAAGAGCAGCCAATTGCATTATTTAGCAAGGCATTGAGAGATTCCCCTCCGAAGTACAATATAATGGAAAAACAAGCATTTTCCTTTGTCAAAGCCTTAAAAGACTTCAGAGTTTACACTTTACATTCCCATATAATTGCATTTGTACCAAGTTCAGTTGTAAAAGAAATTCTAACCCAGGACCCAGATGGAAAAAGAGGAAAGTGGATTGTTGTGATAATTGAATATGATTTAGAAATCAAGCCCACTAAGCTCATAAAAGGCCAAGGACTAGCAAGATTAATGGCTAAGTCTAATTTTGAAGCTCTTGATATAAACATGATAGATGCATTAGATGAACAAGAGGAGTTTCAAACTCCCATTATTGAAGATCATTTTATGTTTTCATCTTGGTATGCTGATATTTTATATGTTTTTCTCAATTTGAATACACCTCTTGGTTTGTCTAAAATAAAGGCAACATTTTAAAAGCTGAAAGCTGTTAATTACTGCATTTTGGATAAATTTCTATATTGGAAAAATGCTAGTGGATTATTGCTTAAATGTTTACCTGAGAATGATGCAGATAAGATCAAGCACGAAATACATGAAGGAGAATGTGGAGGCCACCTCTATTGGAAGACAAATGCTAATAAAATCCTTAGAGATGGTTAATATTGGCCCACCCTCTTTCAAGATCTCCAAAAAATGATTATTTCCTGTCACAAATGCCAACTCTTTGAAGGCAAAAGAAAATCGCTTCCCTTACCCTTGCATCCAATCACTGTTGAAGATCCTTTTCAACAGTGGGGTCTAGACTTCATTGGGGAAATCCATCTAGCCTCCTCTGCCCAACATAGATGGATCCTCACTGCAACAAACTACTTTACCAAATGGATATAATCCGTCCCTTCTAGGAAAGCCACTGACTCTGCTATCATAAAATTCCTTGAAAATCATATCCTCTCTAGATTTGGCTGTCCTAGGAAGATTAACACTGACAATGCTGCTGCATTTGGATCAAAAATATGGTTGAATTATGTCACAAATATTAGATTACATTGGGCCATTCTACTGCCTATTACCCCCAAGGTAATGGGTTAGCAGAATCCTCAAATAAGATTTTGGTAAATATGATCAAAAAGTTGTTGGAAGAAAATAAGAAATCATGGCACACAATGCTAGTACGTGCATTATGGGATGACAGATTAACACTTAAGAAATCAATTGGAATGTCACCCTACCAGCTTGTTTGTGGAGCACATGCAATTTTTCCAACCAGTCTAGGAGTGCCAGTCCTGAAGCTGATCCAAGAAGTACAGTCTGAGGATAATGATATGACAAGAAGAATCAATCAGACTATACATATTCAACAAACCAGAGAGGAAGTCTACAACAGAGCATTACAGAAGCAAGAAAACATCAAGAAGCTATTTGATAAAATAACAAAGGCCAGTGATTTCAGCATTGGTGACAAAGTTTTAAAGTGGGATTATAGGAGAGAATATAAGGGCAAACATGGGAAATTTGATAACTTATGGATGGGCCCTTATCTCATTCATTATACTGCTGGTAACAATGCTTATTTCTTGCAGAAAGTGAATGAAACTGAACTT
The DNA here is from genome assembly GCA_034641835.2 of Pinus albicaulis. Lineage (NCBI taxonomy): Eukaryota > Viridiplantae > Streptophyta > Pinopsida > Pinales > Pinaceae > Pinus > Pinus albicaulis. The sequence goes on along the minus strand of CM076572.1, from coordinate 917,694,753 downwards.
TTTCGAGGTCCTATCAATGGCAGGATGCTCAAACATTATTTTTCTTGACTGTACTAGTTTGAAGTTTAATTTTTATTTTTTCTTCATTGTAAATATCACATCCATCATTTCATTCAAAGTTAGAAAAAGAAAAAATTGAAAAAACAATAAAAATAGAAAAGAGGGCAGAGTGAAAACAAGAAAGGTACAACCCCATACCAAAAAGAGAAACAAAATCTGAAAGTGTGCAAGCTCAAATGGCACTCCTACAAACACACTTCTAGTTATTCATACAACCTAATCATGAATAATTATTTTTTCAATTTACTATTGATAGGTTAGTGAATTAGATCAGCCAAACAACTCAATCTTGGCTTATCAGTAAGGTAGATTAGGAAAGAAAAATGAAGCGTCAAACAAGCACAAAATCTGAACCTATGAATCTCAAAAGAAGAATGGATCTAATTAGATCAAATATTAAGCCTAATATAGAAAACAAACTGGTTCTAATATGCCCAAAACTTGAACCAGGAAGAAAGAAGTACAACTCAAACAAATTCAAAACGGAGCTGAAGAATAATGAAGGATGTTTTTGACTTTCAGATCTTAAGCCTTCACTGTTTTGTTTTAAATTTTCTACAAATTTTAGTCTATGTGCAACTTGTTTTTATGCCATAGATCAACAACAAGCTAGACTGCTTAATCCTGACTTGGGTATTTTTAAATTTATGTTTTATAAATTAGAGAATGAAAGTCAGTCAGACAGTCTAATCCTGACAGATTGTAGTTAGGTAGAGAATTTACGAACTCAACTATTTAAACTGAGTTCATGGAGGAATAAAGGTAGACTTAGTTAGTTTTATGTTTTCAATAAAAAATAAAATGATTGATGAAAATTTTGTAAGTCCAAATGCACCTGTTGAAGAAAAAAATGTTAGGAAGTAGGTTGTGTAGGTAGTTGTTTGGGAAATACTTTTGCTGATGTAACAAGTTCTAATGATTTTTGTTAGCAGCTGATAAAAATATTATCAAAGTGCTAGCCACTGATCAACTTCAAGAGACTAATTATATGAAGTTGTTAACACCTTCAAGAATATTCCATCCCCATGTGGATCGACTATTAGCCACTTATAAAATTTACCATATCAAATGGTGGCTAAATATATTTTAGCTTTTAAGAAGCAATTCATGACCAAATTTTTAGTTCTTAAAGTCTTATGAAGATCTTTCCCTTTGAGTTAATCTTCACTGCTCTTTCCCTCTTTATCCTAAAAGAACTCATCGTTTTCCAAGAGAAAGACTATTTAAAATCCCTTTTTCCCATCATTTCACTCCTCCTTTAACTCATAAATAAACCCCATTTTCATTCTTATTTTCCTTCATAAAATCCCTCCATAAACCTTCATTTTAACCTTCAAAATCATCAGACTCCCCTTTAAAACCTTATATCTCCCCTTTATTTGGTTTTAAAATCCTCCCTTTAGCCTATCGGAACCCTCAGTTTGGCTTAAAAACCCTATTTTTTGCCTAAAAACAATCATTTTACATTATATAGGTCTTAAGCCCCCGATGGTTTATTTCCTTTAGCCCCTCCATCTCATGTGACCTTAAGCCCCGCAACTAGGCGCTAAAGGCCTTGAACCCTCGTCCAAATCCCTTTTTTCCTTATATTTCACATTCCCGACATATAAATCTTTAAATAGATCTGGACCATTGATCTATCCAGATCAATGGCCATCAGGCCATCCTTCCCTCTGTTGTTCACTCACCATGCTTTCCTCCATTCAAATGAACTCGCCTCTTCATTAAATCTTGACCGTTCATTGCAGAGATCCAATGATTGAGATTTAACCCAATCTCACCATTGATCCATTGTGCACCAAGGCAGAACACGTCATCCCTGGCCCCACTATCATTTCAACCCATGCATCTTTCGGTTCATCACGCTCTACCTACACCCTCCGATCTCCCGAAGATCATCCGACGACCAAAAAATCATATCACGTAATTTTTTGAACCTCCCCACGGTGCACAAGTTCTATGCGATATGGGCGGTTTTCAAAAGACACGCATCAACTGATGTGTGGAATCACATTGTTTTTGCGAATACCACCTACAACCCTAGAGCCCGCGTGAAAACCATTAATGGTTTTCCGCCAAACCTCTCTCCCCCGCAATGTTATTTTCGGCTTTAATCCCAGTCATCGATCTCTGAGATCGGATGGTCCTGACTTAATTTCGCCCCCATTTAATTTTCACCTAATTAACTCCCGAAAGACTTCATCGGTTGATCTTAACCGTTCATTATTCTGACTCATCGGCTCTCGTCAGATTGCAACCCCAAGTCTTTCGCCCTCCGTCTTTCTCCAAACGATCTCATTGGGCAATCTCAACCGTTGATCGTTTTAAATCAATGGCTTCTGTTCATCCTCATGCCCAAACTCCATTTTCACCTGGTTAGCTATTCTGTCAGGATTTTTTCCCGTTTTCACTCCATTCCTATATTTGCACAACTCCAAACCACCTCCGCATAAACCCTCCTAAGTATTCAAACAAATTTCGCAGGTTTTCTTAATGATTTGTTGTGTTTTTTGCAGGTTTTAAATGGTGTTTTCTCTGTGTATTTCCATAGTCACAGACAGGTGACAAAAAGGCCCAGAATGATGATTATGTGGCTTTATCAAAGGAGAAAAAGGACCAGTGAGTTATGAGTTCACATTTATCAGGGATATCAGGACCCTCGATCTCAGAAACCCTCCACTGCATAATATCAGTTGTGCCACTGAGACAGAGCAACAAAGTGTATCAGTAATGAAGAATTAAGGTTAAATAGGGATTAATTAGAGCCAAATATTAAATATCACAGTTTTAATCCTTGGGTTTAAATAAATAAAGACAATATCAGAAGAATGAAGATCCAAAACAAAGATTATGGCTTAATTAAGCCTAAACACAGCTCAGGGATATATTTAAGGTGTTTTAAGGAAAAGACAAAGAAAGTATCAGTAAAGAGGTCTCCACTGCCACATCAGAGGCCAAAATATCCTTTTCAGCTACCAAAATGCCACCTACAGCCTCAATAAATCAAATGGAGGTAGAGTTATTGCCTAGTCAGTGATATTTTTTCCTAAAGACAACCAGAGTTATTTCCAACCTGCCTAAAGAGTTTTTAAAGTCAACAAAAACTTCCAAGAAACTTAATACTTAATGAAAACCAATCAATACAGAGGAAATATCAAAAAAATTCTCTATTCAGCCCCTCAAAGGCAGCGAAGCATTAAATTGTATTAATTGAACCTATAGATATTTTCTTTCATCCCACCTCTTCATTTCTTATATAAATACTTTTGTAGAAGATAGTTTAGGGGTTGGTCTCTGGATATCTGTTGCATGTAAATAGTTTTCTGAAGCTGTTGTAGACCTGTTTGTAATTGAAGATGCATAAGCTGAGATGAGAAGTTTGAAGCTATATAAACCTATTAGACTTGATGATTGTAACTGGTTTGAACATCAAATACAAATAGCTAATTTATGGGATCCTGGTCTATGTCAATGGTGATGTGTTTCTCACTGTAATTGTTATTTTTATTTATGTTTCCATTCTGTCCACTTTTCTCTGATAAAGAACAACAAATATAGGGCTAGGATTTACTCTTACAAGTACCCTACTCTCACTGATAAGCTTTATCTTTATGTTTTCCTCCTTTATGTATTTAAGAATGATTTAATATAGTCCAAGAAGTTAAGGAATGTTGGTGAGCCCATGTCTTACTGTCTAAACTTTCAACATTTTTCTTGAATGATATTTTCATTACATGCTAAGTAGAGTTGGACTAGGAAAGTTTATGGTTTTCCCTGTCTTCTAGTTCTTTCTCCAAATGTTTTTTGAAAGTTTCCCTTAAGAGTATGTTGAAAGTAGGATAGGTTCAAATTCCTTACCTGATCTTAGGCTATTCTTTTTTTATATTTAATGTTGTCTTGGAAATTTTGCTAATTAAATTTGAACTAGAGAAGTCTATGGTTAGCCCTATCCTCTAGTTTCTTCTGCAACAGTTGCTTTGAAAATTTTCCCTTTGAATATGATGAAAGCAGGCTAAGTTAAAAGTCTTTACTTGATCTTAAGCTATTCTAAGTTTTTTAAATTTTTTCTATTGAAAGTACATAAAAAGCAGGATAGTTTCAAAGTACTTGATCTTAGATTACTTTTGTGTATTTTCTTAAGTGCATGCCAAAAGTAGGATAGTTTCAAAGTACTTACTTGATATTAGGCCGCTCTTTCGTTCTTCATATGTTTGATTTCCCTCACTCCATTTCTTATTGTTCCATTCCATAAAATCAACTGAAAGAGATACTTTGACATATATGACTTGCCCCATGGACCACTCTTGAACCTTGCTGTTTCAATTAGATCCTCTTATGACTCCATAGCCAATGGATTAAAGCTGCTTCTTGCCTATCTTATTAGCTGAAACATTCTCCCACTTATTTACACCTTCACCCTTCATATAGACTTCCTTCACCTTCATCATATCCTTGCCCAATCAAAACCAAACAAAAACCCGTGTTCTTAATAACTAGCCTTGTTGGAAATGTTGTCATTGATGGCAAAGGAAGTGGCACGAAGGAGAATCTAAATAACAACAAGGCAAAGAGAGAAGCAAGGAGCAGCATTAGACAAGAAGCAGAGATAGTAACAGAGAGATAGCAGAAGCAGCAGAGAGGAAGGAAGGCAGATAAGGAATTGAGGCAGCAGACAACGCAGAGACAGTGAATATAATTATAATGCATAATTGAAGTGTTGAAAATATTAAAGTCACCTGCTAAGCCTAGAGCAGGGAGAAAAGAGTACAAAGGCAGCAGCAGCAGAGATTGAGTGCGCAACACCGTGTAATAAAGAAGAATGGGAGAATGTAAGGATGAATTAATTGTTGATGGGCCGCAGCCACAAATGACAGAGGAGAATTAATTTTGTTTGGGTGAAGTCGTTTCATAGTGGAACAAGGATTTTACCATAGATATGAACTATGGAGGAGTAGAGTTTTATTAATAAAGTCATTTCCCATTTACGTCTCCATGCCATTTGTGGCTACTCCAGCTAATTCGGCTCATGTCCAGTCTGAAGCTGAAAAAGTGAACAAACTCATTGAGCGCATTCAACACATCCGCCAACAAGTTCATGACATATTGGATAGAGCCAATTCTAGGTACAAGCAAGGACGTGATCAAGATCGGGTGCCACACAATTTCTAGGTGTGTGAGAAAGTGTGGCTACATTTGCAGAAGGAGCGCCTCACTGGATCTCACCACAAGCTTCACCCACTCTGATATGGGTCATACAACATCAATAATTTTGTAGGCAATAATGCCTTCGAGCTCAGTATTTCACCATTCCTTGGTCTGCACCTAGTATTCATTGCAGACTTCCTTCGTCCCTACTTCCCACCTCTGCTAGACACCTCTGACATTGCAAAATAACTCACACAAAAAGAGTTAAACCCAAACTACATGGAACAGGCCACCACATATTGTATCATGGACATGCCAATAAAGAACACTCACCAATGAAAGATCCAACTATATCGGGTTGTCAAATCTGGCCAACTCCTGCACCAAGGCAAGTGGTTCACCAGGGACCAAGTTCAGCAGAAGTTTCCTCATCTCATGGAGGAACTCAATGCAATGGAGACCATTGCTTCCTAAGGGGGGAGGAATGATCTAGGTGGATATTGGCAGCCACCGACTTATTCCACTTGGGGCCCTACCATTATCTCTTTTATTTTTTCATTTTTGGCACAACTTACTATTTTTAGCAGTTCTTCGGGTCCTGAGCTTCTGGAGTCGTTTTGAGGCCCTAAACGATGTTTTTTGGGCATCATTTGTTCATCAAATATGATTCCATTTTTTAATTCATATTTTTGGCAATATTTGTAGTCCTCAAATACATATTTATAATGATGTATCATATTCATCAAACAAAGATCGTATACTGAAGTTACGTCCCTGAGAAGTTGAAACACCAATTTACCCAAGCGGGGCCCATAGTTTTGTCGCTTCTTCTCCTAGGGTTAGGTATTTGGACGTTTAGAGTTCTCCATTGTTTCTCAATAATAAATAGGCCCTCGAGCCTCATTTTAACACAGTTCAGAGGTCTTTAGCCGCCACATCTCTTCTCAGAGACTCACTACCAGCACCCTAGCTAGTTTATTTCCATTCTATATATAAGCAAATTTTAGTTTTTTGATATTAATGGAATGAAGTATTATTTCCATTGAATCTTTGTATTTTTGGTTATATGCGTATTCTATTGTCTTCCTGCATAAATCCGTATCACTGGTTGAACTCGACCTACATCTGCATACATCAAAAATTTAGTTTAGTCTTGGGAAACATCAAAATACAAAGACAGGTATAAGCCTTAGAAAAATAAAAAAACATGGTCAAAAAATTCTTACCATTGCATCGCACTAAGTGCATTCTGGTAAAACTAAATCTGGATCTCCTTGGAAGTCGAGGCCTACATATGCATAGTCATCGATGGCGATAATTTGTTGCCTGAACAAGGCAATGAATGTAGTTGAGAACACGATGGTTAATTGACTAGCATGTCTAGCCATCAGTTCTACCCATCTCTGCATCCTTGGATCTCTAGGGTTAGATATACCCAGTGTCACATGCTGAGGCTGTATTAGTGGAATCAAATCTAAAGCAATAGAAATGAGGGTTGAAGCATAGTTGAAAATTTTCTTCCTTCCTCCATTTGCCTTACTCATTTGTTCTTTCATTTGAGCGAGTACATCTTCATCCCAGTTGAAAATTTTTGGTTCCATGCACTCAAATGCATACTGCATGTAAGATCTGTTTTCTACGTGTAGTGTAGTAGCGCCAGGAAGCTTTGTGATCATGAATAAGATGGTTCTCAATGGAAAATCATGAACATGGCGGATGTTTATTTTCCCATCCTTGATAGGCTCTGCCCCTGGATTACAATACTGGAAAATATAGTCTCTCACCGTCTCTCCTCCAAGACCAGACACTGAGAGAGAAATGGGTAGAAATATCCTTGACAAGCCTGTTAGAAAATAGATATCCTCCAATAAAATTGGGACTACTTTGTCCCCAATACGAAATGCCTCAATCGTTGGATCCCATGCACGAAGAAGGAACTCCAAAAGTTCAATTTGTTCCCTCATACCAGATAATCTGAACTACTTCAGCAACCCACAATCTTTGAGGGCTCTTATAGCTCCTAGATAATTTAGGGCAATCATGTTTTTCTCCTCATGTTCTCTTTCCCTCCATGTAATTGTCATTTTGGTCCATTGAATCCATGAAACATAACCATAAGACTCATAAGGACCCATTTCATGCAAAAAACTAGGAAAATTTTAGGCACACTACAAAGAACAAAAATGTGAAATGCACCCAACACACCCATGGTTAAGGGAAAGTGCTTTGCAAGTGTATATGGCCTTCAATTCTAGTGCAATGCAACACACCTTTCAACATTCAAGGGTGTGTTGCTGTTGGCTTGAGGGGTCCTAACCTAGGTTCAGAGTTCAAGGTTTGCCAACAAACCCCTATACTACTGGCCCTTTCGGTAGTGATCCACTTGTGCAGGTCAAAGTCTCACCCGAAGTAGTATGGGTGGGTGCTGGAACTAGGTCTCCGCACCCCAAGAAAGAATAGGTAAGGCAAACAGAACTATGTCCGGTCCTGTGATACCCAGATCGCCTCTTTTTGCGCAGGGTCAATAGGTCTCTTTTCACATTCATGTGTGTTATATCTATAATTATATACTTCAATAACAATATCACAATATTGCATAAAATAGAACATAATAGATTTGGATACAAGAAACACACTTACACAGATCTTTCACAGCTTGAATACAGAATGCGCATAATGTAGTAATTACCAATTATTCACACAAATAGTACACATAGATTCAGTCCTCAGCAACCATTATTATTCATCAATTCATCAATTCCTTCTTACAATACCCATCCCAGCCTGCACACATAGCAACAAGCTCCACACACAGCTGCACTCTGGATCTCTACGCACACAGCTAGTAGGAGTCCTTTCCCAAAAAACCAAAACAGATACCTTAAACCATAGTTCGCATCAATAGCTCTTCATTTCCTACATTACAATTCATAATGTTCCTCTATTTATAATAATCTAGCCTAAACTTTCCTATGGTCCGAAAACCTTATTTTTCAGACCCCTGGTTTACCCTTTTGCCAATTACAATTCTTTCGGGACTTTGACCCACCCCAAAACCCCTACGCTAGACTAAATATAATAAAAAATATACCAAATCAGACCAGTTTCGCAGCTCGTAGGAGACCCTATTCCAACAGTCCCCCAACAAAATCTTGTGACTTGTCCTAAGACACTATGGCCGCAGGTTTGACAAGCGCCTCTGGAGTGATTGGATGACCAGTGCGCGTAGCCCACTGGCGCGTCGGCGAACTTTCCCTAATGGGTCAATCATGCCTAAGCCAAGTATTCCGGCCATATAGTCATTTACCACTGGATGGCTTGAGTCGACTACCATTGACAAAGCTAGGTAACATGTCACCGCACAAGATATCTAGCCGGACTACTCCACCAGTCGTGAATTCCTTGAAGGTGTAGGGACCAAGCCAGTGCTACTAAAATTTCCCTATATGTTTCACAAAATGGCTATCGTATAAGAGGACTAGGTCGCCTGCTACGAATGTCTTTTGGCGAATATGTCAATCATGCTAGGCTTTATCACGAGCCTTTTGAACCTACTGAAGAAACTTAGCAATAAACCGATCTTCTTCCAATGCCAAAAGTTGCGCAAGGCGCTCCTTCGTGATATCAAGTTCTGCCATATTTGTAAATGTTGTGATGCGTAGGCTAGGGACAATGTATTTTATGGGCATAACGGCCTCCTTGCCATAGACCATCCGAAAAGGGGTCCTTCTTGTTAGCTTCTTGTAGGTAATTCCATAGGCCCACAGAACAGAGGGGATGCATACATCCCAGTCACTAAAATCATCATTGCAGACCTTAGTTAATGCCGGTTCCAAGATTTTGTTAAAATATTCAACTTCCCCATTTTTCTATGGACGATATGGTGTACTTTTCGCATGATGTGTCCAGAATTCCTCATTCAGGGCTTGAATCGTTTCGTTAACAAAGTGCGTACCTCTATCGTTCATTAGGATCTTTTGGCAAACAAACCTAGTTAGAATCTGCTCAAAGATGAAGTGCGTAGCAGTATCCGGAGTACAATCTGTTGAGCCTCAAAATTGTGCTTTCTTTCATTCCATTTTACCTCATTTTCCTTTGTCCATTGCTATCCTAGACCCAATTGATCAATGAATATAGTTAAAATTACTTCTAGAATGATTTACATGACTGACTTGCTAAGTTTTGTGATTTTTGCCATTGTAAAGCATTTTGATCGGAACTAGCTGCAGAATGCAGACATTCCGTAGCTAACCGGCGATTCTGCAGCTGTCTTCACGTTTGAGTATGTTCCAGGTGGCCTCTCAAGAAAAACCGCATATGGGCATAATCCACGTCATGTCTACATGGTTCGTTGCTCATCATGGAGGAAGAAACGAATTTTGGGTATGGTTTTGGAACGTGGGAACACATTTAGGAAGGAAGACTTCTATTAGGACTGTCTCAGTCCAGATGTCTTTTCCTTTTCACGCAGCCACTTCAAGAGTCCTAATGTGATTCCGATAAGGAAAGACAATGTTCCTGAATTTTTGCAAATCTTGTTATTTACATTTGTTATATAAACACTTGGGAAACCGAGAGCTATGTTAGATTTTATGTTAGATTTTATGCTATATTTCATTCCAGATTTTTCTTAGATTCTGTGCTACATTTCTGAAGACGCAGAGTGCTATGTTCAAGTTATTTCATCTTTAATGAAGCAGACAATGTTGTTTTGAAAGCGTTGATTTAAATTGGAGCTGAATTCCGTCAGGTGGTAGAGGGCCCCTACCTCTTGCACGGATTTATTTGGGTAAATTAGATAAGTATTCTAGCTGCCTTTACGTTTTTGAAGTTGAATTAGTAGTTGTTTTAATTAGCTACTGTAGTTATACTCATTCTAACTCTTCCACAAGAATAAGCTCTTCCAAAAGATTATAATGATGAATGGGAAATGGCTATAGTATTGTAGGATTAGAAGTTGAATTCGTAGTTGTTTTTAATTAGCTACTGTAGTTATACTCATTCTAACTCTTCCACAAGAAGAAGCTCTTCCAAAAGATTATAATGATGAATGGGAAATGGCCATAGTATTGTAGGATTTAGTTGTAATTTTTGTTGTTCACTATCACAGTTACACTTGTTCTAATCACTCTTCCACAAGAAGAAACTCTTCCAATAAATTCTTAAGGAGTCCAAGACATGATCGTGATAATGAATGATTTAGTTGTGTGTTTGCACTAAGTACCATCTCTGTTCTTGCTCTTAAACGCTTGTCCAAAATATCATAATGATGAGTGGGATATGGATATGATATCTTAGTTTTTCATTGCTTTCAGTCCTTTATGTTTGCATTTGCACTCAATTACACAGTCAGAATTGTTCTAACTCTTCCAAAAGAAGGAACTCTCCCAAAATATCAACAATGATGGACAAACAGACTGTATAATTTCATAGAATAATGCATGATAGTATAGTTAGGATGCTCTGGAGTTTAATTGCACTTAATTCATGTTCAGTTACTTTGTTTTGAGTTTGATGATGACTTGTAGTTCAACATTGTTCTAGATTAGTGGCATCTTAAGTTCATTCTTAGATTAACTCATTGCACTTGCACTTCACATTCAGATTGTCATCCACTGCATAATAGATTACTTCAGTTGTTAAGATTAACAAGACAGCCTTCATTATTTACAAACATCTTCTTGTTCTAAAATCTACAATTGATCCATAACCATATGAACAGAAGACAACATCACTATAAGGCCTGAAGTATCTCTGCAATTTCCTTATCATTTCATAAACATAGCCCTCCCTCAAAAGATTACCTTGAAAAGAAATCAATAACTCTTGAGTAAGGCCTTGTGACATTCAATTAAATTGCAGAATAGAGTTAGGAACTAGTCCTAGAACAAAAGATCTTAGGATGGTATCAATGTTTTTCCTCCAAATCTGTTTCAAATCTCTAGTCAAGGACAAAATGTTGCATCATTGTAAGATTAGTTGTTTAACTGTTTAGTTAGAGGATTTGCATACTTAGTGATCATTTCTCAAGTTTAGTTTGTGTTTTGAATCATTTGCTTAAAAGTCATTATCAAGCTTTGCTTTTACTTAGTCATAGTTTAGATTTGATTCTGCTTCAGTGTTTCAATTTTCATTTACCATTTGACATCAACCAATTAGGCTTAACTCTGTTTTTAATCACCATCTCCTTTCCATTAGCTTTCTAGGCATTTTCCTTGTGAACATAAAACCACCAAAAGACCAAAAACATCATAAATCATCACAAAAGACCAAAAACATCACAAAACACTACACACAACACATTAGGAAACAAGCACCTAGGTACATACAATACACTTCACTTTAGCAGTTTACCAACCCTGGTTGACAATTAAATAAGCTCAGTTTAGGAGACTAGATTGAGACCAAACATTTTGGTGCCGTTGCCGGGGAAGTGAAAACTAGGTAACCTTTGTTTCTTAGCATCCAAAAACAATTTTATGCGTAGAGAGAGAGATTCAAGGGGAAGATTTATAAGCAGTAGAGGCAGAAGTTTGATTTCTAGAACACCACTTATTTCATCTAGATCCAGAGCTAGTATACCTTCAACTCAAACCCATCTTCCATCCTCTTCTAATCCTAGACTTCTAGAAGATCTAAGGTCAACTATTCCATTAGATAAACCTTCCACTTCATCCACTGAACCTACCATATAAGAAGATCTAAAGACTCCTAGTAGGGATACAAATCTTTCCACTACCACAAGAGAGTCGACCATGGCAGAAGAAGGAGGAGGAGGAGTTTTTAATGGAGAAAACACACTATTTGGAGGTAGAGGTAGAGGTAGAGGAGAAGGAGGTAGAGGTGCAAATGGAGGAAGAGGTAGAATAGGAAGCTCTTTTGGGTTCCCTATACTTGATGAAGAAACCAATACAACCATGAAAAACATTTCACCCTCTGTCCTTCCAAACTTCTATGGACTTAAAACTGAAGATCCTGAAACTTTCTTATTTGAATTTGAAGTGCTGTGTAGGACTTATGACTACCTACAAGATGCTCAAAACTGAAATTATTTCCTTCAACTCTGAAGGGAGCAGCATTAAAGTGGTTTATGAGTCTAATCAGTAGTTCTATTATAACATGGGAAGACATGAAACAAGCATTTCTAGAGAGATACTTGGATTATTGTATGCCGGTTAATCATAAGGAAGAAGTGTTCAAGATGTTACAAAAAGAAGATGAAAACTTAGAATATTTGTTGGAAATATTTAATTACAACATCAAAAGGGCAAAAATGGAAAATCTAGATCAAGACAACTTAAAAGCTCTTTTGTTGAAAACAATTAGGGATGAATGGTTGGATATTCTTAACATGATGGGAAAAGGGGATATATCACAACTCACATTACCTGAAATATCTGAGTTATGTATCAACCTTTCCAGAGGGAAATCTAAAACTGCCAAAGGTCCAAGAGATCTTGCTCTTGCAAGGGCAAGTAAATCTGCTTCTGGGACAGTAAGTAGATCAGAAATAGGACATATGCTTGATGATTTTAAATCTAACATCTTAGGGAGTCTTAGTGAACAAATAGACACCCTCAAGATACAAAACAAGCAAAAGGCTGAATCTGATGCTTTGGCAATCTTTTGTCCCAAATGTAGAAAGAAACATGCCTTGAGAGAGTGTCCTTTAGATGTAAAAGTTGTAGAAACCTGTGTCATTTGTTCTGAGAAACATGAGACCAAGAATTGTCCTTCTCTTCCTAGTCTCAAGGCCATCTTTCAGGAGGAAACTCCTACATATTCCACAGAATCTCTTAACTTTGTATCTAGAAGACCTTGGTAGGGACCTCAGACACAAGGATTCCATGATCAAATGTATAATCAACCTCCACCTTGGAATTCTTGGCAGCAACCTTGGCCCCAATTTCAAAATCAATCTCAATCTTGGGCACAAGGAACACAAAGTCCCTATGGAAGATACTCTCCATACTATCAGTATCCACCATCCTATCCACCATATCCACATTTTTATCCTCAAAATCCTCAACAAAATTTTCCTCAAAATCTTCAACAAAATTTTCAACAAAATTCTCAACAACATCATCAGAATCAACCACATCAAAATCAAACACTTCCATTACCATTCCCTCAAAAATCCAATCAATTGCCAGCTCAACCCATACCAAACCCCAATAATAAAAACCCTTAGAATACATACATGATAGAAGGCCAACAGTTTCCAACTTATTTAATTACTCCTCTAGACCTTAGTGATGTTCAACTTAGGTCTGGAAGGATACTTGAGAAGAGGAAACCTTCTGTGATCATACAAGAACAAGATCATTCTGAGGAAGACTCCCTACGGGTTAATAAAAGTCTTGAGGAAGATACATCCTTTCAAGACCAAAACATTGAAAAACTGAAACAAAAAGATCCAACAAATCCAACTCCAGTATTAGAGCAACCATCCACATCTACTTCTATACCTCCCTTTCCGGAAAGACTACAAATTGATAAAGGTGTAGAAAAACAAATAATGGTGCCTAATTATGATTTCTTGGATGAATTGAGAAATGTTTGCATTAAAATTCCATTATTGCAAGCCATCAAGGAAATCCCAATCTTAGCCAAAACAATAAAGGAGTTGAGTATGAAGACAACAAGAAAAAGAATAAGAGAAACCAAGAAAATTCAACTGGTAGGACAAATAGCAGACATTATGATGGGAAAGATTGTTATTCCAAAGTATCTTGACCCAGGAAATCCAGTTGTCAAAATTCACATCAATGGAATTGAAATTCAAAACACACTCATTGACTTAGGAGCAGCAATAAATATCATGAGTAGACAAATCATGCACAAACTGAAACTTCCTAATCTTCTCTTTACACCCACACTATTACAATTAGCAGATAGATCTGTGATCAGACCAGATGGGGTAATAGAAGACATTCAAGTGTCCCTAGACTCTTGGGAGTACCCTGTGGATTTCATGATCCTGACACCCAAGAATAATCTAGGAGGCCATCCTGTTATACTAGGAAGACCTTGGTTGGCTACAGCTGATGCTTTTATTAGTTGTAGGTCCGGTGATATGTATATTTATGATGGTAGTTCAACTAAGAGATTCACTTTATATCCTCCAGCTAGGACAATTAAAGATCTAGATGACACTCAATGGATAGAGGATGAAGAAGATTTACAACCACTCTTCACAATTTCAGAAATTAGTGAAGATAATCAAATTCTGAATACTCTAGAAAAATTTGAATCCTCTCCAAAACACAAACATGAATCATTTCAAGAGGGATCCAATATTGAGTTTTTGTCATCTAGGCAGATGTCTCTTCATTCTATGGACAAATTTGGCAGCTCTACAAGTGAAATTTTTCCAGGCAAAACCTTGAACATAAACAAAAACCTAGAAAAATCTCAACAAAAAGAGTTAGTCAAAGTATTACAGAGACATTCTTCTGCATATGCATGGGAATACACTGACATGAAAGGGATAAGTCCCAAGACTTGTACTCATCACATCTATATAGAGGCAAATTTCAAACCAATCAGACAACCTCAAAGACGGATGAATCCAAATCTTAGGGAAATTGTCAAGGAAGAATTGCAAAAATTGTTAAATGTTAATTTCATCTATCCTATTTCAGATAGTCAGTGGGTTTCTCCTTTTGTAATTGTGCCAAAGAAAAATGGAAAATGGAGGGTGTGTGTTGACTACCGAGAACTGAATAAAGCTACTCTTAAAGACCATTTTCCCTTACCTTTCATAGATAAAGTATTAGATACATTAGCTGGCAAAAAGTACTTTTCATTCGTAGATGGGTTTAGTGGTTACAATCAAATCCAAGTAGCCCTTGAAGACCAAGACAAAACCACATTCACCTGTCCTTGGGGTACCTATGCCTACCGAGTATTGCCATTTGGATTATGCAATGCACCTGCAACATTCCAAAGGGCAGTATTAGGAATTTTTCGGATCTAATACATGACTGTGTAGAGGTGTACATGGATGATTTCACAGTTTATGGGAATACATTTGAAGAGGCTTTAGAAAACTTGGAAAAAGTCTTAAAAAGATTTCAAGAAGCAAACCTTTCACTTAGTCATGAAAAATGTTTTATGATGTTTATTGAAGGTATTGTTTTAGGGCATCACATTTCAGGGGATGGGATTAGAGTTGATGAGGCAAAAGTTGAAGTCATTTCTAACCTATCCATTCCAAGTTGTCAAAGAGATGTTAGAAGTTTTCTAGGATTCACAGGATATTATCGGAGATTTATAGAAAACTTCACCAAAATAGCATCTCCACTCTTCAAATTACTCACCAAAGATTGTGAATTTAAGTGGACTTCTGATTGCCAGTTAGCTTTTGAAACCCTGAAAACCAAAATTTCTGAAGCACTTATATTAAGGGGACCTAACTGGAAGTTACCTTTTCATATCTCGACAGATGCTTCCGATACAGCTCTAGGAGCAGTATTGGGACAGAAAGATTTAATTCCTTATGCCATCTATTATACCAGTAAAAATTTGACTCCTGCAGAGTTAAACTATACTGTAACTGAAAAAGAGTTTTTAGCTGTTGTTCATGCCATAAACAAATTTAGACACTATATAACAGGCTATGAAACTTTTTTTCACACTGATCATTCTGCAATTAGATACTTAATGAATAAATCAATCACTAATGGCAGAGTTATAAGATGGTTGTTTCTCTTACAAGAATTCAACATTACTATTCTAGATAGGCCTGGAAAACAAAACACAGTAGCTGATTTCCTATCTAGACTCCAAAATATCAAAGATGACACTCCGGTTGAAGATCAATTTCCTGATGAATATCTTTTTGCAATCTCTACTCAAACTCCATGGTTTGCCGATATTGATAATTATTTAGTTTCAGGAAAATTTCCTTCAATTATGAATGCAAGGGATAAAATAAAAATCATTAATGATAGTGAAAATTATTCATGGGTCGCTAATGATTTGTACAAGACAGGTCCAGATTTGATCATTAGAAGGTGTGTTCGTGAAAATGAGATGCCTGAGATTCTCAAGGCATGTCATGACGAACCTTGTGGCAGACACTTTGCAGATAAGAGGACAACCTATAAGATCCTTAATCTAGGATATTATTGGCCATCCTTGTTTAAAGATGCTAAGGAGTATGTCAAAAGGTGAGACAGTTGCCAAAGGGTAGGGAAACCTTCTCCTTCAGGTGAGATGCCATTACAACCTCAGGTACACATTGAACCTTTTGAAAAATGGGCTTTGGATTTTGTAGGAACTATTAGTCCTCCATCAAGACAAAAGAAATATATATTAGTTTGCATTGATTATGTTACTAAATGGGTAGAAGCTAAACCATTACTTGTTGCTAATGAATCATCTGTAGTTAATTTTTTTTTTGAGGACATTTTTACTCATTTTGGTGTCCCAAGGGAAATTGTTACAGATCAAGGAGCCCAATTTACATCAAGGCTAGTGGAGCAAATAATGGAGAAGTACAAAATCAGGCATAGAAAAACTACTCCTTATCATCCACAAGCAAATGGTCAAGTGGAATCTACCAATAAAGTCATTGAAGGAATCCTAACAAAGACTGTTCATTTACATAGAAGAGATTGGGTAGATAGGCTTCCTGAAGCCTTGTGGGCCTATAGAACTACATGGAGAAACACAACATGCCATACTCCTTATGAGCTTGTTTATGGAAAGCAAGTTTTGTTTCCCATAGAGTTCCAGATTCTAACTTTCAAAATGGCAGTTCAGCTAGGACTTGATTTAACGGAGGCACAAAAGCATAGACTGGAGCAAATTAATGAATTGGATGAGATCAGACAAGATGCAGTTCAGAAAACAAGTCTAGTCCAACAGCAAAGGGCTAGATGGCATGACAAGTACATCAAGAAGAAGAAATTCAAAGAGGGTGACTGGGCTCTCTTGTTTGATTCAAAATTCAAGGATTTTCAAGGGAAATTTCAGACACATTGGCTTGGGCCATATGAAATTGTTCGAATTTTTGATAATGGGGCAGTAAAAATCAGAACTATAGATGAAGAAGAGGTCACTTTTCTTGTGAATGGTCATGGACTGAAGCTATACCACAAGCAACTCTCAAGAGAAGAGTTTGTCAAGAAGTTCCAAGAAAGCAATGATGTGAATTTAATGAAGAAGAGTCTCTCTTCTTCATCAACTTGATTAAAATTTCTGAAGCATTTCTCTTTGAAAAAAAAAAATTAAAAAATAAATAAATAAATAAATAAATAATAATAATAATAAAATAAAGGTATAAACATGAAAACCAATCATTGATTGGCATGTTTATATAGAAAATATAGGGTGAAAATCAGAGTCTCTCTGACACTCTAACTTTTCCCATTTTTGTTTTTACAAGCAGCTGTTACAAAAATCATAAGTTCAGATCCATAGTGCTTATGATCCATCTCATTTCATTTCACTCCATTCACTTATTCATCCATACTCCATTTCATTCCATCATTCATATTTCACTTCATTCCACATATCATTCATCTCATTCCATACTCCATCCATCTCATTTTCATGACAAAATTCCAAATTTGATATCTTGCTGTAAATGAATAAAACATGTCATGGATTGCAGGGCAGTTCTTATGTTCTTTCACTCCATTTCATACACTGAATCCATTCCACTTCATCATCCACTTCATATACATCATGTCTCATCATCCATCTTCATTCATATCATAAAACATTTCACCTATATTCCAAAAATATTCCATTCCGTGATTAAAATGCTCTACAGGAACATTCTGCAGCTCAACAGACATTCTGCAGTTGATCAGCCTTTCTGCAGCCAGACAGTCTTTCTGCAGCTACAAACCCTTAAGGCATCAATCAACAGACATTAGAATTGCAACAAAATGACCCAGTGTATCCATGAATCAAAAGCATCAAGAAAATTATGAAGACTCTTCCAAAGGTGAACAGAGAAGACAAAGACTACAAAAATCAAATGAAAAGCAGAGGTAACAAGTTTAAATTATAATGGCATTTCATTAAATTTTAGCATAGTTTTAGGTATGGATTGTTCGAAAAGGTTGTTTTAATTATTTTTATTGATCAAGACCAATAAACCCTCCACAGACTTTGGATTAAAATCTCTCAATTCAAATTCCATATCCGACATCATTTAAGCGGTTAAAATGGTCGAGGTATTTGAATTCTTCACGTCTCTTAACCAAATAATTCAATGATGATTCTCTTTGCCGTCGTAAAAATCTCCGCCGTCTCTTCAATCATTAATTCATTCCCTCCACCTCACTCCACTACTTCATTCCGTGACCACTGCCATCACTCCATTCTGTAGCCGGCATTTCATTCCGTAGACAGAGATATTCTTATCATCGAGATAAGAGCAAAAGGATATCAGTTTGAATAGCATTGAGCATTATCATTGTAAACACAGAGCAGAGCAAAAGGGTAAATTCAGAGGTATAGCAGTGCGAGAATTTGAAGCCATTTGATTCCATGGGCAGACAAAGTATCACTGTGGGCAGAGATTGAGCATTATCACTATAAACACAGAAGTATAGCAGAGAAGAATTTGAAGTCATTTGTCACCGGGAGACAGAGGTGTAGCATTGAAGAATTTGAAGCCATTTGTTACCAAGAGACAGAGATATAGCAGTATGGGAATTTGAAGCTATTTGCCACCGGGAAACAGAGGTATAGTAGTGTGGGAAATTTGAAGCCATTTGTCACTGTCAAAAAGAGACATATCAGTCCAAAGTTCAATTGTCAACAGAGGTATATCAGCTCGAAATTTGAAGCTGTTGCCACTATCAATCAGAGGTATGTCATTCCGAAGTTTGAAGCCATTTTCATTCAGAACTTGAAGCCATTTCAATTCGAAGGTGAAAGTCATTGTTTTTGTGGGTAGAAGAGTGTTAATTTGAACATTGAAGAAGCAATCATGGGTTTCATTGTAAGAACTGAACCAGTGGGTTCAAAATATTTAGAAGGCTACCCTCAATGTAAAGAAATGTTACAACAAATAGGATGGCTTCAATTTTTGGAGAAATTTAATGGCTTCCACAAGGAAGTCACTAAAACATTTGCAAGATCATTTCAAGGAACCAAAGTTGAAGTGGGAGATGTCAAATTTACTGTCACTGAAGTTTTCATTGCAGAGGCTACAGGGTTGCTCAGAACTGGAGAGAGATGGTTCAAAAACAGAGAATTCCACAATGAATCCTGGAAGCAAATTTTAAAATCACCAGGTATGGATGTCACTGTATTTAAGAAAGGAATTCCCAATTCTGCATTGAAAAATAAATGGAGAAACATACTACTTCTTCTGCAAAAATTTATTACATGTGAGGGTAGATATGGGACATTTTATGTCTACCACATTAGAATGATAATGCATTTTCTGGGGGAAGACCTAAACCTACCTTACTTCTTTCTTCAAAGCTTGAAAAAGATGGCTTCCTGTGTTCAAAGAAGGGTTCAATTTTTAGAGACAACTTTATATCATCATGGGTTGGTTAAAATTTTGATTGAACATCATTTAACCAAAACAAATGATACATGGGACGATTTCTTGATAAGAAATAATTTTGAAGAGCCAAAAGAACCCTCACCAGAACCACAGCCTACAAGGAGAAGTAGAAAATGGAGGGCTTCAAAAGTTGAAATTGACAAAACAGTCCAAGAGAGTAGTGAGGAAATCATTTTAGAGAAGTTGACCCAAATCAAAAGGCAACTTAAGAAAGAGAAGGTAATCAAGAAATCTGCCACAGAGAAAGGAGAGGGATCCTCTCAGCCAAGGAGAAGCCACAGACTAAAGGGAAAACTAAAGAAAACTCAAATCAAACAAACAGGGGTGATTGATATAGAAGATGAGGAAACATCCCTGGAAGAAGATGTTGAAGAGGACTTTTATGAAGGAACCCCTGAAATTGACCCTGCTCAACAAGAAATTTATGACTATGTGGAAACTTTGGAAAGGAGAGCTTCAGAAAGCAAGGAGAGAACCCCCAGTCCTCCACTGTCTGAAATAGATATATTAAGAAGGGATAGGTATGAGTTGGAATTACTGAATAGACACATAAAAAATGAGAATGAAATTCTCAAGGATCAAGTCAAGCTCAAAACTGATATGAACTCAACCTTATCCCTCCATATAAACAAAGTGGAAAAGACCAATGAGAAGTTGAAGAAAAGGAACAAGAAGCTAATCAGGGCACTCACCAACCTAAAGTTCAAACTTGTTATCAGAAAACCCAGAAGATCTCTAGCTTCCAAACAAAGGAGAAGGAGAGGATTAGATGTCCTTGCAGAAGCCTCTGAGTTCATAGGATAATTTGCATGAGGACATGCAAAGAGACAACAGTGGGGGTATGTTGAGCCTCAAAATTGTGCTTTCTTTCATTCCATTTTACCTCATTTTCCTTTTTCCATTTCTATCCTAGACCCAATTGATCAATGAATATAGTTAAAATTACTTCTAGAATGATTTACATGACTGACTTGCTAAGTTTTGTGATTTTTGCCATTGTAAAGCATTTTGACCGGAACTAGCTGCAGAATGCAGACATTCCATAGCTAACCGGCGATTCTACAACTGTCTTCACGTTTGAGTATGTTCCAGGTGGCCTCTCAAGAAAAACCACATATGTTCGTAATCCACGTCATGTCTACATGGTTCGTTGCTCATCATGGAGGAAGAAACGAATTCTGGGTATGGTTTTGGAACATGGGAACACATTTAGGAAGGAAGACTTCTATTAGGACTGTCTCAGTCCAGATGTCTTTTCCTTTTCATGCAGCCACTTCAAGAGTCCTAATGTGATTCCGATAAGGAAAGACAGTGTTCCTGAATTGTTGCAAATCTTGTTATTTACATTTGTTATATAAACACTTGGGAAACCGAGAGCTATATTAGATTTTGTGTTAGATTTTATGCTAGATTTCATTCCAAATTTTGCTTAGATTCTGTGCTACATTTCTGAAGACGCAGAGTGCTATGTTCAAGTTATTTCATCTTTAATGAAGTAGACAGTGTTGTTTTGAAAGCGTTGATTTAAATTGGAGTTGAATTCCTTCAGGTGATAGAGGGCCCCTGCCTCTTGCACGGATTTATTTGCGTAAATTAGATAAGTATTCTAGCTGCCTTTACGTTTTTGAAGTTGAATTAGTAGTTGTTTTAATTAGCTACTGTAGTTATACTCATTCTAACTCTTCCACAAGAAGAATCTCTTCCAAAAGATTATAATGATGAATGGGAAATGGCTATAGTATTGTAGGATTTAATTGTAATTTTTGTTGTTCACTATCACAGTTACACTTGTTCTAATCACTCTTCCACAAGAAGAAACTCTTCCAAGAAACTATTAAGATGTTCAAGACATGACTGTGATAATGAATGATTTAGTTGTGTGTTTGCACTAAGTATCATTTATGTTCTCACTCTTAAACGCTTGCCCAAAACATCATAATCATGAGTAGGATATGGATATGATATCTTAGTTTTTCATTGCTTTCAGTCTTTTTTCTTGCATTTGCATTCAATTACACAGTCAGAATTGTTCTAAGACCTCTTCCAAAAGAAGGAACTCTTCCAAAATATCACTAATGATGGACAAACATATTGTGTAATTTCATAGAATAATGCATGATAGCATAGTTAGGATACTCCGGAGTTTAATTGCACTTAACTCATGTTCAGTTACTTTGTTTTGAGTTTGATGATGACTTGTAGTTCAGCATTGTTCTAGATTAGTGGCATCTTAAGTTCATTCTTAGATTAACCCATTGCATTACACTCCATATTCAGTTTGCATTCACTACACATTAGATTAACTTCAGTTGTTAAGATTAATAAAACAGCCTTCATTATTCACAAACATCTTCTTGTTCTAAAATCTACAATTGATCCATAACCATATGAACGGAAGACAACATCATTTTAAGGCCTGAAGTATCTCTGCAATTTCCTATCATTTCATAAACAGAGTCCTCCCTCAAAAACCTACTTTGAAAATAAATCAATAACTTTTGAGTAAAGGTTTTGTGACATTCAATTGAATTGCAGAATAGAGATAGGAATTAGTTTTAGAATAGAAGATCTTAGGATGGTATCAATGTTTTTCCTCCAAATCTGTTTCAAATCTCTAATTAAGGACAAAATGTTGCATCATTGTAAGATTAGTTGTTTAACTGTTTAGTTAGAGGATTTGCATACTTAGTGATCATTTCTCAAGTTTAGTTTGTGTTTTGAATCATTTGCTTAAAAGTCATTATCAAGCTTTGCTTTTACTTAGTCATAGCTTAGATTTGATTCTGCTTCAGTGTTTCCAATTGCATTTGTCATTTGTTATCCATCAATTAGGCTTAACTCTGTTTTTAATCACCAACTCCTTTCCATTAGCTTTCTAGGCATTTTCCTTGTGAACATAAAACCACCAAAAGACCAAAAACATCATAAATCATCACAAAAGACCAAAAACATCACAAAACACTACACACAACACATTAGGAAACAAGCACCTAGGTACATACAGTACACTTCACTTCAGCAGTTTACCAACCCTGGTTGACAATTAAATGAGCTCAGTTTAGAAGACTAGATTGAGACCAAACACAATCCTTCACCGCTTGTGCCTCATCCCATGAAGTGACATAGTCGGTGGCAGTAATAATGTAGCGCACACTTGTCTTCTTGCCTGGCAGATTGATGGGTCTCACAAAATCAATGACCCATTTGTCAAAATCTTGTAAATCCATTTGAGGCTGTAATGGCATCTCATCTCGGCATGAGGGTCGTCTGGTTCACTGGCACGTATCGCATGATTTACAATAGGTGTAAGAATCCCGATGTAGGGTAGGCCACCATAACCCAACTCTCAAAATATTTTTTGTCGTTGCTCTCCCTGCATAGTGGCCTCCTGCGATGCCTTCATGTGCCTATGTGAAAATGCCATGCCGTTCATGTTCCAGGACATACCTACGTAGTATTTCCTCAGCTCCTAGCTTGTATAAGTGGACGACGATGATAGTAAAGTCCACCACCCGAGTAACCAAATCTTTCTTTTGCTGCACTGAATATTCTGCGGTGGCTACTCCTATAGTTAGGAACTGAATGATATCAGTGAAGTGTGCATCAACAACCTTAATGGTGGACAAATACACATCTAGTAATCCTTCCTCCAAGTTAGTAGGTTCTTCCCCTTTCTCGATGAGGGACAGATGATCTAGACCCGCATTCAACCTTTCAGGCTTGACGATGATATCAAAATCATATTCCTGAAATAACAACAGCCAGCGGCATATATTCACTGCCCAACACAGGCTTGTTGACAAGGTATTTCAAAGCCGAATGATCGGTGAAAATTTTAAAGTGCTCGCCCAGTAGATAGTGTCGATATTTCTTTAATGTCTATACCATAGCTAGTCCCTCTCGCTCGGTGGTATAATAGTTTCATTTTACGCCCGAGAGTTTTCGACTCGCAAAGGCAATTGGGTGATCAATATCTCCCTCTCCAAGTTGAGTTAGGACAGCACCCTAGGCGATGCCTGATGCATCCACATGTACATGAAATTTCTTTGGCCAATCAAGAAATATTAGTATGGGTATAGAGATCATCTTCTCTTTGAGTAGTTCAAAACTCTTCTGACATTCATTGTTCCAAAAAAAAAAAACATCTTTTTTAAGTAGTTTTTCCATGGGTACTGTGATCAGTGCGTACCCCTGAATAAATTTCCTGTAATAGCCCGTGTGTCTGAGAATAGAACACAGTTGTTTTTTCGTTGTTGGGACTGCAAGGTTTATAATTATAGCTACCTTCGCAGGATCAACCATCAACCCTTGCTGACATACTATGTGCCCGAGAAAGATTCCAAAAGGTACACAGAATATGCACTTCTTGATATTCAAGGAAATATGGTGCTTCCAGCATGCATCTAACATTAATCACAGGTTAGAGACATGCTCCTTTACCAAGTTGAAGACTGTCCAATCATCGAAATAAACGTCCAGGAACTTATGAATAAACTCCTTGAATACAACAACTACATGATTTCGGGCTACCCTTAATCTCCAATCTCTATGTATATATAAATAATGCACTCCAATTTTATGGGAATAATTTTAAATAGGCGGAAGCTTTACTTTTCTCACACACCTATGGTTATACAACCATATTATAAAACTCCCTTCTTAGCATTCAATTCAATAATGCGGAAGCTTCATTTTAGAAGGTTATAAACCAAATAAACCTTAGAAATACTTACAGTTAACATATGTGCTATTACCCATTTCACACGAATATCCAATCTTCGACCTTTTATTTTATAAGCTTTGTTTAGAACCAATATAATAATATCTTACGACATTTCTATAACCATAATATACCAATATATTATAAGTTCTCCGACCCAATGCTTGGAAATGCTATATAGTATCAACATCTTAACCCTTTTAACACGGCCATATGCACTTACTTCTTATTAGTGTATGTATGGGCAATTAACATTACAAACCCCGACGCCGACAATTACATAACGCAAACCTTGGCCAACCCATATGATTCATATACTAAAGTCTCGCTCGCAGTATCATCATCATACCTTTTCATTACCCTTTGAACCTTAATCACATGACATGTGGGCCCCTCCACGCATTCAACAACTAAACCATCCAACAACTGCAGTCTTATCGCGCCTCCACTGACAAATCCAACGATAATCGCGCAATCAAATTGTGTGCTCTTTAACGTTCCTCGTCAATAGTTAATGCCTCCGCTACTTGTAATGTGATTGTCCTTGGATCTCCTCCGATCTAGATCGAACGTCTACAATGAATATCACATTTTTTCGCCCTCCGAGCGTTAATGCTCAAAATTTACGTGACATTCGTGGTTTTTCGAAACCGCCTCTGGCTTACATGTCAAACACTGAAACGTATCGCGTTTTTTTAACAAAATCACATTACCTCTTTTAAATTGTGCAAACCCACTAGTTTTCAACCTCTGGTTTTCTTACGATTTTATTCAGTTACTTCTTGACTCGGGTTAGCTCCAATTCTTGCTTTTAATAAATATATATATATATATATATATATATATATATATATATATATATATATATATATATATATATATATACCCCGCTCTCAACTCTGCAATTTGATATTCATAAATCCATTGTTGTTGCTTTACGCCGGTCTTTTCTTCAGATACGCCCATGAACGCCCCTCCTATAGGATTTCTATTGCTATACAGAGATACCAATTCACTTGGTTAACTTCACGGACTTCCCGAGTAGAATTCCATTGGAACCACTTCACACAGTGTTTGTTTGTATTTAATTCATGCCCAAAGTGTTAGTATGAATTCTTTGTCGAAGCGTACGAAAAAGAACCACTTTAGCTACGCATAACTAATAGCCCTAACAACAATAATGGCTGCAAAACATCTTCAGATCTGCAATTAGTAGTTAAAGTGCTGCAACAAACAGATCTATAAATGGAAAGATATTAAGCAGTGAAGTAAAGAGTTTGCTCCATGCATCCAACGGACAAGACAAGAACACGATTTTTGAATGAATTTTTATATTACAGGGCACCTGGGAGGAAACAAGAAGGTGTATCCAGATCTCCTCAATGGGATGGGTTCTTTGTAGTCCTCGGCACTTCAGATCTAAGCTTTCTCTCTCTTGTAGATGTAGAAAACCCAATGTAGAAGGTAGAGCTCAATGGGAGCAAAATGGCAGAAATGAGACCAAGTGTATAGATCCAGAGTGATCTAATATGCAACAAAAGGTGAAGAATGATGGGGAAAACCCTCCTATTTATAGCAAAATATTGGGTCCTTCTAGATCTTGGTGCATGATTAAAATAATGTTAATCACATCTAGATCCACCTCTATGGAATATTTTATTATTATTTGTTGGAGGGAAAGGGTGTTTGACTTGGGTCAAATCCCTTGATTAGTGAAAAATAAATAAATAAATGATTTATTTATCTTTTAAGGAAGTGGTTGGGATATAATCAAATAAATAATGATTTATTTGATTAATGGTGGTTGATTTGGTCATATTTAACAAGGAATATTATTTAAATAATTATTCCTAGAAAATAATAAGATAACTATAGGTTTATCTCATTAATTTCTTTGTTTTTGGGTTAAACATGACTGGGAATAATAATTAAATTATGGTTTAATTAATTATTCCTTTTGGGGTTTCCTAATTAACATAGTGAAAGCAGTTTTACTTGGGGTAAAACTGGTCTTACATGGTGTACTTCGGTCCATCTAATGATGAAAGGTTAGATGACCAAAAAATGGTGTAACAGATTGCCCCCCAGCGTGCGAGTGTCAGGAGCAAATCGTATGACCGAAGTACGTTGTAAGAATACAATCACTAGACAATAAAAAGGGATGTCAGAGAGAGAAATGTGAGGTAGATAGTGTGTTGAAGGACTAGACCCTGAGGAGACGAGACTCGCAGGTGCAACAAGTCTCTTTTTATGAGAGGGTACCTGTGCTGAAGGCGGCGGGGGAGGCATACCTATGCCCGCCGTGACAAAGTACAAAAGAATAGTGTGTCCGGTGAACAAGGGACCGAACCATAGAGTACAGCTGGCATAATCAAGAGCCAGATAAAAATACAATGAAGAGTCTCACATACATGCTGTGCCTGGGATAACAGCCAGGACTAGTACAATATCATCTGAGTACATGAGATAAATACAACCCAAATGCCTCCTGTAAATGGGGAAGGGCTCACAAAATCTGACTGATACATGCAAATCATAGAGGTGCTGCAAGTGGCTAAGGCCAACATCATCAAAATCTGGAGCGGCATCAAAGGCTGCAATGAAGAGGTCATCCGGGCATGTGGGGAGCTACCTGCAGGGCCACCCCCTCATGAGGGCTGAGACATCTCACACACGCCCGGGAATCATCAAGAGCTGCTGCTGGGTCACTGGACTGTCCAGTATACGAATCTCGATCATGCTGAAAGGAGCTGGAGAAGCAATCAAGTCAAAGGGAGGTAAGAAATCCCTCTGCCTGATCCGAGGCACCGGACAAAAGTGGAAGCTGGAACCAAGGTACACCGCCCTCTAGACCTTGCTTCTGGAATAAGTGTGTTGAGGTCGACAGAAGGAGGCCCGCCTTAGGTGAGGCAATGAGAGATCCTCAACTAAGGCATGAGAGAATAGCAATAGAGTGACGGACAGACTGACACTAATGATGATGGCGGAAATGGGAAGGGTGGAGTGGCGAATGGACGACTTCCCTTGTTAGAGCATAAAGGGCATGAATGACATGGCAGCGACTGACACAATATCGAAAGGGACAGGGGACAGTGGGGCTGAAGGTCATGAGATGCGACACAAGAGAGGAACCAAGCAAAAAGAATGGAGGGCTATAGTAGGGTGTAAAGGGATGCAGGATAGACTCCATGAATGCAATGATGACTCAACTCGGATGCTCTAAGCAAGGGCGACTAGATAGTGCGCCACCTGATAAGGCCCCAATGGGGGGTCGCCGACTTGTAGTACAAGGTGGGTATCATGGCCAAAGAAAATCAAACACGAACATGGACAAATAGAAGGGCGACCATGGTGCCCAAAGTACAGAAGATGTCGTAAGTGGGGTCTTTTTGAGAGCGGTGAAGTGACCCTTAGTGGAAAAATATATAGGACGTAATGAAATCACGAAAACGGAAAACCCATTTGAGAGCTCGGTGAGATCTATCCGGCGGTGCTGACGGTTCGTCGAACGGGGCTACGGTGTGGTCGCAGCAGTCGAAAGAAGAAACAGGGGTTCTCTTTTAATGAGGCGGTTTTCCCTCCAAAATCATTCATTTGCTATTGTTGCTGTGGTGAATGTGGAGAGGAGAGAAGGCCCTAAATCTTGTGGCGAACGTAGCGGACAAACCGACCGTTGGATTCGAGATCTGTCGGTTGGAGGCGAGAGGCCTAACCTTGCTCTTGCATTTTGATGGATTACATTTGCAGTTGAGGGCCCAAAACCCCCAGAAACAGCCCCTCCTTCATCTCTATGGCCGGGTCGCACTTTTTTGGGGCAAAAAGTACGACCCAGGAGGCAGGTATTAGGGCAACAAGTGCGACCTGGTCCAGAAAATGGCAGAAAACTGCGACCTGGGAGATAAGGGGGGTTTGGTGCTGTTTTATGGCTGGGAGTTGGATTGTGGTGTGTGGTTATGGTGTTCCCGATTTGTACCCTGACAAAAAGAATGTGGTTGTGCAGGTATGGCAGAGTTGCGGGTCAACTGGAGGGAGAGGGATCTGGGAACACTTCGGACAGAGATCCAGGTGGATCAGGGCGTTCGTCGTGTATTGGCCAGATATAGGGGCATATGGTGCCCTCTCGGATGTGTGTAGGGGCAAGTGGTGCCCCCTAGAATGTATGGGGGGGCATATGGTTCCCCCAGTTTTTTGGATTTTGTTTGTAACATGCTATGGGCATGTCGGATGTATATATGTGGGGGGGCGTATGGTGCCCCCAGTTTTTGGAACATGCTATGGGCATGTCGTATGTATCAGAGTAAATGGACTCATCAATATATGGTTTGCGACACATATTATGGATATGCATCGTCTTTTGATGGTTGATTTAATGTTATTGTCCTGTATGAATTGTGTGTGATAAATGCCAATCTAGAACATGGTTTGCAATACTATCTACGTAGTGATTCTGGTCTCTGGGTACATGGTTGAAAGTGATGGTTTCAAACGCACGTATTAAGACTTTCACGCGTAAGTAGCGTCGAAACAGCACAGGGTTATGCACACGATAAACACCATTTAGTTGCATGACAAGAAGCAAGGAATCCAAGCGAACGTGCGGGTGGCGAATGCGATGCAGCAAGGCATCAGCTAGTAGGCCACGCACTGCATCGTATTCGGCCTGATTGTTGGTGGCAGAACCAATGCATACCCCGTTAGACAGAACGAGGTCATGCAAGGGGGTGAAGATGGCCCACCCTGCCGAGGCAAGATTCCTGGAGTAGCGACTTGCGCCATCGGCGTAACCGATAAAGGATGTGGACGGGGGGATGCGCAAGGTGGTGTGACAAGACAATACATGAGGGGATGAAAGGAAAGGACGGCAGCGTGAGGGGGCAGAAGTCATCAAGCGGAAATGGCGGGGGGAAGGGGCAGGATGAGCAAAACTCCAACAAGGTGATGTATGAGGGCTATCGGAAACATGGCGAGGACTCTGGCTGCGAAGGTCAACAGAGACACCAGTGGAGTGATCTCGAGTATCAAGGGACACAATGGGGGAGGCGGCAGACGGGCTAGGTTCCAAGTGTCGTGCAAGGGAGGACAGGTAAAGAATGGTGACTGTAGACTCCGTCATCTGGACATCAGGGGGGGGAATATGGATGGGATCAGTGGAATCCTCAGGCTGGGCTGCAGCATACTGCGCGAGAATGGGAGAGGCGGAGTGATTTTGTTCAACCTCATACTCGCGGATTACCTCAAGGGAGTCACGGTAATGCGTCAGGTGAGGACAATGATGGGAGTAGTGG
This sequence comes from Pinus albicaulis, assembly GCA_034641835.2. Taxonomy (NCBI): domain Eukaryota; kingdom Viridiplantae; phylum Streptophyta; class Pinopsida; order Pinales; family Pinaceae; genus Pinus; species Pinus albicaulis. The sequence continues at coordinate 917,665,001 of CM076572.1, read as the reverse complement.
CCATGGACACCGCACAAAGCACAAGGCTTGTTGGTGCGGAGAGTCTTGGGGTTCTTGGAGACGGTCGAAGCAGGAGTGGGAGTTTCGGGGACCGTAGTGTCGGGGAACGCGACTTTTACCATGGGGCGAATACGGGGTAACTCGGGACAAGCATGAGTGGCATGACCGATGACATCACATAAGGCACAAGGCTTCGAGGGTGGGGGAGGAGCCGAGGTGGTTGTGGTGGTTTGGTCTTTGTTTGCCCCCCTGCGGGCTTTTCCTTTCTTCCCGGGAGCCGACTCAGCAGGAGAAGGGTCCTGTGGAGGTGCTGGGGGCACGTTGGCTATGGAGGAAGCGCGGGGGACCGGTTGAACCGGTGTCAAAGCCATGTAAGGTTTGGGGTGACCAGGGGGGGTGGCGGCTGGGGGGTCAAGGTACCAAACCGGAATACCCAAGGTCAAGTTAGGGAGAAAAAGAGTGGCCATGACGGGGACGGAATATACTCCGGGAGGGGGAGCCAAGAAGGGGATCTGTCCAGCAGGGTAATGACCAGGAGGAACGGCTCCAAGATGGTTAAGGCTAGGAGGGACCGATCCTGGAGGATAAAGAGGTGCGGGGGTGCCAGCTATAGGGGGAGGGCCAGAAAGGGGAGGTCCGGCTGGCTGAGATGGATGGCTAGGAGCGGGTTGCGAAGGGCGGGGAGGAGGGTGCGGGCTAGCTGAGGCAGGCCGTTTATGGGCAGCCTGAGATGATTGCATCATGCAAACATTCGACAAGCTGGGATCAGCAACGGGAGGGGGAGGAAGGTGAGGAAAAGTACCAAGCAAGGTGGAATCTTTATAAACGCCGGGGGAGACACTGGTCAAGGAATCGACAGTTTGCTTGTTGGCTACAGAAGAGATGGTCGTCTCGGAGGAGGACTGAGACGATGACTCATGATACGATAGCGGGTCAATGGTGACTATCTTCCCGTTATGTGGAAAAGACATCTTACGGAAGACCGCGGATGGGACAGCAGACATGGCATAGGTGTAGCTTCGCCCCAATAGAATGTTGTAGTCTAGAGGGGCGTCAATGACTTCGACATCAACGCAAACAGTCTTACCGGCGAGGGTGATGGGACAGTTACGAAACGGGCCAATAGGCTGGGAGGCATGACCATCCCACGCTCGAAGGGTGATCGTGGAAGGGGCCAACTCAGGGGATCCGAGTTGCTTCCAAACCGAAGCGGACATCACACAGGTGGATGCCCCCTCATCAATTATACACCGGGATACAGTGGCGTTCCGGATTTTGACTGGGATTTGGAAAGCAACGAAAGGAGGAAGAGGAGGGTGGTCCGATTGAGTGGCGTCGAAAACAATCATTTGGTCATCAGCAGGATCAACAGCGCCCACGGCAGATAGTAGAGCCTTCCGTTGGGAAGGGCACGACTGGAGGAGTTCCAGTGTGGAAATGGCAGCGGGGGATTGTGCCAAATCATCGACTATACTGTACGATTGGGCGGCTCGACCAGAAGCAGCATTTCGGCGTAATGGACCCTTTGGAATCTTTGGGTGAACCTCAACTTTGGGTTGAGGGATGTGTAAGGGGCCACTGGACGTCGAAAGAGGCTCTGTAGAACCTGAAGATGGGGGCTCGGGAGCAGACTGAGCAGGGGGCTTGGTGTACTGGCGAGACCGAGTTTGAAGGTGAAGGTCGACGGAAGGGGATGGATCGGAGTGCATCATGAGGATCTGGTAGTCAGAGGAACCAGAAATGGACGAGGGTGTGGCGGCATGGCTGTCAGGGGGGTGGGTAGCCACGAATCCCTGTTGAGGAAAAGGATCAGTGAACACAGCTGGCTGGGTAGTGGCCACATTAGGAGGAGCGTGAGGGGAGGTGTGTTGTCCGCGCAATGTGGCTTGAGACTCCCACATCTGTCGCATCTGGGGTAAGAGAGGGCAATCGTGAGTGTAGTGACCGTAAACACCGCAACATGAACAGGGCTTGTTTGTGCGAAGCGGCCTGTCCGGCCTGGGCGGAATGCCCTGAGGCTGGTTGCTAGTGTTAGGGTCCTGACCGGAATTGGGTCCTCGGTTTCCAGGGGCAGATGGGTTCTGGTTGCCTCTCCGCCTTCTTTGGGAAGGGGGATTAAACGCACCCTGCTGCGCAAATACTTGCCCTGGAGGGGGTTGTAAGGGCTGTTGCAGGTGGTGAGGAGGCAAGGGAGGCGGAAGCGCATATGCTGGAGGAGTTGGCGCACCAGGCTGTGGATAAAAGTAAGGGTTGGGTTGGGCAGCATTGAGGTAAGCAGGAGGTTGGGCAAAAGGAGGAGGCATGCCGTATCCTGGATACATGTTGCCGGGAGGGGGCAGAGTGCTAGAGGTGTTGGCCCCTCCCTGAGGAGGGCCATGGCTCATAGGAGGGTGAGCAGAGGGGTGGGAAAGAGATCCAACAATACCGTCGGCGGAATGAGATGCCCCCGGGGCGTTAGCGCCACCGGGCCTGGGGATGTCGGGAAGAACGGTATAAACATAACCAGATTGAGCGTAGATCAGGTCATATTTTAAAGCTATTTGGAGGGCGGCTTCTTCAGATTGAGGAAAGTGAGAGGCGACATCTTTGCCGATGGGAGACGGGAGGGTGCGAAGGAACCAGTCCATGTAACCCCGATCTTCAAAGGGAGGGGCTCGACATAAGCTCCGTCTTCGTCGCCATTCCTGAACATGGGCAGAAAGGCGTGTGGAAGAGGATTGCTTAAATGAAGTCAAGAGCTCCGTACCGGTGTCGTATCGGAGAGGGAGCTGGAAGTACGACAAGAAGGCTTGGGCAAGAGTCTCGAACGTGGTATGGGAGGAAGTGGCCTGCTCGACATACCATTTAGAAGCTTCGCCGGTAAGCGTGCGTTGGAACAACCGAAGACGGATGGAGTCATCGGTAATGGAGTTGGAGGAACACCACATGTGGAAAGACAGGACGTGATTGGTTGGGTCTTCGCCATTAAGGCCCTCGAACTTAGGGATATCGGAGGGTAACTTGGTAGGCATAGTGGGCCAGGTAGTATTATGGTGAATGGGGTCGTTAATCAACTGATGGAAATCGGGGAGGCTGAGGCCTGCAATGTACGGCAGCACAGGGGTGGCCGGAGTAGTGGGTGTGACGGTTCCGCTAGAAGGAGGGCCGGTATTGGGGCCGCTAGCATTGGGCCCTGATCCAGACATGGTGAAGGTAAAAGGGGGAGAACCGGGAGGAGAAGGGGGACCTGAGGAATCAGGAGAGGAGTTGGAGTGCGGACTCGAAGGTGGACTGGCTCGACGACGACGGTGCGGAGCAGGTCGATCAACCGGGAACTGAGGATGAAGGCCAAGAAGTCTCCGGGAAAGGCGCCTTGGGGGCGCAATGTTGACAGGAAGAAGGAAACCGACAAGGGCAGAAAGGGACAAAATCAAGAAGGTCAAGGGCAGATAAGGTGCAGTGATGATTGATTTTAGAGTCTTTGCCAGGCGGTGTAAACCAGGCGCTTCTTCACTTAAGGTCAGTGTGTGGTGTGCGTTAATTTTAATTTTTAAACCCTTTCCGTTGTTGAGAGCAAAAAGTGTGCAACGTAGCTGAAAATAAACCTACAGAGAACAGAATAAAAATGCTGAAATAACAGAAAAATAACAGCTACATATGCATCTATCAAACCCAAGAAAGTGGGTCTCTCAAAACTATGCTGAAAAGAAAGGGAAGAACTATGGAAACACACACAAACGAAGCTCAACAGATCTAGGGTCAAAGGGGACAGAGATCCGGAGGATAAAGCTGCAGATAAGGGGTGCAGATCACAGCCAAGAGACGGGGGCAAGGTGGCTGGAAAAAAAGGGAAATCAGCAAAAAGCCGGGAGGGGCAAGGCAGAGGCCTTTAGGGGAGGTCCAAACAAAACGACAAGAGGTGATTTGAAAGGAAAAGAGGCTGATTTCGATGGATCTGGAAGTGAGGTCACAGATCTGGAAAAAAGAAAGGGCTGAAGCTCTGAAACCGACGGCTGAAACAGCTGAAACTCTTCCACAAAAAGTGGAGGGTACTAAAGCCCTAAGGGGCTGGGTTCCCACTTAGATGAGTAAACACAGATCAGATCTAGATGAGCAGCCCATCGTACCTCGTCAAGGCGTCGAGACGTAGGTCGGGAAACCCCGCGCAGTCGGCAGCGAACCCAGAAAATTACGATGCACGAGCATGGTACCACTGGATTTAATGAATTTTTGCTGAGGTCGGAGTGTTACGCTTCTGGGGAAAAGGCCCGGTGTCGCAGTTTTAAATAAAAGGTGCGATTTCTGCCCGGGCCGAAGCGCGCGCATTTTCTCGAAAAATTGCTGCCCTGCGTCGGTGTCGCTTACCTGCGCAATAGGGCCAGAAACACACGGAAGTTAGAAATTTTTAGGTTTTTAGGGTTTTATGTGAAAAAAATGACATGAAAAGAGAAAAACTAAGCAGCTGAAAAGAAGCCCTAGGGCCTGAAGTAGCTGGATATGCAGGAATATGAGAAACGACAACGGTCGTAATTTAAAACCCGTGTGGAGTCGCCATTTGTTAGTATGAATTCTTCGTCGAAGTGTACGAAAAAGAACCACTTTAGCTACGCATAACTAATAGCCCTAACAACAATAATGGCTACAAAACATCTTCAGATCTGCAATTAGTAGTTAAAGTGCTGCAACAAACAGATCTATAAATGGAAAGATATTAAGCAGTGAAGTAAAGAGTTTGCTCCATGCATCCAACAGACAAGACAAGAACACGATTTATGAATGAATTTTTATATTACAGGGCACCTGGGAGGAAACAAGAAGGTGTATCCAGATCTCCTCAATGGGATGGGTTCTTTGTAGTCCTCAGCACTTCAGATCTAAGCTTTCTCTCTCTTGTAGATGTAGAAAACCCAATGTAGAAGGTAGAGCTCAATGGGAGCAACAATGGCAGAAAATGAGACCGAGTGTATAGATCCAGAGTGATCTAGTATGCAACACAAGGTGAAGAATGAAGGGGAAAACCCTCCTATTTATAACAAAATATTGGGTCATTCTAGATCTTGGTGCATGATTAAAATAATGTTAACCAAATCTAGATCCCCCTCTATGGAATATTTTATTATTATTTGTTGGAGGGAAAGGGTGTTTGACTTGGGTCAAATCCCTTGATTAGTGAAAAATAAATAAATAAATGATTTATTTATCTTTTTAAGGAAGTGGTTGGGATATAATCAAATAAATAATGATTTAGTTTATTAATGGTGGTTGATTTGGTCATATTTAACAAGGAATATTATTTAAATAATTATTCCTAGAAAATAATAAGATAACTATGGGTTTATCTCATTAATTTCTTTGTTTTTGGGTTAAACATGACCGGGAATAATAATTAAATTATGGTTTAATTAATTATTCCTTTTGGGGTTTCCTAATTAACATAGTGAAAGCAGTTTTACTTGGGGTAAAACTGGTCTTACATGGTGTACTTGGGTCCATCTAATGATGAAGAGTTAGATGACCAAAAAATGGTGTAACACAAAGGATGTGGTTTCAATATGCACTCGAAACCATAAGTCTTCACACAAAGACTTGAAACATGTGAATCAATGAAGATTAAGGGACGAAATTGGTTCTTCACATAGGGAGTAATAACCCAATCTCTTCCATAAATTAATTACTCAGAAAAAGGAATCGAACCCTCTCTCACACATTCAACACATGAACTCGATTCGCATTAAGGGTGTTATACAGTCTCTCCCAGGAACTTAAACATTCCTCACGCATACAGTTCATAAATCAAATACTTAACACAAGATTCAACCATAGATAATTGATCAATTAAAGTGCACATAATTCCAAAATAGGTTCTTTCATATACACAAAATTACTTACATAAATCTTTGGTTCTGGCCTGACCTTCTTTTCGATGGCCCCCCTTTCTTCACTAATATATCCTCTCTCGAACAGCTCTCTAACTATGAATAGCTATATTATCTTCCATGCTTACAATTATACAAAGTGATGACCTGAATCGATTCAAGTTCCTTTACAACTCGACAAAGAATCTTAAACTTCCTAAATCCTAAATTTAGACTCAAACCCTAAATAACTGAACTGATCCTAATTCGACTGTCTCTTCTCATTCCTAACTAGTCATTTTCCCTCATGTTCTCTAATGGTTAGATAAAATTTACAATTCCTCACTATTTTATTCAAAATACTAATAATTAAAAGAGAACTTAAAAACATGAGACCCCCCTATGTCTACGTAGGTACAAAGTAATTCTTGAGCCTAATGCCCCTGCATCAAACTCCCAAGGTTCAATTTGTTCAGCATCTCCTGATCATGTGCTTTCAGTCTCTGCCTTCTGGATCCCATACTTTGTTTTTCTATTGTCCAGCAGCTGCATCATCCTTCAACTGCATCTCTCCAGGTCTCCATATCATGTTCTGCAATTTGCCTCCATCTATACTTTCACAATCTTCTTCTGTCCTTTGCTAAACTTCTCTTTATTTCTTGCTGCTATTTGCTACTCCTAAGACACCTTCACCATCAGTCTTCTGATGCTTTCAATCTCCATGTCTAGCTTATCTTCTAGCTGGAAATTTGTTTGCCCACTGCTGCTGCTTTCAATCCCTATTGCTGCCAATACTGTTGCTCCTGTTGTTACCGCTGTTACTGCCTCCAGGAATTTTGTAATTTTTACTCCAACTCTTGCTCTTAATTGTTGAGCCCTTGCGTCCACCCTATCATCCATACCCTCTTGTCTTATGCTATAGAAAAAATCTTCGTGGATATATTTTAAGATATCTCCCTCTGTAACAATTTCATTTTCCCCATCACTTGCAAATTTAATTTTAAAAAGAAAATTATCCTTCAATTCTTTAATTGTAGTAACATACTCATTCAGTGTACTAGTAAACATAATCAAATTTTTCAAACTAGTATCCGCCCCTATTTCTTCCACAGCTTCAGGCAATTTCACTCTAGTGTCTGCACTCTCTTTCTCTTCTTCAAATGCTTCCAGCAAAAATTTCAGCCACATGTTATGTACTTGTTTCGCATCCTCAGCATGCTGTAATTCAGTCTCAGCATCTTTTTCTTCTTCCTAAGAAATCTTCAGCAATTTCCTTTTATCCTCTTGATTGATTCTGGAAATCAACTCAAGTTCTTTAACCATTGGATCTTCATCCTCTATCATAACAAAATTTTGATTTTTCATCACTGTGTCACTCCTAAAAATCTGTCCCACAATCTACTCTTGGCCCATCAAACAAGCCAATTCTTCCTTGTCACCCATGGTAACAAGTCTCTGCATGATTGTTTCACCTCTTTTTGCAACAGTTCTTATTTTCTCAAGACAATTCCAAAACATGGATTGCCTTCTGCATCACCTGTAAACATAAACAGATTGTCAGTGTTAAAATCACAAGACAAAATGGTCTCAATTGATGACTCAGTCACCAATTATTCTCTCTGTAGTCCTAAGTCTCTTTCAAGACCCAGAAATTCTTCACTGTCTTTCTTCTCAACTGCCAGAGTTGTCTCCACTTCTCCAATCACCATGTTACGATGATGACCCTTCACTATGCCCTTAGCCAACATAGTTTCTCTTTCATTCAATTCTCTGACAGTTTCCATTTGTTTTTCTTCTTTATCTGCATAATTAACAGAATTACCTTCAACACTAAAATTCCAAGGTCTTAATGCTTCTTCCTTCTCTGACAACATGTCAGTATGTTGTTCGGAGTTTTCTTCTAACTTCTTTGTCAGCATATCAGTATGCTGATTTGCATCCTCCATGAGACTGTCAACTAGTCTCTTCCTCTCTCCATCATCTTCTCCATGAATGCTATTCATGAAGACCTTCCTGACCTACCTCTTCAGCAATTTATCTTGTGCATAGGTCCTCTGCTTCTCCAATTCTCTTCTTTGAAAATCCAACCTCCTATACAATTCAACAACTTCAATTGGATTAGACTTTGGGAACCTTGCACAGTATTTTATACCTTCACTTGTTCTTGACCAATCATCTACTGGTCCTTCTCTCTTTGCGTCCATATTCTGCTGAATATTCTCATCAGAATTTTCTGTCTTCAACTCCTCCTGAGATATTTCTATCTCAGCATTGATCTAAACATATTTCAAATTCAATTTCTCCTCCTCAACAAACCTTAAATTTTTCTCATCTCCCTCTGATGTACCTGCAAACATACACAACTCTTTAGTTTTAAAACCACAAGACCTTTCAGTCTTGGTTGCTTTCTCAAGCACTTCCCTTTGAATAGATCTGCATGTGGAATCTTCAAATTCCATCCTTGACTCAAGAACTTTGAGTTCCTCTTCCTCTATAGAACCTGTAGTCTCCTCACAATTTTCAAACTCAAAAATATAGGTCTTTACATCATCCAACTGATCTAGACTTGTCCAACAACTCAGAAAATCATCAATTATTTTCTCTTCAGCAAGACAAAATTCTTGCTTCCTTAAATCCTCACCATGATCCAGAAGATCTCTTGCAGATCTCCATTCTTCCTCTGTATTCTGTTCTGCTTCACAAACATAAGTTTCTTTTCTCAACTCAGCTGCTATGAGTTCTTCTTTCAATAAGTCAATCTCCTTTTTCCTCAACCTTAACTGTAGTGGTTGCCAATTCACTCTCTTCTTCATGAGCCAACCAACTTTCTGGTTTTCCTCTATCATCTTTTCCATTTTATTAAATTGGTCTATGATCTTAGCTATCTCTTTCCTCCATTATGAATCAGTCAATTATTGCCTTATGCCATTTTCCTTGGCATCTGCTTTCTCCTTTCCATTGTGGCCTCTCCCGGAACCTTTGAAATCTCTACTATGGCTATCAGTAGCCAATTTCTCCTCCATGAGTTCTTCACTCACAAGATGCACTAAGCCTCTGCAACAGAAAGCTCTCTTGTTGCAACTTACCTCACCAATCCTTTCCTCCGGATCTGGGATTTTGGCAAGTACTGGTCCCCTATCTGTTGGAACCTTCCGAGAACTCTCTTCTGCTTTCTCTAGGCTTCACTCTGCAAATTTTCAAGAACACATCTGTTCTTCTTTCATCCAACCTCCGTTGGAAATTCTCCAGGTTCTGCCACATTTTCTTCTTCACTCAAAATCCCTTGCTTGATTCTTTTATCACTGCTCTCAAAGCTGTGATATGACTTTGCTAAGATTCCTCCAATTGCCTGCAATCTGTATTCTGCAAAAAATTCTTCAAACCAGAGTTAACACTGCTCATAAACTCAGTTTTTCTTGAGAACACTGCAATTGTCCTCCCTATCCAACCTTTAGTGAATATCAGGTTCACTGCTATCACCATCAAAGCTCCTCCTTCATTTTTCTGCAACCATAATTCTATCATCACAATTTCAAAATTAGATTTAAAATTATTTTACCTGCAAGATCCCTGAATGATCTTGTTCTTTATTCACTTCTGCAAATCCTGATCACTGCAACCCTATGTATCTTTCATATCAAATTTCAGAATATAATCCTCTTTCTCACCACACCTTCATATTTAATTACAAAAATACTTTACTTCAAACAGAGCTATCCTCCATCCTCTCAACACATGCACTGCATCTCTGTATTCTGCAATCCTTATCAGTTTTCAAAAGTCTGATTTCTTTTTATACATGCATTCAACAAAACTTGAACTCTATTCCAGCTCTGGTACCACTTGATGCCCGGGTTACCCTCAATCTCCAATCTCTATGCATATACAAATAATGCATTCCAAATTTATTGGAATAATTTTAAATAGGTCGAAGCTTTACTTTTCTCACACACCTATGGTTATACAACCATATTATAAAAATCCCTTCTTAACATTCAATTCAATAATGTAGAAGCTTCTTTTTAGAAGGTTATAAACCAAATAACCCTTAGAAATACTTACAATTAACATTAGTGCTATTACCCATTTCACATGAATATTCAATCTTCGACCTTTGCTTTTACAAGCTTTATTTAGAACCAATATAATAATAGCTCACGAAATTTCTATAACCATAATATACCAATATATTATACGTTCTCCAACCCAATGCTTGTAAATGCTATATAGTATCAACATCTTAACCCTTTTAACATGGCCATATGCACTTACTTATTATTAGTGTATGTATGGGCAATTAACATTACAAACCCCGGCGCCGACAATTACATAATGCAAACCTTGGCCAACCCATATGATTCATATACTAAAGTCTCGCTCGCAGTATCATCGTCATACCTTTTCATTACCCTTTGAACCTAAATCACATGACGTGTGGGCCCCTCCACGCATTCAACAACTCAACCATCCGACGGCTGCAGTCTTATCGCGCCTCCACTGACAAATCCAACGATAATCGCGCAATAAAATTGTGCACTCTTTAACATTCCTCGTCAATCGTTAATGCCTCCGCTACTTGTAATGAAATTTTCCTTGGATCTCCTCTGATCTAGATCAAATGGCTACAATTAATATCACATTTTTTTTTCCCTCCGAGCGTTAACGCTCAAAATTTACGCGACATTCATGGTTTTTCAAAACCACCTCTGGCTTACGTGTCAAACGCTAAAATGTATCACATTTTTTTCACAAAATCACATTACCACTTTTAAATTGTGTTAACCCACTAGTTTTCAACCTCCAGTTTTACTGTTCATTCAAGGTTTTGCTTCTCGACTCAGGGTTCCGCTCAATTCTTCACGCCTTCATTATATATATGTACCCCGCTCTCAACTCTGTAATGCGATATTCATAAATCCATTGCTGTTCCTTTACGTCAGTCTTTTCTTCACATACGCCCACGAACGCCCCTCCTACAGGATTTCTATCGCTATACAAAGATACCAATTCACTCAGTTAACTTCATGGACTTCCCCAACATAATTCGATTGGAACCACTTCACACAGTGTTTGTTTGTATTTAATTCATACCGAAAGGATGTGGTTTCAATATGCACTCGAAACCATAAGTCTTCACATAGAGACTTGAAACATGTGAATCAATGAAGATTAAGGGATGAAACTGGTTCTTCACATGGGGAGTAATAACCCAATCTATTCCACAAATTAATTACTCAGAAAAAGGAATCGAACCCTCTCTCACACATTCAACACATGAACTCGATTCACATTAAGGGTCTTATACAGTCTCTCTCAGGAACTTAAACATTCCTCACACATACAGTTCATAAATCAAATCCTTAAAAAAATATTCAACCATAGATAATCAATCAATTAAAGCACACATAATTCCAAAATAGGTTCTTTCATATACACGAAATTACTTACAGAAATCTTTGGTTATGGCCTAATCTTATTTTTGATGGCCCTGCTATCTTCACTAATCTGTCCTCTCTCGAACAACTCTCTAGCTCTGAACAACTATACTATCTTTCATGTTTATAGTTATACAACGTGATGACCTGAATCGATTCAGGTTCCTTTACAACTCGACAAAGACTCTTAAACTTCCTAAATCCTAAATTTAGACTCAAACCCTATGTTACACCATTTTTTTGGTCATCTAATCTACTATCATTAGATGGACCCAAGTACACCATGTAAGACCAATTTTACCCTAAGTAAAATTTCTTTCACTATGTAAAATAACTTAATAAAACACATTTATTAGGTTCTTTATGGTCTAAACAGAAAACCCCAAAAGGAAATATTAAACAAATCTATATTTGTTTGATTTTCCTCATGGAATAATTAATTAAACAATAATTTAATTATTATTCCTTGTTATATTTAACCCAAAACAAGGAAATTAATTAGATAAATCGTTATTTATCTTATTATTTTCTAGGAATAATTATTTAAATCTTAGTTAAATAATATTCCTTGTTAAATATGACTAAATCATTTATAAATAATTAAATAAACCATTATTTATTTAATTATTATTCAACCACTTCCTCAAAATAATAAATAAATCATTTATTTATTTATTATTTACAAATAAAGGGATTTGACCCAAGTCAAATACTTTTTCCCTCCAACAAATATAATAAAATATTCCTGAAAGGTGGTTCTAGAATTTGGTTAATAATATTTTATTCATGCACCAAGTCCTAGACTACCATAATATTTTGTTATAAATAGAAGGGTTTTCCCATTCATTTGTCACCTTTCATTGCATATTAGATCACTCTGGATCTATACTCTTGGTCTGACTTTGAGCCATTATCATTGTCACATTCTCCATTATTTGCTTTGTCATCTCCCTTTGAGTTCTATGTTTGTCTAGGTTTTCTACACCAACAAGAGATAGAAATTATATATCTGAAGTGCTAAGGACTTTCAAGAACCCATCCCATTGAGGAGAATTGGAAACACCTTTCTTGTTTTCCTCTCAAGTGCCCTTTAATATAAAAATTCTTTCAAAAATATTGTTCTTGTCTTGTCTATTGGATGCATGGAGAAAAACTTCATTTTTACTGCTTAATGTCTTTTTATGCATAGATCTGGATTTGTGTAGCTTTGTCTTGATCAACTAATTTCAGATTTGAAGATATTGGCATCCATAATTGATGTTAGGGCTATTTTTTATGCGTAGCTGAAGTGGTCTTTTTCTGATAAAAGATTCATACTAACACCCTAAATAACTGAACTGATCCTAATTCGACTGTCTCTTCTCATTCCTAACTAATCATTTTCCCTCATGTTCTCTAATGGTTAGAGAACATTTACAATTCCTCACTACTTTATTCAAAATACTAATAATTACAAGAGAACTTAAAAACATGAGACCCCCTTATGTCTACTTAGGTACAAAGTAATTCTTGAGCCTAATGCCCCTGCATCACTACGACCCTTGAGAAAATAGCGGGTGCGTTCTTGAGACCAAAGGGCATGACCGTATACTAAAAGGACCCCCATTTTGTCATGAATGTAGTCTTACTACGATCTTCGGTTGCAATTCGGATCTGGTGGTACCCTGAGAACCCATCGGTGCAGGAATAGGCTTCTTGTCTGCCCACGCTATCAAGGATTTCATCTGAGAAGGGCGTACGGAAGGGGTCATGGACGCAGGTGTCATTTAACTTATATAGATCTACGCAGATGCGTATTTCCCCCTTTTTTTTCTTCTCTTGGATGACCATCGGACTTACCCAATCTGACTATTCAACTGGTTCAACGATACTTGCAGCAAGAATTTTGTCCAGTTCTTCTTTGAAATTTTTCTTATATTTAGGATTCAGTCAGTAAGGTCGCTGCTTTATGGGGCGTGCCTTAGGTTTCAGAGTGATGTGCGTAATTCCCAGGTCCCCCATGATTCCTTTGAGCTCCAAAAAATTTGTTTGAAATAAGTCCTGATATTCCGTAAGTAGCTCTGCAATTTTTCCTACAGTTCCTTCATCCAAATAGTCCCTAATTTTAGCCAACTTAGGGTGTTCTTCCATCCCAATATGAACTTTGCACAACTTGAGAGGTTGTGTCACATAAATATTCTACAACAGGGGTCCAATAACAGTCGCTCCCCCTTGGATTCTAGAGCAGAGACGTTCCGAGGATTGTCCTCTTCTTCGTCTATCACCAATCTCCATCAGTTGACTATGTCTTGCATTTGCGCCTCACATGTCAGGACCTTTGGTGTGGTGTGATGGTGAAAGTTATTAAATATAAACACATCAATGTCTTGCAGAGCTTCGTTGAGAAACTCTGTCCCCCCAATTAGTCTGAACATTCCTATAAAGTCATCTTCTAGTATTTCCCATTGGCGGGTGTGCTGATCTAGCTCCACATATAAATACCATGTGGTGGGGATAGGGCGCAAGGCATGAACAAATAGATGAACCCATTCTTGTGTAGTTCGGTCGAACAATTTTTCCATCCAGGTGAGCATATGCGCATGGGGATCCCTGGGTCCAAGAAATATCTTGGTGCGTATGTCAGATGTGGGTGCAAAACACAGGATCATAATATCTCGACACGTCTCCCAGTCCAGGAATTCTTTCTTGTGGGTATCCCACCATCGTGTAGGTGTCCCACGCATATCTAGATTAAGGGCCCAAAGCCATCATTCTCTTGGAACCGTAGCTTCCAATGTTCTCAAGAATTCCTAGACACTACTAGACTCATCAAAATGGGGTAGATCTCTTACCTTCGAAGAAATGTAGCAGAGGGCCCTCGTGACTTGAGGAAATTGTAGTGCCGAGACATCGTACAACCAGTTTTGCCAATTCTCCATCTCCTCATTAGAGTGAGAGAATTATTCGTTGTCTGCTTCCCAGCAGAGTACCCCATCCACCTTGGGATGGATCCAATCTTCCTTTTGTGTGGTCAACTTGAAAATTTGGTCTACCTCTTTTTTACCACGTACTGGCTCTGTGTAGCATTTTCCTTCCGTAGGATCTAATGGTACTATCATCCTTGCTCCGTTATTCTCAAATACCATGCTTCTTTTCTTGGGGTTGACGATGCCACCCATATCTATGGCCCAGTCAAGTCTTAAGAGCGCAGGGTATGGGTCTGCATCGTCGACGATCTGAATTACTTCAAAATTAGCTTGGACCCTGACCCCAGCGATATCTACCGTGAGTTTTGGTAGTCTTCCCAAAGGTATGATCTTCTGTTGGTTGGCCATACGCAGTTGGATATTGGACCACTATAATTTGGGTTCTCCCATTTGCTGCCACATTTTCTTAGGTATCACTTTTACTTCTGACCCTAAATCTAAGACAAACTAATCCATCTCATAATCACCAATTTGGGCAATTAATCGCATCTCCCTACCGGTACGTTTCCTACATCTGCCGAACTTGTGTACGTCATGAACTTCTTTAGATAGGTGGGATTGCCCTGTTGAGCTATCAATTACCACCTGAAGGCTTTCTTTGGCCCATCGGTGGCATAATAAATTTATATATTTCTGTAAGAAGGGTCTTACCTCGTCATTTTCTCCTCTGTGCATACGTGTCTGGTGGATTATTTCTTGCCCCAGTTCACGGCCCAACCCTTCTTGGTTGTTAGGTGCCAGTTCTCTTGGAAGATCCCTTGTATCCTCCTTCGTAGGCTCCCTGGTAGCCATCCTACTGCATGTTTTGATTGAGCTTTTGTCTCGTATTTCGGTCTTAACTCTTTGTACATTCTGCATTAGTGTTGGCTGTTTTCCTGCATTTTTGCTATCAGGATTGGGCAGTCTTCAATCTCATGGTCCATCTGCCAGAAATATTTGCAGGATTTCCTGGTAGGGTTTGGGAAGTACCTTGCAAATTTCCCTACTTCCTCGAAGTTATAATAGATTAGCTTCCCTCGTCCCCGTCCTGCGCTTCCTCCTCGACCTCCCCTGCCCCTTGTTGGGGAGCCACCAAAGCTCGCGGGAGATCTTTGCGACGCAGGGTCTAACTGTACCCTATATAAGTTCCCACGATCTATCATCAAGTCGTAAGTGTGACAGTTTTTCTCATCATGTCCTACCGACCGGTCGAACCTGCAGCACTATTGCTTCAGTTCGCCCATACTTAGCTGAGGGCACTGGGCCGTATCGTGTAGTCCCGCTACCCAGAAATCATCGTACCATAACATAGACCCACTTGAGCCCGAACATACTGGACTAGGTCCTCATGCCTACATGTAATCTCCTAATAGGGGGCACTGATCCTTCTTATGGCCAAATACCAGACATCGTATGCACCAGAGATCTGCCCTAGCTTCTTTTCCCTGTTCCCTCCGTAGGTTCTAAATCTCCATGTGCATGGCTCCAAGCTGCTCCTTGTTGTACTCCTCCCAAAGTGTCATCTTTAGGCGCGGCTTCCAAATATTTTTCCTACGACTTGAAGGTCTGGTGGCCCATCAGTATACACAAGTGAGGTAATAGCATAGCAATGAACCATTCTATGTGTTGTCTATCGTCATACTTAAATCCTCCTTCTCTGATTGCTTTTTTTAGTCTCTAATCAGCTTCCCAGACTAACTCAATCATTCCTTGGTTGAAATATTTCACATCTGCTACAATATGAGAGTAGGATTTAGGTTTCAGAACTATTTTTTTAGGGCGTCCTTAATATCCTGAATAGATGCGCCCCTGCTTTGAGATATGTATCGCATATACCAGTCCAGAGCTCTCTCTTCGAACGCTAGGGACAGCTATGCTCTCTTCACAGTATCGCTTACCACACCCTACGTAGTACATACCAAGTCCACCACAAACCAAAAATGATCCATGTCCTCATCGGCCGCACCTTTAAAGGTAGGTAATTTCAAGTGCGCTTCCATGTCTCCTTCTAGCGGGGTTTCGGTTGAGGGTTTATTCTTCCATGGTTCTGACATTGGTGTAATTTGCGAGCCTTTCATAGCTGCTCTTTTCAATGAGCTATAGAAAGAGTTATCCCCTTCTTGATTGGTTCCATAGTACTTATCGCTCTGCGTTGTACTTTCATCTAGAGTGGAACTCATTCTCTTCCTTTTTAGGTTTCCAGTATTCGCTTGTCATTATCTGATCCCTTCCTCAAAATGCTCCAGGTCTCAGCAATGGAACCATTTGTTGGCTTGAGGGGTCTTTACCCAGGTTCAGAGTTCAAGGTTTGCTAACAAAACCCTATACTACTGGCCCTTTTGGCAGTGACCCACTTGCGCAGGTCAAATTCTCACTCGAAGTAGTATCAGTGGGTGCTGGAACCAGGTTTCCACAACCTAAGAAAGGATAGGTAAGGCAAGCAGAGCTACATCTGGTCCTGTGATACCCAGATCACCTCTTTCTGTGGAGGGTCGATAGGTCTCTTTTCGCATCCACGTGTGCTAGATCTATAATTATATACTTTTATAACAGTATCACAATATTTCATAAACTAGAACAGAACAGATCCCGATACAACAAACACACTTACAAAGATCTTTCGCAACTTGAATACAGAATGCACATAATGCAGTAATTACCAATGATTCACACAAACAGTACACATAGATTCAGTCCTTAGCAACCTTTATTATTCATCAATTCATCAATTCATTCTTACAATACCCATCCCATCTTGCGCACATAGCAACAGGGTCCGCACACAGCTGGACTCTGGATCTCCACGCACACAGCCAATAGGAGTCCTTTCCCAAAAAAACCAAACAGATATCTTAAACCATATTTCGCATCAATAGCTCTTCATTGCCTACCTTACAATTCAAAATGTTCCTCTATTTATAATAATTTAGCCTAAACTTTCCTATGGTCTGCAAACCATGGTTTTCGGACACCTGGTTTACCCTTTTTCCCATTAAAATGCTTTCGGGGCTTTGACCCACCCAAAAACCCCTGCGCTAGAATAAATATAATAAAAAATATACCAAATCAGAGCAGTTTCGCAGCTCATAGGAGACCCTGTTCCAACAGTTGCCCTGCTTACAAAATAAATTTACCCTAAGGGGGCCAAATCCATAAAAAAATGAAATGAAATGAAGCAAAAAGACTACTGAACGAAGGATTATTTTGATACCACCAACCTAGATCAAATGATGAGGAAATTCATCCAGAAAATTGATCACAATCAACAGTTGAAGTTCAGGGGAAGAAAAAGGTTCAGAGATCCAAAATTAAAATGGTAACTTTCAAATGGTAAAAATGAATAGTAACACTCTTTTAATTAGTCATTTGATTATTTTCAAATCATATTTGTTGCTGTGACTATGGTTTTATCCATCTTTTATTATGAAACAAGTATTTTTAATCCATATGATGTTGTTCTAAGTAGGTTTACAACTGACATAGCAGATTAGTTGTGCACACTTATTTCAAGAATGGTTTGACCACAAAGCATACTTGTATCCTTATGTTTTGAGCTTTGATAAAAATGGAAAAGGACTTGAACTACACTTTTATCTCTTTTTGAGCTTCGATAACACAGAAAAAGGAACCCCTGGAGTCTTCTTTTAGCTCTTTTCAGATTCTGATAATGTGAAAATATTGTTGAGCATTTGTCTTTTCAAGCTCGTAAAAGTAAATGAAGGGACATCTACTCAGTATAAGCTTAATCCTTTTCTGGACTGAGATACATTATTTAGAAAAAAGGAAAACCTTAGTGGAACATGGCTAGGTGGTTCTCTCAGATATTATTTTACACTTTTTCGGATCTAAGTGACAAATTTACGAAAAATAACTCATGAAGTTTTATTTTTTCCTCTTTTTCAAACTCTTTAAATATGAAAAAGGATTGGGCTGTCACTATCATTAGGCTTGTTAAAACATAAAATAGTGATGGGCTTGTCAATCATGGCAAGAATCAAGTTTCATTTATCGCTAGACTCATTAAATTATTAAATAGTGATGCATATTTTCTCGAAGGGTTGAATTATAGATCAAGAATATGTTATCATCCTCAAGCATGTTAACAAATAAAGAGGTATTGGTTGACAAATGACTGAGGAAAATTTGGAAAAGTGAATGGAACTTTTACGATAGCAAGTTTCTCTTGAACATGATGCTTCATTCCATCATCGTGATTGTTTGGGTTGGGTAATATTATTAACTGTTCATTCATACCTATGTTTAATCATACCTTCAATTTAGTTTTGGGTCAATGCTACCAACTCATCTTAGTGTCTCTGATATGTTCAAGAGAAATCATCTAGTGAATGCTCATCCTTCTGTAATACTCATAAACCTTAATTTTCATGACAGTCATCCTTGAACATTGCTATATCAAGTAACAGTTTTACTCTAAAATCAGTAACTCCCATTTTGCGATAAAGTGGCTTCTTGTCGACATCAAATCATCATCTAGGAAGTTTACTTAGAAACATCATCTTCTAGTACCATGTGGCTTGTTACAGAATAAAAAAAATCCTCACTTCTAGACCTTTGATCGAAATATTTTGTTTGGAATTCGACATCAAATCATCTATTCACACCTTACAAATTGTATTGCATTACCTTGAGATCCATTAACAATAATGGCGGTTCTCTCACATTTGTTAACATCTCACATCATTGGCTGGTAATAAAACAATGTCTTACCATGTTTGACTACAAATCATATATTTGCATGGCTAGACTTGTACCCGAATGATCGAGTGAATGAGATAAGGAGACCTCGGATCTAGTTTCACCCATCAGGGCTGCAATTTCAAGATTTTTGTACACATCATTTGTACGGTGACCTTACATACAGATCATCATATGAACATGGGCCTATATCTGTAGGCATGTTTGTATTGGGAAACATTCCAGTGTAGACAAATTTCTACACTATGTAGATGGTATTAGATAGTTTATGTGTTGAGCATGGGAATGGCTCCCTCAACAATTTGTGATCAATATAAAAATATCATTATTTAATGTATTTTAATATTGATGTAGGTCGCCACTCGGATTCAGTTCCATCTCATCACATCGTAAAGCATCTCATTCAAAAAATATTATTATTGTTTTCACTTCATGCTTTAGGGGGAATTTGTTATAGGTCAATTTGAACATCATCCCCCATGACTTGATCAAACTGGACATTATCCCCAGGACAAATGAAATAGGGTCTATCATCCCTTTACATTTCAGTTCCTATATGCCCTAAGAGAAGAAAAAATCATTCATGGCTTTTATTGTAATATTTCAAAGGTTTGAAGTATATGTTATATCACTTATGAACTCACTAGCATTTCCTCTAAAGGGACTAAATACATTGCATATGTAGCATCCTCCATTCAAGGGTGCACTTCAATGCAGTTCTCGACATTCAAGAGTGTGTTGGTCTCCTAGGAGAGTAATTTTCATTGTTCCGAGAATCTCCACATGGCCAATGCCTTCTAGAAGAGTCCATATGTGTTGAAATTTGAATCCAAGTGTCCATATAAAACCTCTGAACTTGGGAACATGTCATGCTTATTATTAGAAAATCATTCATTGATAAACTACCATCATTTTCCCTATAAATTAAGCACAGATCCTAGTGCTAGGGAAGGAATAATTTTGGTAAAGAAATTCTGTTTGATTCTCATTTAAGAGTGTGAAAGTACTGATATGCTGCTGGTGTGATGTTGGATATGATGAGGCTCGGATGAAGCTGTATTTGGTGGCATCAAATTGACCATTGGTTGTAACCTCCCCCTTATACTCTTTAATAAATATTTTTGTTCATTTTCCTATATATGTATATGTTTATGTTTCTATTTCTCATGAAATTTATTATTGAATGACATATATGTTTCACATGTAATCAATTTGAGTGATTAAGATAAGTAGGCAACTGTATATTACAATATGTTTGTTGTTCTCTGTTTATGATTTCAGGAATCAATATGGCGATCTGAGTTGGATTGAAGACGACAACAAAAATAAAAGAAGGAGAAGGATAAGCGCATGGATTGCAAGTAGGTTCTTATATCATTCTGTGTGTCTGCTTATTTTAGAGAAAGTGTTAGCAAAGTCTTTCATCTATTAATAGGTTCTTCTGTTGGACACATAATCCTCTATGGGTAGGTGTGGAAGGAAAATAGTGAAAGTGGAGTCTAGGTGAACTTGGAATGTGGAACCCAATATTCACATCAGTGTAATATAAATTCACATATATGGTTAATAGAAAAGAAACTCACGCTTATCTTTATAATTTTCCCTATTCTTGTGTGTTAACCATGTGCATGTTTAACATGGTATCCAAGCTTAGGCTAGGCCTAGGAAATTTTAGAATATTTTGGTCGTAATTTCTATATTTCATCTTTCAGCAATATCCACTCCACCTAAGCACTCTTCTGAGCCCTTCTATCAAACCTGTCGCTCCTGTGCGATTCACACCTGCCCCTATGATTGAAAGAAATATTGCCACTATCCCTGTATTCCAAGAAAACTCTCTAACACTTCCAAAATCTGAGCTACTGGTATGCGATGCCTCTCATTCAGTGTAAACACATATGGAGTTATTGTGTTATGACCTACCTCCTCCTAGTTAATCTCCTCAGTGCTCTCTATGACTGGTGCCTCATAGTTTCCATTACTATGCTCTCATAGTGTCCATAACACTATCCACCGCTCTCGGCCTCTCTCCATTGCTGCTTGGGCCTTCACCTCCCATACACAGGTCCTCAGCCTCCATTACCCACAGGTCCTCACATGATAACATTGTGTGGCCTCGGTGCCTGACCTCCTACCTCCATACGTTGCGGATATCATCGTTGCTTGGTCTTTCTGCTTGGCCTCACTCTCCCACAAATCATACAGCTTCGCACTCCACCACGCTACCCTTAGCTCATATTCCCCTTGTCCCTGGTCGCTCAGTTCTCACTTCTGGCCCTCCCGTTAACACTTCACTTGCTCGTATATAAACAAATGGCCTTCCCACTGCAACTTGACCCCTACACCACTGGTCTCCCTCCAACGTCGGACTCCCACTGCTGCATCGGGCCTCCCATACATGTGGTGTACACAGTTAGTATGCCTCCCATACACATGATGTACACATTCATGCACTAGCCATACAACACCGGTATCTACCTCTCCTATGTGCTTAGGAAGTGCCACTACTTCCGCAGCACCAACACTCCACACTATTGCATTCCACCATCACTCCTTCTAGATAGTTTGCCACAAAATAGATGAGCCTTTGGTTTATCTTCGACACATCTGGAATTGATGAGGAGTTCACCCATAAATTAATAGTTTCCCTATCCCATTATGTCAGAGTCAAAGTATTCAATAATTTGAAGGATTCATCCTTGAGGATGTTTACTATGTAGTTGATAATATTGGTGTCCACATCTAATGCTCCACACCCCAAGGCTATGTGCCACTCCATTGAACATTTTTTTCCATGCCATAGTGAAGTCCTATGGTGAATTGGATATTAATATGCAGTGAATGTTGATCCATGAATGAGTGGGACAAGATAGACCTGATGATTTTCTGGAAAGGAAACCCATTGTGGGTGTTTCTGGTTTGTTGGAAAGGAAACCCATTGTGGGTGTTTCCAAGCTTGTTGTAAAAATTGAGCTACTGCGCAACCATGGGTGTTGAGTTGTTGCACCACCATAGAACCATAGTTGGCATGCAGTTGTGTGTTCTTACATACATTTTACATGGAGGGCCCAATAATATTTGAGGTATGATGACCTTTTGAAAGCAGTGTTGCTTCTCTACGTGAACCATTGAATAGACATTAACTCTGGTCGTAACTATTGACTCTAAGTTTGCTTGACAGTGACCCTGACCCTGATATATACACTAGTCTGCTATGTGAATGTGTTTATGTATGATGCCTTTAAACTGAAGGCTTTTATGAGAGCCATAAAATGAGCATGTAAACTTGGTGTGGTGTTTTGAAATCCTCTTTCTTAACTCATTCTGGATGAAGATCGTGAGGTGGATCCTTGTGAACTCCATACCAACTCCCACTCACGTAGCCTCCTCTACCCTCTACTCTCCTCCTCCATGCATAGTCAACACTGCTCAGTCCTCACTTGGTATCAAGAGAATAAATCACGGTGATTAACTTTTGTTAGTCATTTTTATATTGTTTATCAGCTACTATTGGGTAAGAATTTGATCGATGGGTGGCCTAGAAACTAATTCTTGGTAGAGTGCCTTGTTTTCGAGTCCAAAATCTCAATAGTATAATTGTTATGGTATTTTTTCATAAATAATTACTATCAAGAAGACTCTAAGAATCGAGAGTTGAAATATTTTTAATGATTTCTCTCCTTTCTCGCGTGTGAAATATTTATGTCTGCATTATATATTCAACCATAGTTTGATATAGAGCTATTATTCCTCAATTTTTTGGAATATTTGAAAGTTGGGGCTTGTGTATTAGGATTATTGAGCATTATGTTTGTTGTTTTAAGTCCTAGTATGTACATTAAATAGAGCTATTTCAGAATAGTTTTTTGGTGCACATCTAGAAGAATATTGCAGTGGCATTGAAGTGTGAGTGAGTGTTGCATATTCATCATAGTCGTGATCAGAAAATGGCCAAATTTCATGAAGCTTTAGAGTTACTGAATACTTTGATACATTCCACTACTGATGGGATGGTTAAAATTAGAAAAGCATCTCTTTTTGACATTAAGTTCTATCTAAAAAATGCATATGAGAAGATTGAATTTTTGCAGCTTGAGTCATAGCTACAATAAGAAGAATTACAATAGTGAAGTCATAATTCTGAACTTTGTTTTGTTCAAAAAATTGAAACAGACTCCTGTAAGTAGCAAGTCAACAATTTTTTAGTTGATTCACATTCAGTTTCTATTTCAATAGAAAATTTGCATACATGTGTCGAAATCCATTGGGGGCTTCCCAAGCCCATCATCAGACCTTGCAAAGAGTTTGTTCACAACAAGCACAGAATAAGTCTTGGATATTACAAGGAGTTGTCCTTTCATAATCCAGACTACTCCAAGCCCATTCAATTTCAGAGTGCCATATTTATTCATGATAGCTCACCTACAATTGTTCCAGATTCTATTCCTCTTCCAAAGGAGAAACAATAGATTGTAAAATTATAACACTGTGATCCAGTTGGCCATATGAAACATCACTGTTTCGATCTTCACCAATGCAAGCACTATGGTCGAAACACCCATTCTTCACATAGATTCTTCAGAAACAAGCCTCTTGCAAGAACAAAGATTCATCTTCGTTGGATCGCTTCATGGAAATGGGCATCAACAACTAAGAAGATGTTTAAGTCATATGTCAAAACTTGTTCTAGAATATTGATCAATCTTGCAGTTGAGTTTCTTCCATCATCTCATCTTGTACCTGATAGGGGGGAACTGGTGGTCATCTATAAGCTTCGAAGCCACATCAAGTGAGCTTGGGCCACAACCTGTCATTCTAGATTCAGAGCTATAGCCAAAGAAACAATAGTTCAAGCGAGCATGTGCCATAATCTCTCATTCCCGATTTAGAGTTGTAGCTAGAGACACAAATGCCCATGAGCATGCCTTTTTTTGGTGGTCAGCCTTAAATCATCTATGTAGGTTTTATATTATTCCTCTTCAAAGAATTCAGGACACTTCCTCTAGCATAATACTTTAGCTTCTTGCCATTTTTTATAGAGTTCCAAGAAATGCATCAAGCATTCCAGAATTGGTGGTCATCCTTAAAACATCACAAGTTGTAGACCTCCCTTCTTCTAGGTTGAAGGTATCCCTCTTAAAAATATTAGGAGCACTTCCTCTAGTAGAATACCTCAACTTATTGCCAAATTTGGAAGAGTTGCAGGAACTACAGTAAGTGTTCTAGTATTGGTAGTCATCTTCAAACCACCTCTTTGTGCCAACATTTCAGAGAGTTCATTCAGCCTAAGTGCTGCCATACATACCTTGAATATTTGTATTACACCTCTCTTTTTTAACTCACACATACCCCTTCAGATTAAGGGGGGGAATGTTTGACACCTAATCATTTATGGGTAGGTGTGGAAGGCGAAAAATCAAATTGGAGTCCAAGTGACCTTGGAATGTGGAATCCAAGAGTCACATTAATGTAACATAAATGCACATCTATGGTTAATAGAAAAGAAACTCATGGTTATATTTATCATTTTCCCTATTCTTGTGTGTTTACCATGTGTGTGTTTAACATCTTCTATCATTCTGTGTGTCTGCTTATTTTAGAGAAAGTGTTAGCAAAGTATTTCATCTATTGTTCTAAGTACCTAGTACCACACTTACAGAATTTGATTTATCCAAAGACCATAATTCTACATAACATTATGGTTTGATAGACACTTATGGGAAGTTATATTTCATATAGAATAATATAACTAAGATAATTAATCCCATTGCTGGAACATCACCTTGTATAACTGATGATCCTAAAATGAAGTGTAACCTAGTGTGAAGAGTAGACATAATATTGTATTGAGAATCATTACGGTGTTTTTTGAAATGTATAACGAAGATGTCACCCCAAAACAATGTTTTCCATAGAGATGATGGAGATATTAGACAACTGTAGAAACTAGGTAGCATTTGAAGTAGATCTTCCATGACTTATAAGTCACTAGATGGCTACTAGTTCTATACAATTATTGTGGGGCATGCATATCAAAGCCTAGTTAACGAAAAATTTAATATTGAAACTTAATCTAAATCCATCATAGTGTTGTGTCCTGAGAATAAGAAATTCATATGTATAACTATCTCATTACTTGAAGTTGTTTATGTGGTATACCTATGTTTTTTATGTGGTATACATATTTTTACAGTTATCAATAGAGCCCCATGATCCTATTTATAATTTTAGCATATGCCCCTGGAAATTATGCTCTACAGTGCTCTAACCTAAGGATCAAAATTGCAAACCTCAATATCTGTTAAATGAAATTATAGGTGTCATGATGAAAGGTTCCAGATATTTTATCCTTAAAATGTAAAACTATATTTAAATGTTTTCTGCTTGAAATGCCTTAAGAGGAAGGCAAAATTTACAAAATGAAATTTTATATTTCTCCTCTCTTGAATAACCCACAATCTAAAGAAAATCATTATTCTTGTTCTAGAAACTGATAGAGTGAATTCAAATCAATCTTGGATTTCAATTCTTGTCTTCTCCCATATGAATTGGTATTGATGATTTCATGCATGTCCATGTTTAACTCTCTCATGTACGAAGTCCATCTGCTCTCCTAAAGTTTATAAGGCTTTCCTTTCACCAAATTTTTTTTTGAATGAATTTCTAACTTTAATTGTAGGTAAAGGGAGATGGGAGAAACTATCTCTGAGAGAAGGATTGAAGCATTAGATGGAAGAAATGGTTGTTGCAGATCAAAAGGCACTCCCTTGTGTGGTTACTTTGGCTATCTGGGAACTCTTTTTAAGGCTTTCCATTCACCAAAAATGTTTGAAATAAATTTTTGACTTTAATTGAAGGAAAATGACAATGGTAGGAACTGTCTCTAATAGAAGGACTGAAGCATTAGATGGAATACATGATTTTTTCTTATCAAACGACACTACTTTGTGTTGTTACTTTGGGTATTTGGAATTTCTTTTTCATGGAAAGTACCTCAATATTATAAGTTTTCTTTAAAAACAAAATATATTTATGATGATACCAAGATGTATCGAAAATCCAAAGTTCAAACCCCCCAAACAAATATAGACGTTTAGATAAAAGTTAAAGCCATTCCTTGGAGTTCTTTGCTGGATAGAACCAAGGAAAACGTGGCAGATGTGGTGTTGCAGGTGTCTTGTTCTATTCAGATGCTAATAGTTTCTCCTTTAACTAGGTCATGGAAATGGATCTAATAGATGGGTAGAGCATAGTACATTGGTTGCACTGCTAATAGTTGTAGTGGAAAAGGGATGGATTGTCTTCAAGTATTTGGAGATTCAAAGTGGACCATTGATTGGATCAAGCAGGATGCAGAGATGCATAATATATAGTATATACCTTCAACGATTCCTAGAAAAAATTAGGCTTTTAATTGGTATTTTTAATAGTATATCTCTCACACATGTTTATAGGGAACGAGATGTTTTGGCTGACAGACTTTAAAACAAGGTATTAAAGTTACAGAAGTCTTGGAGTGGGTAGGCCGGAGAACATATAGACGAAGGGGATCATCCAAAAAATCCCAAATTTTTTCTCATCTAGCCTTAATACCTCTCCTATTTTCTCACTATTTATGTTATTATTTGAATAGGTGCTCTACATGATTTTTTTCGTTCTATCTTCCATAAAATTTGGCAGACGGACATTATGCTAGTTATGATGGTCATTGTGTTGATTGACTGGAAATTTTTAGGGCCTATTATAGGCAAAAACACTTTTTTGTTTGTAAGAGATGGTAAACTATTTCAGATTGAAGTTAGCTTAGGAGTTATTTTTTTTCTTGGCTGTATATGTGCTTAGTAGCGCTCACAAAATGTGAATACCTTTTGTTTTTACAAAGTTACAATTTTTTTCTTGAAATAGAAAATATATATACCATTATTTGACATCTGACAGATATGAAATTATATATCGGAGGAGAAATTGAATTTATTGAAATGGAATTCGATGCCAAAATATTTCAGAAGGTATGGGTTGTCACTTCCCTTAGTCGATCTCACTATTTTAGTAAAATTTAGAGTTGGATTATTGCTATTTGGTTTAGTATATTACACTGGCATGGGCAACAGATAGAATTAAAAATATAGTAGGGGATCCTATGAGTAAGCCTAGGGACAGTAAAAATGGTCTTGTAGATATTTTGACATTGAGACCTCAAGGGTGTAGGTACAACTGAGCTCTAAACCTGTAAAATATGACGTTGGGCTTAAAAAAGAAGAATGGTCTAAGAGAACATCATTTTCATATGAATCTACACTTCATATTCCTACTCAATATGTGTGTGAATTTCATTTATATTTTGGTTTATCCCCCACCTGCACTTCATCAAGTAGTGGTAGCTTCTTAGGGTGCGTAGAAAACAAAAATCAACACAACCTTATAAAAATGTGGGAGGCTAAGGTACAACTCCTAGGTAAGTAACTATTAACAATCAAATAGGCTAGAGTTTGAGGCTTTGAGCCCTAATGAGAGCGAGATCTAGTAATTATATTATATGTAAATCCTAGCCACCCTTTAGGGCCTGCTAAAGAGCAATGGTATGAATCAACACCCAACGTCACATATATTGTTAGGTGCCAAGAGAAAAGTAGCCATTCTCATCAGGACGGAATAAGGAATCATACTAGCAGATGGATCGCCCACACAAACTTGGTTTTTAGTCCATCAACATTAACAAGGAAGGAACTTGGCAGAAGAAAATTATAACCCTCTGCTAATGTTATGACGATTATAGATTACAGTGGAACATCACTTGCTCTTATGAAGGAGAATGATTAATTATATTGCTGCTCTAAGGCCAACAATGATGAATTTCCCATGCCGAGTAAGCACCATGGTATTTTTATCAAAATTTCTACCCCCAAAAAATAAGGAACATCCATGGAATAATTCTCTTCAACATCTCAAAAATATAGCATTGATTCTTTATTTGGCATTAATGACCAATTACCTGATGGATTCTATGATATTGGATGAGATCACCATTATAAGCCATTGATAAGCTTTAAAAAGGAGAACCTTTTCTTATATTCTTAGGAGATTATTTTGGTTGATAGAAGGATAAATGAGGAGTTGGATGCAATAGCTCTATGCACTAAAAAAATAATCCTAATTTGAAGAAATATAGTGTTACTACTTGCTCTCTGTGTTAAAATTATTTCATGTAAATTATAAATCTTTGAATATATCACCCATGCGGACAATATTTATCCAAAATTTTAATTATAATATATCCAATACTAAAATTTAGGGGTGTAGGAATTGATCCAATATTTTAATTATGATATATCCAAAACTAACCTCTCCAACTCTCAGAATGATTTTGTGTTAAATGTGGGTTGATCTCTCTAGGCATTGGATTGGTTCCCTAAAGGATATCAAGGTGTTGGAAACTAAATTAACTGTGAGTACCTTGCAGTTGGAGAACATCCACCCAGTTGTTTATATAACATAATTTCTTAAATACCTATAGCTGAGAAAGGTAATGTTTAAATCTGTTCCATTTTAAATGCATGTGAGTGTAAAGGACCCAACTTCCAAACGATAGAGGGCGAGAGAAGAAAAAATAAAATGGATAGAAGTGAAGTTAATTCTGAAGAAGACAAAATATCTACAATCCCTCTCATATTTAGATAGCCTATGGTAGGGAAATAATCTATTCCAGAATTAGTAGAAGTTCCAGATTAAAAAAATGCTTTTCATGAGGGATCCAGTTGGAAAAAAATGGCAAATATAGAGGAAAAGATGAGGGAAAAGGGAATCTAAAAAATATCTCCAACACAATATCAATTGATCCCTAAATTACTCAACCCTAGAAAAATCTAAGTGCATATCAAATCAAACTTTGCATGGGCTTGTTTCCAATCTGAAGCATTTATTTAAAAAAAATATTGATAGTGCAGTGAAATACAACATCATTTCAGGCCATTCTTTAAAACAAGAGGAATTCAAATCAAAATTTGAATATCTTTGTGAACCTTGGTCTAAATTTTATTATAGAGCTTAGGCCGGTGCCTAATTTTTTGGGTTTTTATAGGAATTGTCCCTTGATAAGTTTATTTTGCCTAGCTAAATTATATAAATATCACACCCTAGATGGTATCAAGAGAGAAGTGTTTTGGAGGTAAGTTGCAGTTGTTGGAACTCCACTACCAAATTTCATAGGATAGGAAATTTCCTTCAATACCATTTCAATACCACTAACACATTCAAAAAATTTCAGCTACAACATGATTACCAAGGAAAAATAAAATCATATCTTGTGTTAATAGAATCAATTCAAAACAAAAGTGATAATTACAACGTACTTCAACAATAATGTGTTTAGGTTGGGTACTAATCATATAGCATACCTAAAATGACTTGACAATGATCTTGTTAGAAGTGTTTATAAGCTAAAAAATTACTTAAAAACCCTCCCTCCATAGAATTTTTGGTTGCATTAACAATAAGTTGCAACCATGATTATAAGAGAATATATGCAAGGTGTCAACATAGTCTTGAGTCTAACCCAAATGTTAGAGCATATAAATTGTATGAATTATAATAACCAACGAGGGATGTCATGAATTATACCAAGAACCCTGAATGCAGGGTGTCATATGGATACTAATATGGCATTAATTTTGATATTCATAGGAATATATTTTATATTTATAGTGTTACGAGGGTAGCATTAACTCTAATTTTCTGAAGAATTTCTAGAAGAATTTATCTAAAAATATCCATGCCCTGAATTCATGTTCTACAATTAGAAAAATCCTTTTCTGAAGTGGATTCGAAAGGATTTGGTGCTGACAGGGACTCTATTTGGAAGTTTCATTTTCATTATTTCTATCCTTATGCCCTTGGTTGATTATTTCACAACCTCCCTTAAGATTAAACTATGATTGTAGTAAACAATTAAAACTCAGATTATTTCATATAATTGTGACACAATTTCAAAAACAAATTACTTCCCCATATTCAATTAGGGAATGTAACTGAGCTCGAGAAGGGCTTGGTTTTTCTATCACCTTGAGAAATTAACATGCATGCTCTCAGTTTTCACTTGATCATAAAAATGTCCTGCAATGACTAGAAATCACTGGTGTCTTGAAATCCAGAGTTATTTTTTTTTCTCTATCAGAATAGATTTCAAAACATATTCTAGTCTGTGATTGGGATTGAAGTTGTCATGTTAATTTCCTCAAATGGCATACTTCCATTGGTTATGGAAATTCTTTTACAATTTTCAAGAGTCCAAAAATCATAAGTTTCTTCTCAATTGTTGATATAGAAGAAAATAAAAGAATTTTCATTGTCTTAAGATTCTATACCTAAGAAGCCAATCAAGAACGAAATGGTTAATAATATTATTGTGAACCAATTTATTTTCAATATCTACAGATATGAATTTCCCTCTATATGTGCATTATTTTATCTTTCCTCAACAATTAATGTGTCATGGACTTATGTGGGGAGGAATTTTACCTCATTTAGGATTCCATAGGAAGGTACCTAATGAAAATTTATTTTATGAAAAACAACGTGAAAACCCTCTTGTTGAACATAATAGACCTTCTACATCAGCTTATCTATTAAAAGTTTTGCAAATTCCCCTTCTATATGGACTTGATAGAGACATATATCGAAAGTTTCAGAATATTGTTCAGAATATGAAGCAACAATGAATGAGCAGGTGCATACACCACCTTATAACCCTTCAATTCCTCCCAAGAATGAATATCGATCGGGGTCCTACCCGAACCAACCAATCCTATTAGGAGAGGAAAATCAGTGCAGTTAAAAGTACCTTTCTAATGACTTTCCTTCCTCAAATTTCCCTTTCACTGAACTGCATTGCAAATGGATCATCAGTCCTAAGAAGGATGATCTCGCGCGACTCGTAATTTTTGTTTTCCCTCAATCCATTTGATGAAAGTATACTAAACCTTATTGTGCAATATTGCATCGAATTTGTACGGCTCCTTCCAGAAATTTTTGAGCATGGAAGTGCATACATTGGCATGGGAAATGTAGGTCATTCCTGTTGCCCTCTAGAAGGGGTTTCTACCATCATCATTGTAAATCCCACCACAGAAGCCATTCTACTTTTTTCTCTATTTGTGCCTATACACACTTCCCTCGAGAAGGGGGCTACTTCCATCATCGTCGTAGATCCCATTGAAAAATCCATTATAATCTGTTATTTCTACTATATTATCTCTTTTTGCATGTACATGCTACCCTCTGGAGGGGATCTTCTTCCATCGCCACAATAGATCCCACTACAAAAACCATTCTACTATGTCCTCTCTATGTGCTTGTACAAGCTACCCTTGAGAAGGGTGTTGTTTTCATCGCTGTTGTATATACCACTACAAAATCCCTTTTAAAATATATTTCCTTAACTTTCAATCTCCTGAAGGGGGTTGTTTCCATGGTCCCACTGCATAAAACCTTTACACTGCATTTCCTTCCGCTTCAATTCATGTTTCCTTCCCCTTCCCCTTCAATCAGGTCTCTCATTCTTCCCCCTTTGTCGATGCCCTTCAATCATTCCACTTATTCCTCATATGTTGCCTTACCCTTCAATCATCCTGCTCATTCTGCCCTCTTTTTTTGGTCTATGCCCTTCAATCATCTTGCTCATTATGCCCTCTTTTTTGTCTATGCGCTTCAATCATCCTGCTCATTCTACCTTCTTTTTCTTCTACGTACAAAAATCCTCATTCCTTTTCGCAAAAGACTAAACCGAGAGGAAATGGTAACTAATTTCATAAAAGACTCCATAGTAACTAATGCCATAAAATAAATCCCAAGGTAACTAATGTACCTAATGTGAATTAACATTTTGTAGAAAAACTTTGTAATAGTTTAGTTCGATGGAAATATTAATTTTAATTGTAGATACAAAAATATTTAATAAATATTTGTATTAAGGTAAAAAGTATGTCAAAGCATATTTGTAGGATCTAAAATATATTAAAAAATAAAAAGCACTGTAATAGAATTGGTAGCCTAAGTG
This sequence comes from Pinus albicaulis, assembly GCA_034641835.2. Taxonomy (NCBI): domain Eukaryota; kingdom Viridiplantae; phylum Streptophyta; class Pinopsida; order Pinales; family Pinaceae; genus Pinus; species Pinus albicaulis. The sequence goes on along the minus strand of CM076572.1, from coordinate 917,633,020 downwards.
TGCCATTATTAGCTTAAGTGTGGAGGGATTTATTAATTTTCTATGAAATGACAACAAATATTTATTATAAGAAAAAATTATTGCAACCTATAGCTTATATTTTTTTTAGTGCTTCAATTTCTTGTTTTACATGGAAATAAAATTCATTTAAATGCCATTTTAAATTTGGAAGAACATTTTTAAGTCTTCCATTAACACCCAAACATATTCCCTACCTATATTCATATAGGTCAAACAATACGAACCTTAAATATGGTAGCATGGAATTATTATTTGTTTTCAATCTTGAAGAGAATTTAGCATTTTAGCTAAATCTATGCCCATGCAAAACCATATCCTCCCTCTATTTCAATCTAATGTGAATTCATTGCCATGGCTTCAAGGAGTCTAAAGCCTTGCATAATCCAAGCTATTTCTACCATATATTGGATCACAAATATAGTCTAGCAAGTAGAATAGCTCAACATTTTCTAAGGCCCATCAAGTAGAATAACTCAACATTTTATGAGGATCATAATGATATTGACATCATGTAATATTGAAATAGATTTCCCAAAACCTCATTGCTATATAAACTCACAAATGAACTTTTGAAGTCAACAACCTATGCAATTTGAAAATTAAGGCAACTAGACAAGAAGATTCACAAGTTTCCATTTGAAAAGCTGAAAAACTGGTAATATTTTTTTTATTTACACTCAATTTATGGGCCGCAGACAAATCAATTCTTTCAAACGTCACATATAAAAAACTAACATTAATAAAATCCAAAGTTTCAATAAATGTGAGAAAATAGATAAGCTTTCTACATCTCATGATTCCATAGTTTATAAGCTAGTCCTAAAAAGAATATCAAAACTGACAATCACTCCATGAAAAATATAAACTAGGTATTAGGAGTCCACTATAAAGACAAATCCAATCCAAAAATCAATTTTATGAGGGTTTCCAAGAAAATTTCATCTTCAACATAATTATTAACGTCTGACAACCATCTAAAAGCATAATAATGTTGATCTTCCTTACAATGAAAGTTTCCTCCAACAAGTAACCCAAGGCATCAATAGTGCATAAATATAGATAAGGAAACAAAGGATGGCCCTATTGAATCAAATAATGTAACACTATCCGTAGGGATAAGAATTTGTGACAAAAAAGAAGGCCAAGGGATTGGTGAAAATGTCACTCATTATACCCACACAGCGTGAATCATAACCTAAGCACATCAACATATCTTAAATATGAAAGAACACCTAAATCTATCATAGGATTTTCAAAGTCAATATTCAACTTAAGGCATTGTTGCCTTATATTTTTGGCCCACTCCATTGCCTCCCAGGATGACCAAACCATTAAACAAACCTAGTCCACTTCAGTCGTACTACATACTTGGAAACTGACCAGATACTCAAATCCAAAGCCTTTGCCATAATTTTGTATGCAATTGTAAGAGAAGTAATAAGCTGAAAACCATCTATAGATTATGTCATTGCATTCTTATGAAAAGCTTCATCAAGCCATAATTGACACTTGAGAGACCCAAAGAGGAACCTAGAAAAATAAATCTACATCTAAAAAATAAACATGATCCCCAATAAAGTTCCGCGTGAACTTAGATGCTTCATAAGGAAAACCATCCAATATTGAGGACTTTCCATTTTTCATAGAATCAAAGAAAGCACATAAATAATATCTCACAATATCTTGGACCAACATATAATTTTCCCTAATAGTACCTTGCAAATAATTATCATGCAACAAACATATTGGGAAATACCCACACTATTTGTCAAAGAAAAGAAGAGAAAATATAGACAAAGGGATACCACTGCTACATATGTGTAATATATAAAGTCAATATAGCAAACCCCACCTCCACACTTGTCTCCTTGGCACTCAGAGATGGTTAGGTCCCCCTTAAAGATGCATTAAGTTGTCAACAAAGAACATTCCATCCAATTCCACAACTATTCTTGCTCAAACCTAAATATAGGGGCATACAAAACAAAAAAATGTATCACATGGTCCTAAATCAAGAGCATGATCCAAACACACATGCCTACCAAATCCAAACCACAAGAAATCACATGATTCAAAAAATACAAAGAAATAGAAATAAGTGTGCCTCCAATCCCATGAAAGTGATAAAATTCCTAAAATGGGCCATTCCTTGATTTGGATGCCCATCGAAGTCGAGTTTTTGAAAGAAGCACCAACAAAAGTTCCTACCTTTTCTATATCTACAGCTGGCAAGTTGGCTTCTACCTTTTCAATATATAAAGCTCCCATGTCTTAATTGGCAATATGGTTCAATTTCATCTTTAAGATATTCAATAGTCCTTCCCACAATATCAGCAACTCCTACTTTGTTAGCTATCTCCATTCTTGTATCTACCAACTTCCTGTAGTTATTACAATCTAGAGCCATCCTTCTAACCCATGGATGGAAAAATGTAGATAATCATTTATATACAATTAATAAATATTCCTCCATAAATGGCAAGCATCATCACAAGGATGGCTACATATTAGTCTGTCTCAACTAAAACATGCATTAAACATGAAGAAATGGAGCACTACAATCAACAATTCTGCCCACAAGATGTATACAATTATCCTATAATTTTTCATGTATGATTTTCAAAATTAAATTTAGGTAAGGCGAGGTAGCTAAAGTATTTCAAACTTTTATGAGAAATCGAACAATACGTAGAAAAATATAAATGTAAGCGATATATATAACTAGTTATGGACAGTTATAAACACAACCTTGATAAATTGAAAGCATCATCACAAGGATGTCTACATCTTAGTCTGTCTCAAATAAAACAAACATTAAACGTGAGTGTACATTGCAAAGGTTAAGAGGAAATTTAATCTCTGCTGCAAGGAGACACTTAGAGAATTTTGATACAAAAGAATTAAAAAATATTTTTTTGAGGGTAAAATTATAACTATAACATGTTCTATTCTAAACACAAATCACTAGTTCCATTCAGCTATAGATATTATTAGGCTCATCTTCTAATGTAGTATAAGCAGCCACAAGTCAATCTTAAGATCCTATGTAAATATTCCAATAGACCTCGCGCACTTTTATTTTAGGGTGAAATGCCTTGCAGGAATTAGTTTAGAATTACTACTAGTTATATTGCAGGAAAAGAAAAATGCACAAGATCCTCCTTGTAAGAATGCCTCGACCTCATCTCAGTGTAGCTATCAGAAAAGTTATATAGACACTTGATATTCCTCTGGCTTTTATGGAAATGGATGACCTAAATTTGAAACGAGTCAACACGGGCACCAAAAAATTCAACGGTTTCTCATTTAGGTGTGCATTGAATAACCCAAGGTTTATATAGGTTGTAATAATGAGGCTTGATAGGTGTAAGTTTTCATTAATTTCATAGTTAGGCAAAAATATAGGTCACATATTTTCATATTGCCTCACTCCTACAGATTCTATTGAATATAGCTCAATATTCTTTGGAAAACATGGATATCACAAGGGTAAGTATGTGGTAAACATACCTCTTAAAGATGCAACGAATGCAAGTGTGAAATTTTATTATTTGGCTACCTATAAAATAATACATGGTACCCAGTTTAACCAAATGGACCTCCATAAGCCTAAATAAAAGGGTCTTTGGATTATCTAGTTGTCCAGAGCTAGATTCACTTCTCCATAAGATATGGGGGTTGGTAATTTTGAAAATATCACAAGACCCAACCAAGAATTTCCAAAGGTTATAAGATGGAGTCAACTTTGGGCAAAAAAAACTCATTTATTTATTCCAATAGTCCTTTCCTTCAATGAGCTTGGATGTTCATACGTAGGATTTTTAAAATCCAAACCAACTGCTACTACTCAAAGAGAATAAGGTTCGTTTCAACAATAAAATTTCACATGAATAAAGGTCCATCCTCACTTATAACCCACATCTACACCTAAATACATTACATAATGAAGGAATCTACCACATATACAAAGGAAGGGAAAACATGTATAATACCATTTTCCAGTGTATTATTTCAACCTCTTCATACTAAATAACAAGTCGGAATGGGATGAACCTAGATATGGATAGCTTTGAGATTGCAACATTCATGTAGTTGATGACTTCTTATGTCAATTTCAAATAAACCTGGAGAAAACTAAGGGGATTTGAATGTTGTTTTGAGCATGTTGTGGATAGAACCTTTAAGAAATATTTTATAGCTATATGTATTTTTACCCTTACATTTGGTAAGAGAATGCACTAGTGTTAAATTATTATGGTAGCTAAAGAGACATCCTCATATCCTCTTTTTTCTTTTGAGTGGACATGAATTAAATTGGGTCATGCAAGGAGATGAACCTTAATTTATTCCTATGAATTTAGATGCATTTGTGGACATTTGAAGACCATATTTTTTCCCTTTGAAAGTAAATGTGTCAAGCATAATTCGGAAAATTTTATTGTCCATAAAATGTAGATCGGATTTGGATACCTTGTGGCTCTTTTGCTTGGACCCTAGTAGTGCTTGGAGGTTGCATTTTAGGGTTAGTGGACAAAAACCTAATATGACCAAGAAGATTAGTGTTTGAGCACCTATTCTTTGGGAGAACAACTTAGGGGTTCTAGGAGTTAAGGGGTTTAAGTGCCACCAGTTAATGGTAAAGGGTAAAGGGTTAGGGAATAGGTGGTTTATGGGTTAAGGGGTTGATGTCTAGGGGGTGTAGGGGTTAGAGGCTAATGATAGTGGTTAAGGGATTCATGGGTTAAGAGTTAAGAACCAAGGATTTAGGTGTTAGGGGATTTAGGGGGGTTAATTTCTTAAGGGTTAAGGGATATAGGTTTCAATTGGTTAAGGAGTTAGGGGTTATGGATTAAGGGTTAAGGGTGAGGTTTAAGAGGATAAGGGGTTAGGGCTTAGGGACTTCAAGGATTATATGCTAAGGGTTAGGGGTTAACAGGATAGTGGCTTAGGGTTTAAGGGATCAAGGGGTTAATGGGTTGAGTTATGATTGTAGGGTTTAAGGGATTATGGCTTTGGGATTAAGGGGATAGGGAATTTATTTGTTACGAGTTAATGGATTATGGTCTGTGATAATGGGCCCCTAATCACCTTATCAAAACTATTGGGGGTTCCCCTATCAATTTATATTAATTCCTTCCCTCAAGGCCCCTTAAACCCTATGCCATGAGGTCTTAAGGCCCCTTCTCATTCTCTAATGCTAGTATTATAAATATCAATAAAAATTTTGGCCTTGATTATTGAACATGTACTCAAATATCTTCTTCACGTTATTCTACTCAAGGTCCATCATCTTCGGAGGCAGCAGTAAGAAGTCCAAATCCTCGTTGTCCTCCTCCTATAATTCTCCCCCTCACACCTTCACTGAAGCTTTCCTATTTCCCAACTTCTCCATATCCTTCTTAAATACACCATTCAAAATTGATTTTACAAAGGAGAATTGAAGAAATAGAAGATTCAGGTCTTTCATCGCCTCCATAGAGAATAAAGAGAAACCAAGCCCACTTTGTCCTTTACAACACATATTTTCACATGTCAAGATTCTATTTTTCCAAATCAGCCAAGAAAAGATATGTAGCTTTGTTGGAATATTCCACTTCCATATTTTCATAAACCATTTGCTCGAGGAAGAAATAATGAGTGGCAAAATGTACCAATATGCCTCTCGCACCTTTATTTTAACCATCACCAAATTGTCATTCCATACATATTTATCCTCATTTTTAGTGAGAAATATGCTCGCATGTGCAAGGTATTAGACATATATATTCATCTACCTTCAAGGTCCCCATATAATCCAATTTTGGAGGCCATGAGCTAATAGAGATTGGAAAATGTGTCTTGTATAAATATTTGAATAACATAGTCTATGCCCAAATTTTGGTTCCTCTATAGAAGTTATGGCAGACAGGTGTGATCACCTGTAAACCCATAAATTCGATCTATGCTAATTTCATTTTTTGTGCATTTTCCAATTTGCCACTAAATATTGCTATAATTCATCAGTGAACCTTGATAAAGCTCCTCTAGATATAGGATAAGTTGTGTGGGATGTGTGTGCCAACCTTATCCACAATGTCATCGATTTATTTTGGAGGTATTTAGATTTGATGATGTTATGCCAGAGATCATTGCCATTGAGAGCCCACCAAAATTTTGTCCTAAGTAATGCTCAACTCATGCGTTTGAGATCAAGGATGCCCCATCCTCCTTTCTCTTTCCTTTGAGTCAGAATCGCCATACTGGCTAAATGATATTTGTGCTTATCCGAGTTACCATCCAAAATCAAGTTGGAGTTGAAGGAGCAGGTCCTTTTAATAGTCTTCTTAGGTAGAGCGAAAAGATGAAGCCTATATATAGAGATTCCCTTAAGGACTGCTCGAACTATAGTAAGCCTGCCTCCCAAGGAGAGCCCCCTTTGTGGCCATGATAAAATTTTATGGTGGAATTTCTCTATAAGAAAACTTGAATCCTTAATTCCATAACCATTAGGTTTGAGCATAAATCCAAGAGATATAAAACCCACATCCAATGCAGTGAATATAACACCAAAAATTTGAGAAATCACGAGTAAGAGTGCATAATTTGGGTAACAGAAAACCATACGAGATTTAGTATTATTCATAAGGAGTCTAAAAAAAAAATCCAAAGAGGTCAATAATAACAGAAATGTGTATCCATTTTAGAATAAATAATCTAACAAATAGTAACATGTCAACGAAAAAAATAAGATGAGTAACATTGACTTGTCTACTAAATGAAGAGACTGGTCAATGCCCCATCCATATGTGCATGTAAGATAAATTTGCTAAGTCCCTCAATAACAAGAAAGAAAAGAAGGGGTGATAAGGCACATCCTTGCCCGATCCCCTGAGACACCAAAAAGAATTTTGTAGGAATTCCATTAATTGATACATAAAATTTTGTTGTAGATACACATGCCATGACACCAGGGAAAATATTAGGGGCTAATATTTGTAGGTGGGCTAATTTTCCATGAATTTCCCAAAAGAATATTCGGCAATTTCAATTTTTTTTTAGATTGATTCACCCAAATTTTATAGTATACAATTATTTTACCCTAAAAATTGCCAAAATTGTATATGTACTAATATAAAATAATTATAAACCTAAATATTTTTATAAAAATATCATAATTTTTTTTACAAATTACATATTGGGATCTATTAATATTCGCCAAAGTTTATAAACTTTAAGATAAACTTCCATCCTTCAAATTTTCCCTGCATGATACATTTTGAAACTTGATATGAAATGCCAATTTTGTGTAGGACCACCCGAAGAAAGGTCCAATCTACACAACCAAAAGATTTTTGTAGGTCCAAGTTCATAATAATCACCCTAAGATTCTTATATTTGATAGCGTGTGTAGTCTCATGTGTAATAAAAGCCACATCTTGAATTTTTATTTTACAAAGAAACCCAAGTTGTTCCACAGTGATACCATTCGACGGTGTAGGTTTCAACCTATTAGCAATGACTTTGTAAATCATTTTTTATATGGTGTTACAAAGAGAGATAGGCCTATAATAAAAAAAAATTGATGCAAGTGAAACATTGGGAATCAATGTAATGAGAGTGGAATTAATATCACTAGGGATATAACCAATATTTCAAGATTCTTCTGTAATCGCCAATATATCAGTGCCCATAATATCTTGGAAGTGTAAAAATAATTCAATGGGCCAGCCATCAGGCCCGAAGATTTTATCACAAGCAAAGGATTTTATCATAGCCTATAATTATTCCATTGTAATGGGCTGAAATAACATAGTATTTTTGTTGACATCGGACATACTCAGATATGAATCAACGACCCCATTTGTTTCATAATATCCACCTCCACTCTAGCCCTATATTGATTGCAAAAATTTCTTAATGACTCAACCTATATTTCAATATGAGTAGATAAGAAACTACCATTAATATCCAGAATTTCCCAGATGGACTTCTCCCTGTGGCACTTTGTCGCATAATTATGAAGGAATTTTTATTCTTGTCTCCTCCCGATACTCATAGAGCATGAATTTCCAGTCTCCACTCCTCCTCCTGTAATTGAAAAATATCATTGTTCTTCTTTTCTAAATCCACAACTAGTAATTAATGCACCACTGTGAAATAATATGCATGTGAAGGATCAACCTATATACCAAGTTTTTTTATGAATAGCCAAAATTCCATCAATATGCTTCCTCTTTTTAGTTTTAATCCAGTTACTGAAAGAGTTTTTAAGAGCCCTCAACTTAATCCCAATAATTTTCAAATAAGATGTGATCAAGGGGTCGAATCATAGTGCCCAAAAAGTACACATATCAAATTCAAGAAATTTTAATCAGTGGTGATTAAATTTGAATGGTATACCACCTCAATCCCCTTCTACATGCCACTGGAGTATGATAGGGTTATACTCTGAAATTTGGGATGGAATAACCCAATATTTCATAGACCATAAGCACTCCACCAAATTTTCGTGAAACATGAAACAATCAAGTCTCTTAGCGATGCCTATGGAACCAACCCAACCATTTATCTATGTCAGAATAAAGGGAGCCAAAAAAATATCCACCAAGTGGTTCTTGCCAAAAATATCATTGAAGTAACTCACCAATGGGTCCACTTTGCAATCATCCTCCCAACCCTCGTTATCTTCAATGGTGATTTTCAAATCCCCTGCTAAAACAAGGGAACCCATCTTTAACAAACCACAAGGTTCCAATTTATCCTACAAGTATCTCCTAGAAGAAGATGATGCATATCTATTAAGAATATTAATTTTTTCCTTCAAGCCACTAATGAAACTTGGAAAAAGGATACTTGCAAAGGATTTATAGAAAATAAAATTCATGAACTTAGGATCCCAAAAGTATTCAAGACCACCAGATAAACCCAAAGCATCTAGAGCACACACCCGCCACTCGAGATAGATAAGGAGGATAATGTGTGAAATTTTTCCTCTAATCATCATCATCTATTGTAAAAGGAAAATAGAGGGGTGATTAACCCCAATCATATGTCAGAGTACTTCCCAAGCCCCTGATGTTTAAGGAAATGATTATCATGGTAAGGCCTCATAATTGGGAAAATAATCTCTAAGGGCCTGTATAGGAGAGAAAGAGAAAACAAAAGGTCATGTACCAGAAGATGATGGATTAGGATCCAATATTTCAGAAATATTAGGAAGATCGGTATTAACCAAATTCAAATGATTCGAAGGATTAAAAAATATTTCCTTCTTAATATTCACAATATGATGACAATAGGGACTGATAGAGATCTTGGGAGAGGAGGATGAATGAATTAGCACGGTCTCTAGATGGATACCAGGGTGAAGGCAGAGAAAATTGATATCACTCCCCACTGAACTATTTGGAGAAAGGTCTCCAGAAAAGGTCCCAAATTGAATGTGAGTAAGATCACGCCTAACAGTCAATGAGTCATCAATAGTTGAGGTCACCCCATTCACATCAAAAGATAGAGTGTGGGTAGATTCTCAATTGCCTAAATAGGGAGAAATTTTCAGTACATATAACAATGAAGAATGTTCAATACAATCAGAACGTGACAATTGAATATGTGGATAAAAAATACCTAAATTACCAAAATTAGAATTACTAAGAGAAAGAACACTCGATACCAAACCATTACGAATATGGTGCTCATGACATGTCATAGGTAGTGTGATTCTATGATTACCCAAGAGAGAGTGCTAACCTTGATCTCCTAAACCATCGAAGAGTGTATAGATTTCAATGGACAACCCCCATCGCAAAAATTCTATGATATTCCATGTCGCATATTTCCAAATCTATGCGGGCACTCGACAATAAAATGTCCAACATTATGACAACCTTGGCAGGGAAAAGGAATTTCCCAATAGTGATTTTGATGCCTAGAAGAAAAGTTGCCCTAATTGGGCTCCACCTCAGTGTGAATGATAGAAATGAAGTCCACCTCCACCAAAATCCATGTGATATGTTTATCTCTTTATAAGGGGCTTGCTTCCTCGAGGAAATAAATTTTACCAAAGGAATTTTCAATCATCATTAGTGATTCCAATGACCATAATATGAGGTGTAAACCAGAGATTTTAGCTCGAAAAATATTTGTTTTGTGGAAATTACATGTATGGATCAAAAGCCAGATGTCAGTGATGTAAAGATAGGAAACCATGACAATGAACCCAATATGATCCTAAAATATTCATAGGATCGTCATCATTAACAAAGTGGAAGCAGAACCATTGATTGTATAAAATGTTGAAAAGAAGAGAGTACTTAAGAATAGGGGTTCAATGTTCATTGATATAGGAATCCATATGAGAGCCATCCATTCACAAATATAACCACTTACCCATCAGATCTCATTGTTGTAATCCTACCACCCAATCTCAAAAAACATTAGAACCAAAAATGAGCTTGTGAGAATCTGGATCAACCTTAACTTCCTTCCTTTTATGGAATTGATAAAAAATAATTTTCCATGGATTACCACATTTGGTTTCAATAACCTGTGGGGATACCAAAACATTCAAATCCACGTGTATAGTTGCATGTAGGAGATGTCCCAAAGGGCTAGACTCCCGACTTGAGAAAGCCACTACTATGTAGCTCAATAGTTGCATGTATCAACACATCGCGTAATTGAAAATCATGACCCCAGTTTCCTTTAGTATCAAGTGAAATCCTATCGATATATGTAAAGGCCAGTTGTACAATGGACATAGCCAACACTATGCAATTCCGCCTACATGTTCACCAAAGTAGAGAGCATTACTAAAAAATACCTTATGTAGTAGTGTCTAAAAAAAATTATTAAAATCTACAAACAAGGTAAATTAATGATACTTATGAATTATTTACCCCACTTGATATAGGTTGTCACTATATCAATCCACTAGGACACCCCTTCAAGTACAATAGACTAGATAATCAGCATCGACCAATGTCCTTCAAAAAATCTCATCAAGCACACAATCGACAAAGATCTTCAATGATGACACAAACCACTAATGGATTATCCTTCATATATTCAACGGCCAAATTAGAAAATTAATAAAACCCCAGACCAATTAATGACCCCAAGAGACTCCTTCGTTATTGAATTCAAAATTCAAATATGTTACCAAATCCACCAAACCAAATGAATGCACTTACATAGAAGTAAAGATCCTCAAAAATCCTCCTGTCGACCAATCCCAAACTAGAGAGGAGCAGGCAGATCCATAGGAGAAAATGTTTAGAAGAAATACCATGTAAAATAACCAGCAAGTGTGTCTTATATTGACCACAAACAATACCAACATGTAGCAACTAATATCCTCATAAATCCTATGATCGACCAATCCAAAACTAGAGAAGGAGCTGAAAGATCCACGGGAGCAAAGGTTCAGAAGAAAGACCACGTAAACAACCCGTTAGTGTGTCTCAAATAGACCACAGAGTAGACGAACAAATAGAGTGGAAAAAAAATTGTTATTAGTGTACCTTGAAACAAAAAAACTAGCATAGATACCTTATATCATTTAGAATCAAGATAAAAACTAAATCTAGCTCATATAATTATGCTTAGATGCATTGCACCCAACAACATTAGCAATTGGACCAGAAAAGGCTACATCTAATCCATCTACCTCTACACTTGCATCCAAAATTACCGCCCTTATGAATTTTGTGACTAATGCTTCAACAATCCTATCTTTTATCCTAAGCATCTACTTCTTGTAGAAGCTTTTGTAGAGATTTTAAAGTAGGCATATTGTCCACCAACAGATATTCTATCATTTCCCTCCACCATCCTTCAAGTGAATCTAATCCATATTGTCAATGATTGTTAGAAGCTTCAACACAACAATGTACTAATAGCAACAATCAGTAGATAGAAGTAGCATTCAAAGTAAATTAAAAAGTAAAAAAAACTAGATTAAAACATAATCGATGGAGACACTGAAAATTACTCCAACTATGTTAATTCCTATCCATGTTCAATGAAAGTGCCTCCATCACTCCTCTCACCAAACACCTCTGTTGTTGGCCTCCATCGCTCTGTTTCCTTAAGAACCCATCAATAACATAGAGACAAACCACTAATCCTTTACTTTTACCTTTTTTACTAGCTCCTCGTATCAAAAATTTTAAGACGAAATTAAATTTTAAGATATAATATTTTTTTTGTCTTAAAAAATTGTCTTAAATTCCCCCTCTTTGTAGTAATCCCAAATGAAATGACTAAAAATTTGTCTTTGATCATATCAAAAAAGATTAAAGGGACAAAAAATAAATTGATGTCCGAGAAATCCTGCGAGGAAAAATTGTCGCATTCTTCAGTGTCAGCTACCCCACCAAAACGAAGAGCCCAACAAATATTTGTCTGTATATAAAATAATGTGAATGGTATCTGAAATAACAACCTTGATATAGGTGTGAGATTGTAGTAGTGTGCAAACTGGCGGACCTAGGGCGTACTATTAGAGTCAATTTTGCAGGTGTTAGATAATATTGTCTTAAATTGATATGGTTTTGTCGTAATTGTTAATTCTCTTAAACGAGTTTCATCTTAATTTCCATTGTCTTAAGTGGCCATTGCCTTAAAATATTTTTGTCTCAAACTGTTTTTGTCTTAAATATAAAGTTTTGTCTTAAAAAAAAATTCTTACATTATTTTTTTCTTAAAATATTTTTATCTCAAATTGTTTTTATCTTAATATAAAGTTTTGTCTTAAAATGTTTTTGTCTTGAATTGTTTTTCACTTAAATTTTTTTGTCTCAAAGTGTTTTTGTCTTAAATATAAAGTTTTGTCTTAAAATATTTTTGTCTCAAATTGTTTTTGTCTTAAATATAAAATTTTACCTTAAAATATTTTTGTCTCAAAGTATTTTTGTCTTCAATTTTGTATTTAAGACAACTCACTTGATATTAATTTTGATTGTAAAATAACAAAAATAAAAAGTGACTTTTTAAAACAAAAGATTTCTATTGTCTTAAGAAAATGTCTTAAAAGTTCCCTTCGTGTATTAGTGATATAGAGGTGACATGTTATTAAAATTATGATTAGGTAGATGATCCAAACGATAAAAATTCAACCAGTAGATATGCATTATAGGATGTAGGATTGTGTCTTGGAACAAAAAAAAGTAACAAATTGTTTATTTATCCTCTTATCCTCTACTAAAATGGAGTAGAAAGCATTGCAAAGTCCTACCTAGAAGTAATTTGGCTAATGTTCATTCCTAAAGAAATGGGAGTGACACAAGGAGTTCTTATTTCTATAAGTGCATTGAACAAAGATTTGTGAAATTAGAAAAGAATCCAATTTATTATGCAATCTCATATATTTTTCATTTTTCAAAAATTTCAAGAAAAAGAAAATTAATTACATCATTTAAATAATCCAACATAAACCTCAATGTGTAATTATAATCTTTACCTCATATCATTGAAAATAAATGAACATTAATTTACATCACAGCATTAAAAAGACAAGAACATCCCCAACGACTACTCAAAGAAATGAACATTAATTTCTATGATAGAACTAAAAATACATGAACATTAATGGGTTACTATGAGAATCTCTAAACACCTTAAAGCACTCCATAAAAGATTAGGCTATTCAGTTACATAATTTGGTTACAACTACATATGTTAATATCATTTTTAGATAAGCATCAGTTCTTTTGCACAATTTTTTTTTTGGTTTATGTATTCTTAGGCGCTATGGTAAAGGTGACCCATAAGGCGAGGTACTTGCTTGAAGTAATCTCTACTCCAACAATGGTCCTAAGATGAAACAAACTAAGGAAGAGATACCCATATCATAATATAACTACTCCTTATTTTGAAACCAAACTTTGTAATGGTCTCACGAGAGGGACTAAAGTTGTAATGATATTAAACTTAAAGTGAAACTATTTCATTACCATGAAATATAAAACAGAATATAAACTTTTAAAATAAATATATTTAAAATAGTTGATATAAACTTTTTAATTAAACTTTATAATTTTTAATTATTTAAATATATATTTTTTAATATATAGATAAAATTGATATTATAATTTTTTTAAATATATAACTTGATTGTATAAGTATTAAAAAAAAAACATATGGAAAAAAATGAAATATTCTTAAGTTAAGGATGTAAAATAATTTTTAAATAATGTAAATTTTTTAATAAGTATTAAAAATATAATATTGGATATTTACGACTTAAGGTGTTTTTATTTGAAAACAACTTACCTAGCTGCCACTGTGTATATCTATGCAACGTTAGATTGAATTTTAGACGATTGAAGATTTGTGTGCCCTCAGATTAATAGTTAGAAAAAATAGTTAATCGACATTAATTTGTGGAAGAAACTAGAAGAGATCAATCTTGAAAAAAAAATGTTCTCTGGCTAGATTCCTGCAAGTCTCCATACTTTTCCAATGCTTAATTATCTTTATCTTGGCCTGCCAGAAAATATTCTCATGGGATCGATTCCTTCAGAGCTCTGAAGCTCAATTCATTCAATGCTTAGTCCCTTTAGTCTTTAAGAGTCTCGTGTATGCAGATCAAATATTTTTGGGAAACCCTGAGTTGTGTAGTCGCGAGATCTTTAACGTCAGGAAGTCCTGTACTAAAGAAAGAAGTGAAAAAACTAAGCAGTAGAAATGGTGTTGACTGCTTGGTTGCTTTTTTTTCTTTGTTTCTCATTATTTTTTCCCTTCACCTTGTTTGGTTTTACAACATTAAAAAAATCCTTCCTCTATAAACCAAGAAACACAACACTGCAACAAATGATATAACCACAACAAACAATGACCCCATCACCTCCACCACAAAATTATGGCCAACCCTCCACGTAAATACCAAAATGAAGAGCTTAGTAACATAAATCAAACCGTTCAAAATAAAATATGCCAGTCAAATTGTGCGAATCCATGGGCTTCCTCATGCCTGATAATATACATGTTCCCAAAACAACAAAAGTAATGTATACATGAACAAGAATAGTAATCCTGGAAATTCTAGCACTGCAACTACAAAAAACCTTAGCTTCAACGCGAACACGCCACTGTGGAACCCAAAGCATTGGCGCTGGATGAGGTTCTTTTGGATCAGTGGCTCGATTCCCACGCAGATTTCAGCAACGTTTACTTGGCAGGTGACAGTGTCGATGCAAAAATCTTGCACCAGGTCCACAGATTCTAGCTGTGACCATATAATGGAGCCAGGATGAAGTCGATTATTCGTAAAATGGTTTTCCTTTGTAACTGATTAATAATAATAGTATTTAAACCTAAGTTAGACACAATTTAAATCATATAACATCAAAATCAATGGTTCATAATGGTACACGTAGCAATTTGGGAGAGTTGTTTTCAAAGAAGGATGTTTTACAACGTAATAATTCAAAATAAAACTTATAAAATATTAAGCTAAAAGTGATATCATTGAATATTTAAAAGAAGACATTACACAATTTAAATGAAAACATATAAAAGGATAGACAATAAAAACTAGTAAATCAAAGATATACAAGGAAAAAACTAGTAGATCATTATTGAATTATTTAAAATAAATAAATATGATCTAATTCATTTTCAGTTTTCAATTATTTTACACCCAAAATACTTCATGGATATATAAGATTTTTTACAAGTGCACAACTTCAGTAAATGCATGTATATGCAAGTTTTTCATATACGAAGCATGCGAAAATTTTGTATATGCACATATATGGAAGTTGTGCATATATGATAGATGTTTATGCATAGAAGATGTGCATATATGAAAGTTACACTTATAAGGAAGTTTCATATGTACAGAGGAATCATAGAGAATATATCAATTAAAAAAATACAAGTATGTTTCTATTGTGAAAAATGATACTACTGAAGTCCACGAGGTTTTGGATGGATGGCGATCGGGTGCTTTGTTAAGGCACTACCCTATGTGAAGTCACTGGTTCAATTCCCCGCCCCGATCCGAGGTGATATATTGGACATGTTGAAGATGTAGTCCTTCCAAACTTAAAAAAAAAATGATACTAGGGAACAAACTTGCTTTCTCAAAAGTAAATTTATTATAGGATCATAATAGTTATTATAGACAAGTTTAAAACTAGATTGGTTGTAAAATTATATTCACAAAATAAAGGAATAGATTATGAGGACACATTTTCAACTAAAACTAAAATGAGCATTCTTGAACTAATGACTTCACTTACTATTGAGCATAATTTGGAGTTCTGTGAGATGGATGATAAGCCAATATTTATATCCACTGAGAACAATTTTTGGTCTATCAGACCTAAAGAAAAGATTTATTTAGTTTGATTTAAGATTTTATTCCTATGCTCAAAAAGCTTGGAGAGAAGCCTCCCGAGCTCACTATAATTTTGACATCTTAAAAGTCTAGGAAGGTCAGTATTGCAAAAAAGATTATGAAATTGAGCTCTAATGTGGTTGTATGTCGGGAACTCTAGGAGGAAGTGATTTTCATACTCGATGTTCATATTCTCACAGAGATGGCCGATCCTTCCCATCCATGGTGTTTTAGGAACTGTCCAACGACCTGTTTCACTATGGAGCTCATGAGAGTTCGTTCTAATCTTGGCTATATTAATTTTCTTCTTTGAACTAGTTAAAATAGATAGATACTTTTGATCTTCTAGGGTTGGGTTGATGACCTCCTTATAATATCTTAATTTTCTTTTAGCTGCTAGATCTTTCTCACACCACATTTTTTCTTTGAACTTAGAAGTAACAATTTTTTTAATGTTATTAATGTTTTGTAAATAGGGAAAATATACATTGTAAGTGGGTTAAAGAAAACACTATATGTTCGCAAATAGGATCTCATATCATGGATGTGAGAGTTGATTTCTTCTATCAACAAGGATTCATAAAAAATAAAAGTGAACCATATCTTCACATATAGAGAAATGTGAATGTGAATGTTGTTTTGATTTCAGTATATGTTTAGATGATTTAATCGTAATAAAGAGTAATACGAGTTTTATTAATGAAAAAAATATCGTAGGAATTTAAAATTAGAGATCCTCACGAAATGAATTACTCCTTACACATTGAGGCATGGAGAGAAAGTGAGAAGACATTGTTCACTCAAAGTAAGTATGCAAGGTACTTACCAGTATGTCCAATACTAATTAGCATAAACATGTCTCCACCCCATTACAAGAAATTCTAGTATTTACATTGTAGATGGTACAAATGAATTGAATAGTACCTTAGATTAATTTTTGGTGGGATGAAAATATAATTAATAACAATAAAACAAAATATTGCATACTAAGTCAAGATACCTAACCAATTCATTACTAACACGGATGAAAGATATTGGAAGACAACCAAGAGAAAAATACAATACCTAAAAGGATTTGTTTATTTTTGTATTGAATATACTAACCATTGAATGTAGAGGTGACTTGTTATTCAAATTATGATTAGGTATACAAATTCAACCACTAGATATGCATTATAGGATGTAGGATTGTGTCTTGGAACAAAACTAAGTAATAAATTGTTTATTTGTCTTCTTATCCTCTACTAAAATGGAGTAGAAAGCATTGCCGAGTCCTACCATAAAGTAATTTGGCTAAGGTGCTTTCCTAAATAAATGAGAAAGACACAAGGAGTGCTTATATCTATAAGTGTAGTGAACAAAGATCTCTGAGATTGGAAAAGAATCCAATTTATTATGCAAACTCAAAATATGTTGAAACTTAACATCGTAACATAAGGGAAATGATTTAATTTAAAAGAAAATGTGTTGATATATTGTGACACAAATGACAAAGATAAATTATAAACCTTTGAGGAATGAAAGGTTTGCAATATATAGGCATATGATAATCATACTTTCATTAAACAAAAATGTTAGAAATAAATAAATAAATGAATTATAAGTTGATAGCTGACAAAACCGCTAATTAAAACGTTGATAGTAAAAACTTGGGTCGGTAACTTATATAAATGTCAATAATATTTATATGATCCAGAAATAAAAATTCCAAACATATCAATTTAGTTAAACAAATAGGACAGTTATTCTGTGCCAAATCAAGCCATTTAGTTAAACAAATTTCATAGTAAAAGTGACGGGACCTTCATGTCCATCGCAAACTCACTGAAGCAAACAACCGACAACATCGTCGTTTTCATGCTCATCTCCCAATTCCTCTTGTATCACACCAAATGTTTCCAGGTGAAGCACTCGGTGTTGATCCTGCTCTGCCCTAAAAAGACGGATTGACGTTGTACTAGGATTTTCACACCCAACTTCAGCAGATTCATTAAAAAACCCACAACGTACGTTGTTGATCGAAGGCCTTAAATATCCCATTAAAAATGTGGCGTGCAGCAGGAGCGTACCAACTCCGATGTCATATAGGGATCACGAATACATATTGAGTTTAGATAAATAAGGAGAAATTGATTTATAAAGAATAAAGAATAAGCTGTTATGTCAAATTCGTTAATTATGGAAATAATAAAATTGCAAATTTATAGGAAGCACCAGCTCTCGAGCCAATTCCTGGAGTTATTGCAGTTTGTTTCAGAGGTGTTCTAACAGCCTAGATGCTCCAAAACCATAGAAAGGTGGCAAACACATTTGTTTCAGTCAGCAAACAAAATTTCGACTACAATCTAACCTTTATTCTTTATTTCGCAATTCCCTTGCACGGAACAATTTGGCTTATTCTCAGAGTGCTCGGATGTAGTCCCTCCATCCTACACATTATAATTCCATTTCAAAATTTCGTTTCAAAATTTTCGAGTGGGATTGCTCTGTTGAGCGCCCAATGGCAGTGTACTTACATTAACTAATTGTGAGGAATAGGAACGGAAGAGTAGCCTGAAAATCAAAATTCATATCAAAATTCATGCAACATTGCTGGAATGGTCGCGACTCGCATGGCTAGAAGCATGGCCATACGGTACTGTGAGCTTTAAATATCCTATAGCGTAGCAAATATTGCCCAAACGGAAAAACCGTTACAACTTAAAATCCAAAAATAAAATCAGGGATATTCATAAATTCCTAAATTCCAAAATGAATGGCCTCATTATTATCAAACCTATCCACGCAGACATTCAAGTACTTTTTTGTACGAGAAAACCGATTATACTGAATCTGACAACTACCAAAATAAACATATACGTGTCACCCAACTATTATTCGTTTTACATCGACGTCGCAACCGCCAAGAAAATGTCCACACCACTACCTATATAAGCTACTCTACTCTCAACATAGATTTTCAGACTTGTGCGCAATTGAATTTCTTCACCGATCATGGCGTCGGTTGAAATCCCTGCGATATCCATTTTGGTTGGCTTTTTCCTAAGCTCCTTGGCTTTGGGTGCAGCCACTATTTATGCAGCAGCTCCAGAGAAGGCTTCTGTATCTGCCGTGGTTACTGGAAATGTGTTTTGCGATGCATGTTTAGAGGGCAGGACCTCTCAAAATGGCTACGTCATATCTGGTATATATATGAAAGTCATTTTCATATCTATAAATATAAATAGAGAGAAGATCTTCAGTGGATCGTAGCATATATTGAGGAAATTTGACTTTGACAAGATTATTCATCCTTAAACTAGTTATTAAAAGACTTTCACACAGATATATCACACTCCAAAACCAAAAAAAATGAAATAAAGCATTGGGATTTTTTAATCAAAACTTTATTGGTGAAGGTTTAATTTAATATGAGAACATCACTAATAAAGGGCAAAATTTTAAGGGTAACGTTTCTTGACAAGAAGCATAGTAACCCAAAACGTCAAAAAAAAATTGTGTGACGGGTAAAGAGAAATCCAAATTCCAACTCTGATTGTATACACCAACCTGTGTGCTCTATATATTGCTATTATTATTACTCTGTATCCTTATTTCCTATGTTCATTGGGCTCATCACTGATAATTTGCTGCAACGAAACGAACAAACAATAATTAAACTAAATAATTATTACACTGTCTGCATATTTTAGCTAAATAAATAAAATTATTCGAAGGCTAATATAAACTCTGATGCATTCCCCATAAAACAAAACTTCCATACACAAAAATGATTTCATATCAGTTCACCTACAATGGATATGCATTTTCATGCTTACAACAGATACGGATTTTCATGCTCGGACACAATAACATCTAAAAAACCACCATCTAACATATTCGCCATAGTATTACTATTATTGAGAATAAGATAAATTATTTATTAATTATTAACTATTAATTTTAATTATCTCAAAACATTTAAATTTAAATCATCATGATTATATAGCCGAATTTCAACTTAACCATCGATTCCTTCTAAATAGCCGAATTGGTTTTCAAAATCTTTCAGTTATGATCATGTGTTAATGAAATTTGTGTAACCTAAGCAAAAAATAATATTTTTATATTATAGATATATAAAGCTACTTCATAAATATAATATATAATTATAAAAAAAAAATTATTATTCTTTCACATTTTTAATCAATGCTTAAAAACATGGTAAAAGGTTAATTGAAAAGGGAAGCATAAGCTTCCAACCCATAATGTTGGATTAAGCAAGCGTCCAAGGAAAATCAAAAAAGAGGTCATGGAGAATATCTTTGATATCTACTCCACAGGAAACTCACCTCAGGTTCGCAACATAATTCAGAGCTGAGAGAGAGAAAAAAATCACAAAGAAGAAGACATTGAAGAGCAGGAGGCCACCATGCATTTCATCTCACACTCCAGGAATACAAGAGGGAGGCTATCTCTCTTTCACCAATCTATCCATATGTATTGGATTCTTAAATGTGTTTTGGCTAAGGCCTTATCAGTTTGTAGGAAATGAAAGGAAACCCCGATGTGGTTTCCAGTTTGGAGGATATCAAATAGGAAATTCACGAGATTGGAGTATTTCAGTATCATGCAATAGCTCGAATTGGAAAAATTGACAACTTCAATCCATGCTCGAGGTCTACTGCAAAGTAGCCTACTCCTATTGACTCTTCAGATCGCTGATTTTAGATATTAATAGTTTTTAATGTTTTTTTACTCTAGTTTTTACTCATTTGAGTTATACTCTGATGAACATAGTAAAGTAGATATAGCGGCAAGTAGAAGGAAGAAATTGTTTCAATCCTGGTTAGTTTTAACTCCTTAAGGTGGCCAACAGACCTGGTTTCCTTCGAGCAGGTTGAGGCCACTAATTGCTTATGTATATGTATGGAAATCTCCTCTCTTTTTGATAAATATAAAATGGTAAGGCTCTGCCAAATTTACAAAAAAAAATCATTCCTTTTCAGAGTGTAGATATAAAGCATTGCATTTTGATTAGTGAGATGCACAATTTGGATTTGGGAACAAAGCATTAACCAAATTAATTCATTTAAATTTATAACGTCATTGATAATAACAAGAATTCTTAAAGTTCAATATGAATATAAAAAATCTATTATTAATAATTGAATTATTGTTTTTATTTATAAGATTTTATTTTTTATAGAATTTTTTGGGTAATAATCATATTTAAATGAACAGTGTCTACTCGTTTTGAACCAACCAGTATAGCTCATCATTAGAACCAAGCTGGTTGGTTCGAAATACACATTGATAATGTTTATTTAAATGTGATTATTACCAAAAAAAAAATTTATAAAAAAAAAAAAACTACAATCACAAAATCCAAAATTATAAAATGTTAATTATATTAAATTTAAGATATCATTTTCATTTATATAATATTGGTATCTTTACATTCTATAATAATACATCAAATAATATGATAGAGATGTAATGAATAATTAAATTATATAAACTTATTAAAATTATTTTGTTAAAAAAATTCAAATTTATAACGTTAATTAGGTTTAGTTTTAATTGTTGAGTACACTGACTAATATCTTTCTAGTTAATAATATGGTGAGCTATAATATGTTGATATTTATATTTATTATTATGCTAGCTTAGTGTATATGAATATTTCTCTTTTTCCATTCATATAAATAACAAACTTATTTTGTTAAATTTTTAAATTTATAATAATATAATAATTAATTAAATTTGTATAAAATAATTATAAATATTTTAATAAATAATTTAAATACTAATTTAGAATAAAATAATTTAAGTGTAATATTTTATTTATTTAAAATTTCGTCCGATTAAATTACACTATAAAAAACAATAATAACAAAAATATATTGTTTTCAATTATTTAAAGAAAAATCAATAACAAATTTTATAATACAAATTATAAACATAATTTTAGGTACGAAAAAAAAAGAAAATTATATGGATCCTTTGAAAATTTAAAACTAGCAAATTTTATTTAAGGGATCTAATGAATGTTACTTTCGACGTATATATAATTTTGAATTAAAAAAATTGTGAAGGAGAAAGTTAAGAATGTTGAAGGTTATTAAACCTAAATTATAAATGTAGGAATTTTTTTCCAAACCCATTGACTTAAACTTCATTTTTGTATAAACTTCATTTTTGTAAATAAAACAATCTTTGTAATTATAGAATCATTATGACACATTATATTCTAGCAAACTGATCTATAAAAGTTTTGCAAATAAGGTTAATATATGGTTAGAGAGTCAAGAAAATAAAAGAATAAAGCATGAGCAGATTCAGAAGCGATCATTCCACAATGGATTTTTTAGCTTGAGACTAAGGTCATTATAGAGGAGTAGAATAATAATAAATCAAATACCTTTTGTTACTTTGTCAAATTCATGAAAGTATTCGATAGAGTACATGGAATTATCTTTTGGTATAGAATTATCTTTTGGAATATATCAAGAGAGATAAAGATTTTATTTGAGTTGAGGGTCACTTTCAAACATGGAAATATTGAAGGGATAATATTAACAAGTTGTCTAGTATTTCATTTTTTTTTTCAAAAAAAATTCTTCAATTTTTATTTTTCAAAAACTGAATTTGCCTATATTTTATAGTATAAAATTATTTTATCTTAAGAGTTTTTAATACTTTATATTGTCTAATATAAAATAATTCAAAATATAAACATTTTTACAAAGTGATTTTAAATAAATTTAAGTTTTATATGTAAGGGACTAGTAAGATTCACCAAGGTTGCTAAACCTGAAGATGAACTTCTATCCTTAAAATTTTCCTTGCTTTCAAAGATTGTATAAAAATGTTATTATTATGTTTAGGAAGATTAATGGTTGGCCGAATGAGGTTGCCTGTGATAAAGGATTTAAAAAAGGATTCTCTTTATCTTGTACCCTCTTTTGCTTTTAAATTGGAAAGTTAGAGGCATGTTTTGGACATGTTGATTGTGTTGGGACTGATTTAACTAGAAAATCGATCATCCTTCTTCTCTACATTGGTGAGATTGTTCCTATGCCAAATATCCCCTATGGTCACATAAGGTAACTAAGAAATAACAAGGGTTTATATTGTGGCACGGGTATGCAATTAAACACTAACAAAAAAAAGGTCATGATTATCGAATAATAAATGACCACTTACACTAAAGTTCTATATGAAACTAGCAACTCATATAGGAAATTAATTTACATAAACTCCCTAAAGTCACTACAAGTATGGCATTAAGAAAAGATTAATGGAAGAAAAAATGCTTATTTTAATATTTAAAACAATTGTAATTCAAGTATCTTTTGGCCTTGCAAAAGGAAAATAAGAACAATATGCCTTATCCTATGAGCCTCATGCAAGCCATCCTTCCCACTATTCATAGCATTTCTATGACAAGTTATCTAGTTTACAAGCACAAATAACTAACATGAAATAGAAGAGTCTTCCTATGTAATAGGGAACATATATGTACATTTCATGAGGAGGTTGCACCCATCACGGTATCTACATTTATTGATATTTATCTGATTTTTCCTTTCACAATCACATGGAATTTACTTGATATGTGGACATCATATTTTTTCATCATTCTAACCTTTGGGCTAGGCACATTGGTTTATTGATTATGTATCTTGGCTATTGAATTGACTGCATGATTGTGTGAAACCATTTGCAAACTATGTAAGGCCATTTTATAGTAGGAATAAGATGAAACAATTTCATATTGATGTTCTTGTTTTATATTTTTTTCTTACTCCCTTGTTTTTGGGCATCATTAATTTTTAATTGTGTGCTTACCTATTCATTATAGGTTCTATAGTTTGAGAGGTTCCATTTCACTTCAATTGGTTCTATATATTACTAAGTAATTTGTATATCCGTTTGAAAATTATATTTTGAGTACAAATTTCCATCCCACACACCACACTCCACTTGATCCAATTCTTTTTTGGAGAATGTCTTTCCACTTGGATCACCCTCCAATGCAAAAAAGTACATCACCATTCCTAAGTCTTCTCTTATCATTGTGATTCATCTTCACTCATATATCATTCTATACTAGAGCATTCCCTCCTACCCATAGTCATTTTGTTAGAAACCTCATATTTTTTATTCCTATGACTTATTTTTTATTAGTATGAGGATTATTACAACTTTGTAATGCACCTAACATTCACATTTCTAGCAATTTTTTAATTATTATATGTCAACCTCCCATCATAGAACCCCACATTAACAATGGAATTACCTTAATTACCTTTTCAAGGTAGATTTTAGGATAGGATTCCACCCTCCAACCCTAGACCCACTATTACACCAATGCATTAGAATTCCAGTTTTATTCTATTTCAATATCAACTACTATAACCTCTAATTCCACTAAACAATTCATGATTATTATTTCTTGATTTTATAGAGGCTACCGTCTTCACCTCAAACCCATGCAACTAGTATACCATTCACTTTTGAGCACACTCTTCTCACGTAATGACTTTACATAAGGAAAAGTAATTGGATGGAGATGTTTATATTATCTTTAATATTATTTTCCATACTTTGTTTGGCTCCTCATTGAGGCCCTAAGAACCGAATCTAAGGTCACCACATCTAATTTTAAAAAGACACTGCATTTCATCATTGAAGTGCAGAGGGAAAATGTAGGTTGAACTTATAGGTTATGAATATGTGGCTTAATTACGTATTTTAATATATATCCGCTTATGATTAAATAATAATGACTAATCCTCACAATTACCACTTAGAAGAAGTGGTCGTAGTTATAAAACAAATTATGAAGCTATAACTCTAGATAGTGACCTCACTAAGGAAACCATATTTAGTTTCAACTCTCATTACATCGACACATGGGACACTTTCTATGTTATTCTAAACAACTTTTTCTAACCCCATATACTAATAATAATTGAAGTTCAATAATTTTCAACTGCAACAACTTCTAATTAAAGCATCAAACAATATATTAAGCTTTTTACGAATATCCTATTCCAATCTCCAAATAATTGCAAATGGACCCCATGTAGTGGACATGTAACAATAAGAAAATTGGTACTGACATGGAAAATAGGTGAAGAGGTGATGACATGGCAGCAATAGAGTATGACATAAGGTAGGAAGAAATTTATTGGTTGGCCAACTAAACAATTGGAATGTGACATAAGGAAGATAGAGATCAACAGAAAGACATGTCGTAGACTTGAGTTAGTCACATAAGGTGACTTGGAAAGTGAAGTTTCATATGATATAGAAAGTGAGAGAGAATATTTTGGGTCCAATTCAGAGTGAAGATATTTAATTCTAAATAATTTATAGCTTCTCAACACGAAATCAATCTGTTTTAGGGAGATATGATAAATGAACCCATTTATTATTAAAACTACAAGTAGAATTCTATAATTATATGAAAGATATATTGAGTAATAAATGATTGATAAGAGTGATGATCTCATAACGAGCCTCATGATGATCTACTTATGCATTGAATGGTCGTGAGTACTTTATGCATTGAATCGTCATGAGGTGAAGGGTTGTGTTTCCTTTCACTTTTCTTTAAATTATTATTTTGTTATATTTTTATTATTATATGTAAAACATTGCCACCCTATTAAGGAATGATTTACCCCCAAAGCATGGTAAATAAGATTCTCTCAAGTTGAGCACATTTCTATAATGGAATGGATTTTATATATTCTTATGGGTTTTGATGTCACTCATGCTTTCCGATTTCGTGATGATCCATTGTATTTTTTTCAACATATTATGAATTGTTTTGACATAATTATTTAACATGCAATCTTCATGACTTATAGCAATTTATTTTGATGTTGTATATTTCATTGTGCTTTTTTACCCTTTTTGGTACTTGTGATTGATTCTTCTTAGGCTCTAAACCTTCAACATCATAATTTTTTTATTCTTGATCTTGCCAATTGAATTCCAAGAATGGTGATTCAATGTTTCTGTTATAATTTACTAATTGCATTGACCATTCAAAATTTATATATATATATAGAGAGAGAGAGCATGAAGTTTTGTCTGTAGATTCAATTATTGTATTTCAATTGAAACTTTGTGATATACTCTTATTTTTACCTTTTCTTCATTTCCAACCATAATGGTGATGTCCTTATTTGAGTAAAAAAAAGGTTTAGTTGTTTAGAAACAACAATGTTTAAAATACAATTATAAGTTCACTAGAATCTATTAGTCTAATTACATTATGTTTTTTATGATTCCCTTAGGATTTAGAGAATTAGGTTGTGGTTTCCCTATCATCATTTCTAATGGAACTATACATTTGCATTCTTCTTTTTGACATAATTGGATCTTTTCCTTTCTAGGAGGGGGTGGAATTCACTTTGCAATTTCTTATTGTGCGCTCTATTTTGGATTGATTATTTCTCCTTGATGTTTATTATCTTCATTTCAATTTTTTTGGGTACATGAGATTGAAGTTAGTGATATTTTGTTGGCATTCCATCTTAGTTAGGATATTATATGTGTTCTATAGTGATCTCATAATTTGGATTGTGGACTTATTATTTCTTCCCATCCACTATTCTATAGTGTCAGAATGACATGTGTTTAGAGCTAAGGCCTAGGATCCACTTTCTCCATGCTTAAAAAATAAAATCCTTCTTTTCTTCATTCAATTAGTGATTTCTAGTGGTACTGTAATCACTTTTTTCATTGTAATTAGTTGCCTTATTCTAAATCCAAAATATATCTAATGCTAAACATTAATATTGATTTCATTTATGTTCACCATGCTTCTAGATTCAAAATATTTATATTTTACAAATAGTCTTAATTTGTTTTTAATATAATGGTTTTTAATCCTAAAATATATAATTTTCATACTTGATCCTTTATAAGATCTAGGAACCTGGTATCTAGGTTCTCATTCATAGGTATATTCATTAATTGTTCATGTTTATTATAAATGGGTGGTCCTAGTAATGGTGTTATCTTCTTCATCATGATGAAATATTTATAATATATTTTGTGAAAAAAATCCAATTATCCATGTTTTTTCTTCAACAACTAGCTAAAGAAATCACAAGCATCATTGAATTGGTATATGGAAGCTATTGATGTCTTTTCTAGCTCATTAGTGAGTGGGTTCATGGAAAATGTCCCTTTTGTTTTATTAACCCACATGAAAACATTTTTATCATTGATTCCATCATATTTATGTACATTAACATTGATTGTGTTTAGACAACCCAGAGTATATTAGTATATATGGTAGCTAGAGTTAAACAAATCTCGACTTCTTACTGTTCACTAGTGAACTAGGTTTTGCAAATAATGTGTCTACACTTTCAATTAGTTGTACAATTCATTCATTATGATCATGTAATTCCCCATAATATTAACTTGATAGAAAAAAAAATTCAACGACAACAATAAAATAATAAATAATAAATTGAAGTTAAAATTAATTAAATAAAGGAAACTATACAAATGCTAAGGATAAACTTATAGAAAAAATATAGTTATTATATTTAACATACGAGAAGGAGGATGTGAGGCATTATTTCTAGAGGAAAATTATAGGAGAGAAGGATTCATTGGCTAAGGTAGTTGATTGAGGGCTTGAGTGTGGCTAGCTATTGAAAGACATAGTGTAGTTCAGTCGATGGCTAGGTGGAGAGTTGTCCCCAAAATGTTGGTTGTGGTAAGATGGATTTGAATAGTGCAATGGTTTTTAAATGACAAGTAAGGTAATTATTCATTATATAATTAAGTTTATAATCTCTCGTGGATTTGGTATATTATATAATAACTAGTTGAAATCATGTTTATGTTGTTTATATTAAATAATGGGGCATCCTACTATAAGAGAAGACAAGGGATTTGATCGTATAATGTATTTGTAGAAGCCTATGAAGGGGAGATGAATACAAATATATGTTATGTGTAATTCTTAAAAATATTATATGCCATCGAGAGTAGAGCTCCTTATTTCTCCCTTTTATTGGTGTGATATATGTATTATTTTTCAAACATCCATTCAAGAGAATGATCACACCATTTATAGTGGCGATATTTATCAAGTAATTAATATGTAAAATATAGTCTTGTATTCTCTATCTTTATTCACCATTGATCGCAAATTTATATTCGTTGAAATTGAGTTGTCTACTCACTCACTTCAAGTGACTTTTTAATTGTATTTACTTGAAGGTATTTATGTACCAAAATAATTTGTTAGAGTAGTATTTTTTTTAGTTCAATCGATGATTCAAATACTTTGTGTACTTAGTGTGATTTATTGAAATGAGGTGATAAAGTGAGTATTTTCTCTTAGAGAAAAAATTAAAAACCATTTTTCTAACAAGAAATATTTTGGGAAATAAAAATAATAATAATAATACATTTTAAATTTATTTTTCTCTTTGTTTAGGCCCATATTTTATTTTTTTTACATGCATGAATAACAATAATAGAATGTAGTTCATAATATCTCACTGTGCATAATGAGTCAATATTTTTTAGGTCCCTATATTACTAGAGTAGTACCTTATTGTTGTTAGTGTAGCCCCCTTATTTTTATTGATGTACTCTTGTAGCCCCCATATTGTTATTATTGTGCCACATAAAAGAAACTATTGTTATTTTTGTGCTCTTACATTATTATTGTTAGGTCGTCTAGGATTATATTGTGACCCCATGGACTCCTATATATATATATATATATATATATATAAAGGAGGTTTTTTCATTTGTATCATTCAAGAATTGTTAATTAACGTAATGTAAATGAAGGTTCCCCCTCGAAGTGGCTTATTCCTAAGGCGTTGATCTCTCTTTTCTTCTATTTTGGTAGTTGGCTTCATAACATTTGGTATGAGAGCTTTGGATTATAAGGTTGCACTGCTTTGAATAGGTAATCGTGTATTTTTCACTATAATTTTTTTCTACAAAGTTTCAGAAGATAAAAAAATCCATTTATGAAGAAATATTGAGGAATGTCATGTAAACATTTCAGATCTTGGTTTGTAACATTTTCGGAGATATGATATATGGAAGTTGGATTTTTTGGAGGCTACCGAATTTTATTTGAAAGAGGTGACCTTGGGAAAATCGTCATAACTCTCTCTCTAAACATTGGATTGGAATTTTGTAAAAAGTGGATGAAATTACATGGACTTTAGTTTCATGTATATACAATTTAGAGTTGAAGGAGGAAATACTGACATGCGGCATCCCGTTCAGCTTCTCTCTTCTTAACCAGTCCATAATTATGTCATTGTAAAAAATTGGGCATAACTTTGACTTGAAGAATCCAAATCAGGTCAAACATTTGGCATTGAAAATAAGATTCAGGGGGCTACTAAAGGATCTAATATAAAATATTTTGGCTCCAAAATTACAAAGATACACCATTTTCAATATCAAGCTCCTCAAAAGCATGAAAAAAGTGTGTATTTTTTTAAATTGCACAAGTATTGTTAGAAAAATAATTTTGAAGTGATTCCAAGGGCATATTGAAGCATATATATCAGTATTGGATTATAAATTAGCCCCTTAGAACAATCCTACACTGATTAAGCCCTCAAAACACTCTACTATGACTCATGAAGACAAAGAAGTGCAAGATGATATATCAAAATTACAAGAGCAAGTGCACCAAATTTGGCTCTCGCAAAGAGTAAAAAAAAATGAAATGGAAGTTTTGAACAAAGGCATGGAAGCTAATATGGATGGTTTGATGAAAGGAATAGAAACTAATATGGGTGGATTTAATAATGGCATAGAATCTAAGATGGATACTACAGATGGAACAATATTTTAATCTCCATAATGTGAAAAACACACAAAATGTACGCATTGCAACTTTATATTTAGAACAAAATACATTTTTTGGTATCGATGCCTTTTATCCCTTAATAAAATTGTCACTTGGTCAATTTTTACATAGGAAATGATAACACATTATGAATATACAAAGAGAAACACCTTCTTTAGCCAATTGATAAATATCAAACAAAAGAGTTTTATGGTGGAGCACATTGAGGACTTCCAAAAATTTAATATAAGGATAACTGATACTTCAGAGGAACACAGGATTGATGTCTTCATAGGGACATTAAAGGATAACATCTAACATGAGGTTCACATCTGGGAACCCTATTCATTGAAGAAGGCATTCAAGTAGACAAGAAAAATTAAATGTAAAATTATGGCAGCAAGGAAACCTACTGCTGACACCTATAAAGATGTCAGTGTTGCTACTGCTAGACTTCCACAACCTACAAGGTTTACACCATAAAAATTGGAAGAGAAAAGAGAAAAAGGACTTTGCTACAGCTGTGATAGAAAATACACTAAAGGTCATAATTATACTGAGAAGAAATTATTTTACATAGATTGTGAGGAGGAGGAATAAAATGAACAATAAACTTCAAAATAATAGGATATACACTAGGATCCAACCCTAGAGAAAGAATAAATAAGTCCGTCCATATCCTGTATTACATTGGCAAGAATTACCACTCCTCAAACTCTCAAGATAGAAGTACATATCAATAAGAAAAATGTAACAATGTTGATTGATTAAACTAGTATCAATAATCTCCAAAATGTATTGGAAAATCACTCCAAGGTGTTTGAAGCTCCCAAAGGAATCCCACCTATTCGTCATCGTGATCATGCTGTTCATTTTATTCTAGGAAGTGTTCCTTCAAACATCAGGCCTTACAAATATCCTTATGTCCAAAAGAGCGAAATTGAATGTATGATTACAGAAATATTAGAGGCTAGTATAATTCAACCTAGTCAAAGTTCTTTGTCTGCTCCAACGGTATTGGTGCACAAGAAGGATGGATCATGGCGCATGTGTTTGGATTATAGGGAGCTCCATCATCTCACTATTAAAGATAAATTTCCCGTTCCTTTGATTGATGAATTATTGGATGAATTATATGGAGCAGTTTATTTTACCAAGTTGGATCTTCATTTAGGATATCATCAAACTAGAATGAAGACTGAAGATATTCCAAAAATAACATTTCAAACTCATGAGGGTGATTATAAATTTTTGGTCATGGATTTTTTTCCTTACTAATGTACCTTCGACATTTCAAGGGTTTATTAATTCCATTTTAAAACCCTTCCTTAGAAAATTTTTGTTAGTATTTCTTGATGATGTACTAATCTACAACAGGTCTTGGAAGGATCACGTTGAACATGTTCAAAGGGTGCCCAAACTATTGGAGGAGAAACAATTATATACAAAAACCTCCAAATATTTCTTTGAAGTACAAGAGGTGGAATATCAGGGTCATATTGTATCTTGGAAGGGTGTTAAGATAGATGCTAAAAAAATTAAATCCATTAAAGAATGGCAATTCCCCACAACCATAATGTCGTTGCGAGGATTTATCAAGTTAATAGGGTATTATCACAAGATTGTAAAGAATTATGGGAGAATAGCAACACCTCTAACAACATTATTGAATAAAGATGAATTTTCATGGAATGGTGAAGAAACTAAGGCCTTTCAACATCTTAAAGAGGCTATGTGCCTAGCATCAGTCTTAGCTACGCTAGACTTCACAAAAACATTTATTGTGGAATTTGATGCCTCGGGAAATGGAATAAGTGTTGTTTTAATGCAAGGAAGACCCATTTATTTTGAAATTCATCCAATCAAAGGAAAGTATTTACTGAATATATTTATGTGAAGGAAGTGTTGGCAATACTACATGCACTAAAGAAATAACGACCTTACCTAATGGGAAGACACTTCAAAGTAAAAACTGATCATGATTGTCTTAAATTATTTTTGGAACAAATACTATCTTTAGAAGAGCAAAAAACATGGGTAACAAAGATGTTGGGTTATAAATTTGAAATCATCTACAAAAAAGAGAAGCTAAATATTGTTCCATATGCACTCTGAAGAAAGGATGAAGAGGTTGAAGCATTGCTTGGTGCCATTTATATTATCCAACTAGATTGGATAACTGAAGAAAGGGAAGAATGGAAGAATGTCGAAGAAGTGTGGACACACATTCAAAACTTTCAGCAAGATCCTATTACATATGATAGATTTAGTTGAAAAATTGAATCCTTATAGTACAAAGATCACTTATATCTTTTTAGAATTCCCAACGAAAACAAAATATTCTTTTTTAATTTTACACCTCTCGCTTAGGAGGACACTGAGGATTTTAAAAAACTTAACACATGGTGAAGAAATGTTTTTTTTGGGATGACCTTAAATATGATATTCAAAATTTTGTGGTGGAATATTTGGTTTTACAGCAAAATAAAGCTGACACAATTAAGACCTAGGGTCTGCTACAGTCTTTATCTATTCCAATTCAACATTGGGAAGAGGTTTCAATGGATTCTATCACATGTTTACCTAAGTCTGAAGGAAAGAGTGTCATTATGGCGGTAGTCGATAGAAATAACAAGTATGCACACTTTTTTTCATTATCTCATCCATTTAAAGCAATTACAGTTGCTACTGCATTTGTGGAAACAATTCAAAAGCTACATGGAAACCCAAATATTATTGTAAGCGACAGAGATCCCAATTTATTGGAAATTTTTAGACAAAATTATTTTCTTGTTTGGGTAATCAACTAGCTCATATCTCATCCTATCATCCTTAATGCAATGGGAAAAATGAGATAGTGAATAAACGTTTGGAAGGATATCTCTGTTGTTTTATATCTGATAAAAAAACACAATGGATCAAGTGGCTACCTCAGGCTGAATGGTGGTATAACAGTTCCTTCCATACTTAAACAAAAATGACCCCATTTATGGAACTTTCTGTATATCATCCAACGTCCATGACATCATATTTAAGATAAAATTCTAAGGTTCAATTATTGGAAAATCACATCTAGCATCAACGACAAGTTCTCCAACTCTCAAAGGATAACCTAAATCTGGCACAAAATCGAATGAAACAACATGTAGATCAACATTGCAACAAGATAATTTTTTATCTAGGATACTGGGTATTTTTACAGTTACAACCATACAAACAAATGTCCCTCAGGCAAGCTAAGAAGGAAAATAAATTATCGCCAAAATACTATGGTCCTTACAAGGTGTTGCAAAATATTGGTACTATAGCATACAAATTGGAGCTTCCTGCTTCTTCTCCAGTGCACCCAGTTTTCCATGCTTCGTGCTTAAAGAAGGTTATAGATGACAAACTTCCAGTTCAAACAATATTTCCAAAACTTGATGAGGAAGGAAAAATCATATTGGAACCTGAAGAAGTCACGGAAAACAAGAAATCGACAGCTACGAAATTGATCAATTTCAGAGTATCTCATCAAGTGGGAGAACTTACCCACTGAATATTCCACATGGGAGGATGATAATATTATACAGAAGCATCGAGAGAAACTCAAGCATTTAGGACAACAATTTTTTTAAGTAGAGCAACATGTTATATCCCTATGGTACTAGTGTAGTCCCTTATTGTTGTTAGTGTAGCCCCTTTATTGCTATTTTGTACCCCTGTAGCCCTCGTATTGTTATTATTGTGCCCCATAAAAGCCACTATTATTATTGTTGTGCCCTTACATAATACAAATTCAGTCGGCCTAATAGTTAAGAGCATGTCCTTCCTCCTAAGAGATCATAGCTCCAAAACCAGAGAGGGGTATAGTATGCATTCCTTCGTATATTTAGTAGTCAAATCGCTGCGTGGAGGTGGGTCCCTTGGCCCACAGATAATGGGGTATCATTACACATGGGAGAGAAAAAAATCTCAACCCACTGGCTCTTACACATAATGAGGACATGAATTAAAACTTAACCTAAAATAATAATAAAGCATTCATCCACTTTGGTTTATGTGAGGCCAATGTCTTAGAAGGAATAAATTTTATTATGTGTTTTAGAAAGTGAGATTCAATGTATATGCCAAACATTGCATGCGAACAATTAAGATGGATATATACTATAAACTTATGTAGTTTACATTGATGTTGAAAAGAGTTTTTTTATAAAAGAAGGTATATATAACCACATAATATGTGGAGTACGATAAGGTAACCAAAGAAAGTAAATGGACATGATTCATTCAAGAAAGATGTGGAAAAATGATAATCAAAATAATAATAGTATAATTTACTAAATGTAAACATCAATGAAGACATAAATAAAAGAAGAAAATCTTAATATAGTATATTTCGACTCTTATAAAGGATATAAACCTATTATTAGAATGATAATATGGGAAAACAAGTATGAAGAGACAAGGATTATAAGATAATAAGCGAAGTTTATAATTTGGATATTGGATGTTATCGATATATATATATATATATATATATATATATATATATGTATGTATGTATGTATATCTCATAAACTTATCTAAGGAGTACGAGAAAAATAGTAAACTTACAATTTTTTAATGGTGATAACTTATAGTATATCACGTAACCATGAAAAAATTGGAAGGAGGAGAGGAACATAAAAGAGTACAAGATACATACCCAAGGCAAGTGAATGGAGGTTTCATCAATGAGTACAATAAAACACCGAGTAGCAAGCTATCTTACAACATGATGGAACATTTTGGAATAACTTAGTGCACTAAAGGAATCTTGTGAATGAATGAACTTTTGGCTAATGGCTGTGGTAGAATGGTACTATTTACACATAAGAACATGATAAGGATCAATATAAGGACCGAATAAAGGTGTTTACCAAGGAGAAATTATTTTCAATAAACTATGAAGTTTAATGATCATGATGAATGTCATTATAGATAATAACAATATGGGTGCTATAGGATGAGAATGAAGAATAAAATCATGAAATTATGAAAATTTTGCCACAAAAAAAAAAATATAAACATATTTTCTTCAAGGAAATATTCATCTATGCAATTAACAATTATTTATAGGTGAGCATGGTCACCAAATTGAATCACAACAATTGATGTTTGCTAAGATTTTAGAAGTTAATTAATGCTTAAATTTCTTCTTGTAGGGTTATACATAATGAATATCATGGAAGTTATTGGTAACTATAAACATTTAATAAATAATATAAGTAACTCATGTGATGATAGGTAAGGGGCATCTCTTTTTGAAAAATGTAACTAGTGGGAGTCTTCATAATTATATTTGAGTCATGATGTAATGCAATTGTCAAAACAAATAAAAATATTATAAAATAAATTGATTTATTAAAGCATAGGTTTAATGATTCGTTTAATGGTTAATATGTCAAAGGCTCCATTTCATGCTTCTATGGTTTGTGTCAAGAGTCCTTGTTATTATCATTATGTAATAGACCCTTATTTTGATTCTCAAGTCAAGAAATACATTTATTTTAGCGTAAATAAGACATCTAGGCCTCCTCCACCAATTCAACCTTAAATAAGGACATGTCAGCCTCATAGAGAAAGAGGGCTAAAAGGAGGGAAAAGTGTAGGAGAAGAGGACCTAATAATTGAATGAAGAAAATCAAAGTTTTTTGGGCATCTTTGTCACACATGCAAAGTCTGCTCGGGTTTATGGACTAAAGACGGAGGCCAAAATTTCCAAACTAGTTGCATAAATGAAATTGAGAAGTTGCAGGAGGGTCAAAATTATAGACTTGAAGCTAGGTTGAAGTTCTAAAGTAGTAGGGATGAAATTCTGTCTTTGATGTAGTATTGTTATGATTTATTGAAGTTTGGAAGGAAAGTTTGAGGGCTGAATTGGTGGAGTGTGGAAGATCCTTTGGTCTGGTCTAACGTCTTGGTTTGTCTCAACTTGATTTGAATCTATTAGTTGAATATTTTGACTATATTTTCCATTATAAAGGGGTTTTAGCCCTGAATGAGTTCCTATATCTGGTGTTTTTTAGCGTCATGTTTTGATTTGATGATTGATTGATGAAAAGAACATAAGATAAGAATGTAAAGTTATTAGGAATACAATATATATTAGAAGTAATTCTCAATATAAGAAAATGTTTTTTCCTTCCTGATTTTATAACATGGTATCCAAGCTAAGGTGAAGAAAGAAAGAAAAAGGAAGTTAGAAGGTGTACTGAAAATAGCCTTAAGAAGGAAGGAACAAAGGAATATCGTTAAGGAAAGGATCATATAAGAAGAGGAATACCTATCAAGTGAAAGAGATATATAAATTCTATGACAACCTCAATGAAGATAGAAAATAAGCTAGAAGGAGCTTCCAATTAGATGACATGGAAGAAGAGGATGGATCTTATTAAATTTTGTTCAAGGGAACGTTAAGAAGCCTACAAATGATGCAAGAAAGGAAAAATACAAGGAAACTAGCATATTGGCCATGGGTCTAATAGAAGATGGAGTTAAGGACAATATAATCCCATACATATCCAATATATATCCTACACAAGAATTATATGAAACCCTCTCAAAGTTATTTATCATCAAGAACATTGGTTAGATAGATAGTCTTAATAATGAACTAATAATATTAATGATGAAACATGATATTGTTTCATCATATTTTATAAGGATATATAGAATAAGAGATGAACTCTAAGCCATTGATGAAGTTTTACCATAGAAAGAACTCATGATTGTTTGACTTCTAGGTCTACCAAAATATTAGAGCTCTTTCACATCAAGAATTAGTAGTTGGAGGGCCACACCAAACTTTGAACAAATTTTGAATGCATAGAGTCAAGACGAAGCTTGCATCTCATTAGTAAGTGACAAAATAGATAATGAAGAAAAAAACACTTCAAATTCGTACTATGCTCATCACAAGAAGAAGGGAGCATAGAGGAGTTCAAATCACCATAGAAGAAGGTTGATCTATCAAATATTGAATGCTACAATTGTATAATATGGGACACTATAAAATTCAATGTCTTGAAAATCCAAGGATCGAGAAGAGATAAAGAGAACATGCAACTATTGCAGATGAAGCTCCACCTAATGAGAACAATATTGAATAATATCAAGTGAAAGACTTATCTTATTAAGTATTTCCTTACATATCCTTTTAAATTATTGTTTTAAGGTTTTTTAAAGTTCATATTTTATGTTTTAATCTAATATTCCTTGTTAAACAAATTTCACATTTTTAAGCTATTGGCATCCTTAGAAATACTATATTAATATGGATCCTTCACCATTTTATGAAAATATAACTATATTGTTCTTTGTTTAATTTTTCATGTTTGGCTTCCTGCTCGCATTGAGATTTTTTTGTACTGTATACTAATAACCTTTTATCTATATTCTCCTTGGAATGAAAACTTCGATATTACACAAAGGTTGTAGAGGATACTTCAAAGGCAAGAATTGACTTATGAAAGAAGTTTGGTGGCAAAGGAAACCCTTCAAGAATTGATGTCCTACAAGGTTTTTTAAAGAAAAACTCAAGTTATTTCATAAACTACAAGATTTGTTGCAAGATTTTCTTCATACAAAGGGCATGATCATTCTCTTTTTAAATTTATTTTATATTACTGAAGTATTTATGTATAGGGTTTTGAGTCATAAATACCCTTTTCAGGTGATTATTAATTAGACTGAATTGACCTTCATTATATTGTCTCTTGTCATTTTATCATTATTTTGAAACCCTGACCCTTAAGGTTCATGGTAAAAACTAGTCCTCTTGATGTTGAGTGTATGTCGATGTTAATAATGAAATCTAAGTCTACTTAGGGGTTGTTGGTAAAGTCTAGAACATATAATAAAATTCCATTCTTTTGAATCTTAGGGTTTTAATAATGTCATGGTAAAAACCATAGTCCTTTAGGGTTTATTGTTAATGTCTATATTATGTAATGAAACCCTAGAATTTATGTAAATTAGTTTTTATGAAAAAACCCATTGTAATAATTAAATTAATATCATAGGAATGAAACCTTAGGTGCATACTCATTTGTGTGATAAAAACCTAGCTTGGTCAAAAGTGTTGTATATCTGAATTTGATATAATGATGTTTGTAACTTGGGTTTACCTAGTAGATATTGATATCATATTCTAGTGGATGATAATGAACTCCTAGATATGTATATGTGAGTATGATAATTTGATTTTTGATTAATGAAATCTAGAGTTTGTAGAAAAACCCTAGTAGAATCTGTTATAAATTCTACGACATAATATTGAAGCCTCAGATGTATATTTTTATGATTGGATTGATATCTTGATTGAGTTTCTTTAAGTCTTGGTGACAAAGTATAGGGTTTTTGAAAAATCCTTAGGAAAATATTGAAGTCTATAATATAAAATATGTGAACCTTTATAAACATGAACCTAACTAGGTTTAGGTATTTGATATATAAATATTGAAAATTTTTATGCTTCCATTTATCCAAGTGTATATTGGTGGCCACCCACCTATTCTACCTATACCCCTAGTCACTTTCATCAGTTTCCTTGTTTATAACATCATTTACTATTTTTATCAGTTTTTCGGGTCCTGAAATTCTAGAGTAGTTTTGACCCCCTGAATGACTATTTTTTTCGGCTCACATCAAGCCCATCACCATAGGCAAGAGATTGAAAAAAGTATTATATTAAGCGGACAGATATTTCTGACAAGGTATCATATGCACCAAATGGACATAATATGACCAAGTTACGACCCCAGGAAGTTGTCTGCCAAATTAACCCGAACAAAGCCCACAAACTCTTGGTGTTCCATCTCCTGAGGTTTGGTTTTTGGTTGTTTAGGTTTTTCCCTTGTTGTTCAACAATAAAAGTCCCTTGATCCTCATTTTAAAACAATTCAGAGGCATTTATCTACCAGATCTCTTCTCAAAGATTAGCTACCATCGCCCAACTATTTCCATGATGTTTGTAAGGATATTTTAGTTCTTGATATTAATGAAATGAACTTTTATTTCTACTCCACTTATGTAATTCTACTTATATGTGTATTATACTCCATTAATCCATAAGTTCATATCAGTGGTATTGGAGTGGTACTCTCTTTCTCTTTTTTCTTTGCATGTCCCCAACGAGGTCATGGTATAAGGAGTTAGGGCTCGGTCTGGTTGAAACTTTGCAAGATCGGGCTTGGAAACCTCGACGACCTCCCACGATGGAAGAAACAAAATATGAGGAAGTAGTAGGTCCTTTAAAAATATCTCTCGACGAGTCCCTTGAGAAACAGAGAAACGAGATGGTGGATAAATTCTCCAGAATCCTTCAACGACTACCAATAGGAGATACATCTTCATATGGTAGTCATTCTCGAGGCAATACCCATTTTAAGGTGAAATTTAAATTTGACATTCTTGTATTTGAAGGCCAAATATATGTGTATCTCGTAGATAAATGGTTAAATTTTTTTGAAGGATATTTTTTATTTCATGAATTTTCCAACCAGGAAAAGATTATTTTTTCACTCTTGAAAGTCACCCCCACTATCAAGGTCTAGTGGGAAACCTAGTATGAGCAAAAGGACGAGGGGGAAACCTCAATTTTTTCAGCTGCACCCACTTGTAATTATTTCTAAGACACCATCATGGAAAAATATTACCCTATAGGTAGCTATGAAGATAAATATATTAAGTAGACCACGCTATGGGAGGGAAGGGACCAAGATGTGTTAGAGTTCACAAATTGTTTTCGTGTGGCTTTCATGATGCTCGGTATCAATGATTTCAAGTGGAATTGGGTACTTAAGTACTGAAACTATCTAGATAAGTACATCTAGGATGAAATGGATTTCTTGGACAGTTCCTCGCTCGGTGTCACCTCTTGATATGCTGCCAAGATAGAGAAAAATTTTAAAATAGGAGAAGAGATACTTTGGATTTATGAATCTAAAGCAAGGGAAAGGTTCATCCAAACCCTAAAACAAAGGAAAAAGACAAGGCAGGGTGACCCAAGACAACCCATCAAAGCCACAACCAAAGTAAAACACCATGAAGAAAAATAAGGATACAGGAAAGGGGTGTGAGTTCCATAAGAGATCCACTCACAATAGGAGTGAGTGTCGAGCCAAGTAGTCACTAGTGGCTAAGCTGAAGGTTGTGAATTAGATAAATGCTCTGGATCTGATTCAGAACCCTATAGGTCAATGAAAAAGGGAAGAATATTATTTATGTTGACACAAGTGCCACCATTTCCACAACCAAGATCTAGAAGGATGAAACAAAACAAGTAGAGGAGGGGGAGAACCTCTTCCACTCATAGATGTGGGTGAAGAGTTCTTTGTTATATTTCATTTTTTATAGTAGGAGCTAAAATACCTCATTTCAATAGACCAGGCCTACTGACCAAAACACACCTATAGTCATACACCATCAGTTCGCTTCACTAAGGATGAGATATCCTCGTCAACTAGCAGTGCCTCCTCCCTCAACATCAAGCCCTTGAAATATGAGGTACTATGTGATGTTTATCCTCTCTAAGTTTATAATGTATTATTAGGCCAACCATACTTGTGGAAGTGACATGCTATGTATTAATCTGGGCCTTACACTATTTTTATTACTTCGGGAAATAATTTGTACAGGATATCAAAGACAGGAATGACTATCGCCATCTATCTAATCATTGTGAATAAATGTAGTAAGGTCATCTCGTAGACTGGGAAATTTTTTTTTCCTTCTGATTTTCCCCAAGGGCTAAAAGAATATTTTGGCTAGGGCCTGAAGACAAGACTCCTCTGCATGATAAAAACACATGGATAAGGTTGTCGAGGAGTACAGGGACTTCTTCACCTCTCCCATAGGGGTACCTCTACACTATCATGTGAAGAAATCCATCGATATGACCTAGGATGCACCACTACCTAATACACCAATCTAGAGATGTTCTGTTCTAGGTAACGATGAAATCAAGAGGAATATTCAAGAGATATTATAGAAAGGGCGCATTAGGTCAAGTTCATCGCCCTGTGGGAGCTCGATCATGTTGGTATAGAAGAGGGATGGGACCTGGAGGCTTTGTATTCACTATTGGGCACTGAAAAATATCACTGTAGATAATAATTATCTGATCCATAGATTGATGACCTACTAGACCAACACAAGGGAACCAAATGTTTGAGTAAGGTTGACTTAAAGTCCAGTTATCACTAGGTACTGATCGAACCCTCTGATGTGTGAAAGATTGCATTAAAATTCAAGGATGGCCTTCTCAAATGGTTGGTCATGCCTTTCGGGTTAAATAATGCCTCCTCAAACTTCATGAGACCGATGGAAGACATATTAAAAACCTTCACCAACTCATTTGTGGTGGTTTATTTGGATGACATTGGTGATATTTATCAAGTAATTCATATGTAAAATATAGGCTTTTATTCCTTATCTTTATTCCCCATTCATCGCAAATTTATATCCATTTAACTTGAGTTGTATACTAACTCATTCTAAGTATCTTTTAAATTGTATTTACTTGAAGGTATTTATGTGCAAAAATAATTTGGTAGAGTACTATTTTTTTTTTTCAATCGATGATTGGAATACTTTGTGTACTTAGTAAGATTAATTGAAATGAGGTGATAAAGTGAGTATTTTATTTTAGAGAAGACATTAAAAAAATATTTTCTAACAAGAAATATTTGTGGAAATAATAATTATAATAATAATACATTTTAAATTTAGTTCTCTCTTTGTTTAGGCCCTTATTTTATTTTATTTTCATGCATGAGTAATAATAATAGAATGTATTTCATGATATCTCATCGTGAATAATGAGTCAATATTTGTTAGGTCCCTATATTAGTGGTGTAGCACCTTATTGTTGTTAGTGTAGGCCGATTATTGTAATTGTTGTACCCATATATCGCCCATATTGTTATTATTATTATGCCCCATAAAGGAAATTGTTTTTATTTGTGTGCCTTTACATTATTATTGTTAAGTCGGCTAGGATTATATTGTGAACCCATGCACTCTTACATATAGAAAGGAGGTTTTTTCATTTGTATCATCCAATAATTATTCATTTATTTAATGTAAAGTAGGTTTCCCCTTCAAATTTTCTTATTTCTAAGGCTTTGATATTTCTTTTCTTCTATTTTGGGAGTTGGTTTCATAACATTTGGTATTTGAGTTTCGGATTCTAAGGTTTCACTACTTCAAATAGGTAATTGTGGAATTTTCACTATAACGTTTTTCTACAAAGTTTCAATAGCTAAAAAAGAAACCCATTTGCGAAGAAATTCTAAGGAACGAAGTGTAAAAATTTTATATCTTGGTTCGCAACATTTTTGAAGATATGATCTATGGATGTTAGGGTTTTTGGAGGCTCCCGAATTCAACCTCGAAGAGGTGACCTTGGGAAAATCGTCATAACTCGCTCTCTGAGCATGAGATTGGAATTTTGTAAAAAGTGGTCGAAAGTACACAGCCTTTAGTTTCCTTTGAATGTAATTTAGAGATGAAGGAGGAAAACATTACATGTCGAACGCTGTACAGGTTGGCTCTAGTGAACTAGTCGATAATTAGGCCATTACAAAAGTTTGGGCATAACTTTGTCTTGAAGAATCCAATTCAAGTCAGACCTGTGGCATTGGAAATAATATTAAGAGGGCTACTAAGGGACCGAAGATAAAATATTAGGGATCCCAAATTACATATATACATTATTTTCAATATCAAT
Organism: Pinus albicaulis; assembly: GCA_034641835.2. Lineage (NCBI taxonomy): Eukaryota > Viridiplantae > Streptophyta > Pinopsida > Pinales > Pinaceae > Pinus > Pinus albicaulis. The sequence goes on along the minus strand of CM076572.1, from coordinate 917,590,072 downwards.
CTCCTCAAAATCATGAAAAACCTGTGTATTGTTTTTCAAATTGCGTAAGTATTGTTCGAAAAGTAAGTTTGATGTGATTCCAAGGGCATATTGAATCATAGATATCAGTATTGGATTCTAAAATGGCATCTAAAAATAATTCAACACCAATTAAGCCCTCAGAATACTTTACTATGACTCGTGAAGAGGAAGAAGTGAAACATGATATATCAAAATTACAAGAGAAAGTGAACTAAATTTCTCTCTCACAAAGAGTAACAAAAAATGAAATGGAACTTTTGAAGAAAGGCATGGAAGCTAATATGGATGGTTTGAAGAAAGACATGGAAGCTAGTATAGATGGTTTGAAGAATGTCATGGAAGCTAAGATGGATACTACAAAGGAGAAATATTTTGACCTTTGTAATGTGAAAAGCACACAAAAGGTATGCATTGAAAATTTATATTTGGAACAAAATACATTTATATGGTATTGATGGCTTTTCTCCTGTAAAAATACTGTCATTTGGCCAGTTTTTATAAAGGAAATGATAGCATAATATGAGGATACAAATAACAACACCTTCTTTGGCCAATTGATAAATATTAAACAATAGGGTTCAATGATGGAGCACATTTAGGACTTCCAAAAATTGAATATAAGGGTAATTAATACTCCATAGGAACACATGATTGATGTCTTCACAGGGACTTTGAAGGATAACCTACAACATGAGGTTCTCCTTTGGGAGCCTGATTCATTGGAGAAGGAATTTAGGTTGGAAATAAAAATTAAATGTAAAATTATGGTGACAAGGAAGCCTACCACTCACACTGATAAAGATGGAAGTGTTGCTACTCTTAGACTTCCACAACCTACAAGGTTGACACCACAAAAATTGGAACAAAAAGGAGAAAAATGTCTTTGCTATAGTTGTGATATAAAATACACTAAAGGTCATACGTGTGCTGAGAAGAAATTATTTTACATATATTGTGAAGGGGATGAAGAAAATGAACAATAAAATTCAAAAGAAGAAGATATACACCAGGAACCAACCCTAGAGGAAGAAGAAATGAGTCTGACCATATCGTATAATGCATTGGGAGGAATTACCACTCCTCAAACTCTCAATATAGAAGGACATATCAATAACAAAAATTTAATAACATTGATTGATTCGAGTAGTATCCATAATTTTATTCATTATACGGTAGCCAAGGAATTTAATTGCTTCCTATTCCAGAACTAGAGTGTAAAGTGATGGTTGCAAATGGAGGAACTATAAATTGCTCTAGAAAATGCCATAATTTAAAGCCAAAAATGGGGGAATATGTATTGAATATTCCAATTCTTTCCATTGCAATGGGAGGTGTTGATGTTATACTAGGAGTACAATGGTTACAATATCAGGACAGTAGGTTTTAATTTTCAAGAACATTTCTTGAAATATTTTTCGAAAGGAAAGGAAGTTGAATTATGGGGTATCACATGGAAGGTAGGAAATATAACAAACTCTAATGTCATGACAATTATTCTGAAGAAATAAGAATGAGGTTTAATTTCTCAATTATGCTCACTAGAATTCCAACATCAAAATCATCTATTTCTCCAGATCTCAAAAAAGTCATGGAAAATCATTCCAAGGTGTTTGAAAATCCCAAACGACTCCTGCCTATTCGTGATCATGATCATGCTATTCATTTTATTCCAGAAATTTTTACTCCAAACATCAAGCTTTATAGATATAATTATTTCCAAAAGAGAGAAATTGAATGTATGATTGTAGAAATGTTAGGGGCTAGTATAATTCAACCTAGTTAAAGTTATTTCTCTTCTGCAATAGTATTGGTGCACAAGAAGGATGGATCATGGTGCATGTGTCTAGATTATAGAGAGATGAATAACTTCACTATTAATGATAAATTTCCCATTCCTGTGATTGATGAATTATTGGATGAATTACATGGAACAATTTATTTTACCAAGTTGGATATTCGTTCAGGATATCTTCAAATTAGAATGAAGACTAAAGATATTCCGAAACAACATTTTGATCTCATGAGGGTCATTATGAATTTTTGGTCATGCCTTTTGTCCCTACTAATGTACCTTCGACATTTCAAGGGTTGACTAATTCTATTTTCAAACCCTTAGAAAATTTGTGTTAGTATTTTTTGATGATATACTAATCTACAATAGGTCTTGGAAGTATCATGTCCAACATGCTGACATGGTGCCCATAGTATTGGAGGAGAAAAAATTCTATACAAAAATCTCCAAATGTTTCTTTTGAGTACAAGAGGTGGAATATTTGGGTCATATTGTATCTCAGGAGGGTGTTAAGGTAGACCCTAAAAAAATTAAATCCATTAAGGAATGGAAAGTCACCACAACCATAAAGAAGTTGTGAGGAATTCTTAGGTTAATATAGTATTATAGAAAGTTTGTTAAGAATTATTGGAGAATAGCAACACATCTAACAACATTATAGAATAAACATGGATTTTCATGGACTTCTAAAGCAACTAAGGACTTTGAACATCTTAAAGAAGAAATTTTCCTAGAACCGCTCTTAGCTATGCCAGACTTCACAAAAACCATTATTGTGGAATGTGATGCCTCAGAAAATGTAATTGGTGTTGTTTTAATGTAATAAGGAAGACCCATTTATTTTGACAATCGTCCAATCAAAGGAAAGTATTTACATAAAGATTATTATGAGAAGGAAGTGTTGGCAATACTACATGCACTAAAGAAATGGAGACCTTACCTAATGGGAAAACACTTCAAGCTAAAAACCGATCACGATAGTTTTAAATACTTTTTGGAACAAAGACTATCTTCAAAAGAGCATTAAAATTGGGTCACAAAGATGTTGGGTTATCTAGCTAGATCGAATAACTGAAGCAAGGGATGAATGGAAGAATGTTGAAGAAGTGTGGACACTCATTCAAAATTTGTAGTAGTTGAATTTAATTTTTCCCAGATTCATGGAGTTAAAATAGGATTGGTATTTGTCCTAGAAAAAGATCATGCAGTTAATTCCTACTAAATGGAATGAATCAAACCGAGCTTTGGGAACACATTCACAGGATCTTCGAACAAAGATTCACAAAGAAATGATCCAATTGGTCGAAATGTATAATGAAGATTGCATCCAGATAATCTTACATTTATTAAAATATCTAAAAAACTTAAAATCATCTTTCCAACCAATTTTATTTCAATTAGTATTAGTACATGATTCGGTGACGAGGAAATGATAGGTACAAACCATAGTTCAGATCTTCCTGGAACATGGATCCTAGTACATCTGATACATTTAGTTGGAAAAATAATTCCTTATAGTACAAAGATCGCTTATATATTTGTAAGAAATCCCAACTAAAACAAAATATTCTTTTGGAATTTCACACCTCTCCCTTAGGAGGACACTCGGGATTTTTAAAAACTTACCATAGGGTGAAGAAATAATTTTTTGGGATGGCCTTAAATCTGATATTCAAAAGTTTGTAGCAGAATGTGTGGTTTTCCCATTAGGGGAATTTAGAGGTCTAAAATGGGCCTCCTAAGAAAAATGTACAATAAAAATAAAATTTATGAGAACCAATAGGATTCAAGATGACGATGTCAACCATGGGAGATGATTCGACATTTTTTAATTAAAAGGGTAAAAATATTAAAAAATAATAAAATAATAAAACTATTTTTTCAACTCATATTTTCAGCTTATCTCCCAATTTTTTTACTAAAAAAATAAAGCGGGAGTACTCGTTGGATGCAAAATTTAATTCCTCATCCAAGGAGTAGCCATGTTGCATACTTTCGTTGGGCCCTGCTGCAAGAAAAATGAGAAATACATAAAAAAAAAAACATGATTACAATCACGTTTTTCATGTATTTCTCATTTTTCATGTAGCAGGACCCATTGAAAGTATGCAACATGGGTTCTCCTCAAATGAGGAACTAAATTTTTCCTCTAACGAGTACTCTCACTCAAAATTTGAGTAAACACTTTGGGAGATAAGTTGAAAATACGAGTTGAAAAAGTAATTTCTTATTTTTTCCCTCTAAAATTTGATAATGTAATGAAATCCTATTTTATTATTTCCACTATTATTTTACAATTTCCTTAAGAGGCCTATTTTAGACCTCAAAATTCCCCTAATGAGAAAGATAAACTTGAGACAATTAAGACCTTGGGTCTGCTACAACCTTTATCCATTCCAAGTCAACATTGGGAGGAGTTTTCAATGGATTTTATCACAGGTTTACCTAAGTCTGAAGGAAAGAGTGTCGTCATGGTGGTAGTTGATAGACTTACCAAGTATGCACACTCTTGTGCAATATCTCATCCATTTAAATGAAGTATAGTTGCTATTGCATTTATGGAAACAATTCAAAAGCTACATTGAAACCCAAAGTTTATTGTAAGTGACAGACATCCCATTTTTACTATAAATTTTTGGACATAATTATTTTCTTGTTTGGGTACTCAACTAGCTCATAGCTCATCTTATCATTCTCAACCCAATGGAAAACTTGATATAGTGAACGAATATTTGGAAGTATATCTTCATTGTTTTGTATCTGATAAACAAACACAATGGTTCAAGTGGTTACCTCTGGTTGAATGGTGGTATAACACTTCCTTCCATATTGCAGAAAAAATGACCCCATTTATGGTACATTATGGCTATTATCCACCATCCATCACATCATCTTTAAGAGAAGATTATAAGGTTCAATTAGCGGAATATCACATCGAGCATCAACAAGAAGTTCTCCAAATCTTAATGGATAACCTAAATTTTGCATGAAATCAAATGAAGCAACATGAAGATAAACATCACAGCAAGAGAATTTTTCATGTACGAGACTGGGTATTTTTACGGCTACAACCATATAAAAAAATTTCCTTTAAGTAAGCTAAGAAGGACAATAAATTATCGCCAAAGTAATATGGTCATTACAAGGTGTTGCAAAATATTGGTATTATGGCATACAAATTGGAGCTTCCTGCTTCTTCTCGAGCGCACCTAGCTTTCCATGCTTCATGCTTAAATAAGCTTATATGTGATAAAATTCCAGTTCAAACAATATTGCCAGAATTTTATGAGGAAAGAAAAATCATATTGGAGCCTGAAGTAGTCATGGAAACAAGTGCTCAATGGCTACAAAATTGATCAATTTCAGAGTATCTCATAAAGTGGAAGAACTTACCGATTGAAGATTCCACATGGGAGGATGAGACTATTATATAGAAGCATCCATAGCTACTCAAGCGTTGCGGGCAACAATTTTTTTAAGGAGAGCGACATGTTAGGTCCCTATATTACTAGTGTAGTCCCATTTTGTTGTTAGTGTAGCCCCCTTATTGTTATTGTTGTACCCATGTAGCCTTCGTATTTTTATTATTGTGCCCCATAAAATCCACTGTTTTTATTTTTGTGCCCTTACATTATGTAGATTTAGTGGGCCTAATGGTTAAGAGAATGTGTTTCCTCCTAAGAGGTCCAAGGTTGAAAACTAGAGGGGGGTAGAGTATGTATTCCTTTGTATATTTAACAATCAAATCGTTGCGTGGAGGTGGGTCCCTTATCCCACAAAAAAGGGGGTCTCGTACACCAGTTTGATGTCTGGCTTGGTCATGAAATTAAAATTTGATAATACTAAATAATTATTGCTAGGTCGGCTTTGATTATATTGTGATCCCATAGAATCCTATATATAAAAATGAGGTTTTTTTATTTGTATCATCCAATAATTGTTCATTTATGTAATGTAAAGGAGTTTTCCCCTCGAAGTGGCTTATTTCTAATGTGTTGATCTCTCTCTTCTTCTATTTTGGGATTTGGTTTCATAACAATTTTCAGTTTGACTTTAGTAAACTAAAGTATAACATGGATTTGGTTAGCGATTACACAGGGGAGAGAAAAAACAATATCAACCCACTGGCTCTTATGCATAATGAGGACATGAATTGAAATTAACCTAGAATATTAATAAAGCATGTATGCACTTTGGTTTGCTTGGGGCCAAAGGCTTAGAGGAATACGTTTTATTATGAGTTTTTTGAAATTGAGATTAGAAAGTGAGATTCAATGTATATGCCACATATTGCATGAGAAAAATTAAGACGTATCTGTACTATAAACTTATGTAGTTTACATTGACATTGAAAAGAGGTTTTTATAAAGAAGATATATACAACCACATAATATGTGGAATAGGATAAGGTAACCAAAGGAAATAAAGGGACACTATTCATTCAAGAAAGATGTGGACAAATGATAATCAAAAGAATAATAGTACACTTTAATGAATGTAAACATAAATGGAGTCATAACTAGAGGAAGCATAACTTAATATTGTATGTATCCATTCTTATAAAGAATATAAACCTATCCTCAGAATTTTAATATGGGAAAACGAATATGAAGATACAAGGATTCTAAGATATTAAGGGAAGTTTATAATTTTGATCTTGAATGTTATCGATATATATATATCTATATATATATATATATATATATATATATATATATATATATATATATATATATGGAGGATGAGAAAAAGAGTGAACTTACAATTTTTTTAATGGTGATAACTTATAATATATCATGTAACCATAACTAGCTTGGAAGGAGGAGAGAAACATGAAAGAGTACAAGATATATACCTAAGGCAACTAAATAGAATTTTCATCAATGAGTACAATAAAACACGAAGTAGAAACCTATCTTACAACATGATGGAACATTTTGGAATATCTTAGTGCACTAGAGGCATCTTGTGAATGAATTACCTTCTGGAAAATGGCTATTGTAGCATGGTACTATTTACACATAAGAACATCATAAGGATCAATATAAGGAACAAATAAAGGTGTTGTTTACCAAGGAGAAATTATTTTGAATCAACAATGAAGTTTAATGATCACGATGAATGTCATTAGATGTAATAAAAATATGGGTGCTATAGGATGAGAATGAGGAACAAAAGTAATAAATTATGAAAATTTTTCGACAAAAAAAAGAAAAACATATTTGCATAAAGGCAGTATTCATCTATACAATTAACAATTATTGATAGGTGAGCAGGGTTCCGTGGAAGGCCTCAGAATTTTGTGGGAACAAAATCGAGGAAATCCACCCAGTCTGGACCTTAGAGAAAGTCCTTTTCTGTTTGGTGCGGTGGCTTTGATTGGGGATAAAGGGACCACTTTCCCAATAAGGATTATGAAGGTGTGTTTGTTTATAACATGCAAATGGAAATTATTTAATCTATCATGTGCAAGGACTAAATATCTATCCTACTATATACCTGGGAGTATTCATTCCTCAATGCGATCTAGAAATATATATTTCAACAATTGGTAATGAAGATAATTCAACATTTGAAGGAGATGAAAATTATGTAAAAATAATTCTTTTGAAAAAATAGTTTGATAAAAACAAATGTGAAATATATATCGCATTCATAAGTTTGATCATATATGAGATAAGAAACCATAAATAAATATCAGTACAAAAGTGCATTTAACATTCACTTATGATAACAACTTTCATATATAATACAGGTAAAAGATGGCTTCCAATTGAAGAAGAAAAACTTAATATAATGTGTAGATATACAATATATACGAGGTTCTACTCATTAAAACTGACAAGAGTATTCTTCTCCTCTTAATTTTAAAGCAATTAAATGACTACAATGGTGAAACTTCAATTAAAAAACTTAAATATCAAAAGAAACAGATTTCGTTTGATTAATTCGTCAAGGCATTCACAGACATACAAAAGTGCATTCCTTTGAAAATGTTTTTTGACAAATTTCTTGAACTTCCTCTAAATGCATGAGAAGGGTTTAAATACTATACTAAATATTTCTAAAATGTATTATTACATAAAAAATTAAGGAGGTTTCAAACCACCTTCCTCGTAATGAGTAAACTTAAACTGCAATCTAGGAATAAAAATAACAACATGCTTAGGTGGGTTGATCTTGTTTTCCCATTTGGTCTCCGAGGTGGAAAAAATCTACCATCAGCTTTAGTTGAGCTAGTTGTGTGATAATGGATCTGACCTAGCCTTTAAACACTACATTTGAAAGTGTTGTAAATGTTTTCTTAGTGGAATCATTTAATTTTAGAGTCAGGCACTCATGATGTGGTTTGATCAGAAAATTCCATTCATTATCTTGGTCTAATTGAGTTACATTTTTAATAGCTTATCCTTGTGTCTCTGCACTTTCTTTCCTGTGTGCTTCTAATAGTTTAAGCTCTGGGAGCACTTCGGTTGTCGATTCTTTCATAAGTTCAACATTTATAGGTTGTCCATTAACAGATTCAATGATTTCATTTGTTTGATTTTCTACCTTTGATGTTGCCTTCTCTTCCCATCTTAAATGCATTTCCCAATCTTTGAATACAATATATTTGTGAAATTTATCAATTTTGGGGAGATAAGGTTTCTTTCCCGTATCAGATTCTTGCCATTGGATGAACTCAAAAAATTTCTTTTGGAACTTTTCACATCCCGGCCTCCTGTTAGCCACTTGTTGAAACAAAATATTGGTTGTATGAAAATATGGAATGGTAACTGAGATTTGATGCCAAAAATCCTCCCGATGGTGTTTCAATTTTGCATTCCATTCAATTACCTCTTTAATAAATTGCTTTGTTTGAGACTGAATTTCAGTTTATCCATTGTTTATTCTATATGTGTTTCTTTTCTGAAATCTTTACTTGGTGTTGCACCTTTAATATTTCAAAGTCCTTTTGGAATTGTGAAATTTTCATCTCCATTCGCTTACTGGCATTGAGCTTTTCCTATTCTAGTATTATTTCCAACCCTTGAACTTTGTCTTCCTTTTGTTTGAGAATAAGTTCCACCTCTTTTGATTTGTCAACTGTAGTAGTTTAATATGGACCATTAAACAATGATAGTTTAGTGACATGTGTTGGCAATATGATGCAGAGTGTTGTCCTTGATGGCAACCCACTGAATGAAGATGAAGACATGAGATTGTTGGCATGTGTTGTCTTTGATGGCAATACACCTGATGAAGTTACTCTTGACTTGATGGACTTGGTAAACGATGTAAATCTGATGTGAAATGATGTTAGTTAGCAACATGATGCTAAGTGTTGTCATTGAATGGCAACCAACTTGATGAAGAAGATGGCAACTTACTTGATGAAGTTGTGCTTGATAGAATATGTTCTTGATGAAGTAAATCTGATGTATCTACAGTGTGTATAGAAGGGAATGAAGAAAGGAATTCAGCATGTGCTAGATCTATGATGAAAAGAGTATGTCTCAAGGCATACGCGGATCTGTCTAAGGGAAGTCGCGTATGCACGCGGGAAACAACGTTCCAAGTCGCGTATGGGCAAAAGCGCTCATAAAGTGGGGCCCGTGGTATTGAAGGCTCATGGTATTGTTTTGGCTCATGGTATTGAAAAAGGGGCCCGTGGTATTGAAAAAGATATACCTATATAAAGAGAATAAATTCATTATGAAAATCATCAGTGAGGGTGCAAGATGTCTTAGCTTGAATGAATAATTCTCTGTGAAGTATATATGTATGGAAAGGGTAAAGTTTTGATGATAGATCTGAATCTATGATGCACCTATGAAGAAATGATGAAGCGGGATTTCTAGATCGGAAATGTATCTGTATTTGCTAGATCTATTTATGGAAGGCTTAGATCTGAAATGAGGCGAACATATGTCTGAAGTAAAAGGGTAAATCTGAACTGAATGTCTGATCTGAAGAAGTATGCTTCTCTATGATGGTTGAAGATCTATACGCTACTTCACCGAAGAGGAAGCGCATATATACGCGGCTTCGCTGAAGAGAAAGCGCGTATGCGCAATAAAATTAGCTTTGTAATTTGTACTGAAGTATACGCCGGTTTATATGGAAGGAAGCGCGTATATACGCGACATCAGAGAAAGGAAAGCGCGTATGCAAACTAGGGTTTGCTGAAGCAAAGGGTATGAAACATCTGATCTGTTCTGCTGTGTTTCTGCTATCTGATCTGTGTTGATAAGTATCTGTTGGTGATGTATGTTTGTGCTTAAAAGTATGGAAAGGGTCCAGTCTGAAAATATGATGAAACGTGGCCTGCAAGTGTTGTTCTATTGAAGTTGTTGGATCTAGTGTGAAAATTGATGAAACGTGGTCCAAGGTGGCCGAGGGCTGCCTTCTTACCGTGGTGGTAGCTCCTTCCGGTGAGGCCGGTCCACCAATGTGTGGGGTCGGTGCCTCCTCTCCGTGAGGCCGGGTAAACGACAACGGGTCGTAGCCCTTCCAGAGAGGTTGGTAACCAGTCGGGGTTGGAGCCTTCCAGGAGAGGCTGGTAAACGAGCGCAGGTGGGTGCCTGCGTGCTGGTCAAGTCTGCGCCAGCACATATGTTGTAAGATGTTTTCTCTATAATAAAATATTGAAGGCCGAGCAACTGCAGCGGTGGTTTTCTCCCGACTTGGGTTTCCACCTAAAAATCCCGGTGTTCATGTGTGATGCTTTGTGTGATGGTTTATTCTGTTCTTACTGCACATGTTTACTGTTTATAGAACATCTAATGAATGAATGATGGAATGATATAAGAGAAGAACTAATGGCATAATTAGATCTCTGTGTATACGCAAGTTTTATGAAGGATATCCGCGTGTATACGCTAGTTGGCTTCAGCAAAGTAGCGTATGGGTTTTAAAGGAATGAAAAAGTAAAAAGTTTTGAATATGCAGTAAATACTGATTCACCCCCCCCTCTCAGTATTTTTCCCAACAATTGGTATCAGAGCAGGTTCTTCTGCAGAAGCTTGATCGCTTGAAGAAGATCCGTCGCAATGGGAAGTCAAGAAGGAGTGATGTCTATAAAGCCACCTCTATTCAATGGAAGCAATCTGATATTTTGGAAGGTACGAACAAAAGCATATCTGCAAAGTCTTGGTGCAGATGTATGGGCAATCGTGGAAGAAGGTTATCAATACTCGACAAGTATTCCTACTGATGCAGCTGAAAGAAAGAAGTATGAAATCAATGCCAAAGCAGTGAATGTCTTATTGGGAAGCATGTCTGAATCAGAATTTGCTAAAGTGATGCAGCTACATTCAGAAAAAGAAATATGGGACAAAATCATTCTGAGCTATGAAGGAGACACAAAGGTAAAAAGTGCAAAACTCCAAACTCTTAGAATTGAATATGAAAATTTGAAGATGCATAGTGATGAGAGTGTTGCTAGTTTCTTTCTTCGTCTGGATGATATTGTAAATTGAATGAGAAATTTGGGTGAAACCATAACTGATACTACTCTGGTGGAAAAGGTCTTAAGATCCTCGACTTCAAAATTTGACTCTAAAGTTTCAGCTATTGAAGAAAGGCAAGATCTGCAATCGCTTACTATTGTTCAATTACATGGTACTCTGACCGCTTTTGAAATGAGACAAGGAGGTCCTTCTCAAATAAGAGAAGCTGTTTTTAAGGCATCTACAAAAGGAAAGGAAAAGGAGGTTGTCAAAGAATCCAGCTATGTATCCGATGAAGAAGAAGAAAATTTCGTGAGAAAGCTCCAACTAGGTACTGGAAGATTCAAAGGTAAGCTTCCCTTCAAATGTTTTGAGTGTGGAAAAGTTGGTCACTATGCTGCTAAATGTCCTTATAAAGAAAAACATGGTAAAGGGAAACAATTTGAAAAGAGAAAGAGTTATTATGCAAAAGAATATGATGATGAAGTGTCCAGTGAAGATGAAGAAGACTCTGACCAAGATCTGAAAGTGCTCATGGCTAAGAAGCAAAAGAAGAAGGCTACTCGAAACAAGAAGATACCTCAGAAATCATGTATAGCAAAAATTGAAGAAGATGAACCAGGTATTAATTGTTGTTCTTGTCTCTTACTTAACTGCATATGAAAATATTATGATAGTGAAAGTGACAGTATGGATCCAAAAGTTTCTGACGAAGCTCTACAAGTACTCATGGCAAAGAAGGAAAAGAAGAAGGCCACTTGTAATACTCTTCTTTGTGCAAACAATAGTGAAGATAGTGAAAGTAAAGTTGTGAATCTACAAGAAGCTCTCGAGACTAAAGTTGAAGAACTACAAAGTTCAACTACTAAGCAAGAAACTATTTACAAAGAGATAACCTCTCAAATGAAAGATCAAATAGAAATGTTGAATGGACAGGTGGACAAGTATCAAAGGTTTCATACTTATGCATCCAATCGAATTAAAGATCTAGAAGCAGATCTTGAAAAATAAAGCAAGAAGAATGAAGGACTTGAAGCTGCAATCATCTCTCTGCAGGCAGATCTAGAAGCATCAAGTAAGAAAAATGAGGAACCTCTACAATCATTTGAAAAGGAAGGCCTTGAAGCATAAATCATATCTCTCAAAGAAGATCTGGAAAAATCAAATAAGAAGAATGAAGAGCTAGAACAAACATGTGAAGAAAACGAAAATTGGTTGAAAGAAGAGATCCTAAATCTGAAGGATCAAGTAGAAGATGGAAGAAGGAAATAAGAAAGCATGACAAAGCAATGTCAAGCCTTGGAGGTTGAGGTAAATATTCTCAAAGGTAAATTAGAAGAAAAGGTTAAACTTTTGAGGTTTCAAGATAGTACTAACACTTTGGACAATATTTTAAGTAATCAAAGGTCTCCTGCTATCAAACTTGGTCTTGGTTTCCATGAAACTGTTAAAGGTGAATCTAGCTCACAAGGAAGTGCTAAAAATTCAGAGGATGTCAATGCAAAACTTGAAGTGTTGAAAGAAATAAAAGATCAACCAACAATCATGAATTCATTCAAGAACGTTGAATGTTTTAAATGTCATAATTATGGGCATGTTGTAGCAAATTGCAGGAGCAGATCATTTCAGCCACAAACAAACAGGTTCTACTCAGAAAGGTACTCTAGTTTCTTTAGGGGATATTGTTTCTCATGTAACATGTATGGACATAAAGCAGCTGATTGTAAAAGGAGGAAGATTAGAAATACTCATTATGATTCTTATGCTTATTTCTCTGGTCACATGAGGTGTTATTCTTGTAACAAGTATGGACATGTAGAAAAGGAATGCAGGTTGAACAGACATGAGAAATTGGATAACTTCCAGCACAAAAATAGAAAGTTCAAACAAATCTGGAAAAATATGGAGGACCGATCAGAAACGTAGGGAATTCTGACCCTACTGCAGTCATTCGCTTCTGAAGCTGACTTTTCTTATTGACTACAGGAATGATGTGAGATACATTATGAGATCTAGTAATGTATCGTCACAAGGGGAGCAATATATGATGACTATCATGGTTGATTTGATTATTCTGGTTATGTTTACTTCTGATAGCGCATCTGATGTGGAAAGGACAGGTACAGGAGGTACAAACTCAGGAGGAAATGAAGGAAGATGAAAATTTTCTATGCTTCACTTTCATACGCGGGTTATATTAACAGAGGTCGCGTATACACGCGAGTTCCAGTAGACACAGTCGCATATGCAGTAATGATAAGAGAATTTGGATGATAGCTAAAGATCTGGAGCAGAGGATCAGGGGGAGCATCAGTTTGACTATTAATAACTGGATTATTGACTATGTATCAGTTTAAGTTCTCAGTTTTGAATAATGATGCTATGATACTTGGTTACTTATGTTGAAGATTATGGATGAGTCCTGTTTACTTGTTGATGAAGAGTATTCATTGTTGAGATGAAAGCCCTATAATTCAGAGATAAGGACAAATCATACAGAGATTGTTGCTGATGAAGGTTTTCAGGTTGTACAAGTTAAGATGGAGCACTGGTTCAAGGGGAGCAGCAGGTTGAATACTAATGATTGCATTGTTGGCAATATGACTACTTATTCTTTGGTTTTTGTGATACTCATGCTCAAATGATGATGACTTGGTACATATGATGAGACTTTGAGCCCTGGTTGCTAATAAATGTTGTTCTGGTATGAGAATCTCTCTTGGAAACATTGTAGTGATGCTGCAAAGAATCTGAAGGCTTGGTTACTAATGGGCTTATGCTACAACCATTGGATGATGCTTGAAGACACAACTACACTGTTCTATCTATCTGTAGTCCAGGGAAGCATTCAAATATCTCAGAAAGAAGCTAAACACTGTCTTTTTCTCACAATAGGATCAGATCTGGTTAAAATTTAGAAGATGGCATTGGATACGCGGGTTTCCTGAAACACAGTCGCGTATATACGCGAGTTCCTGCACAGAAAACCGCGTATGTCTGATTGCTGACATTTTTCTGTTTGGGGTCAGCTCTCTTCAGCACAGCTGCAGTGATGTTTGGTATCTCTGATACTGTTTGGTATCTCTGGTGGTGTTCCAGTTCTCATAATTCTATTTCTAATGTTTTGATAAAGATGCCTTGATGATTTGTTGATGAAAGTGTTCAGGATGCACAAACTAAGGGGGAGCCTTGGTCACATGAAAAGGATGCTTGGATGCACAGATTCAGGGGAAGCATTAGCATTGCTGAGTATAATGCATTGATGGCATTATGATGGTTCTGAAATATATTCTCTTTCTTAAGGACTTTCTGGTGTTGGTATTAAAGTCATATTTGTCATATGATGAAAAGGTCTTGTTAAGACCCATGATGTAAAATTGTAATATTCAGTCATGTAAGGACTTGTCGAATTTGTAAACCCACTTGGTTGGGTAGCTGAGTCAAATTTTGTAAACCCACTTGGTTGGGTAGTTGAATTGATATGTGTAAACCCACTTGGTTGGGTATTTGAGTCTCATATGTAAATCCACTTGGTTGGATCTTTGATGAAAGTATGAGTCATTGGTGATAGGAAGTTCATAGAGTCATGTACCTCATTGGAAAATATGTTTTGAAGATTCAGCATGAACTCAGGGGGAGCTTGGTCATGGTATCATCAGATCTGCAGAATTCTTCTTCTTCATGAGGAGAAAAGGGGGAGAGTGTGTTGGTTTTGATCCGCCCTTTGCCCTTGATGTCAAAGGGGGAGAGTGACATGGTGTTTGAATGAAGAGAAAGAATGGTGTCAAAGAATGGGGAGAGTAACATGGTGTCATTGTATTCTTAATGTAACTATCTGTTGTGGTAACCAAACACCATCATGGTTGCCATCAAGTCCAAAGGGGGAGATTGTTGGCAATATGATGCAGAGTGTTGTCCTTGATGGCAACCCACTGAATGAAGATGAAGACATGAGATTGTTGGCATGTGTTGTCTTTGATGGCAATACACCTGATGAAGTTACTCTTGACTTGATGGACTTGGTAAACAATGTAAATCTGATGTGAAATGATGTTAGTTAGCAACATGATGCTAAGTGTTGTCATTGAATGGCAACCAACTTGATGAAGAAGATGGCAACTTACTTGATGAAGTTGTGCTTGATAGAATATGTTCTTGATGAAGTAAATCTGATGTATCTGCAGTGTGTACAGAAGGGAATGAAGAAAGGAATCCAGCATGTGCTAGATCTATGATGAAAAGAGTATGTCTCAAGGCATACGCGGATCTGTCTAAGGGAAGTCGCGTATGCACACGGGAAACAACGTTCCAAGTCACGTATGGGAAAAAGCGCTCATAAAGTGGGGCCCGTGGTATTGAAGGCTCATGGTATTGTTTTGGCTCATGGTATTGAAAAAGGGGCCCGTGGTATTGAAGGCTCATGGTATTGTTTTGGCTCATGGTATTGAAAAAGGGGCCCGTGGTATTGAAAAAGATATACCTATATAAAGAGAAGAAATTCATTATGCAAATCATCAGTGAGGGTGCAAGATGTCTGAGCTTGAATGAATACTTCTCTGTGAAGTATATCTGTATGGAAAGGGTAAAGGTTTGATGATAGATCTGAATCTATGATGCACCTATGAAGAAATGATGAAGCGAGATTTCTAGATCTGAAATGTATCTGTATTTGCTAGATCTGTTTATGGAAGGCTTAGATCTGAAATGAGGCGAACATATGTCTGAAGTAAAAGGGTAAATCTGAACTGAATGTCTGATCTGAAGAAGTATGCTGCTCTATGATGGTTGAAGATCTATACGCTACTTCGCCGAAGAGGAAGCGCGTATATACGCGGTTTCGCTGAAGAGAAAGCGCGTATGCGCAATAAACTTAGCTTTGTAATTTATACTGAAGTATACGCCGATTTATATGGAAGGAAGCGCGTATATACGCAACATCAGAGAAAGGAAAGCGCGTATGCAAACTAGGGTTTGCTGAAGCAAAGGGTATGAAATATCTGATCTGTTCTGCTGTGTTTTTGCTATGTGATCTGTGTTGATAAGTATCTGTTGGTGATGTATGTTTGTGCTTAAAAGTATGGAAAGGGTCCAGTCTGAAAATATGATGAAACGTGGCCTAAAAGTATTGTTCTATTGAAGTTGTTGGATCCAGTGTGAAAATTGATGAAACGTGGTCCAAGGTGGTGCTGAGGGTTGTAGCCTTCAGTCAGGGGTGGTAGCTCCCTTCCAGGTGAGGCTGGTAAACGAGATCAGGGGGTCGTAGCTCCCTTCCAGGTGAGGCTGGTAAACGAGATCGAGGGTCGTAGCTCCCTTCCAGGAGAGGCTGGTAAACGAGTCAGGGGGTTGGAGCTCCCTTCCAGGAGAGGCTGGTAAACGAGCGCAAGTGGGTGCTTGCGTGCTGGTCAAGTCTGCACCAGCACATATGTTGTAAGATGTTTTCTCTATAATAAAATATTGAAGGCTGAGCAACTGCAGCGGTGGTTTTCTCCCGACTTGGGTTTCCACCTAAAAATCCTGGTGTTCATGTGTGATGCTTTGTGTGATGGTTTATTCTTTTCTTACTGCACATGTTTACTGTTTATAGAACATCTAATGAATGAATGATGGAATGATATAAGTGAAGAACTAATGGCATAATTAGATCTCTGTGTATACACGAGTTTTATGAAGGATATCCGCGTGTATACGCTAGTTGGCTTCAGCAAAGTAGCGTATGGGTTTTAAAGGAATGAAAAATTAAAAAGTTTGAATATGCAGTAAATACTGATTCACCCCCCCCCTCTCAGTATTTTTCCCAACAAAATGTTCAATAGGATTGGCAAAAGAGTCATTACATACAACATCCACTTATTCATTCCCAAGAATAGTCATTGATTCATCAACTCTTCTTCTCTTTCTTCCCTTGAGTACATCTTTTTGGCCTGGGCTATAGAAAAAATCTAATGGAGGTATTTCCTCAATTTTCAAAATGATTTCCTTTGTTGGGTAGGTCGGGATAATCTCTTGATCCTGATCTTCTGCTACTTGCTGTAGTGGCATTGTAGTTTCCACTATATTTTGGGTTTGCTCAGGTGTTTGGAAACTTCTTGATTCTTCAGAATTAGGATATGGTGGTGGTGGTGTCTTCAGTGTTTTATAAAACATTAAATTGTGCTTCATTGAGCTTATTAGACGCAATTTTCAACACATTATGTTTGAATTGTAGATTAATATTAAAATTACGAACCACATCATTAGGCTTATATGGTCCCTTTGGCATTAAAGCGACATTCATTGAAATGATATTTGAAATTTCTTTAGCTGCATGACCAATTTCAAAAATGGAAAAAATGTCACACTGTATTGGGAAAGTAGGCCAGATGGAATTTTTGGAATCTCTGAGTTTTTTGGTCACACCGCTTACTAGAGTTTGATAAGAAATTTCTCTGGCTAAAATATTATGAGGAACATAGTAAGGAAAAACATGGGGGGAAGAAAAACTCCCAAAAACTATGATATAAGTAAAAATTTCCTCACCAAACCATCTAGCCACAAGTAGAATATCTATGCTAGCTTCATTAGAAATCCTAGGGGCTCTTCCATTAAAGATGGTCTGATGGATGGGAAACATAAATCCATTACAAATTGCATATAAATGCATATGAAAAAATGATTCCCAGAGGGCTTTGTGGTAGAAATGAATTGGATTGGGGCTTCTCTTGTCCACTTCCATTCCATAATAAGAAATATTGAACAAAAACATATTGCATCCATGATGTATGCGCTCTTGTAGAAGGGAGGTATTGTCCAACTGGAATAAACTCTATTTTTCCTATAATCCATAATTTTTTTAGCCATATATAAAAAAAAATGGTTTCCCAATTCATGATAAAGGAATTGATGATTGTGTCAATTAAAGGAACCCATTCTATGGAAAATCTAGTGGTATCCGTTTTAGAAAATAATCTACATAGCATTCTTGCTGCATAACAATAAGGGGAGGGCAATTGTGCTATTGGGTACAAATCAAGTTTATCTGGTTTAGATTTCCTTGGTATTCTTTCCATATTTACCACTTTCATGAGGTCTGTATTCATTTTCATAAAGCTTTTTTAAAAATATTTATCATAAATATTTTGTAGCATAGGAAAATTATACACTATCCGTAAATCCTATGCAGTGAATGAACCAATATTCTTTGGATTATAATTTTTAAATGTTATGTCTGCTATCTTGAGATTTTCAATGACCTATTTTACGATATCATTGTATGGTAAGATTTTGTGTTTCATCGCTATTCAATGGAGAAACGGACATGAAAATTCAAAGTAATACGACTCTGATGAAACTGCCTCATCTATTGTTATTGTTTTCTTTAGTTCTCTTGGTTTTTCTCCTTCAAATAGGTTGTACATTTTCTCCCATGAATAACTCCCACGATCCTTGTTGCACATTGTATCTAAGAGTAATGGTGGCATGTCTGTGGCTTCTACAACGTATGCTCGGGAAATTGCTTTGCCTTTCCCTGACATTCCTGTTAATATTGCTTCGTTAGGAAGTTTCTTGAATTCAAGGGAAATGAGTAAATTCAGATCTAAAATGAGGAGTGAGAAGGGACAAAGAAGAGATTTAAATCAACATAAATCAAAATCCATAGCTTTTAAATTTAAAACAAGCTTCAAGTAAGATATCAATATTTTGAATGTTGTACCAATTGAATGGTTTTAATAACGCTTTAATTTTTATCAAATCACCTACACTGTTTATGAAATATGTATAATATAATGATATAAATCATTATATTTTATAACAGATTACTTTCTTGAGTAATAAATGAATAGCGCAAATCGTAATTTTTATCTGATGCCAATACCATATGTTTTCGCCACTTTTAATATGAGAAATGCGATCTGCGCAAATCGCACATTGAATTTTATTACAGTGAACTTAACTTTTCATTTGGTTTAATTTTTTGAAATGTGAAATGTGATAAAGACACAAAGTACTGTGCTTTATTGAATTTTATGGATGCATTTCCTTATTCTTTTATTGTCTCATTGGGTCTGAATCATCGCAATTCCTTTCGAAATGTTATAAGTTTATCTCTTAAAGGATGCACAGTGTGATTTATAGCTTAAAAGGGATTTTTAAGATTTTTTCAATGGGGAACTATGTTTCTTTCAAAAAATTTAAAGAAATTATCACAATTTGCAAACCTTATAAGTTTTTTAAATTTGTTTCCTTGTAATTTATGCGATTTGCACTAATTGTTTTGAAATCGAAGCAAAAAGAAAATTCCTTTATTCATAAATTTTAAGACTTAGCTATAAAACAAAATATGCTTCTAAAATTCTATTTTATTGTTATTTTTAAAGGGTCCCCATTTATTTTAATAATAAATGGGGCGGGGGTGTTGAATAGTACAACAATTGGTGATTCACTTGGGTGAACTAGTTATCTCTGATTAGTTTTTTGAACCTTCTAAAACTTTTCAATATAAAAATAGTTACTGTTGTGAAACCAGCTCCAAAAAGAGAAGAAAAGAGATATCAATGCCTTAGAAATAAGCCACTTTGAGGGGGAAACATCCAATACATTACATGAATGAACAATGATTAGATGATACAAATGACAAAACCTCATTTCTATATATAGGAGCCCATGGGGCCACAATGTAATCCTAGCCAACCTAACAATAATAATGTAAGGGCACAATAATAACAATATGAGGGTTACAGGGGTGCAAAAATAAAAATAAGGGGGGCTATACTAACATAATAAGTGACTACACTATTAATATAGGGACTTAACATGCCCCTGTCCTTCAAACAAGTGTTACCCTCAACGCATCATTATTTCTTGATGCTTCTGTATAAAATTCTCATCTTCCCATATGGAATATTCTACAAGAAAGTTCTTCCACTTGATGAGATACTCTAAAATTCATTGTACTTGTCGAGTTCTTGTTTCTATGACTACTTCAAAACTTCTTTTGATGTGATGTTGATCTTCCTATTTTTTCATTAGATTTTGCACCAAAGTTAGGTTATCCTTTGAGAGTTGGAGAACTTGTTTTTGATGCTTGATGTGATCTTCCACTAATTTATCATCCATATTAGCTATTATTTGATCCTTCAAACCATCCAACTTAGCCTCCATTTCTTCTTTTAAACCATCTATGGCATCTTCGGTTGCTCTTCATAAGATCAAAATTTGTCGCACTTAGTACCATAATTTTGATCTCTCATACTGCAATTCTTCCTCTTCATGCGTCATAGTATAGCTTTCTGAGGCCTTAATGGGTATGGAATTATTTTTTGGAGGCATTATAGAACGCAATACTAATAAAAATTATAAAATATTCCCTTGGAATCACTTCAAACTACTTTTTCGAACAAACGTTATGCAAATTTAAAAACCAAATACACACCTTTCTCTTGCTTTTGAGCAGCTCCATATTGAAATTGAATTATCTATGTGATTTTGGATTCTCAATAATTGAAATTTGGACCTGAGGTAGCCCTTTGAATCTTCTTTCAAATGCCATAGGTTTGACCAGATTTGGATTCTTGAAGACAAATTTATGCCCAATATCCTACGATGACCTAATTATTGACTAGTTTAGCAGAGCAAACTTGTATGACTTGGCACGTGTTCCTGTTTCCTCCTTCATATATGAAATTGATATACAAGAAGCTACAGTCCTTGTAAATGAAATCACTTTTTACAACATTCCAATCTGATGCTCAGAGAGAGACTTATGAAGATTTTCCCACGATCACCTCTTTATGATGAAATTCGGGAGCCTGAAACATCCCTAACTTCCACAGACCATATCTCCAAAAATATTGTGAACCAGGCTTTGAAATTTTGCAAAAAATTTTCTCAGGATTTCTGCTTCGCACCATAAAAAATTTAGCTTCTGAACCTTCATAGAAGAAATTTTATAGTGAAAATACCATAATGACCTATTTCGAGAAGCGAAACCCTAGAATCCAAACCTTTGATAGCAAATGTTATGAAACTAGCTCCAAAAAGAGAAGAAAAGAGATATTAATGCCTTAGAAATAATCCACTTTGAGGGGGAAACCTCCAATACATTACATGAATGAAAAATATTTAGATGATACAAATGGCAAAACCTCCTTTCTATATATAGGATTCCATGGGGCCACAATGTAATCTTAGCCGACCAAACAATAATAATGTAAGGGCACAATAATAACAATATGGGGGTTACAGGGGTAAAAAAATAACAATAAGGAGGGCTACACTAACATAATATGGGACTACACTATTAATATAGGGATTATTTTTTTTAAAGGGTCCCCATTTATTTTAATAATAAATGGGGGGGGGTGTTGTATAGCACAACAATTGGTGATTCACTTGGCAGAACTAGTTATCTCTGATTAGTTTTTTGAACTTTCTAAAACTTTTCAAAATAAAAATAGTTACAGGAATGAAATTCAATACAAATAATATTTTACTAAGTAATAAAATCTCACTTGATCATAATCCATAAGATTTACTCTTTAAAAATGAAAATATGAGTATCTATATCAGTCTTTACTAAGTTGCAAAGGATGAAGCAGGTGACTCATTCAGATTAGCTTTATAAATATATACTCATTTATCACAGGTAGAGCATATGATCCAGCAGCCAATTTTAGCCTTTGGAAATATTACCTTTTACCGCAGCAATGATTCATTGTCCCATCTAGTTACTATTACAATCTTCTAGAAATAAGTTCAATTTGATATAATTTATCTCTTTTGGAACTTATTTTCTTTTTGTAAATATTTCTATGTATTTTTTATCACTTAAAAGCCATTGTCTTGGCTTGGTAACCAGATATTGACAATGCCATTCACTGGTTGTAACTAAACTAATTAAGCTGGCTCTTGATGAGACCGCTTGCCTTTCTCAAGTCATTGCCCCGTTTTGGTAGGCAGTATTGGTAATGTCAGTTTAAATATCTTTCTATGAACATGGTAAAAAAGCTCGTGATCACCCTGGATGCGAGTGAACAGACAAGCGTTTAACATGATGGGACAGGGGTGCGGCGAGGTGGGACGGCACTTGCCCACCCAGGACATGGAGGTTATTACGCCACTGCTCAAAGGATCCTCGCATTTACGTTTCGCACAGTTCAAAGGTATGGTGCCTAGGGGTTCTGCATTTCATATCATGGCCACCGTTCTGGTTTCTACCCTCGCATGCTCCCGCATGCTGGAGCTCTCGGCTCTCTTCAATGTGCCTGTTATGATGGGGGCTTCTCGAAGTAGGAGAGGGGAGGATAAATGGCAGTGTTGCGTTGAGCTTTCTATGGAGTTGTTCTGGTCGCACCGGCCCCATTTCTTTTTAGTCTCTGGCCTCAATTCTGATTTCAAGTTGTATGGCATCGGTTCTACCTTTCCAATTTTCTCTCGCGGCTGGGAAAGGAAAGATAATTTGAATCCCAGCTCTGGTTCTTTAGTGGAGTCGTCGCTGGTGGATCTTTGGCACTTTGCGCGGGCCTTTGGCCTCCTGTCGAATTGGGACTACCCAGCCATCGCTACTACCCAGCCTCATCTTGGTTCCCACATGCCTCGGTTGCAACACAGATTGCAGAGCCGTAGAGGCAGCACCAGAGGTCGCCCTTCTAACTCACCTTCCATCCCTTCTATTGACTTGCCATCACTCTCAAGCGGTCTGTTGGCTGGCCACTACCCTCGTACTCGCAATGGGAGAGGGATTTTTCTAGATTCTCGTCATTGGGGCTCCCATGTTCCCCGTCCTCCAGCTTCTATGCCTCCTCCCACTACTGGTTAAGCACGCTTCACTTTCAATAGTTCTCTGAATCGCCCCTGGATTACTGCTATATTTACAGCGGTTTTCCATGAGGAAGCCTAGCTGGAGGAGTCTAATGCTCAAGCGGTGGGAACAGGCTCAGACTTCGCCCAGACTTCGCACCTCCAGGCGGGGATTGGCAGCGCATCGATGCAGTTTCTAGAGGCTCAAGCTCGCAGTGTTCCTGAGGTTGTGATGGAGCTGGCTGATCCTAGCCCCTCAAAATCCGAAGCTGCTCTTGCCAGGGACTTGCTTGCTTCAGGTTGGTGTCGTATCGTTGAAGAACCTCCATATGACTAGACAGTTTTATGTGGTGATTTTATCTTTATTTGCGGCCCATACTATTGGGCTTGCTGCTGTTCAATCGGTTAAGTGGAATTTTTGCTTGTTTTTGTTCATTTTTTACTTTATGAAAACTCTGCAACATCAGGAAGATCATAACATGCTCCCCTGCATGGGTTTTGGCAAACTTTTCCAGACTGGTTTCCCTGTCATAGGGCAGTCTCCTTATGTGTTTTTCATGACAATTCTTCCTCTTTCCAGGGTAGTTATTTTGACTACGGTCACATTGTAATTTTATTCCCTTGTTAATAGATTAAGCTTATTTAGAGAAAAAAAAAAAAGCTCGTGATCAGACTTATTATCTTCTAATATTGATCATATTTTTTTGAGTTACTTTCTGAAAATTGAAAAGTTTTCCAGATTGGTTGAATCATTGGTCCTTATGAGGATTATGGATGATAATTTTAGAGTTTAAGATTGATTATCATTAAAAGAGAATTTACTATGTTAAAGAATATTTTCTTGAATTATAGTAGAGTAACTATACTTTATAAAAGTGAGAGTTTTATCAAAGAATAAATAAATTCAGTGAAATTAAATTTTTTAGTGAAACAAAATCTATTTGAGATTCAAAATTTTCAATTGTTTCCTTAAGAATTCTTATTTCTAGAAGCAATCAATCAAAAAGATTCTCTGAGATTTTTATTTGAAAATTCAAAAATCAATACCATTCAACTTTTATTTTCCTAAGGAAAGAAAAGACAATAATATACAGGGAATAGAAGGGGTTACCTCCTATGAGAAATATTTCTTTGAAATTTTCCCATTAACAGGAAAAGAATCTCTTTTTCTTGATAGATATTGCAATAAAAATGTTGATGGGCCTATTTATTCTATGATTTGAAATGGTCCAAGCCACAGTGTTTGGAATTTGGTATGTTTACCTTTTTGTAATATTCCTACTAAGCCTAAGCTAAGAGGAATATACATTTTTTTCTCATTTTCTGTTACATGAATAAATGAATAAGTGAGGACATGTAAAACTCCTAAAAAGAATGAATGAATCAATGCCATATGAACAAGGATAAAGCTGGGCCATGTAAACAAATCACTTTTAGGTGTGAAAGGGGTTTGAGGTATGAGACTGGGTCAACCTTGACCAAATCTATATTGATGTTTAGATAGAATGCACCTCATGAAGGGACAACACAGTTCTAGATGGAGGCCCCTCATGTGATTGGAGCTAATTCATAAAGGTGGTTTAGGGTTTTCCAAGGATTTCATCTTATAAAATGGAGGGGGAGGAAGCAAGAGAATGTTTTTTATTGTCTATATTTCTAAGTATCTTGTCTTTTTAGACAAATACCATTCTGTGTTGTTCGACTAAGAATAGTGTTGCTTAGCACTTGGGAGTTTCTATGCAGGGATTTCACTTCCTCCATTGAGGATTATTGGAGGAGTCCTGCTGATTTCATCCACTATCAGGCATTTTTCCAAGCTCTACTTCCAACTATAATGTAGATCCAGTGAGGGTTTGGTTGCTTTTGTAGGCTGCAACAAGTGGAAACACTAGATCTATTCAGATCTAGATTGTACTAGTGCCTCTTCTCAGTGAGTGTGTCTTTTAACCTCCTGGAAGAGTGCATTAGTTGATTGAGCTTCAGATTTGTATCTTGGCATCAGGAAAAATCAGTTATTCAAGCTACAGTGCATTTTTCCTTCAGGGACTGCGTTATTTTTAGTAGAGGTTTTGCAAGGTGTTTTGATGCCCCTTTTGATGAGAGATCTCTGGTGTTGGGCTTTTCCTTTCACTTTGGTGATCCATGGATTAGATTTTTTATCCATGCTCTTTATAGATTTGATCTGTTCTAATGTAAAATCATATTAATAAATTTATGAACAATATTGTAGATCTGATACTTTAAACTCAGATCTACTCTTTGTATTGCATGATTTGATCAAAACCCCAAGGGGATCTTGTAGTAGAGCCTTTCTAGTCTAAAGATCTAAAATGGATCTGATATTTTGTACACAGATCTGCTCTAGATCTGAAGTGTAATATTTAGCTATTGTACCTCTATAAAATAACATTATTAAGCCATTTTTCAGTATATACATGTGCTGCAACCTTCTTTTCTAAAGATTTCCTTCTTTCTTGTCTTCTATATTCTGTTGTATAATGTAAGAGCATCAATATAAATCTGATTTTATGTTGTATATTCAAGTTTGATCTTATTTGATGGCCTCCTTGTCATGCTTTCCAAGACTGCGTTATTTCTGAAGCAGTTTTTTGTGCATAGCTGTCGCCCCTCTTGTAGGGTGTTTTTCAGCTAGACTAAGTGGTGGGAGTTTTGTTTACCACAACTAGTTTGATTTGTTTTTTCTCCCCCTTTGGATCTAGACCCCAGATCTACTGATCTAAGGGATCCAAGGGTTGCAAACTCATTTTTGTGCACAAATTTCCCAGAAGTGCGTTATTTCAGTAGGCACTGCTGAGCATTCCCCTTTTGGGATATTACACTTTTTCCTCATGTGCCTTATCCCATTTTAGTACCAGATCACCAATTTGAAATGTTTCTGGTGTGACATAAGTTGTATCAAATGAGGCTGTAACTAGAAAGTAGATCTAGTGAGGGTTTGGTTACTTTTGTAGGCTGCAACAAATGGAAACATTAGATATGTCCAGATCTAGATTGTACTAGTGCCTCTTCTTAGTGAGTGTGTCGTTTAACCTCCTGGAAGAGTGCATTAGTTGATTGAGATTTAGATTTTTATCTTGGCATCAGGCCAACTCATTTATTCAAGCTACAGTGCAGTTTCCCTTCAGGGACTGCATTATTTTCAGTAGAGGGTTTGCAGGGTGTTTTGATCCCCCTTTTGATGAGAGAACTCTGGTGTTGGGATTTTCCTTTCACTTTGGTGATCCATGGATTAGCTTGTTGATCCGTGTTCTCTATAGATCTGATCTATTCTAATGTAAAATAATCTTTAGAAATTTATGAATAATATTGCAGATCTTCTAATTTAAACTTAGATCTACTCTTTGTATTGCATGATTTGATCAAAATCCCAAGGGGATCTTGTAATAGAGTCTTTCTAGTGTACAGACATGAAATGGATCTGATATTTTGTACAAATATTTTCTCTAGATCTAAAGTGTAATATTCAGCTAGTGTAGCTCTATAAAATAACGTTGTTAATCCATTTTGTAGTATATACATGTGTTGCGGCCTCCTTTTATGAATATTTCGTTCTTTCTTGTCTTCTATATTCTGTTGTATAATGTAAGAGCATCAATATAAATCTGATTTGTTGTTGTATATTCAAATATAATCTTATTTTATGGCCTCCTACTCATGCTTTCCAAGACTGTGTTATTTCTGAAGCATTTTTTTGTGCATAGTTGCAACACCTCTTGTAGGGTGTTTTTCAGCTAGACTAGGTGGTGGGAGATCTTTTTACCACACCTAGTTTGAATTTTTTTTGCTCACCCTTTGGATCTAGACCTTAGATCTGCTGATATAAGGGAACCAAGGGCTAAAAACTCATTTATATGCGCATATTTTCCAAAAATGTGTTATTTCAGTAGGCACTGCTGTGCATTCCCCTTTTTGGATATTACAGCCGTATCAGAGCTCCTTTATTGGCAAAACCTGTGCTTTCATTGGAGAACCATAGCCATGTTGTAGTCAGAAGAAGATGAGCCTGTTACTGAGAGGGAGAAGAGGTATCAGAATAGAAGCCACAATAAATTTTAATACACCTATGATGATCAAGACAAGGGTAAAGCCCCTGAAACTAGAAGTGATAAAGAAAGAGAAGAGTTTTCTAGAACTCTTTTGATGGCCATGCAAGATCTTGCTAGTTAGATCAAAGAGATGATAATGGACAGGATGAAGGAATATCCTAGGAGATTTCACCCTTGGGAAAGCTTTGGCATGTCTCACCACTAGAATGGTCAACCAGTGAACCAACCACAAGCTCCACAAGCTCCACAATGCTCTACTATGCCTACATTCTTGGCTGTGGAGAATGAAAGGCCATAAGAGAAAGCATCCCTTGAAGGCTACTTTGAGGAATATGACTCTCAGAATCTGAAATTCAAGGACCACTTGAGTTTTGAAGATTTTTGTCACCTCAAGGACAAAAGAAGACCAAGGCACCAATATAGAGATGGTGGATTCTTTCAGAATCATGATAGACATCACTCTATGGGTAGATTCTTTTTGCCCAAGTTTGATGGATCATCCACTAGTTCTGCCAAGGCATGGGTAGAAAATTTGGATATCTACTTTTAGTTGAATAAAGTCCCGGAGATTGAAGCCATTAATATTGCAGCGCTTCACTTTGAAGGTGAAGCACACAATTGGTGGTTCCATGGTTTGTCTACATTGGTCCATGCTAATGTGACTGCCTATTCTGAATTAACTAGAAGACTGGTGGAGAGGTTCGACAGAAAGGATCTAGAAGCACCTTTCATGAGCCTTGCAAATTTAAATCAGTCAGGGAATGCATAAACTTATATCTCTGAGTTTTTGAGATTATCTGTTATGGTTCCTGATCTGTCTACAACAAGGAGGGTGTACGTGTTCATCGATGGCTTAGATGAGCCTTTGCATGGGTTGGTTAAATCTACCAAGCCCACCACTCTGCATGATGCCATTGAGAGGGCTAGAGACCTCCAAGATGCCTTGCCAAAAACAAAGGCAACTTTTCATAACAAGTCCCCTTACATTTCTAAAGAGAAGGAAGAGAAATTTTCTCCTTCCAAGGAGAGGTAATTCAAGAATCCTCTTGATATTGAAGTCAGGAGGGAGCAGAGAAAGAAGAAACTATGTTTCACTTGCCAAGAATCATGGGAACCTAGACATATATGTGTTGTTGGGAAAGCACACTACATAGAAGTATTCTCAGATTTTGTGGAGGAAGAAGAAGATGATGAACCAGGAAGAGGTCACAACGCTGACAATGTTAAGGGACGTCCAACACCATTTGGAGACATGAATGGAGCCTTTGCTCCAATAGGAGGAACTCTTGCATCTTTGAGAGGAGTACCAAAGTACTTGACCTTAAGAGTACAAGGTTCAATCATGAATCAAAGGGTTTCTGTACGGATTGACAGTGGGGCAACTCACAACATTATTGATGCTCATCTTGTACAGAGGAGGGAAATACCCACTGATACTTTTGAGGGATTCTATGTTTTGGTTCTGAGAGATAGGAAAATGAAATGCATGCACTATTTCCCATCATTTTCAGTCACTATGGGGTCCTACACTTTGGTGGATCACTTCTTTATAGTTGACATACCAGACACCAATATCATTTTGGGTGTCTAATGGTTGATTACATTGGGGAAAGTCGCCACTAATTGGAAGGATTTGCAAATGGAATGGGTGGACATGAAGAGTAGTAAACCTCACATGATCCAAGGCATGCATACTTACCCCTCACCTAGCACTTCCACACAAACAACAAAGGTGGATTTGTGCAGTGGAAGCAAGGATCTCACAAACCCTTCTCTTATGTTGATGAGAATTCTGCATGGGACATTCCTATCTAGTGGAAAAACACTTGGGAGGCCACCAGATTCAAATTTTGTTGGGGGGGGCTTACAAAGGGCTGCTCCAAAATTAGATCCAAGAAGGATTGGAGCAATGGAAGACCAAGCTACAACACTAGGAGGCTTGGGACAACTCAAGAGTAAAGGGGACCTTCTCCCTTCATCACTATCATCTCCTCTCATTTATAGATCTGCACTATGGGAGGAGAATAATGGGAGGATCAGCCTTCCAACGCACATATTTGGCATCACAGATGTCAAAGAAGAGATCAGCAACATGACAGACACTTCCATGGATTTATCATCGGCGCTATCATTGTTGAACAGTGTGGATCTGTACTGGAAGTCTCAACTGCTTGTAGAGTATTCCAAAGATGTGCACACATGTATGATACTAGATGACATGCAGCAAGAAGAAGGCTACTTAGTCCAAGGGGGATTCATCTATCATCATGGTAGGGTATTCTTGGCTAGAGCTCTCAAGCTCAAGAAGAAGAATCCACAAGGGGCACGCAAAGAATTCTTTCTCAGCCATATGCATTGAATGAAGATCTACACCCTGATCATGAGGAGCTTTGATTGGTAAGGCTTGAGAGAGGAACCACATCAACACTTTCAAGAGTGCATGATCTATTTGGGGTTGGGACAGCCAATGGACTCTATGCAAGATTCATTTCAACCATGTCTTCCTTATTTTGAGAGAGGGGGAATGCCCATGCACAACTCCATGTGTATGAGAAACTTTGATGGTAAAAGATCTAACCATGAAGAGAAAGCTTTATTTTCTAATTTGTCACATTGTTTTACCATATTTTTGTAGGATATGGCTCCTAAAGGGAGTGAGAGATCATGTGGATCTCATGGATTTTGGTGGGCCAATAGAAATTTTGAACATGGCCACTCCCTTGTTGTGTAAAGGGAGATTCATTTTCATTATGGGTGCTTTCCAAAGGCACCAAACATATCTGACATATTCAGCCATGTTAATATGCCTCATGCAGAAAATGTGTGGTGGGAATGCCACTTGCCACACCTTGATCTAATGCAGGTAGGAGATGCACTGCGTTGGCATCACATGTGGGATTTTGATCCACCTCCTCAAGCTCAAATTTCTATTTGCATATATGTAGTTTTGATTCCATACTTGGATGATATAGTTGTATTGTTTATGGGATTGTATGGAGGGAGGATGGGTAGTTTGTATGTACCACATGGAATGGAACTTCTCCCTGTACCTCGTGCTACATGTTTTAGAGGAAGCATTACTCCAGCCATGTTTATTTCTGTTGAATTTTTCACTCCTTGTGGGATGGAATATGAACATCTTATGATGACCTTGGAGGAACAATTCATAATTTATTGGCTTGATGAACACTTGGCTTATGATGAGAACTTAATCCTTGATGGTGTCATCAATGGAGGAGGGGAAGTACTACATCTCTCACCCTATCAATTGTTTCAGGACAAGCGATGTTTTGGAGGGGAGGACTGTAACATTCCTACTTAGACTAAGCTAAGAGGAATATAAATTTTTGTCTCATTTTTTGTTAAATGAATAAATGAATAAGGGATGACATGTAAAAATCCTAAAAAGAATGAATAAATCAATGCCATATGAAAAATGATAAATTTGGGCCATGTCAAAAAATCACTTGCAAGTGTGAAAGGGGTTTGAGCTATGAGACTGGGTCAACCTTGACCAAATCTACATCATTGTCTAGATACAATGCACCTCATGAAGGGACAACACAGTTCTATATGGAGGCCCCTCATGTGAATGGAGCTAATTCATCAAGGTGGTTTAGGGTTTGCCAAGGCTTTCATCTTATAAAATGAAGGGGGAGGAAGTTGTTAGCCACCTATAAAAATTTATCATATCAAATGGTGGCTAAAAGCATTTTTAGACTTCAAGAAAAAAATTTATGATAAAATTGTGAGTTCTAAAAGTCTTATGAAGATAGCTTATTCTTGAGTTAATATTCACTGTTGTTTCCCTCATAAACCTAAAAAAAAATGTGTTCACAAGGAGAAAGACTGCTGCAAAATCCATTTTTCCACTTCATTTTTACCGCTCCTTTTACTCATAATTAACCCCCATTTTCATTTCCTTTTTCCCTCATGAAATTCCTCCATTTCCCTCTTTTTCCTTCCTTTCCTTCATAAATTCCCTTCAATAATGTTTAAAACTCCTTTTTAAACCTTATCGGAACTCTGAAAATCCTCAAAAAATCCTTCAGAAATCCTAAAAAACACTCTTTTTGCACTAAGGCCTTAAGCCCCTTAGGTCTTAGCCCCAGCCCCTTTTTTCGCATAAAACCAACACCGAGACTAGGTGCTAAGGCCCAATCGCACAATCGCAATCAATTTTTTCCTCTTTCTTTGTTACATTTTGCTTTTGAAAACTCCGATTGCGATTAAACCCTATTTTTTATATAAACCCGATAGTTTAATGTTTCAGCAAATATCAGCCGTTTGATCTAAACCGATCAATGATCATTGACCAATCACATCATAAGTTTTAAACTTACCCTTTTTTCCTGCCTTCCTCCAGTTGTGGCCCTGCAATTGTTTCCAAACCGTTGATCTACTCTACCGTGCCCAGATTTGACGGCCCATATCGCTCCCTATTCGAAACCCACCCTTCCGCCTTTAGCCTTCACTACTAAATCCTGACTGTCGATATAATTTTGAGATCAACAGCTCTTATTCCATCGCATTGTAAAAAACCATTTTTTTACTCCCTCCCCCTCCTCAGATTGCGATCTTGTGATTTAATCTAGATAGTTGAATCCACAAGAACCGATGGCCCAGATTAATCTCCCTCCACCATGGCCCTCTGACATTAAAACCTGCCAATTCATCCTAACCGTTGATCTTTCTAAGATGTAACGGCCCGTGCTTAATCGCATCGGTGCATTCCCTATGTTTTTTCCCCTTAATTTGCGAGCTTTCGATCAGATCTGGGCCATCCATCCCATAAATCCAACGGTCTAGATCAAACCCGAATTTCTTTATTCCACAAAGCTCGACAGTGAAATTCCTTGATGAATATCCACCGCTAATCTTTGTAGATCAATAGCCCACATTGCATCCAATACCCTACCTTTCATTTCTTTCATCGCCCCTAGATCAGATCTCCACCGTCCATTCCCAAGATCCAACGGTCTAGATCTAAACCGCCCTTTACTCCACCAACCTTTTCCTGCGTGCATCTTACCTCCATCGCGCTCTCCTCACAACTGTCCGATCTGACACCCCAGATTTGATGGCTAGCACGCGGTTTCACATGATTTTGCATCCAAAAGTTAATGTTTTAAATTTACGTGATGGGTGGTTTTAAAAATCCACGTGTCAGGAACTAACACATATCGCATTCCAAAAGGCAATACCACCTTTCCCCCTTTTCACCGCGTGAAAACCATCTAGGTTTTTTGCTAAACCACCCTTTCCCATAGCATTTTTCTTTCCAATTTCTCATCCTGGCCATTGATTATCAAGATCGATGGTCCTAATTAAATCTTACCACCAACCCATTGCCTCTTCCTTTGCTCCCAAATGCCCCTCCGAAGATCCTAACTGTTGATCATTCTAAATCAACGGCTCTCATCCATCCTCCATCCAAACTTCTGTTTATGCATTTTTCACTGTCGATTAAGGTTTTCCCTGTTTACATTACATTTTCTTCCATTTTATCTTAAATTTACCCCCCCGCATTGTAATGACTCCTGATTGATCTCAGCCGCTGATAAACATGCATGAATGGCTCGGACTTAACCTAATCCTCATTTTACCCAACCACCTCTCCATTGGCCTTAGAAAGCAATCCTCGTCGTTGGATGCTTTCATCCAACGACCGCGATCTAACCTAAACCTCTGAAGTAGTTTAAACCCGTCCACGCAAGTCTTTAATAAATTTTTCTTGTTTGTGCAGGTTTTAAAAGTTTCTCCATAGTTTTAAAAGAAAATCAAGGGCCGGGGATGACGATCCCCCAGGGTTCACATCTTGATTTATCTGTGCCTAATGAGAACTGATGCCATTATACAACCCTTTGTGCACCTACAAAAGCAACAAAAACAAAACAAATACCACTGACAAAGAGTATCAGTGTTATAGCATTCAATCAGAGCAGAAATCAAGAATTAAAGGATTTAACACAATTTTGAGGGATTAAGGCACAAAATCAACAAACCAAAAGCCTAATCCATAGTTAAAGATAATATGAAGACCTAAACCACAGATCTAAAGTAAATTAAACGTGTTTTAGGGAAAGACAAAGGAAGTTATCAATCCGAGATGCCTCCACCGCCACATCAAAGGCTAATTGAATCATCTCCAGCTACCAAAAGCCACCTGTAGCCTCAAAGCATTCAAAGGAGGCCTAGTTATTACCTCACAATAGAATATATTTGCCTAAAGACAGCTGAACAGTTATTTAAAATCGAAGGAACTTATTACAACTGTCAGTAGAGTTATTACAAAGATAAGAAAGAGCTTCAAAGTCAACAATTTCTCCGAAGTAGCTAATAACTAAATGAAAATCAATTAATACAGAGCAAATATCAGAAACACTTCTCCATTGAGCCTTTCAAAGGCTGAGAAGCATTAATTTGTATTGATTGAGCCTAGAGATCTTATTTTACATCCCACCTCCTCATTTCGTCTATAAATACTTCTGTAGAAGATGAGATAATGTTGGTCACTTCATATCTGTTGCTTGTAAATAGTTTTCTGAAGCTGTTGTAATCTCTATTTGTAATTGAAGACACTTAAGTTGAGATGAGAAGTTTGAAGCTGTAGAGAACCAATGGACTTGATGATTGTAACTGGTTTGAAAATTGAATATAAGATGATTTATGGGATCCTGGTCTATGTCAACAGTGATGTGTTTCTTATTGTAAATTGTTATTTTATTTTTGTTTCCATTCTGTCCACTTTCTCTAATAAAGAACAACAAATATAGAGTTAGGATTTACTGTCAAAAGTACCCTACTCTCACTGATAAGCTTTATCTTTATGTTTTCCTCCAATTTTGTATTTAGGAATTATTTAATACAGTTCAAGCAGTTAAGGAATGTTGGCGTTCCCACGTCTTACTGTTTGAACTTTAAACATTGTTCTTGAATGTTATTTTCAGTTTTTGCTAAGTAATGTTGAACTAGGGATGTCTATTGTTAGCCCTATCCTCTAGTTCTATCTCCAAAGGTTGTCTGAAATTTTCCCTAAGAGTGTGTTGAAAGCAGGCTAGGCTCAAAGTCCTTACCTAATCTTATACTATTCTTTGTTTATCTTAAATTTTTTGTTTAAATTTTGCTAATTAAAGTCGAACTAGGGAAGTCTATGGTTAGCCCTATCCTCTAGTTTCTTCTCCAATAGTTGATTTGAAAATTTTCCCTTTGAATATGCTAAAAGCAGGATAGGTTCAAAGTCCTTACTTGATCTTAAGCTATTATTTTTGTGTTTTAAATTTTTTCTATTGAAAGTGCATCAAAATCAGGCTAGTTTCAAAGTACTTACCTGATCTTAGATTACTTTTATGTTTTTCTTAAGTGCATGCCAAAAGCAGGATAGTTTCAAAGTACTTATTTTATCTTAGGCTGCTATTTATTCTTCATTTGTTTGATTCCCCTTCTTATTTGTTTCATTCCATTCCATAAAATCAACTTAAAGAGATCCTTATACATAGATGGCTTGCCCCATGGACCACTCTTGAACCTTGCTGTTTCAATTAAATCCTATTATGACTCCGTAGCCCAATGGAATTAAGTTGCTTCTTGCATATCTTTTTAGCTGAATCACTCTTTCACTTTCATTCACCTTCACCCTGTTAGCGCTCAAATCTACCTCAGGCTGAAATGAGATAAAACTCAAGGCTACATCAAACCACGCTCAGCCTCGTAGCTAGCCCTACGAGGACAGGAGAGGGCTCTCTCGGTCAATCTCGAGAAAATGAGCAATAGGATGCGATATGACTTACAATAAGAACTGATTTTAGGCTAGTAAAGAGATAGGTATGTTTGATTTTTGGTTTTTTGGGTTTTCCCTGGAGAAATGGGAAAACAGATTTTGGGTCCGGGGATAAGGTCAGACCTTTGCAGAGTTCGAGTTGGGCCGAGGTAGGTGAATGTCTTGATGCTTTTGATTGGATATATGGACAGATTAGACCGACGAGGAGCTGAAGAGGGCAAAGAAGAACTTGGATCCTCTCCAAACAGCTGAAAACATATAGAACTAACTGAATTCAAAGGTAGAGCACTGTAAACAATGGATTCAACCTCACTTACTCATTCAATTTAGTTCAGAAGCATATGAAAGGATGGTATACATTAAACATGAAGAAACTTACAGTAAACAAAGAGGAAACACCATCAAGAACATAACACCACAAGGATCCCAACAAGTGTCGCAAAACCCCTGATCTTTCCTTAGCCAAAATATGAAAAATATGTACAATGATATCAAAAGTATCCCAAGAGTCCAACCTGTAGAATGCCTCAGAAATTACAATATATAGATCACTCTAACACCTTTCCCCACCTCTAGGGGTCGAATTCCCTCTTCAGGGATCAGTTTAAACCAATTCTAATCATGGAACTACAATCTAGGTAGCTAACAACTTGCCTCTAAAAGAGTGGAAACTAATCCATTACATGATTTTTTACCCTTTTGAGAGTGAATCTTCTAGAATAGATAAAAATAAGCCAAAGTTACATGTCAAATATGAATTTACATCATAAAAACCCAAAAATTCCATCCACAAGCAAAACTGGTCCATACTAGGCGAAAATCTGAGCTGGCAGTTGAAAATTCAGCAAAAATCTAAGTGGGTCGCTTTTGAGCCGAGTGGGTCACACTTTTTCCAGCCTGAATTTGAGGTACTTCCCGGCATCCAAATTGAGCTCATGATAGCTCGTTGGAAAGACCTGGATGTTGGCTATCCAACCCAAGTGAAATTTCGGAATTTGGAGCTCATTTGATGCTCCAAAACCTCATTCTCCTAGAGGAACTTCCTGCTGGTGCAAAAGGTGGCAGCAAGGTGGTTTTCATGGTGTTTTTGAGCTTTTTGACCATCCAGATTTTGATGAAATGCTTAGTTGATTTCTGAGGATGCATAACTAACCATGAAAAATCCAAAAATGCAAAAATTTCCTCCAGCAAGTGTCCCAAAAAAAAGTGAGCGTATGGGTGCGCGACCCGCTTAACTGAAAAACCTGTTTTTGAGACCAAAAATTTCAAAATGACAAAAATTTCTCCGAATTTTCTCAAATTCGGAGTGAAGACCCTCCATCATGTATCTTGCCCAGCCAACGAAGCCTCGGCCAAAATCCGGAGTGGATCAGGCTTTTTCCGCCGTTTTAGTGCTTTGCGCAACCTCCTCTTCATGATCTTCATTCTCGCTTTGCAGACATGCATGCGAGCCCAATAATGGCCTTTCATGTGACGAAGCATGTCTTTGTTTCGATTGGCCTTCGCCAACAATTTCTCCAGATGGATGTTCACATGTGTGAGTAGAGTATCTCTGTCAGTTGGTGTCATGTCACCGGGTCTCTTTCGATTCCACTGTCGGTCCTCACGGATTCGACGCAACTCATAATATGTGAGCTCATCCTCAAGCTGTTTGTTGCGCTGCTCCACATAGTTAATCACCCACTGAGCCTTCTGCAATTGATCTTTCATCTTGTCATTCTCGGCCCTCTGCTCCTGGATGACTTCCCTCAGTTTCGAGCTAGGAGAGCTCGCATCAACATCAATGACTGTGAAATCTGTGTCCCGGCCTCCTGATGGGCCCTCATCATGCATGGGCCTCTTGCCCCTATCCTGTACCTGTACCTGTGCTGAAGAAGAAGGTGAGACCCCTTCCACATCATGTGGAGATAATACTCGCTCTGCTGATGAAGTCGGCAAGACCCCTTCCACCTCACGTGGAGATAATACTCGCCGTGTCGCTGCAAATAAGGCCCTGTGGCCTCGCTGATATGTCCGAACCAAAGGAGCGCTGATATGCTCAACCTCAGGCATGTCCGGCTGGTGTGAAGGCTCTCCTGCATCATGAAATGTCTCGGGAGGCGGCTGTGGCACTCTGAAAAAGTCTCTAGAAATGAAATCCTCCCAAGTGATGCCCTGCTCTGCCAACTGATGCAACACTATGATCTTGATCAAAGCGTAATGGTATATACTCCTGTACTGCTGCACTGGGCTCGTCTTCTTTTGCACAAACATCACCATCCTCTCTATGTTGCGATATATGAAGTACGGAATATTCATCATACGTACCCTTGTGAAGTGCATCAACAAACGAATATGATACGCAAAAAGACGAGCATACCTGCCCTCACAACTAAAATACTGAATGATGAGCTTCATCAGCGGTGCATACTCATCTCTCAAGAATCTGAATGGAAAAACTCTGCTCAAGTAACCCATATATCCAGTTTTAATGTATGGCTCATAGTGGAATTTCTCTAAATGTTGACGCTTGTTCCATTCCTCACCCATGTTTGGTATTCCAGTGGCTTGAGCAATAGTCAAGGGTGACAAAATGAAATCAACCCCGGCAAGATTTACCCGACCATCCCGTAAATGTAGAACAAACAGATGGGCCAATTCACGATGAATCCGGGTTTGTGCAACCATCTCACAAAATCTGAAACATGACAAATATCGAAAACAATCCATTGCTAATGGACATGCCTACAACCGAGCCAAAGAAGTAGGCTCCTCTCTGTGATGATTACCACTTCTGTTATCTTTATGAGACCCCCGTGGCACATTACCTTCAGTCACAGAATCACTGCCTGACCCTAGCTCATACTCTGACTCTGTCTCTGACATGGCTCTGAACAAGCTATTGGCACTATGTATACTGATATGAAAGCAGTGAAAACAAAGTTATGATGTGTGTTTCAACACCCAACAAATATCCCCACCGTCAAACACCATAAGGAAACAAACACTGATAATATCTCTGTTTTAATTACAAGTGAAACTTGACCAAAGGAAACAGGCAGCCTTCAGAATATTGAGCAAATCTTGTCAAAGGGAGCACGGCATCATATGAATGTGTTTGTCAACAGAGTTATAAGTGTCAATGGGCAGTGAAACAGAGTTATGAGAATGTTTTTGTCATTGGGCAGTGAGACACAATATAACCATAGTCACCATGGAACAAAAGTCTTGAACATGGTAAAGTAATAACAATGACCACAATGGTATAATGGGTATGAGAATAATGGGGTTTTGATAATATATGCAAGGGTGGATATATCACTGATATAAGATAGGAGAAAAAATCATGCAACCATCCATATTCATTTAAAAACCCTGAAGAACAATACTGCCATGACTGTAGGGTTTTAAATCCTCCATTTCAAATGTTTGAAATCATCAATAATGCCACCAACACATTAAAAACCATTGAGCAATTGTTAA
Organism: Pinus albicaulis; assembly: GCA_034641835.2. Classification (NCBI taxonomy): domain Eukaryota; kingdom Viridiplantae; phylum Streptophyta; class Pinopsida; order Pinales; family Pinaceae; genus Pinus; species Pinus albicaulis. The sequence goes on along the minus strand of CM076572.1, from coordinate 917,551,744 downwards.
AAACCTGTTTGAAGGCCGTTGGAGGCAATCCAAAATGAAACTGGGTGCTCAAAACGATTTTCCGGACTTCTGTTGGCGAGTGGGTCGCTCACCTCCAAGTGGGTCGCTCTGCCCAGGTGGGTCGCTCACGTTGTAATTTTACACTGCGAAAATCACCCAAGTGGGTCGCTCTGCCCAGGTGGGTCGCTCGCGCCCAAGTGGGTCGCTCGAGCTCCAAAACCCTGTCAACGATGTTTCAAAACTTGAATTCGGCCCTCCAACTCCAAATCTCGATTTGTATGCTGTAGATTGGTGAAAATGAAATTTGTTTGGCTTTTTATATATGATGCAAATATCTTCCACAATCAGATTTGATTCAAATCTAATTGATAACCCATATTACAATGTTTTTGTAATTTCACATTTGGCTTTTTAATACAATCTCCTTTTGGCTTTTCTGAGCTCAGATTTGATGATTTTGCTGTCTTCTTGCAGGGGTATGGCTATTTAGCTAAGGAAAAGACCAGAGGTTTTCTTTGACATTTTTCTTGGTGGAATAAGTACAATTTATTACAAAATAATAATGAACAATTTCTAGTTCCAAAACAGAGTTTTGGACTAGAAATGTTTTTAAAATGCTGATAATAATAAAACATAAAATCAAAATATGTGGAACCTTCCTCACCCTGCAGGCTTTATGACTGGTATACAAATGACTCAAAAACCCTAGACACTAGGACCAAAGACACTGATTGACATTTTAATGACCATATATGAAACGACAATGACTTCGAGTGATTTTTTGAGGAAATTTTTAAAATAGCACTGCAGGTATAAACATGAGGAAACATAAGACAACAGACCCCTTCGTCAGTCCATGGCATGCTCCTAGCGAAATGCAACGAAGTGGAACAAGTGAGACACCTAAGAATGAATATGCAAAAGACGAAATGATCACTGACGGAGGGCTGTAAGGGCCGACTCTAACATTGGCTCCAATGGGGATGGTGGCTCCATGGAGATGCCAAGAACGGCAGATCTCTGGGGGAGTCAGACAGTGCCTTTCATCCATTGGGCGATGGAATCATTATTTCAACTGATAAAACAAACCTTTGGACATTTTTATTGACTCCAGATTTGACTAAAGACTGACTGCAATTTGACCAAAACTGACATGACTTTTAAAACTAAAAGACTGATAAAACTGACTTGACAATTTCAAACCAACCAACCTCTAAACTCTAGAATTATAGCCTTCGCTCCGGGCCCCAAACTGAAGATGAGAGATCAGTGCACACTTGCAACGAAACAGAAGTAAAATGATATATACAATGATAATGAGATCAGCAGAAGATACTCAGAAGTAATATCACTTCAGCAACCGACCATTGATCGGTCCTCCATGACAATCATCCCCATTCATTTCTTTGAGAAGAAATGCATTTTGACCCCGATACGCTGCAATCTTAAAAGGAACCTTCCACAGATTTTCAAATTTGCCGTGCTTTCCCTTATCTTCATTCCGAGCATCCCATTTCAAAACTACCTCATCCAACTGAAACTTATCTGCTTTCGCCTTTCTGTCATAGATCTTCTTTATGCGCTCCTGCAACTTGAAAGTATTTTGAAATACTTCCTCTCGTGTCTGCTGTAAATGAATCATCTGATTAATCCTCCGCTGCATAGGATCTTCCTCACTCCCAGCCTCCTGAAGCAATTTGACCACCGGGACAGCAAGTGAAGTAGGAAAAACCGTATCTGTTCCATACACCAACTCGAAAGGAGACATGCCAATAGACTTTTTTTGACTTACCCTATCAGCCCACAATGCATTCACTAACTTCTTGTGCCAGGCCTTTTTGTTGATTTCCAGCAATTTCTTGATGATATTCACCAAGGATTTATTTGAAGATTCCGCCAAGCCATTTCCTTGCGGATGGTAGGCGGTCGAATGCCCCAAGGTAATATTGTACTTAAAGCAAAAGTCAACCATCCTCTTAGACTTGAAGGCCGCTGCATTATCTGTGATTATTTTACTAGGACACCCAAAACGTGACAGAATATTGTTTTCAAGAAAAGAAATAATTACCGCATCCGTGGCCTGTCGAGTGGGAATTGCTTCAATCCACTTGGTGAAGTAGTCCGTAGCTGTCAAGATCCATCTATGCTGTCCGGAAGATGCTGGGTGAATTTTCCCGATAAAATCCAATCCCCATTGCTGGAATGGTGCACTAACTTCAATTGGTTTTAGAGGCAAAGGCTGTAGTTTCTGCTTCCCTTCGAAAATTTGACACTCATGACAATTTTTAACAGCCTTAAATACATCAGAAAACAAAGAAGGCCAATAATACCCTTCCCTTAGAATCTTATTCGCTGTGGTCTTCCAAAACAAATGACCTCCACAGTCACCTTTGTGAAAATCCTCCAAAACTTTTTGAGCTTCCTCCTCTACCAAACAATTTAACAACATACCTCCAGGGTCTTTCCAATATAATGCAGAATTCAGAATGCAGAATTTAGCAGCTCTTAACTTCAATGTTCTACTCTTATTTCTAGGCATCCCGGGCGGTGGAGACAAATTCTGAAGCATGTATAAAATGTTAGCATACCAAGGGGAAGAAACAAAAATATCGGATACCTGAACTGACGTACTTTCCTCATCTTCATCAGACATGGCAGCAATCAAATTTATGTCTAGAGCATGCAGATTTGTTTCAGCCATGAGCTTGGCGAGTCCTTGTCCTTTGATCAGCTTGGTTGGTTTAATCTCCACATTGTATTCTAACAACGCAGCGATCCACTTACCCCTTCTTCCCTCTGGATCTGCCTGTACCATAACATCTTTAACTGCTGCGTTAGGAATGTATGCTATAATGTGGGAATGCAATATGTACACACGGAAATCTTTCAAGGCCTTTACAAGCGCAAGTGCTTGTTTCTCAATGATATTGTACCTCAATGCTCCATCTCTTATGATCCGACTGAAAAAAGCGATGGGCTTCTCAACTCCATCCCTTTTTTGCATCAAAACAACTGCCAATGTGTGCTCAGAAGCAAAAGAAAATAAAATGAAGTCCTGTGTGTAATCCGGGCTGATTAAAATAGGGGCTGAGGAAAGAGCTATCTTTACCAAATTGAATGATTTCACCGCCTCTTCTGTCCACTTTACCTGACTGTCCTTTTTCAGCATGTTCGTAATTTCTCTAAGGTGCTCTGCGAGATTTGGAATGAAACGACGCAGAAAATTCATTTTACCATTAAATGACTGTATTTCTTTCTTGTTCCGGGGCTGTTCAATCTGCTGTATGGCTTCAACACGTGCAGGGTCAACTCGAATGCCATCTTTCGATATGATGTGGCCAAGGAGCTTGCCTTCATCCATGGCAAAAAGGCTCTTTTTTAGATTCAGCGAAATGCCATATTTTCTGCACTTCTGGAAAACAATTTTCAAATGATATAAATGTTCCTCATCAGAATTGGAAAACACAGTTAAATCATCAAGGTAAACAACCAAAAACACATCTTTCTCGTTGGCAAAAGCCATTTCCATTGCACGCTGAAAGGTAGTGCCTGCATTCTTTAAACCAAACGGCATCTTTGCATAATGAAATGTTCCCCAAGGAGTGGTGAACGCAGTCTTGTCACGATCATCTTCCTGCACTAAAATCTGATTATAACCCGAGTATCCGTCGAGTAGTGACATCCTTGATGCTCCAACTACTCGCTGCAATATATGGTCCATTTTTGGCAGCGGATAATTGTCTTTTAATGATACCTTATTCAGATTTCTGAAGTCAATACATAAATGGATCTCACCTGTCTTCTTTCTCATGGGCACCAAGTTTGATATCCAATCCGAAAATCGAATAGGCACAATGATTCCTGACTTATACAACCTATTTACCTCTTTTTCGATCGATGGTAGCAGCTTTGGATTGATTCTCCTCAACTTTTGACGAAAAGGCTTCTGATTTGGTTTGATGGGGATAGTATGCTGAATGATGTTGGTATCATATGTTTTAAGATCTGAATAATCCCACGCAAACGCATCAGAAAATGAAGACAACAATTTCACATATTCTGCCTTTACCTTTGGTGACAATGACTTTGACAATTTTACCATCTTGGGGTTCTCAGCTGTCCCAATATTTACCTCTTCGACACCTTTTTCTGTTGGCCTCAATGTCGGTTTGCGGACTACATCATCTTGATCAAACAACTCTTCCAAAGGAATCAATCCCTTAGGAATGATGTTATCCTTAAGTTGCAGCACATCCATTTGGTTTATCTGTATGTCATCAATACCATCATCAAATTCTGTATCTATGGAGGTATCTTTAAACTTACCCTTATTCTGCAGAAATTCACTAATCTCCTCATCATTCTCAAAAACTTGCCAACATCGCTGATTGTCTGGAACGGTGGGCCGGTGTTTCACATGTATCTCAAACTTGTTGCTGGAATTCATTGGAATTTTAAGATTGCTTGCTGCCTTAGCAAGTCCATCAGCAACACCATTTTGTATGCGGGGCACACATGTCAAAGTATGATCAGAAAATAATTTCAGAATGTCTAAAACTGCATTTCGGTAAGCCCTCATGCGAGGATGCTTAGCCCGAAACTCACCTTTAACTTGCTTTATCACCAGTTCTGAATCACCGTATACTGCAATCCGTTTCGCTTTCAGCTTCTTAAGAATCTTAAGGCCAGCAATAAGAGCCTCGTATTCCGCTTCATTATTAGAACAATCAAATGCAAGCTTGTAGGAACACACTCTCACATTGCTCGGAACTCTATCAGGAGCAGAAAATGGACTACGAATCCACACACCAATCCCAGCACCGTCGCTGCCCACTGCGCCATCAAAATCCATGGTCCAAAGACCATCTTCATCGTCCTCTAAATGCTGAAACTGTACCGGCTTTGTTTTTCCTGTTTGCTGCCGATTGTCTTCAGCTGATTGCTCCATAACAGTTTGTTTTTCTCTTCTTTCTTTATGCAAAACTTCTCTAAAATTCTCATTGATTTCTGGTATATCTTCTGCCTGAACTAATTGACTTTCTATATCATTAAAACTATCAACAAGCAACACAAACGACTCTAAATCGGTATGTACATAATTCACAGGATGATTGATTGGCTTCTCTTTGCTAGTTATCATGTATTTCATCTTCTGCTCTCGATATAACTTCCTCATTTGACCGAAGACTGGAATTGTAGCATAAGAGAAATCTAACTGAAGTGTACCTTTCAACTTTGCCCCCCAAGATCTTTCAAGAAGCATCCCGAATCGTGGAGGAATGTCGGCAACCACCACATCCATCAAAACATTCTTTGCTGGGATTTGATCTAAGCTTACCACCAAATCTTTGATGAGTCCTATACACTTTACCCGGCTGGAATCAAATGAATACAAATCATGATACTCTCTTGTAATGTCTAATCCCAACTTTTCCATGATCGCCTTTGGCATCAAATTGTGCGAAGCACCCGAATCGAGCATAGCATTGTGCAATATGTATTCGTGCAACCTCAAACTGATGTAAAAAGGAGGAACATTACTGTCAGGGGACTCACCGTTTAATGCAGGCCCAAAAATCAATTCCGGCTGATCATCCTCAACATTTACTGTGTCAATCATTGGATCAAAGCTCAGAATTTTGGAGACTTGACTACGGTAGCTGCTGTTCTTCATGATTTCCGTCAAAGGAATAGATATTTTCAGTTTGGAAATTTCATTTTCCAAACTAAATGCTGAAGCTTTCTCAACCTCTTTGACTGGAACTTCCTTCTTTTCAGCTTTTTCTTTCACTATGTTTGACTGATTTACCTTCTCTGCTGATGATACTTTACTAGCTGCGGGATCAATTGTTTCTTTTCCTCTCTTCTGTGGTATCGGTGAATCTGTCTTCGGTGCTGAAGCTTCTTTTCTTTTCTGAATGGGATTTATGGGCACATCTCGATTTCTCAATGAATATTGTTTCTGCTGAGCAGTCAATGCATTCATATATCCTCTTTGGTATTCATCTGACTCTTCCTCTAAATCTGCATCATTTGTTAGGATGAAATCCTCATCTTTCTGAACAACTGAACTTTCTCCGTATTCTTCGTCCTCAGTGATATAGATAGGCAAATCATCGGGAGTGAAGAAATGATTTTGCTCACCTGCTACATCATCATCATCGTCGGAATCATGACTCACAAAATTCTGCAAAAGAGGTGTCTTAATCTGCTGTTGGGCTGCTGGCTCTTGAGCTCTTTGTTCACGCTGCTTAATTCTGAATTGTGGCTGCTGCTGGCCATGGTAGTTGGGATTACGAATCTGCATGTCTGATTTTTCAAGTGTCACCTTTTTAAGAAATTTTTCTACCTCACGAAGCAAGTGCTGTTCAGATGTAGAAGTGGAAGGCTCTTCCTTTATAGTCACTCTTTTCTCTGCTTTCAACCGTGCCCTTTTATCATTCAGATTTGCCTCAACACTAACAGCGACCTTCTGCATATCTTCTAAAGTAGGTGGATCTCTATCACGAAGGGAATAAGCCATCTCCGGATCAAAGCCATCCGGGAATTTAAGGAGAGCATACTTTTTAGACGGTCTCAAGTCATCTGGAATTGCATTATACACTGTATTGAATCTAATGATATAATCCTGAACAGACTCACCAGGATTACGTTTGATGTTTGTATATTCTAAAGTAATCTGCAGCGGATCCTTTTTCATCTCCCAACGATCTAAAAACTGCCTCTGGAGTTTTGCCAATGTAGTGATGCTTCTTTGCGGCAAGGCCCTAAACCATTTTCTAAACTCTCCTCCAAAAGTTTGCACAAAAAGCCTCATACTCACATTCTCTTCATCAATCTCGAAACGATCAAAAAAATCTGCCATATTGTCTACATGCTGTTGTGCAGGAATACTCTGTGGAGTGCCATCAAATACCGGGATCTTGCTCTGATAGTCTGCAGGCATATCATTCAATTGCTGTGGTAACACAAGAGGTGCAAAACGAGCAGCCATAGCTCTTGGTGGATTGATGACAATCTACTGCCGAGGAGACACAAGAGGACTAGGAGCAGTAGGTCTGCGAGGTGTATTTGGTGGAGACGGAGGAGAGATTACTATGGATTGCTTATCAGAAAACTCAGGCTGAACCGGAATGGTAGGGATAAAGGGAGGCTCAGTAGGGATCCGTGAACTAGATGCAATTTCAGATGGTCCAAGAATTTGTGAAGCAGATTCAGTGAATTTAGGAGTGTTAGTATCCACAATGGAATTTTGCAACTGTCTATCCAGGTAATGTGAAACAAATCTATATTGCAAATCTTCAGAAAACAATGGATCTGGAACTAATCTTGACAATTCAGTTTCGGAAAAATTTACAAACAAGGATGTTTCAAACCGTGCATCAAAAGGGATTTCATCAACATATATGCTTTTCATTGTGACAAAAAGATGCGCATCGGGGTAAGCAACTGAACTCCCAAAACTCATCACTTTCTTCGTAACTTTCTCGATTTCCTTGTCTTCTAAGGATCCTAGGAATCAGATTTGGATTTTCAAATATCGTTGGTGGATTAGGGTCAGGATTTGACCTAGTATTCCTTCTTGAAACCAGTGTATTGATCTTCTCGGGATAAATTTCAAGGAACACAATCAATTATCTTCAGCCTTTCGAATTCTAGACTCAATCATCCAAAAGGTCTAGAACGAACAAGTATACTGGGGTAATTTGCAAATCAAGTGCTGCATTCACAAGCTTACCGAAGATCGACTGAAGCAGCGTTTATCTACTACCGCTTATGCATAGCAAAAGCGTTTCGAAAGCTACCTGGCATGACTTCAGACTCCGCCTAAGACTTATGAAACAAACACATCAGCAAGCAAACCATTGAGATCTCCCCCGCATGGTCGCCACTATGTTAGCACTCAAATCTACCTCAAGGCCGAAATGAAGTAAAACTCAAGGCTACATCAAACCACGCTTAGCCTCGTAGCTAGCCCTACGAGGGCAGGAGAGGGCTCTCTCCGTCAATCTCGATAAAATGAGCAATAGGATGCAAGATGACTTACAATAGGAACTGATTTTAGGCTAGTAAAGAGATAGGTATGTTTGATTTTTTTGGTTTTTGGGTTTTCGCTGGAGAAATAGGAAAACAAATTTTGGGTCCGGGGATAAGGTCAGACTTTTGCAGATTTCGAGTTGGGGCGAGGTAGGTGATTGTCTTGATGCTTTTGATTGGATATATGGACAGATTAGACCGACGAGGAGCTGAAGAGGGCAAAGAAGAACTTGGATCCTCTCCAAACATCTGAAAACATATAGAACTAACTAAATTCAAAGGCCAAGCACCGTAAACAATGGATTCAACCTTATTCACTCATTCGATTTAGTTCGAAGCATAATGAAGGGATGGCATACATTAAACATGAAGAAACTTACAAGAAATGTAAAGAAGAAACACCATCAAGAACAGAACACCACAAGGATCCCAACAAGTGCCGCAAAACCTCTGATCTTTCCTTAGCCAAAATATGAAAAATATGTACAATGATATCAAAAGTCTCCCAAGAGTCCAACTTGTAGAATGTCTCAGAAATTAAAATATATAGATCACTCTAACACCTTTCCCCGCCTCTAGGGGTCGAATTCCCTCTTCAGGGATCAGTTTCAACCAATTCTAATCATGGAACTACAATCTAGGCAGCTTAACAACTTGCCTCTAAAAGAGTGGGAACTGATCCATTTACATGATTTTTACCCTTTTGAGAGTGAATCTTCTAGAATAGATAAAAATGAGCCAAAGTTACATGCCAAACATGAATTTACATCATAAAAACCCAAAAATTCCATCCATAAGCAAAACTGGTCCATACTAGGCGAAAATCTGAGCTGGCAGCTGAAAATTCAGGAAAAATTTAAGTGGGTCGCTCCTGAGCCGAGTGGGTTGCGCTTTTTCCAGCCTGAATTTGAGGTACTTCTCGGCATCCAAATTGAGCTCATGATAGCTCGTTGGAAAGCCCTAGATGTTGACTATCCAACCCAAGTGGAATTTCTGAATTTGGAGCTCATTTGACCCTCAAAAACCTCATTCTCCCAGAGGTACTTCCCGCTGGTGCAAAAGGTGGCAGCAAGGTGGTTTTCATGGTGTTTTTGAGCTCTTTGACCATCCAGATTTTGATGAAATGCTTAGTTGACTTCTGAGGATGCATAACTAACCATGAAAAATCCAAAAATGCAAAAATTTCCTCCAGCAAGTGTCCCAAAAAAAAGTGAGCGCATGAGTGCGCGACCCGCTTAACTGAAAAACCTGTTTTTTGAGACCAAAAATTTGAAAATGACAAAATTTTCTCCGAATTTGCCCAAATTCGGAGCGGAGGTACTCCATCATGTTTCCTGGCCAGTTAATGAAGCCTCGGCCAAAATCCGAAGTGGATTAGGCCTTTTCCGCCGTCTTAGTGCTTTGCGCAACCTCCTCTTCATGATCTTCATTCTCGCTTTGAAGACATGCATGCGAGCCCAATAATGGCCTTTCATGTGACGAAGCATGTCTTTGTCTCGATTGGCCTTCGCCAACAATTTCTCCAGATGGATGTTCACACGTGTGAGTACAGTATTCCCATCATTTGGTGTCATGTCACCGGGTCTCTTTCGATTCCACTGTCGGTCCTCCCGGATTCGACGCAACTCATAATATGTGAGCTCATCCTCAAGCTGTTTGTTGCGCTGCTCCACATAGTTAATCACCCACTGAGCCTTCTACAATTGATCTTTAAACTTGTCATTCTCGACCCTTTGCTCCTGGATGACTTCCCTTAATTTCGAGCTGGGAGAGCCCGCATCAACATCAATGACTGTGAAATCTGTGTCCTGGCCTCCTGATGGGCCCTCATCATGCATGGGCCTCTTGCCCCTATCCTGTACCTGTACCTCGCGCTCGCATATGAAGGCGAGACCCCTTCCACATCATGTGGAGATAATACTCACTCGCCGATGAAGTCGCGCAAGACCCCTTCCACCTCACGTGGAGATAATACCTCCGCCGTGTCGTCGCAAATAAGGCCCTGTGGCCTCGCTGATATGTCTGAACCAAAGGAGTGCTGATATGCTCAACCTCAGGCATGTCCGGTTGGTGTGAAGGCTCTCCTGCATCATGAACTGTCTCGAGAGGTGGCTGTGGCACTCTGAAAAAGTCTCTAGAAATGAAATCCTCCCAAGTGATGCTCTGCTTTGCCAACTGATGCAACACTATGATCTTGATCAAAGCGTAATGGTATATACTCCTGTACTGCTGCACTGGGCTTGTCTTCCTTTGCACAAACATCACCATCCTCTCTATGTTGCGATATATGAAGTACAAAATATTCATCATACGTACCCTCGTGAAGTGCATCAACAAACGAATATGATACGCAAAAAGACGAGCATACCTGCCCTCACAACTAAAATACTGAATGATGAGCTTCATCAGTGGTGCATATTCATCCCTCAAGAATCTGAATGGAAAAAATCTGCTCAAGTAACTCATATATCCAGTTTTAATGTATGGCTCATAGTGGAATTTCTCTAAATGCTGACGTTTGTTCCATTCGTCGCCTATGTTTGGTATGCCAGTGGCTTGAGCAATAGTGAAGGGTGACAAAATGAAATCAACCCCGGCAAGATTTACCTGGCCATCCCGTAAATGTAAAACAAACAGACGGGCCAATTCACGATGAAGCCGGGTTTGTGCAATCATCTCACAAAATCTGAAACATGAAAAATATCGAAAACAATCCATTGCTAATGGACGTGCCTGCAACTGAGCCAAAGAAGTAGGTTCTCTCTCATGATGATTACCACTTCTCGTTATCTCTATGAGACCCCCCCGTGCACATTTCGGGCCATGTAATCATCGTCACCTTTCGTTTACATTTCCGACTGTCGATGGCTCAACAAGCTATTGGTGCAATTATGTATAATGATATAAATGCAAAGGAAAACAAATTTATGATGTGTGTTTCAACACCCAACAAATACCCCCACCGTCAAAGCACTATAACCAAACAAACAATGATAATATCTCTCGTGTAGGTGGATCAAAAAAGAAGCATAAATATTGCTTTAACTGCAAGTGAAACTTGACCAAAGGAAGCAGGCAGCCTTCAGAATATTGAGCAAATCTTGACAAAGGGAGCAATGCATCATATGAATGTGTTTGTCAATGGGCAATAAAAACAGAGTTATAAGTGTCAATGGGCAATGAAAACAGAGTTATGAGAATATTTTTATCATTGGGCAGTGAGACACAACACGACCATAATCACCATGGAACACAAGCCTTGAAAATGGTAAAGCAATAATGATGGCCACTATGGTATAATGGGTATGAAAACAATGGAGTTTGGACACATATGCCAAGGTGGATATATATCAATGATACACGGTGGTAAAATGCTCATAAAACCATCCATATACATTTTAAACCCTGAAGAAACAAAGCTGCCATGACTGTAGGGTTTACTCTTCCATTTCAAATGTTTGAAACCATCAATGATACCACCAACACATTAAAAACCATTGAGCAATTGTTTAAAACCTGTTTGAAGGCCGCTGGAGGCGATCCAAAACGAAACTGGGCGCTCAAATCGATTTTCCGGAATTCTGCTGGCGAGTGGGTCGCTCTTCTCCAAGTGGGTCGCTCTGCCTAGGTGGGTCGCGCCCGTTGTAATTATGCACTGCGAAAACTGCCCGAGTGGGTCGCTCTGCCCAGGTGGGTCGCTCTTGCCCAAGTGGGTCGCTCGACCTTCAAACCTTGTCAACGATGCTTCAAAACTCAAATTCTGCCTTCAAACTCCAGATTTCGATTTATATGCTGTGGATTGTTGGAAATGAAACTTGTTTGGCTTTATATATATGATGCAAATATCTTTCACAATCAGATTTGATTCAAATTTAATTGATAACCCATATTACAATGTTTTTGTATTTTCACATTTGGCTTCTTAATACAATCTCTTTTTTGGCTTTTCTGAGCTCAGATTTGATGATTTGTCTTCTTGCAGGGGTATGGCTATTTTAGCTAAGGAAAAGACCATAGGTCTGCTTTGAAATTTTTTCTTGGTGGAATAAGCACAATTTATTACAAAAATAATAATGAACAATTCCTAGTTCCAAAACAAATTTTTGGACTAGAAATGTTTTTTTTTAAATGCTGATGATAATAAAACATAAAATCAAAATATGCGGAACCTTCCTCATCCTGCAGGCTTTATGACTGATGTACAAATGACTCAAAAACCCTAGACACTAGGACCAGAGACACTTATTGACATTTTAATGACCATAAATGAAATGAAAATGATTTTGAGTAATTTTTGAGGAAATTTTTAAAATAGCACTGCAGGTGTAAACATGAGGAAACATAAGACAACAGACCCCTTCGTCAGTCAATGGCATGCTCCTAGCGAAATGCAACGAAGTGGAACAAGCGAGACACCTAAGAATGAATATGCAAAAGACGAAATGATCACTGACGGAGGGCTGTAAGGACCGACTCTAACACTTACTTAGGAAAATTGTAACCCTAGGATAATTAACTTCACCCCTTCATAAGAAATCATAAAAACCCACAAAGTTACATTTATCCTAAGTATTAGTGAAAGAAATATAAAAATAAGCAATGCTTGATTTTATACTATACTTAGAGATAATATGTATTTTGTTTTACATTTCACTACCATTTCATATTAAATT